>CM022488.1:24072048-24327240 GCA_011952105.1 Coreoperca whiteheadi
TTTTTGGGTTTGTTTTTTGTCTTCTTTTATTTCGTTTTGTTTTGTTTTTCTTGGTGGAACATGTTGTTACCATGCACAGCGGGGGATTTCCGATAATAAAATAGGAGAACAAGGTTTACTATTTAGTGCAGCCAATCACAGCGCTTTCTTTTATAAAGTTGCTACTGTTATGATGTTGTTAATGATGTGCTATTGTGTTCCTGAATTAGTCTCACTTGGCTGCATTCAGTTTGAGGTATTGCTTGTTGTCATTGTTGCTGAAAGGATGCTTGTGTGTAGCATCATGGGAAATGCTAATGTGGTACCAGCTGTGTATAAAACCAACCAGTGCAATGCAACTATAGTATGCAAATTCAATGTACTTTGTGTTGTGCGTGTGTAATGTTAACAGCCCACATATTCTACAGAAATACCTTAAAATAATTTTTGTGCATGATCCTTCATCGGACTAATTTTCAGTAGTCAGTCACATTTTTTTCTTTTACTAGCAGATCGTTTTTTAATGGGTTAAAAAAATACATTACAGTCATTCATTCATCGTCTCTTTCTTAAATGTAAGTAGCTTAATAAGAAAGGAGAATTTCCCCTTTTCACTCATCATTTAGGTCACTACATTTAAATCTATGTAGCATATTTAATATTGCTTATCTAACATGCCATGGCACATTAGCGGCTATGTTAATGCAACGCTTTATTATTTGGTTTGTCGTTGTTGACGCCACTTGATTGGAATGGGAACAGGTCACTGTATTCACTGTAGACAGTAACGTAAGATAAAGAGATACATACTAATTATCAATGTCTTGCCAAGGATGTGAAACAGAGTTTGGATTTCATACTTTTAAATCCATCCCAATCCCTCCAAAGACTCCTCTGCTGCATAATACTTTCATGATGTAAGACCGGCAATCCTGGCAAAGGCTTTGTTTTAATCAGAAAATTCTGACTCCCTCTAATTAAGTTGGAGCAGGAACAGAGGTTTGTGTAACTAAACTGCCGTCAAACACTGCCAGCTGCATTAATCCAGCCGGGGAGTATTACAAGAGATCTTATCGTTTTAGTAAGAGAAGCTCCTAATTAGGTCTATTTGTGAAACTAGGATATTTACTCAAATTGGAGTACACCTAAGTCTCAACTTTGGCTTGTCTCACTCAAAAGGCCGATATTTTTGTTTTGCAATGATTGAAAGCAGGTTTGATGGCATTATGATTGCAAGTTACATTTTATTTCTATTTTGACAAAGACTATTAAGAAAACATTTGAATAAACTGTGTCTTTAAAGGTGAGGTTCTAATTTGTAAAAGTCTCTCTTATTAGAACATTGAAACAGCCATTATGTACATTGAAAGAGTTAGTGGTTGAAGTAATCATTCCTCCTGTCGTTCTGAAGCAATCCCCTTCTAGTAAAAATGTCATGTGGGAATGAAATGGGAAATAATAAGTTTAGTATATCTTAAAATCTGGACCCCACCTATATCCTGCTGATATAATACTTTTTGAGTCTTCTTCTTTTCCTTTCGGCTGCTCCCTTTCAGGAGTCGCCACAGCGAATCATGTGCCTCCATCTAACCCTGTCCTCTGCATCCTCTTCACTCACACCAATTAACTTCATGTCCTCTCTCACTACATCCATAAATCTCCTCTTTGGTCTTCCTCTAGACCTCCTGCCTGGCAGCTCCAACCTCAGCATCCTTCTACCAATATATTCACAGTGTCTCCTCTGAACATGTCCAAACCATCTCAATCTGGCCTCTCTAGCTTTATCTCCGAAACATCTAACATGAGCTGTCCCTCTGATGTGCTCGTTCCTGATCCTGTCCATCCTCGTCACTCCCAAAGAGAACCTCAACATCTTAAGCTCTGCCGCCTCCAGCTCTGCCGCTTGTCTTTTCTTCAGTGCCACTGTCTCTAAGTTGTACAACATCGCTGGTCTCACCACCGTCTTGAACACCTTTCCTTTCATTCTTGCTGATACTCTTTTATCATACAACACACCTGACACTTGCACGCGCCTCCTCACCTCTTTTCCACAGTCTCCATTGCTCTGAACCGTTGACCCTAAGTACTTAAAGTCCTGCACCTTCTTCACCTCTGCTCCCTGTAATCTCACCGTTCCACCTGGGTCCCTCTCATTGAAACACATGTATTCTGTCTTACTGCGGCTGAGCTTCATTCCTCTGTTTTCCAGAGCAGACCTCCATCTCTCTAGATTCTCCTCCACCTGCTCCCTGCTCTCACTACAAATAACAATGTCATCCGCAAACATCATAGTCCATGGAGATTCCTGTCTAACCTCATCCGTCAGCCTGTCCATCACCAGAGCAAACAAGAAGGGGCTCAGAGCCGATCCTTGATGCAGACCCACCTCCACCTTGAACTCCTCTGTCGCACCTACAGCACACCTCACCACGGTCTTACAGCTCTCATACATGTCCTGCACCACTCTAACATACTTCTCTGCCACTCCAGACTTCCTCATACAATACCACAGCTCCTCTCTCGGCACCCTGTCATACGCTTTCTCTAAATCTACGAAGACACAATGCAACTCCTTATGACCTTCTCTGTACTTCTCCATCAGCATCCTCAAAGCAAATACTGCATCTGTTGTGCTCTTTCTAGGCATGAAACCATATTGCTGCTCACAAATGCTCACCTCTGTCCTTAGCCTAGCTTCCACAACTCTTTCCCACAACTTCATTGTATGACTCATCAGCTTTATTCCTCTGTAGTTGCCACAGCTCTGCACATCTCCCTTGTTCTTGAAAATTGGCACCAGTACACTTCTCCTCCATTCCTCGGGCATCCTCTCACTCTCCAAGATCTTGTTAAACAAACTAGTCAGAAACTCAACTTCCACCTCTCCTAGACACTTCCATACCTCCACAGGTATGTCATCAGGACTGCCTTTCCACTCTTCATCCTCTTCAACGTCCTCCTCACTTCACTCTTGCTAATCTTTGCTACTTCCTGCTCCACACCAGTCACCTCTTCTACTCTTCGTTCCCTTTCATTTTCCTCATTCATCAATTCTTCGAAGTACTCCTTCCATCTTCCCATCACACTCCTGGCACCTGTCAATACATGTCCATCCTTATCTTTAATCACCCTAACCTGCTGCACATCCTTCCCATCTCTATCTCTTTGTCTGGCCAACCTGTACAAATCCACCTCTCCCTCTTTAGTGTCCAACCTAGCATACAAGTCCTCATATGCTCTTTGTTTGGCCTTTGCCACCTCTACCTTCACCTTACGCTGCATCTCCCTGTATTCCTGTCTACTCTCTTCAGTCCTCTCAGTGTCCCACTTCTTCTTTGCTAACGTCTTTCTCTGTATACACTCCTGAACTTCCTGGTTCCACCACCAAGTCTCCTTGTCCACTTTCCCCTTTCCAGATGACACACCGAGTACCCTCCTACCTGTCTCCCTGATCACATTAGCTGTAGTGGTCCAGTCATCTGGGAGCACTTCCTGACCACCCAGAGTCTGTCTCAGCTCCTCCCTGAAAACTACACGACATTCTTCCTTTTTCAGCTTCCACCACTTCGTCCTCTGCTCTGCCTTTGTCCTCTTCATCTTCCTCACCACCAGAGTCATTTTACATAATAGCATCCTGTGTTGTCTGGCTACACTCTCCCCTACCACTACTTTACAGTCGCTGGTCTCTTTCAGATTACAATGTCTACACAAGATGTAGTCTTGAAGAAAGTGTTCACTACAGCCATTTCCATCCTCTTTGCAAAGTCTACCACCATCTGTCCTTCTGCATTCCTGTCCTGAAGACCAAACCTGCCCATCACATTCTCATCACCTCTGTTCCCTTCACCTACATGCCCGTTGAAATCTGCACCAATCACCACTCTCTCACCTCTGGGGATGCTCGGCATCACTTCATCTAACTCACTCCAGAATTTCTCCTTCTGTTCTAACTCACATCCTACCTGTGGGGCATAACCACTCACAACATTGAACATCACCCCTTCAATTTCCAGCTTCAGGCTCATCAACCTGTCTGACACTCTTTTCACCTCAAGAACATTCCTCACAAACTCCTCTTTCAGGATAACTCCTACTCCGTTTCTCTTCCTATCCGACCAATGGTAGAACAACTTGAACCCTGCTCTTAAGCTTCTAGCCTTGCTACCTTTCCACCTGGTCTCCTGGACACACAGTATGTCCACCTTCCTTCTCTGCATCATGTCAATCAACTCTCTAGCCTTCCCTGTCATAGTCCCAACGTTCAAAGTCCCTACTGTCAGTCCTACATTCTTAGCTTTCCTCTTCTCTCTCTGCCTACGAACACACCTTCCTCCTCTCCTTCTTCGTCTTCGACCAACAGTAGTCCAATTTCCACCGGTACCCTGTAGGTCAACAGCACCGGTGGCGGTCGTTGTTAACCTGGGCCCCGACCGATCCGGTATGGAAGTCATTGTCATGATTCGCATTTTTAGTTTGGCGTGTGTTTTACGTCGGATGCCCTTCCTGACACAACCCTCTGCATTTATCCAGACTTGGGACTGGGACATGAAGACACTATCTTGTGACATTCATACATGTAGGTCTATGTTTAGTGTCAGAAAATCTCAACAGATGCATATTTAAGGAAATACTTGTGATATATGCCGTGAAGTCTAATTCCATCACAAGGATTCATTTCCATGGTATTATCACCCACCTGCTCGCTTCATCATTACAAAAGCATCGAATATGGCTTTAATCAACCAATGTTCCACACCTCATTCTCTGCCAGAGAAAAGTCAAACCAATTGCTATGTGACTCATTGGAGACTTGTTCATTTTATGTTTTAACGGGAAGGAACCAGGTTGTTGTCAGGATATTTCAGCTTCTGCAAAAGCAATTTACTGGCTACAAACATGGCAGATGTCCTCAGCAACCCTTCAAAATACATTGTGGAAAAGGAAATACATATTGTAATGCCAGATTAATAGCTTGTTATGATTAGCTAACCAATTATTAACACAAACAGCCAGTGACTCCTATACGGGTGTTCGTGCTACCAGGGTCTCCTGCTTAGCGAAAGCTGCTTCCTCTGCTTCTATAGCAACCAGTAAGCAAAGCTATCTCTTGTTTCACAGCTCCATTGTTTGGTTTCCCATTTTAATCGAGAGACCTTGTGTGCCCTGCTCAATATATTTTAAAATACCACCGTCAATGCAAGGCGAATTGTGAAGCTGTTATTTTGCTTCCCCTTCTGCATTGTTGATTAGAACAATGAACTTAATCACACTTTCACGAAAAAAGTTACACTGCAAAGCACAATACTAGACTACATATATCATCATATACGTATACATTCGACAACTATGCATTTAACCATTTCCCATAATTTAATCATATGTCATGATGTGAGATACAGTTGTGTCTTTAGCTGTTTCACTGCTGAAAACATAGAAGTAATTCTGTTTCTCTGCTTAGCTGGAAAGTTGGAATGGAAACCACCTGTGTTTGTCTGACATTCCTCTTGCTCAATGATGAACTGTGCGGTTGGTTTGTGAGCTGATTACCTTGTGCTGTAAAGGATTATCTTGTCTGTTTATGAAATTATGAAATTGTTAAACAGCTTCACACTACTCATTTTCCAGTGATGTAAGCATCTCCGCCTTCTCTGCTCATCAAATTTGCTCCAGCTTCCTGCCCAAGTAGGACAAGAGCAGATCTGTTGCACATATGTATGCTCTGAACATGTAACTCATGTCTACTTAACAATTAGCAAGAAAATTATTTTTAGTAAATGACATTGTTTGTTTTAAGGTGTCATACATCATAGACAGCCTACATTAGGTTTAGAAACCACATTATTTGAACCGCATATTGTTTGATACACAAGTAGAACATAAATAACCACAATGTTTGTAATTTTATAGCAAGTAAAAAAAAAAAAGATGTAGTAATAACTCTTGTACAATAAGCGGAGAAAATAAAAAGGGGAGATAAACATCCAAGAAGAATGTTTTCTTTGAAAAAAAATGAAACCAAAACAAAAATGAATAAATAAAAAAAAATAGTAATCAATTACAGAGTGTGCATGGCCTGACCCACTGTAATTCGGTCACTTGGATTCCAAATCTTTGAGTGCAGTGCAACTAAGAGACCTTGCTCCGAGGACCGCGGGGGCTTAATGGACTTCTAAAGGATCAGCAATTTGCTGATACAAGGTAGGGCCAAGTTGTGTAAAGCCTGTTAGGTAATGAGAAGGATTTTAGGTTCACAGCTAAATTTGATTGGAGGCCAGTGCAGTGAAGCCAAGACAGGAGTAAGATGGGAACGCTGTGGAGTCTCGGTAATCTTCCTGCGGAAAGTTTTGATGAGTTGAGAAACAACTTTTTCACTTCAGCAAGAATACAGAAGAAATTCGGGGAGAGGGGTATAAAATAGGCCTACAACAAAGGTCCCCAGCCTTAATCAACCAGGAATGCTGCGGTTATGTGGTACAGTATGTGCCTTGTCCACTAGCTATTGTCAGTTGGTACCGACATGGGTGGGGGACCCACAGGGTGAATTGTAATCCCCTTAATGAGCCCCTGACTTTGTATCTAGCGCCACTATCAGGTCAAGCTTTTAATTTGTCTAATACTTTGATTTATGACCAAAAACTTGAAAAACTAACATTCCATCAGCCTCTCTTGCCCATAGTGTTTAGTGCTAATTAGCAAATCTTCAAACGACCTATTGTGGAAGTCTAATTCACTACCAGTACTTATAGTATTAAACAGTACACCTAACCCAGTGTACTCAAAGGGTCAACTGTGGAGGCATTCGTACAATGCAGCCCAGTCTTCAGCAATGCTTTTACACAATGCTGGGTTTGCAGGTGGAAGATATCACTGAAAGTAACTTTAAATGCTAAACACATCTCAAAAGCAGAGGGTCTACGGACGTGTAATTGTACCATTATGTTGTTATGTTGTATATGATGATTATAACAAACTTAAGGAGGCTCTGTAGACTTCATTTGATTAACTACAGGGTAAAAGCGTTTCTAATTCAGTCCCCCCCCCCCCCCTTTCACATTTAGCATTTTATCTTTCTGGATGACTTGTTCACAGTTGCCGTTTGTGGCCATTGTTAGCTTGTGTAACACCTAACAATCTAGCTCAAGTGACTTGGGGTCAAGCTCCCAAGGCATTCCCAAAAAGAACTAAAGTAATGGGGTGGGTTCGCTTCTCGTTCTAGCAAATCAGAAACAGCAGGTGCTATATCCTGCAAGGAAACACAGAAGCAAGGCTTTTGTCGCACCCTGTGTGAAGGCCATCGGCACAACAAGGCAGCTGGAATGATTTCAAAGGGACTCGAGCAGAGCCAGGCTGGTTTCATGTTCTCCCATCATCCTTTGTGAATGTTCTGACATCGCCTGCTGGAGTGACTGTTGAGGCTATACTGTAGCTGCCTTTCTGGACTGCAGTTTCAGCTCTATGTGATTTATATTGAACCTTCAGTATTTAGTTAGTATTAGTACATAATCAAGTACCTTATATTTCAAGTAGCTTCCCTGACATAAGATATTTTATTATTTTTAAGCTCAGATGCACCTAGAAAGACGTAGTAACCATTATTTTTAAACCATAGTACTGAACAATAACATCCTCATCATTAAATAATCATCTTCTCAGTTTATTTCTGTAGCCCACCGTTGCTCATATCACAAAGTGAATGAAAGAACGTAAACACAGTTACAGTGGGAAATATAAAGCACAACAAAGCCTGGTCATGTGCGACACATACTGTATATTTTCAACAGTAGCAGTATTAACAATGGGTGAAATCTGACGCTGACCTAAAAATTAAAACCTATACTGTCGGTATCTCTGGCGGTACTTGTGTTAACGCGTTGTGTCACTAGAAATCCAACTCCCGTATTACAACTCAATATAACATATTTTTGTTACATCCTCCCTGCCTGGTAAATACCGACGTCTTTCGGGCTCCACACCTCCAGTGTGAAACACAGTAATCTTCAATCCCAAACAGAGATAACCCCGACGACATCATCCAGAGTCACAGAAGACGTTCTACAACAGGCTGAGTAGTGCTCCCCATTACTTTTAAAACTGATAAGGATGCATACCATTGGTGGAGCGCCCCTTTAAGCTTGTTTTTTGTTTTTCACTTGTAAGCATAACATCATTTATTTCTTTTTACTTATTCACTGCAATTCCTGTTTTTTTCACCAGCATGCACCTGTGTTTGATCTCCTCCTACTTACAGTGGACCCTTTGGTTCTTCCCACAGTTCTGGCCTTTGTTTCTCCCTGGTCCGTGTGTCGCCTGACCTCTCAGGCCATCTGGTAAACCGGCCCGGGCTTTAACTCATCAAAGTAAACAATCTCTTACGGTAAGCAGGTGAGGAGATATGCCTTATGCACTTGTGTTGTAGAGTGAAGAGCTCTATGTTTGTGCATTACACAGGATGGCAGATACTTAGAGCCATGAAGTTCACACGAAGGTCTTGTAGTAGAGGCTTTTGCATGTGTTCTTCATCTCCCACATCTTTTCTACTTGAGGTCTCACTCTGATTGTGCAGCTGGGAAGTAAAAAAAGGTTCATCTTCACCATTGTCACCATCACAGCTGTTACTTAGACCCCTTTACAAGCAAGCTGCTCATGTTGTCACCAGTACTCTTACCCTCCTGTGAATAGTCGAGATAAAAAGAATATTTAAGAAGTTTGCCTGGTCCTGAACCAAGGGCTCACACTTGGAAAAACTGACGCTTGACACCGTCTTTCTGTTGCAGACACATATCAGTGAGCCACGAATGAACCAATCCAAATCAGAGATCCTTAGAAAATGATGACGCTTTTAGACATCTGATCTGTTTTCCCAGTTCTTGACGTATATACTTGAACTTGGGTTCACCTAATATTGGTGAGATGACAGTTTAAGCAGATACCACATTCATTTATGGATGGCTGCACTTTGTGATTACCGGGGGGAGCAGTGGGAGGGCTAGGTAGGACAGTTATTTTCAGACCCATAAAGTCTGGAGTGCAGGTCTGTGGAATAATCCACCACCCCAAAGGCCTCGCTACCTCCAACGCAATAACAGCCTGTCTCCAACCTTAAAAATAGCTGGAAGCTGGAACTCTCATTATAACCATCCATCCCTGCAGTGGAAAATGTCTGACTGAGTGAGGGAAAATAAAGTTTGTTTATAAACTAGGCACATGTGCCCTGCCAATGTTTTTTAGTGAGATATTTCAGTATATTACATGTCCAAGTTGTGATAAGTGCAGGATGCTGTATAACACAACGGGAAAAGAATTTGAATCTTTAGTGGTGATGAGTACATTGTTTTTGTGACTTCTCTTTTTGGTGACTTTCACAAATATAGTGTTGAAGTACATTTTGCTTGCGTAACAATTTAACAACCCAGGGAGCATCACAGGTGATAAAGAAGAAGTGGCATGCACCTACATCATGAGTTTGCAAATTAGAGCAATTTATTTGGCACGAGAGCTACAAAATGTAATGCACAACCTTTCGCCTGCAGCCGTGTGAAGTGTGTTATTGGCATCATTGGGATGAGCGATCCCCCGGTGAAACCACGTCTTTTCTCACATCAAATAGATCAGTGTAGATCGGCCTCCACGCTAAGCTGTTGGGAGCTGCACTAATCGGCTCAACTTTCGAGGGTCACAAAAGAAAAAAGTCAAAACAGAGTGTGAAAGAGAGGTGGAACCCATACTGGGAGTTGGTGTGTGTAGGTGTTTGTCTGTGTGTGTGTGTGTGTGTGTGTGCGTGTGTAGGGAAGGTGGGTTGCTGAGAGGCAGCCCTAGGCTGAGTTCTGCTAAATTCACACCAGCTGTAGTGATGTCAGTAGGCACTGTGTCGAATATTCCGGCTCAGCTCTGTGTGTAAATCTGTGTATTCAGGTGCGTCATGTGAAGTCATCCCAAGCGAAGCGGCCAAACTCGGGGTCTGCAGGGAAGCTGGCGTTCCCAGGCCAAAACCTTTCTTCCTTCACCATCCCAATTCACCAATCATTTCTCTTACTGTCTCAGCGTCTCCAATACTCTCTTCCTCTGTTTGAGTTGTTGTTCCTCCTGCAGGTCAAGCTCTTCCACTCTTGACTTTTGGTCACTCTCCCGCAGTCCTCCTCTTGTCGGTCAAAATCAACAATTTGTTTCCAGCTCTCATTGTCGGCTCTCCTCAAGCAGCAGAGTAAAAGGAAGATGTGATATCGCTTGCCACCAACCTCCTACTCTGTGCTAGAACGTACAACATCATACACATACATCACCAGCATCAATCTGGCAAATACAACAGATCTTTATCAGTTATATTATTATCCGGTCTGATTTAGATGTGAGTGATACTGCTCTCTATTCTTTATGTTTAATTTTTGCTTGACACAACATCCAAGACTTGAAGGTGCACACACCAACAAGTGACATTATCAGGCTTCTTCCACAAGGTATTGCTGCGCGTGGCCGTGTACCCCCCAACTTTGGAACCAGGCACTTTTTGAGTTTTATTGTAACAAAATATACAAGCCAATTGTGACTGTCTCTTGTACCTAAAAGAAAGAACATGTTCAATCAATATAACGTTTTTTGATTTCATTCAAAAGCTCCAGTGCAAGTGGTTTTGTACTTTACAATCTGCACAAATAAAAGTTGACCCGCAGTTAGCTGTCCTTAAATGATTTAAATGGAGACAGCAGCACGATCCTTAAAGGCACAGAGAAACGGAAGTTGTCTTTAGCATTTGTAATGTGACATTTTTCTGAGTGGGTTTAGTTACGAGGGATTTAAATCAAATTCTTCAGATTTGACTGGGCCACTCAAAATCAGACCTGGCGTAGCGAATACTGCGGCGCATCACGGAGCTCTACAGGACTGTTGTCATCCACCCACACCTCCATCGCCTGTGTTTTTGGTAGACCTCAATCATGCTTTTCAGAAATGTAATAAAGTTTTTGCAGATTGACACCAAAAGGCATGTCTCTTACTCATGACATCGCCAATGTAAGTTGTATTGAAATCTTTTCTCTCTGTGTGAATGGTATCCTTGAACGTTTTGTGTGTATCTGTAGTCTTCGTAGAGAGGACGTCATGTAGCTCCGGTCCTGCCAGTGTTTGGTGACACCTGAAGCTGCTTGACTTTTTCCAACATCCATATTCTTCATATATTTTTGCCATCTATTTAAGTAATATTGTCATTCTGTTGCTCTGTTATGTATTTTTACTTTCTTTATTTCTGTCTACTCTGTACACATGACACCATATTTTACGTCCTGGAAGAGGGATCCCTGCCCTGTTGCCCTTCTTGATGTTTATTCCTTTTTTTCCCTGTCAAAGGGGAGTTTGGGGAGTTTATCCGAATCGAGGTTCTAAGGATTCAGGGTGTCAAATGTTGTACGCATTTTAAAACCCTTTCATTTGATTCTAAAACAAGCATGATCTGTGACCATGCGACTTGGGGCTTCATAAATAAAATTACTTGAAAATTGAATTGAAGTCTTACATGATTCATTTCAGTGAGTTTAACAGTACATAGTAGTAGTAAATTCACTTAAATTGTTGTATATCGTTTCAAAAGTTTTAAAAGGCTCCATTTTACAGTAAAAACAGAGGTAACCTTGGTTAACAACAGTTCAATGCAATATATCTAGGATTTTGCCCCCCACTAACAATCAAAAACATCGTGTTTGGATGAGAATCTAGTAGTGTACCCCACTGCTCGGGTAGTTGCGGTTTAGTCGTACCATCTGTATCTAAAGCGGATAGAGTTTCATAGTGTATTTCCATGAACAATACAGATGCTCAGTTTCTCAATTTATTGCATAAGCGGACCTATCCTTGCAGTTCCTCACAGTAGGTGTCCTATTCAATTATTTTCTTGGTCTTTTTCACAGTTTTATTTAAAAATCAATACAAGACACATTACTCTTTGGCCCACAGAAGTATGCAGAGCGTTCTTTAGTGAAGGAAACACCTAATAGGCTGTCCTTTTTCCGCCCACACTGGGACATTGCTGAAATCACGGGCAAATCTCCAGTTAATTTAGTCATAGGACAGGAGCAGGAAGTGATTGTGAGGACGGGATGTTTACTTTACAAAAAGTTTGTTACTCTAACCTTGTGAATTGAGGTGCAAGGAGTCCCACATGAGCAGAATAGGTGTGTGTATGTGGGTGGGGGTGTGTATGCGCAGAAGTAGAGGGGTGAGGGACAAAAAAGGTTGTGCACCACTGTAACAGATGAAAAGAAAATACCTCAGAGTATCGGGTTACAGTTAATCTAATTAGAGGATTACTGTTGTGATAAGGACTGGAAAGCTTGTTTAGCTGTTCGTATTCTCACTAAACTTCAGTTACACACTGGGTTGGTCTTGATATAATGCAATATAATTATCTTGTAATTATACCTTTTGAGGATGTTTAGTAATGCAATATGCCATTTTGCAACTGCAAGTTAAGGCCACGGTGTTAGAGGAAAAACTAAATGGTAACTACAAGATGTTATCTGCTCCTCTGCTACAAGCACTTCTGCTGCGTGTATAACAACCAATATAGAGTGGATGGAGGGTTGCTACCTGTAACTGGGTTCAAACTGAACTGAAACGAAAATACATTTTTGCTAAGGAATCAGTAAACACACAATATGTCCTTTGTGTTTGTTTGGACTTCTGTACTCATTCAGTAAAAATTTAAATTACAAAAAAGAAGAAGCTGAAATTTAACATACTGTACATTTTTCTGTAGTGACAGCACCACTACGTATGTGTTCTCCAGGGGGTGTACATTTTTGGTTCCGCCTGATGAACACAATTTAATTCAATTTAATGAATTTCATGTCATTTCTGCAATATCTGTGTAGGTGGGCAGTAAAAATTGTTTGTAATATCACTTAAATCCTAATGGCCGTACAGTTGACCAGGTGGGGAGCCAACTGTCATGGTATCAGCTGGTCTTCCTAGTGTTTCCCTGTGTTTTCCCCTCCTTGTGTGTCTAAATCCCCTGTTGAGCGTATGTCTGTGTTTCTGTGTATCTGCTCTGGGCGTGGCGCCATTGCCCTAGCCTCTGCAATCACCTCCCACCTGGTTCCCGTCTGCACACCTGATTGTCATCTCCATCAAGGCCCTGCAGTATATATACATCGGTTCCTGACATCTGTGGATTTAGCACCCCTTACATTTTTGCGTGACTACATTACTCCTTGTCGTGATTCAAATTGTGAGGAAACGCTGAGATTACAGGATGACCCGCTGTACAAGTTTTGACAGTCAGGTCATTTATTTTCACATCTGAAACGCTCGCTTAGACCCCTCCTCTTTCTAATGCAGGATGAGCACGCAGGAGCTGTGCAACACATTTACATTTAGTCATTTAGCAGACGCTTTTATCCAAAGCGACTTACACACTCACAGACTGAAGGCACAGCTTTTGGGGTTCAGTATCTTGCTAAAGGATACTTCGACACATGGCTGGGGGAAGCCAGGATTGAACTGCCGTCCTTCCGAATGGTGGACGTACGCTCTGCCACCAAGCCACAGCCACCGAAAAAACATCCAAAAACTGATTTTTTTTGTCAGCTGCAACATACATATCTGCTCTGTAAATCACTTGTCCTGTGTTCTCCTTTGAGGAAAAAAATTAGAAAACCAAAAGAAAGAAATGTTTTGGTTTCATGATGGTGCCCCCTACTTTTGCATTAATGCGACGGAATACTGTTGTACCAGCAGAGAGACCTTATTTTGATACAGCAAATTAAATCTTGCATAAAGCAGTAACATCAGCGTTCTGTCATAGGCAGAGCAGCCAGACAGCAGCCTGCTACACAACACAAGAGCCAGAGACTCCAAACAACAACCGCATTAGCGTTCCTGCTAAAGTCTCCTTGACAAGCTTGACAAGCTTGTGGCTTGTCTACACAGGCGAAATTTCAGCAGCGTCTTTTAGTCGTCCATCTCAAGCACGTCTGGCAGAAAAGATACACTTCTATTTTAATCAATACAGCTGTCTACACAGGCCGTACAATGGCACGCATTCACTCACGCTATACACACGTTAACGTATTTTTATGCTTCAAGTCTATTTTCTTCCGTTTAACATGAGTAACTACAGGGATTGCGTCTTGGGCTTTGAGTGCTGCCAAAATGTGGATGACCTACACTCAACAATGTGCCTGAATTCTTCCTGTGTAGACTATGACGGACCACTGAAGCTGCTGCTGCTCTGCTGACATGCTGCTTTGTTAGATGCTGTTTTCAAAAATGTGTCCTAAAACAGTCTTACATTCTTTTGAAAAAAGTAAAATTATGCACAATAGCTGTAGAATCATTTTTTTTTTTATTTCCTTACACAGAAAGTTAAGAAATATTTTTTGTATTATTTTCTATTATCATTTGGTCAACACAGGGTTAAAGAAGCAAAACTAGCAGGATCCTCGAATGCTCAGAAGTTCCAATCCACATTGTGTGAAACAATGATATCATCCAGCGATGTCCATGTGATAGAACATCTCATCGTTTTACTTATTTTGATAAGACTCAAAGGTCACCCAGGGATGTCCTGTGTTAGCGGAGGTGTGTTTGGATATGCTCACTCAGCCCATCCTGTGACGTATTTTCTGAATAGGTCTCTGTGGAGACAGGATGACAGAAAAACCATA
Source organism: Coreoperca whiteheadi (assembly GCA_011952105.1). Lineage (NCBI taxonomy): Eukaryota > Metazoa > Chordata > Actinopteri > Centrarchiformes > Sinipercidae > Coreoperca > Coreoperca whiteheadi. Next base: position 24,086,682 of record CM022488.1, read on the forward strand.
TTATTCCTGTTCCTTATGACTGAAGTCCAGCTGCGGTCAGGACCAGAACTGCTGACCTACCTATCTCACGAGATAAAATAGATACAAACAGACCCCCATGCTCTCTTTGAAAGTCAGTTGAAGTCGGGGATGTGCTGCTTCATTGTAGAGAGGCTGATCTCAGAAGCTGATCTCAGAAGTCTATGCGTATTGGCAAGGGGAATTTGGCTACATGATGTTTTCGAATTCAATACGTGGAAATTAGATCCCATTTGTTTCTAGGAATTTTTGCAAATTTTCCAGAGAAACATGCCTGCAGGAACCTGGAATTTTAATCATAACTTGTTTTTGTGAAAGAGCTTCTCCAAACCTGTTTACCTACTAGTTCAAATTGTAAAGTTCAACCTTGAAATGGCTTTAAAGTAACATTAGTGTGTAACTCAATCAATCACGTAACTGTTTCTAGTGCTGTGATGTTCAGTGCCCATTCTGACTATCTTCAGTACAGTAGTACGTTCAGCTGGTTCAAACAATTAGCCCACATTGTCATTTATGTGGCTCTCTTTGTCTTTCAATTAGCATTTAACCAGAAAGTAATGTACTTTGTATCACTGCTAAACTGACAACGTTAATCTTGGTCACCTGTGAGGTAAGCTACACTGCTAAAAGCTACTGACTTGGATAGTGATGATGATTTATTCAAGTCAGGGTATTAAACTCTACTATATGGTTGGCATCATTTCGTCATCCATCACAAAGATTGTGTACCTTAAAGGGGGATTGGAGTTTTGCGTAAAATACCACTACACCCCATAAACTCACATGAAGAATAAACTCATTATCAATTATGATCAATTATCCGCAGTTCCGTATTTCAAATACAAGATTCACTCTCTTTAAGCCTTTGTTTTGGTCTCCACCAATTCCTGAGGGAAATATCTGACTCTTTAAATGCTCCACCATGTTCAGCAGGTAGTCGCTAACTGTATCTGTTTGCTGTTTGGTGCTGAGCAGGTAGTGTGCGGTTGGTTTTTAGAGCTTTTTTGCTGAAAACAATTGCCTGCTGCGGCCAAATGATGCTAAGAGATTTATGAGACATATAGTTCTGTAAAGACGAGGCGAGCTGCAGAATCAGGTGATAATTCTCTCTGGGTTCATCATGACGAGCGACCACTTTTCAAATTGTTTTCACATCGTCATTGGACACTTTTTTATTGTAAAAATACCGGTTAGAACCGATTTAAGGGGAAAACCTTCAAGCCTGGTGATGAGATTTAACTGTGTGTCTGATTTCAAAGTAACCTTGGAATCATTTCCCTCACACACAAAAAAAAAAACACTTGCACAGACCTGTGTCTGTGTGTGTGTGTGTGTCTACACATGCAAGACTATGTGAAAGTCTTAGATGCACATTGTGATACTATTACATTGCTGGTGTAATCATAATCCCAGAAAGTGACAGAGTCTTTAATGTAGCAACTCATAATGGACATGTCAGTTTTTGGCTTCAGAGCGCCATTTAATATATGATCAAGTAAAGGGATAAGAGGTCACTCTCACCCCCAAGAGGCATATCTGTGTACATGCCTAGCGAGCTTTGTGGTGTAGGAACCTCGTCGCCACCGAGGCTCCTTGGCACAACCTCTGCATTCTTTTCTTGACCATCACCCTTGGATTCCTTAGGGGCACTGCCATTAAATAGTATACCGCTGTCCATCTTGCCAGTTTACTGACTTAAATTCCTGCATGGTTTCCACCCTCCGCCCTATGGTCAAAAGCAACATCCTTTTGCCAGTGCTTGAGTTGAATGACTCTTTCCAGTGGTTATGAGGCAGTTTATCCGCGCTGGCACCACTGCCAGTAATGCCAGCGTCCATGTTACTGCTGGTATTATATTACCATTGTCTCCAGACAGCGCCTTTAAACATTAGCAGAGCCCTTTTTTATTGGGTGCGTTGAGTTATGACTGATGTAGCAGTGAGACGGACCAACTGTGCTGGTGTAGGGATTAGCTCACACAAAGGATGAAACTTTGTACTGCCTTGCACACTGTTATCACAGCAACCCATCTTTTTTGGATTGAAAATGAAAATATGTCTGCTTTTTTGTTCGAGGCTACAAAAACAAGCCAGCTGACGTGGTGCCAGACAAATTCTCACATGTCACTAATTGTCAAGAAAAACTGGCTGGTGGACATGTCTATTTAATACGGACAGTATCCAAAACAAACACTGCCACTGCTGACATGGAGATATGTGCTGTCTGCGCTGAAGTGCCAACCTGACAAATATCCCAACCATGCCCTGCTTTAGAATACCAAGCAAGTTTCTTTTTCAGCTCTTTCAATGCATAGCTCAGTCCTCGTGTCCAAATGTATTTTTTATTGCACCCTTTGATGTAATATTATAAAACAGTCCTTCACCCAGCCCTTTACACTTGTCATTTGAAGTGTCTTATATGTGGATAAAATCCAGATGACATTGAAGACATTTTCATTTACACCACATATGTGTCTCCGTTGGTTAGATTGCAATCCCTCTTGGTTTTTACAGGCTACATGCAAATCATGATCGGTGCTACACCAGTCCGGACGGTGGTGGTAATGCACCTGAAGCTGTTTTGTAACTGCCAAAAACGCCAGAATATGAGTAACTTCTGCACTTTAGCATAATAGTTACAACAATAACAGTTTGAAACATGGATGAATCTTATTTATGACCTTCAAGCGAGACTAAGGTTTAATTGTTTTCATGAGCTGTCTTTCATGCTCCTCCCTCCCCCGTGGCAGATCGATGTTCTCTCACCCATGCAGATCATTCACTGGTTGCGTGATCATAATATACTGGTTCAGATCTCAGAGATTGGATAGCTGTCCAAGCCACCCAATGTCCATCTTGTGAATATTTAACTCCCCTGGACAATCACTAAAATTTGGATGGCAGAGACAACATTTCACAATTACCTCATTTCAAGTCTGTGCATCCAGGCCTTACAGTATCAAAGCTCAGTGAAGTCCCAGTTGAGTCTTGGGGAGTCAAAGTCAGTGTGAGCAGAGAGATGACAGTCCAGCTTTCCGCTGCCCAAACCCACTGGAGGACCACCCGCCAACACGGAGACTTTCAAAATGACGTGACAGGCACTGTCTAAACCCTCTGCCAAGCCCCACATCAGGGATTTGAGGGGAGGTGTAACACCCATGCAGTCATCCACATCTCCCAATTGCTTCCAACGTCTCATTAATGTGTTAAGTATCAGTGATATGAAAATGGTGATCGCCTAAAGTGAAATGAAGTTGCACTGCTAACATGCGTTTGCTCTTACACGAGACAGGCGAGGGCATGCATTTTTAATCTCCGCAGCTTCCAAGACTCCAATGTCAGTTCCAAAAAAATAACCCAGAACAAGCAAGGGCCGCATGACAAAGCCTCTAGCTTAATAGAAGACGTGTCAGCGTGCAGACAGCACAGAGCCTGCTTAACTGTTTTTATCCTTCAAAATCTTCAGCTCGAGGTGAGTAGAGGCTGGAGGGATTCTAGCGTCTCATTTCTGTTAAGCACTTTACTCACTCAACCTCACCTCTTCATTCTTTCTGCAGCAGAGGCCTTCAGCTGTTGTTGAGATGTGTTTCATTTGCCCAGAGTGGAAACCAAAACAAAACCAGCAACACGTGTTGAGGCTGATCCACAAAACTGCAGTTTCCATGGTTACACATGTAAAATAATATAAATCAGAAGTTGGTGCTGCTGACATTATTCCACCAATCATGGGCTTTGAATAGCATATACTGTTGCCACCACAACCGGCTCAAAAATGGATGGTTGAATGGATAGAAAATTATTAAGCCTATTCGACAGCCTCATTACATGCTATAACTTGCTAGAAATGCCAATAAGGCAAATGCATTCAGTTCGATTTTTCTAATACTTTTATACAATTAGAGAAACCTATGCAGTCATCTCCGAGACAGCCAAAATGTAAAGATGACAAACCCTTTCTCCTAATTCCTTCTGTTGGAGAAAAGAGTCACAGCAAATAAACCACAGTAAAGACTTGACGAAATGTAATAGACAGCCACAGAAAAAAAACAGCTATTACTCAGAGGCAGTGACTTTGCACTTCATTCAGGAACTACATGTGTTACCAAGTGTTTATGAGTCCCAGTCAGTGGCCTCGTGGGGCGTGGGAGTGAAGGACAAGGGCACAACAAAAGGGAGCAGTCTGCTTTAATACGTGTGTGCTGGGATAGACGGGCAAGTTACAAGTCCAAGACTGGCCAGTGTGTCGCGTGGAAAAGGAACTGGCAGCATTAATAGGCCAGAGCAGTGATTACTATATGGGCATCACACAAGCTCACGCAGTTTATTCAAAAAACGTATTTGCATCATCGACTCCTGTCTTCAAACCGGTGCTCTTTTGTGGAACAGTTTTAACTGCTGCAGAGGAGGTTAAACGAAAGTGAATGGCTGTGATAGCTTGCTCAATTTTAGACTCTCTGGATCTCTGTCTACTCAAAGGTCAGCAGTGGGAAGACGGCTTGCTATTATTCTATGGTGAGTCCAAAAAGAGCTCTCGGAACATTTGCGTGATTCATTTTGCCTCCTCAAGCGGATCTTCTGATTGCAGCGATTCCATTGGAATGAATTGATTTCGCTGTGAAATTTCACCATTTTAAATCCTGTTGTGTCTAATGCTTAGCCTACATTAGCCTATAATACACATATTTCTTGTCTAATAATGCCTACATGATTTTTACACAGGTTACAGGCCGTCTGTCATCACTGGTGAAATGGATAGTAAAGGTTCATAGCCGTCATGAACACAAATTCTCCTCAGAAATTATTTAAATGTCTGATTGTATTCCACAACCGCCCGCAAGGTGCATGGAGCGCTCACTTTCTGCGCATGTGCACGGTGAAGAAAAGTCGGGAAATCCACAAAACAGGAGGGCCCTGGCAGAGGTAGAGCGTCACCTGGTAGAGCGTGCGTACCGTGTACTAAGGCTGAGTCCTTCCCGCAGCGGCTTGGGTTCGATTCCAGCCCGGGAAGGAAATCTACAAAACACACAAGACTGTTTTTTTGTTTTCTATATTGAATGAAATAATTGAATGAATGGATTAAACATGGACCATAGGGCTGTAGTAAGACTAATACTTCTTATATAACAAGTTTGTCCGATGCAAATAAACGTCCATAAATCCACTTTTAAATCATAGAAAAAAGACACTCCTTAAAACTCCAGGATTTGTGTGAGAATATTTAAGTTGTCTTCATCATCAAAGCGATCCAGTGATAGTTGTCTGTAAATACATGGATGCATTTGAAACAAAAACTGCAAATAGCTAATTCGATATACTTTGAATGTGACATTGAGTGATTTTTAATTTAGAGATGTAATTGTTTTGCAGGAACACACTGGTTGTTCCCAGCTAATATTGGGGAGGTCTATGGATATTTTGGGTTATTGTGATCTGTTAATAAGGACTCTGCAAGAGGGGTTTTTGTTTGGGGTCAAATATTTTTTGTATTGTTGGGATTTTGTTTAGCTGTTTGGCTCTTTTAAAAGATATAGCTAACAGTGAGTAGTAAATAGGCCTGGAATTCAATTGTGTAGTTATCTCTTTCCGCAGGTTGTGATAATTTCACCTTTACACAACATCAGAGTCAGTTTGACTTCAGGAAGTGACAGAGTTGTCTTCATACCCTTCTTTGGTAGAAAAGGATGTAGACTGTTCACTGACGCCCAGTTGTCTCTGAGACCTCTGAGCCAGCGGTCAGCAGGGTCATCCAACCCCACGTCTGGGAACACCCCGTCACTCATGTAGTGTCCTAACCGCAGACAAATCAGCGTGCTGTACAGTTATGTATCTGTGATGTGTCTGAGAACCTGTGAGAGGACAGGAGGTGACAGTCTGACTTCAGTGTGTGATTATCTTACCTCTGTTCCCTAAATGGCTGATGACGCTCACCAGACTGTACCAACCATCAGAGAAGGAACACACTTAACAACAGTTACCTACACACACACAAAACACTAATACACACAGACAGAATGTTTCCTTTGTTTGTGAACTCAGGTGCGTTAATTCTTACCTGGCAGGATGTCAGCAGCAGCTCCCTGAAGAGGTCGACTGGGTCGTTCAGCTACAGAGTGAAACGAAAACGCTTCAGATGCAACATCAGCACCCTGTAGACAGGCAATAAACAGAAGAAGCAAGAAAGAACTGGATCCAGAAGACTGTTGGTGTTTTGCTTAATAAATTACTAATAAATTACAGTTAATTGATTATCCAAATTGTTAATGACTATTAATTAATCGACTACAACTTTCAGCACTAGTTGCAATCAGCTGAATTTAACACTGAATATTCATTTTTCTTTTCAAAGTTACATTATGTGGTAATTAAGTGCAGATTTTTCATATCAATCTGAACTTAACTTGCATTACCGGGCGCAGTTAGCTCCCTCGGTAAAACCGCACGCCCCACGTAAGATGCTATAGACCAGGGCCCCTGACAAATTTGCTGCATGTCATCTCCCCTCTCTAGCTCCCGCATTTCCTGTCTCTCTTCGGATGTCACTGTTAATAAAGGTGAGAAAAGACTTGCATTACCATGCAACTAAAGGTAATGAGGACTTCGTTTTTATTGTGAGACAAATACAAAATAAGTGATAGATAGATTTTCACATTGTGTGGGACATTTCCTATCAAAGTTGCTAATCTTTTGTTCTGATGATTCACCCAGGGGAATCATGTCTGGAAACCAGGGGGTGCCTGAAACAACTCCTCTCACTTCACAAAACTATAGAGCACTGACTAAGAATTTGCAACATCTCACAACAACGTGACATTATGAGAATAAAAAGCAATCAACAGAAACAAATGAACAAGCAGCAGTAATGGAGACGTAGTACGTGGTGTCCATGTACTGTATTTCTTTGATTAAGGCCCTTACAGTGTGTTTAGGATTCCTTTCTCATGACACGATTGAGTTTTCAAAACAGTTTCTAATGAAACCGTTATTACATTTCCATTATCATCATTATAATAACAAGCTAATGATCAGGTCTCGAGAGTGTATCTCTGACTCTCACACGCAGACACACCTACACAGACGTAGACCCGGGGGCAATCTGTGGAAACATGCCCCCGACTATCTTAATCTCATGTGTGAACAGAGGTTTGGCTCCCCTCTGTTTGGGCTTGTATCACACGAAGTCCCAAAGAGAAATGGTTCGAACATGACCTCATCAGGCAGAACAAAAGACAGAAGAGTGGAGCAGAAGAGATCGAGTGGGCCTGGAAGGAGCAGAGCTGCCTCAAGGGAGCCATGGCTAAAGCCTCTGCCGATGTTTTAGAGATTAGGATTTGGGAAGTAAATAACGTCTAATTGGGAGGGGAAGGGAGGAAGGAAGGAAGGGAGGTAATTGGGTGGGAGGGAAATACACAGTGGAGGGAAGGTAGCAATATGAAGAGATAAAAATTGAAGCAGGTCAAGCTAAATGTCAGATAGCTGCTTCATGCTATCTATATTTATATATATAGAGGGAGCGACAGCTCTGAAAATAGCCCTTTTCCAGTTTATATGTGTGTAAAAATGATCTGAAAGGAGTAAAGATCACAACTTTGGAGGCCCTAAGGCCACTTCAAATAATTCAGGGCTGATCATTGCTATTTTTTGGTCTGAGATGAAGTGGAGTTTTTCTCGCAGGACAAAATGAAGTGAGACCAAGCCCCCATGTATAGTATTATGCTGTGCAGATATTTTGGTAAGCTGAAACTGCAGGTCATGACATGAAATTGGGCCCAGAAATGGCTGGACATTTTTGCCATCTGTGAACCAGGACAACTGAGGCTGGTTTGGTCCCTCCTCTCCTCTTCTTCATGCAAAACTGTGTTTGGCAAAGCTGTTATTAACTGGTTAATGTGCAGGGCTAAAAAGTAAATAGTTGATCACCACACCACATTCAGCATGTTTTTATTAGCACCCTTTCAGCACACACCAGGTACGATGATGCTCCCTAATTTTCATTACATGTTCCATTGGTCATAATCATTTCATTAAAATAGGGATCTCAATAACTGATTCAGAACCCAGCAAACGGAGTAACTTGATGTCAGTTATTTGATTTTTAATGCCTAATTTTGATTTCGTTTTCAAGCCATGGGTATACAATATGTTTTAATAAACTGTCATCCCAAGAAACACGACAGCCACTGCCCCAAAACGACATGTTTTTTTGCTCAAATAACAACAGTGTTTGCTGCAGGTCTGATGGTGTTGACCGAGACTCATCGAAAAAGGATTGTACCGGCTTCTGCACCACAATCCACTGTCGCACCAGTCTCACTTGTAGTTTATAGATGTATGTCTCCTGACAGCCCGCCTAACTAATGTTACTGTCTACAGCAGGCAAGAGAAAACATTCAAGACCTTTGTAAATTAAATTTAGGCTTCAGGGGAACTGAATTCAGTGCTTTTTAAGACTTTTCAAGATCTGCAGATACCGTGGCAGGCAGGGGTTTCTGTCTCTTCCTGAATACACAGGTTTGACAAGTTTGGCAAGATGTCATCTAATGCGGTCTGGCTTAGTCTCCATAGTCCATGAGACTTTCCTTTCCAAACCTCCTCATACTTAATCCAAGCTCCATTCTGCCTTAAGGCCATGGCGTTGCTTAAAATACAGCTGAAGAGTGCTTTAACAATAATGCTGGGGTCATTGAAACGTCGTACATCTATGTTTTGCATCTTCCTTTAGCACACCAGTTGATGCATTTCATATTTCAAATACCACATGGCATGATAGACATTGGTAATTACCTGTAGTAATTGACATATAAAGTGGATAAAAATGCATGTATGTACATGGAGTCAGCATGTAAACATTCACTCATGGTTCTTGTGTTTGTTTTAAATGCAGTTTCCAGATGTTTTGGTTTCCGACCCTGCACTGAACTAGATAGTTGTTAATATTAAAACTGAGGCAATTAAGGTTCACTTTTACAGGCCAGAAAACAAATAATGTGCCCAATTTGCCAGATGGCTTTGGACACAGTGATGCATTTTCAAAGACCTGATGTTGTGCATCACTGCAGATTTTTACAATCATTGGTGTTTTTCAATTAGGGGTTACCAACTTAATAAAGTGTTGGGGACATTGATACAGGATTTCTTACACATGTTCTTGAACATGTTTTCCATCAGTTGCCAAGTGAACAGGCGGGTGTTTGCAATTCAAAACTGGTCAATATGAACTGCTTAGAGATGTATATATACCCAACTGTATTGTACAAAATCTTAGTTTTTTTAAAGCTGCAAATTTACTGATTAATATGATTTAGAAATGGCACTTTTTGTGATTTTTATTTTACCTAGATTCCATGAAAAGGGCAAATTTGCATATTATAAAATCAGAAAATGTTATCAGTATGAACTGTTCTTGTTTGAACTCAAACAAGAACAATGTTCAGAGAGATTTTGGTAAGAAAATTGACAAGAAATATTAAAAGCGAGGGGGACAAATAAAGGGTTTTGAAAAGTGAGGGGGACATGTCCCCCACTTCCCCAGTGGAAAGTATGCCCTTGAATAGTAGTGATGGGAACAGAACAGTATGGAAATCCCCGAGCATGCATGCACTTTCCTTGTTTATTCTTAAATGTACCTAAAATGTGCCTACTGTCAAAAGATTGAACAAGTTGCTTTGCGTTAATTATGTTGTTTCAGGACTAAGAACAATGTCTGTGTTCACTGTCATGTTGAGTAATGCTTAGCCAGTTTGGTCAGCAGTTTTTTTAGACAATAGTGGAATTCATCCACTTCCAAGATATAAACTGTGTCTGGCATTGATAGATGAATTGCACTTGGTAGGAGAAATGCTATAAAACTATGCTACATTCTAATTTAAACATAGTTTAAATGGTATGCACAAAAACACTGATTCCTGTGCATACACGTGCACAGAAACCTCACACTGTGGCCTTTATCTATCCTGTGCCATGTTCACGCTCTTTTTGCTGATCTGCAGGTCGTGTTACAGATGTCTTCATGATAAACAATGATTTCTGTTTTAGAGATCCTGAATAATGTTGTTCTGGTGATAGGTTAACACCAGAATAAAGTATATGGCCTGAATAGGACTGAATAGGACAGTATTTTCCAAATTTAATTGCACTCTTGTAACCGTTATTATATAAATATATTCTTGTGATAACCAAGGCTTTGTGCTTCCCAGGTTAGCGTCAGAATACTTGAGACAGTTGAAGGTTTCAGCAGATACAAGGCTGAAAAGGCCTTGGTCATGGGAATAAAACTGTACAAGGAATGAAAATACAGAGAATAATAAACATTAGGCTTTTCATCTTTAGTTGGCGATCTTCAGTTTCACTGGCTGACATTAAAACCATCCCTGAAAGATTTTATCAGCTGTAGTTAATAAAGTAATTGTGGTAAATGTGTTCTACACTGTCTGTATGCAAAGAGCCTAGAAACACATTATGTTTTCCGTATTCAAGGATGAAAACCACTGTGTGTTTTTGCCAAATAAAAAGACAAAGAGTGGTGTGTCTTTCTCTTGGAGAGCAACCTAACACTTATCACAAAAAATATGAACTTTAAACATAGTTAAGTAAATAACTAATTTTGATATACTACATTGTAAAGTCTGAGATCCACCCAGACACCGTTTACAGTAGGACAGTTGCTGGCTGCTATGTTGGTGTCCTATTTTGGAAATCAGATCTTCAGCCTTAGGTCTGGAAAACGTCATGTACTGATGGACGCACAATCTAAAGGTTCTAGGAATATTAAAGCTACTAAATGGACCTCGTGGTGAGATTGTTTAGTTAGCTCAACTCTCAATCTCAACCTTTAAGCCAACATGGACAAAAAGTCCTAAAAGTGTTCAGAAACATGGACATTTGAACATCTACAATTCCATCAAACTGTTTTCACTTTGCAAAAATTAAAAAGCCTTTGGCTAATTGAGTTTCAATCTTCTTAAGGGCATGCTTACAGATATACCAAGGCTGGTGTCAGCTGCCAGGAAATCAGAGTAGCACTAGATAATTGTCACAGATGCAGTCAAGTAGGTGGGCGTGTCCATACATAGGTAGATTCTAAACAGGCATCAATATATTTAAGATTAGCAAATCCTTCATACATAATCAATAGCATCAGATATGCACAGGTAGTCATATGAAAATAATAGTTACATAAAAAAAATACATTTGCAGATATGGGACATTGTCAAGCTCTTCATTCAAGCCTGCACCCGTACTGGCCTCATTATCAGAATAAGGGCTGATGAACATTTATTTAGGATAATGGAACACAATGATGAACACCTCGATACTGTTTTTCGTCGGCAAACCAAGAGAAACACGTTGCTTCGGGCAGATAGTTTTCATCCCCACAACACTTAAAAAGAACATCCTGTATGGACAATTTCAAAATCTTAAGAGGATCTTCAATCGAGAGCCATATTTTAAAGCACGGTTTCTAAACAGATGCTACAAAACCAATACTATTAACAAGGCCTATACTAAAGCTAAGAAACCAAGACTTGAAGAACTAGAAGAACAACAAAAGATATATACTTTGTGACCCAGTACAACACTAGAGCAAATAAAACAAAACAAATCATCAAGAACAATTGGAAAATCATAGAAAAAGATGCATTCTCAAAGATGTGTTTCCATCTGCACCAGCTGTCTCCAATAGGAGATTAGTTCATCCATAGCTATCTACCAGGAGACAAAAAAGGCACTTGGCTCGATCGCAGACCACAAGGCTTTTTCAAGTGTGGTCGATGTAACCACTCACACACCGTGGAACAAATGAACAACTTTAAGGATGTACACTCAAATAAAACCTTGATTATAAAAAGATTCATTAACTGCAATACCACTCATGGAGAGGACTGTGAGTTGAAACGCGTGGGGTTATGACTTATTGATCACTAAGCAAAGTACAAGTCTAACCTTTCTCTTTTCTTTTTTGGTCTCATGATATGTCCTTGGATCAAAAGTGCACCTGTTTTTTGATACATGCATTTGTGAGTAGCACTCCGCTGCCAATCTACTGGCATTTCGCTCTCTCTATATTTGGAATACATATTTTGACATGACATGACCATGGAAGCTAACATGATCTGCAAAGGTCATATGCTCACACGCCTGTGCCAGAAGTTTGTAAACACACAAGGAAACTGCTGATGGTGCCACCCTTCCATCCAGCACTACAAATTAGAGGTAACGGGCCTCAGTACTCGTTCAACCACATTTCGTGAAGCGTATGGCAACTGGTGGATCTGTTCTAAAGAAATTCAGTGTGTATTTTTCAAGGTTGAACATCAGTGATGTACTGTGTCACACGTTAGCACACTGTCGTCAAATACTTTTTTCAGTAAATACTTCTCTTTAATACATTTCAATAACAAAAAAACTTGTTTACATTTTGTAATAAGTCTAATTATAATGATCTCTGAAAATGAAATGAACATGGCCAAAAGCAAATAATCCTTAGTTTACGTTTTGTTTATTTATAACAGAAGCTCAGTGAAGGTTTTACAACGGTGGATCAACTGGATTCAAGCCAAAGGCACCATTCTGTATGCTGTGTAATACTATTTCCGTGTACTTGAGCTCCCCTAAACTTCTGCACTCAACAGGACATTGGAAGGAATGAGAAAATGACACCTAGGAAAACATTCCACGAGGGGACCCTGCTCATGCTCAGGCTGGTGTCCCCGGCATTCCCTGCATGTCCGATGAAGCTGTACGAGCATATTAGCATTCTACTGACATGGGAAGGTAACGGGACACGAGGGAATGCCTGTGGAGCAGCAACCAGAGCTGGTAAACATTTATTTTCAGGCATGCTGATCCCAGAGATGAGCCTATATATATTTCTATGGAGCCTCACTGAGGCAGTTGTGGTAAGGAAAACTGACCAATTGTGATACTTTTAAAGTCCACTTGAGTATACAGTGGAGGAATGTCTTTTATAATGGAATTTTGTGAATTAAATAGTTTGACATTTTGGAAAATGTGCTTATTTGCTTTGTTGCCAAGACTTAGATGAAAAGTGTGATACCACTCTCAGATCTGTCGATAAGTATGGTGCCTTTACAGTCTTTGCTGGTTGCTCAGCCCATTCTCATTCCCAGGGCATCAAGTACAGACGTTTTGTCTCGGCATTTCATACTAACGCACAAGGTACACTTTAGCATTTGTATGGGAGGCACAGGGCTGTCAGACAGCCTTTAGGAAGTCAGGTGACGTAGCATTACGAGCGACATAAAGAGTGAGGAAGTCGTGTCCCGTGTGAAACCAAAAGTTAACGTTGAGTAATTTAAAGTTTTAACTTACATTACAAGTCAAGTCACGTGACTTCCTACTACCTAACCAAGTAGTTTCTGACGGCGTCTCCTAGAGACACTAAAGGGTACCATGTGCGTCTGTATACAACGCCATAGATTGGATTGGGTTGGAAATGTCATGACAGCAAGACTCCAGGAAGTCACTGCAGCCAGCCAAGAAATAGTCATAACCCCCCATAAAAAAACCTTGTTTTTAACCATGGGTTCATGTATGGCTTAAATAAACAAATGGTTACTTTCTGACAGAGAGGAAGATCAGAAGATTGATACGACTCATGTCTGTACAGTCAATATAAGGCTTCAACCAGCAGCCAGTTAACTTAGCTTAGCATAAAGACTGGAAATAGGGGGAAACCCTCTGTACATAACCCCCTGTAAAACGGTGATTTTATGTTTTTACACTTTTTTTATTTGATCTTTTTGGGCATTTTGTCTTTATTAGGTAAAGCCCATAGAAAGATGACACGATACTAGGCAGGGAGAGCTAAACCCAGCCAGACGGTTCATGATTGGTGACAAACTAGTCTTTGTGCTAAGCTAAGCTAACCAGCTGTAGCTTTATATTTATATGTACAGACATGACAGTGACATCAATCTTCTCATCTAACTCTCAGCCTGAAAGTGAATAATAACATTTCCAACCATTTAGAAATATTCCTTTGCTTTAGAGGTGCTGGTAAATGGATTTTGTTACCTTTGAACAGCTAACCAGCCGCTGGCAGTAACTTCATATTCAGCATAAATGGTCAGATATTAGAGTGGTATCAATCTTCTTATCTAACTCTCGGCAAGAAAGCGAATAGGATAATAATTAAAAATGTCAAACTATTCCTTTGAGAATAAAGAGCTTGTGAGTGGAGCTTAATAATTCAGCAGTGTTTTGATAGTGTACAATATAAGCTAAGGCTGTCTTTTGTCTGATTATGTCATCGACATATAAAGAGTTGTGCAATTGCAAGCTGTGCATTAAAAAAGATATAGCAATGATACTTACAGATTTAAAAAAAGGTTATATGTACATTTTTCCATTTAACATTTTTGGTAGTAATTTAGTTTATTGATTAATAAAGGTTCTTACACAACTATGTCTGTTTTGAGATATCTGAGTCAATTATGCCCCCCAGGGTTTTTTTTCTCTTGGTTTCTATTTAAAGCAGCATCTTTAACCTCTCAGACTACATGCACATGCACAGTGCTGCAAAGTTCACCTGGGTCCTCCTGGGTCCACGGCTCAGCCCTACAGTATATGCTCAACCTTATGTGCGCTGTAAATGTATCTTCATTTTCCTCTCACATTTGGACCACAGTGGAGTAACTTTTAATAGCATAAGAAGGGATGCACTCCAAAATTCCTGTGTGGTGAAGTTTGAGAGACAGCTTGCGCTGAATGTCAGACAGCTTCTGAGCTTGATGCAGAGGGGCCATGATCCCGGGGCCCCACGTGTGACAGCTTTCTCATCAATCATTCCTGCATATTCTTTAAGTAAACTTTTGACTCATAATCTTCCTGGCCTGCTGTTGCTATCTCTTTGTGTTGAAACATGTTTGTTTTGTTCTTTTTAGGCACTTTGTCATGCCTGGTTATGAAGTTACAGACCCACCAGTGATGGAAGGTGGTTCTGGCTTTACTCAGCTGTTCTGTTGTTCTTCTAAGGCTTAAGGTTTAAGTGGGAGGGCCCTGCTTTTAGTTTCAGGTACCTTACAGCAATACAAATGAACTTAAACGTACACATCATTTACAATACTATGCATTTGGCTACCACAGATAGAGTCCCTTTTAAATGTCTTAACAACATGAGAAAGACATTTTGACCTTCAATTCTGACCCAGTAACATTTCTGCAAGAAATTAAATCAATGGGACATTTTCTCCTTTACTGATGACCTCATTCCTGAGCGATGCCTGACATCATTATGGGAGCTCTCTCTTTTAAACACAGAAATCCCCACAGGTTTCTGATCAGGACTTGCCAGGTTTCGATAAAGGAGGTTCCATCCCCACCCCAAGTCTCCATAGAGATTGAGCTGACTAATAAAAATAGCTTGGCTGTTCTTTACCCCGAGTGGGATGTTACTTTACTGTATTTTCCCGTCTCTCCATCTCTCTCTCAGTCTCCATGGACTGGACTTATGTCTAATCGACTTTTATGTAAATTCTTTGTAAAGAGACTTTTCCCCCATAAAGTTAATGTGGACATTGTGTTGCTAAGAACATAATTTTCCAGGAGCTTTTAAATGACTTGCCTCCGTCCACCTTATGTGTTTATGTACGGAATTTGTGCACATGCACATTACATGAGGGGTCAGAGTCCAGTAGTTAGACAAAGGGCTCCAGCCAACTGAGGAATCAAAGCCAGATGGGGGCTATACTTTCACAGTGAATGGGAATGGGCCATAAACGTCAAGATGGTACCATAAACGTCAGGTTGAGGAGACAAATAATAGGTGACAGGTGAAGTTCATGGAGGTATGATGATCCTTTTCTTCTGGTACAATGTTAGAAAAACTACATGAGGTTTGGGGTATGTATAGGGGTAGCTTCCCATTTTTAGCCTTTTATCACACTGTGAAATAGCTTATGGTGACATGAGATATCCCCAATAGTATGCCCCAGATATACAGAGAGATGGGTGCAACAGTAATACCTTGACAGGAGGAAGAAACAAGTTTTTTTTCCAAACATGCATTTATTTTAAAGTTTCCATTTTCTGAATCACAAGTCGACAAAATACACAACAAAAAAATGTTCTTGATGTCCAAGATGTTCTTGGACAGACGATCATGTAGCGCTATTTAAGAAATGATGGGCATTGAGAATATACTGTATATAGAGAAAGTGCAACAAGCGTAAGGATAGAAAACTGTCTATTGGATTGAAAACATATTAATGGAGAGAGCTCATTTTTGTTATTGTTAAAAGTTTAAATCAGGATTCACCTGTGACAAATTGGCCTACACTAACGGTACTGCATCAGTGTCAGAAGCATGGCAAATGGGTGAGGGACAGCCATAACTCCAAGGATGTGATCTTTTTGATAAATGTATCACTTGTCAGTTGATGTGGTGGTCTCAATAAATACTTGTGATTTAATTATCATCATAAACCCCCTGGAGCTTGTTTCCCAGGTAGCATGCTAAACCTGGCCCTAGAATGCAATGCCTGATAGAACCATGTGCTGTGGTTTTGACAGTAGTGACAGTTATGTCGTTATTAATCATCCTTTTCTCATAACGAAAAAAGATCCCGTTGCAACAAAAAGAATATATGACACAATGGAAAGAGATGTAATATGAACTTTGAAGTAACCTGATTATGGACGGTGAACTTGAAAGATAAACATTCAATATAACAAGTAAGCATCTCATTCTAGAGAAAAAAGATGTCAGTATAAGGAGGAATCCACGTGTATTTATCGAGGCACTTCTTTATAGAGCACTGCGATGCAGTAAAAACAATATTCAACTCAGAAAATAGTGTCATTTTTGTCTTGTATGACAAGCTGGTTCCACACAGGTAAAGGCAACGCACACTCACAAACAATATTTCAGTGCTGCATTAAGGGCTGTTTAGCCAGCACCTATTTGTTTTACTGTATAATAAACCCTAAAGCATGTGCTCCCTGGCCATTTGGCCACATTATCAAGGCTCATTTTGCGTGGAATGTTTTTTTTCTGATCACATTTAGTGGGAGATGTTATTGAATATGTATGGGTTTGGAGCGGCACTGCATTGTTGAAACCCTCACCTTGTCCAAAATCACTCACTCGTTCCCTCAGTGAGCAGTAAATGGAGATTTTGGACACTCATCGTTTTGCACCATCACTGGGAGGTGTCAAGTGGCACAACGGTAGGTTTTGCAAGATTGTTTGCAATGCAATGCTGTTCCCTTGCGTGATTTTTTTTCATGTATTGTAAATAAAGGCTCCCTGTGGAGTTTTTGACCTCTAGTAGCGCCATGGAGCTGTTTGTCTATGAGTGAGTTCCTGTTTTGTTTATCTCGTGCGCACACACTCGATACACATTCCTGCCAATGGTATCACTCTACTCCACTGATCTAGAGGGGGCTGTAACAAGAAATGCAGCAATGTGCCAGCAAAGACAGGGGCGCAGAATACTGCTAAACAAACATGGATGTTTACAATGCTGGATTTAAAACACTTCAAATACTGTCCTTACAAATGTTTTATACGGAAGGAGATGCATTCATGTCTATAGACCTCAAGGATACACAGGGCGTTTCAGAGAGTGACACTAAATGGAAACACAACCTTTATTTGAGTACAAGAAAAACCTCCACAGGGCACCTTTAAAACAATAGGCCTTTCTCACAGCAGACATTATAACTTCTGATAGCAGAAAGAGCAAAAGGTGTTACTATTAACATTAATGATGGCCTTGTTGTGTTCCAATGTCCCAGTAAGCCATGACAGTGTGACAGTGGGTCAAAATTGTGTAATTTTGTTGTAATTTCAAACAAAAGTTTTGTGTTAAGTTACAACATAACATAACACAACACAACAGCTGCTGCCCTGCACTGTTTATCATTCTCTAACACTGGGTATCAGCACAGGAAGCTTAACGGTCCAGTGTTAGTAAACTGGCTGAAATGGAAGTATGTTTTCATTGGTGTATAATCACCTGAAAATAAAAAATATTGTTTTTATTACCTTAGAATAAGTCATTTTTATCAACATGGGAGTGGGTTCCCTTCACGGCCACTATAGTTTCTCCTACACGCTTGGAAGGGGAGGGTGAGGCGAGCAATATTCAAATGGTTGCAAACTGCAATTTCACTGCTAGATACCACTAAATCCTACACACTGGACCTTTAAGTTGGCATGCTGTTGACCTCCGATTTCAGTTTGAGAAGGGCTGCTGCTTTTGTGTCTTCCTTCAGGTCCTGTTAGGCAGAGTTTGTATTAGTGCAACTGGCCAGTCCACCCAGAATGCATATGATCAGCCATCCCCATTCTTGCGTCTCTCTCACTGCATCACTGGCTCTCTCCCTTGCACCACATGGTTTCTTTTGTTTGGTTTAGTTGAACTTAGTTTGCACTTTCACACATCCACTCACTAACTCTACTGATTGCCCAGTTCATACATGTAGTTAATGTTTTCTGTTGCAATTCTTGTAAATGAATATGATTGTTTGTTCTTCCCAGTACAACTGTGTGCATTTCCTTCCTTCAGTAATAGCCTAAGAGCCGGGTCATGACAACTAGTCAGTACCGGCTGGAGAGGGCATGCGTGTGGGTAGTGACAGGATGATTGAGTGTGGAGTGGGCGACTGTAATTAACTCAATAGAAATACAGTAAATCTTGCAATAGATGAGAGCACATGAGGTGTTTTCCCCAAGTGCTTTTACAGAGAGGTTAGCAACACCATTACTGGAAGGGCTAGCAGAGTTTGTGTCGACAGTTTTTAAGTATTTGTAGTTCTGACAGATTTATACACTGCTGTGGTTTCATTAAACTGTGGATTTCTCTGTATGATGCCAAATTGTAGCATATTGTCATGCTTAAGGTTCCGGGAGCCCTGAATATCTCCAGATTGTTCTTTTGGTCTGCTGGTGCTAATGTTGACTTAATATGTGCAACATGTGCGCAGTCCAAATAAAGAGCCCATCGTATTGATTGCGAATGCAGCTGAATTTGTGTAACCAGGGCCCCAGGGCAGTTGCCGGTCTTACTAGTTACTAATCCAGCCTTTGGGCATAACAGTGAAGCAATTTAGAATGTTTTCTCTGAATATTTCCACATATTGGTGGCAGCTGACAAGTCAATTCTTTCAGTGTTTCACATGACGAATGACCTCGACCCTCGGACGCATCCATCAGATTTGACTTCGTGCACGAAACTGCAATATTTGTTTGGCAAACTCGAATGACTCAGCTCATATTTACATCTGATCCTCACCATTGTAACGTAATGGAATACCCCAGCAAATTGACAGCGCCCAATATTGTTCTATTTTCCTGCAAGCCATGCCAGAAAAAGAGTTTTGATTAGAATCCAATCAGTCATTCAAAGTGAGTGAGCCAAGAACCTGTCGACGCTGGGAGTGCAGGACCTTGTCACACTGTTTACATGCTCTCTCTTGCTTGCTAAGTCAGGTTTTCAGCACACCCTATGTGTGTTAGCTTGTAGACCAAACATTTTGTTTTGCAAAAGAAGAAATGAAGATTTTGTTTGGTTGAGTGGCTATTGTGAGTGCATTCCTTAGACTTTTGTGTTTTTTATCTGCCTCTAACTACTGTTTTCTCACAAAAATGTTGATGGTACAATCCATCATTGTTGCTTGGCCCTCGTAATGCATTTGGAATATCTGTGTGAATTGGTGTGAAAAAGAGAGAATAAAAACTAATACTTTTTTGTCTTTGTTCAAGTGGAAAAGTGTTGATCTGCTCACGCAGTGGAAAACATAGCTGAAATGCAGAGTTCCTCACGCTCATCATTCTATATTAGGCAACTGCACAGCAGGGTACATTAACAATACGGCGGAGTGAGTCAACCCTTTTTCCAGATCAACGTGAGCTTGTGACACGTTCAGCAGTATGTGATGAACAGATAAACCACAGAAACGGTTTCATCTAATATACTCCATTTATTCCTGCATCTCTGCCTGCCAATGATGATACAACTGAGGAAAACTTTGTTTGAGTTTCTCTTCAAACACCCTGAAACTTTCATTCAGATCCTCTTTCATCCATTGACCGGACAGGACAGTGGTGGTCAAGCTTAGTATTTCAAATAAACTGGCTTTTTTCAGTTTTCCCTTGTGAAATCTAATTTGAGGCATACTGTAAGCCAGAAGTGTCATCACTTGCAAAGCAGAACCTCACTGTTATTTTAGTCTCCTCACTTGTGACCTACAGGAGTTATTTATAGAATAGAAACTAATTGCATGTAAGAAGAGCTAATGACTCTTTGTGTCATTGAAACATCAATAGCTAAACTTGACCAATTACTAGTTCATACCAAAGCTCTGAGTGGGTTCCCCAACAACAACAAGACTGGTGTGCACTTCTGGCCTTAACAATAAAAGTGGCGAATTAGAAATGTTATTAATTGGTTCAGAAGTGTAATTTCAGAAGCAGTGCTATAATTTAGGAATACAAAACAAAACCTGCAGGTCCTTGAGAGAACACAAGATGTTATGTTAAGCATGTTTCATATATTATCCGAGTCATCTCTAGTTGGTTGGTAGTTAAGACCTTAATATTTGGATGTGCAATATGAAGTCAAGCGCCAAGTTACTGCTCTCTGGATTTGTATTCGAAGGTCTGTTTAGCCCATACTGCTGTGAGCTAATAAGGTGTGTTCAGACAGAACACAAAGGTGCATAAGTGCAAAATTTTAAACATGTGAGATCTTGTCTTTGCTTCGATTTGCATCCATATGTGTCCACTCAAGTTTTTGCATTGACCTGATAACCTTGCTGCTATTTTTTTGCATTCAGCCTGAACTCATCTTAACACCTCTAATGTACAGTATCTCATTCATTATTGATACACAAATATGTAAAAATACCTGTATTTGTCTTTAAACAAGACATATTGTGTGCAAGTGTAGTGGTGAAGTAAAGACCAATAGCAGTATTTTGACATATCATTTGAGCATCTCTTTTGTCAAATTAAAGGTTTTTTTTCACTTTACATTTGTGGAAAGTATGCTTTTATTCTGAAGGAAGGCTTACTGGCACTAAACCTGAGGGGCATATAAACACTGACTCATCAAAATCCCAAGGTAAACTTGCACTTTATTTGTATATTCTGGTTGTCAGTGATCAGATTTGTAAAAATGTTTAGCACTTTCATTCATAAAATCCTGTGCTGGGTTAGTTAACGTTAACTATTGCTGTGTGTTTCTCCTTTCCTCTTTAAGCCTTCAGAAATCTGCTTAAACCTGTGCTGGATTTTCATTTTGGATCCGTTTGTGCCATCATATGCGCAATGGCTCTTAGTGCCGTTTTGGTTGTTCTGTGTTTTTCCATGTGAAAAATAACTGTACGAAAATTGTATATTCACCACATAAGGGGGAGCAATGATTGTAGCTTTAACAACGGTAACATCATTTGCATACTCTATGATTTTATGAATCTTGACCTTCATTTTGAATGATAACTTGTTTTTGCCAGAATTCAGCTGTTCCACTATACGCAGTTAATAAGCAGGTGATACGTATGCAATCAGTGAATTATTACTTCTTTCAACAGCTGCTGAGTTGTAGTCTCTGACTACAGATGTTCTGTCAACAGCTGTATTAGGGGACTGGACATATGCACCTGTTTGGAGAGGTTATACACTGCCATTGTGTGGTTATGGAAATTTGTTGTAAGCAGAGTGAGTCAGGAGTCTTCTGCCACAAACAGGATAAGGTGCTTTTACTTCTTCTCAGCTCCAGGCACCATTTCACATGCAAGCAGAGGTGGAATATTTTAGTTATTCATATCTGGAATTAAGGTTCTTCAAATCGGCCGCGTTTGTGCGTCTTTGTGTGAGACCATGAAAGTGAATTCAGGTAATTACAGGTTTAAATGAATAAATGCAGCCCCCTCATATTTCCCTCCTAGAGAGCTCACAGTTTGTGTTCTTGGGAGGTCACGTTTAAGCTGTATCTCTCAGTAATGTGACAGTAAGAAAGCTCTGTTTTGCATCACTGTCTTGGGAGAAACTGGGGTCATTCTGGAGACTCCCGATGCTGTCCAGATCTCCACTTGAACTTACATTGTGAATAGATGACATACCAGAATAAAAAGGCTTTTCCACATATGTTCCACCCACATCTTTTCCCTGACAGAGCCAAAACAGACAATGGTTCTAATTTGTCAGCTCACATGGCAAATTCTCAAAGTTTGCATCAGCCTTTGTACAAATATTATATATTACACATTTAAATGCCATTTTTTAATATTTACTAATAAAAGTCAGGTTATCCCATCCTCTGCTGCTTCAATCCTTGACCGCCATACTTAATTATTGTAGTACCCCCTTAATGAGATACTTTTTGTGATAAATATGTAGAACACAGGTGTCATTGCAAATGTTTGTTACTAAGTTGACAAGAATACATGCAAGTTTTAAATATTTATACTGATCAGCTTGAACAGGACAGAACACACGAGGTCCCATTTGCAGTGATGTGAGTGTACACAGCCAGTTTTGTCTGTAAGTATTGAGTCATGGGACCTCTCTCCTGACTCATCTCCGTGATTATCTTATATAATATGAAAGAAAAATGATGACTATGCTGAACATACCATCAATCATTTGTATATTACAGTCGTTCCATAACAGCTGAATTTCCTCTTTGAAATTCATGTTATGCATGGTTGTAATTCTGACAAACTGAAACACCACTGATACATCAGTGCGTCCCCATTATTGTACTGCTCTATGTGGGAGGACGAAAAAACCCGATGGAAAACGGAGAAATGATAATGATCAGTGGCACACTAGGGCATGTTCCTGCCAGTCAGCACATCACGCAGGCTGTTTGTGGTTGAGTGGTGGGGCGGACGGGCTTCCATTTTCAATTCAATTCAATTTTATTTATATAGCCCAGTATCACAAATCACATTTGCCTCAAAGGGCTTCACAATCTGTAACATACGACACCCTCTGTCCTTAGACCCTCGATTCGATTAAGGAAAAACTACCCAAAAAAACCCTTTTAACAGGGAAAAAAAAATGATAGAAACCTCAGGAAGAGCAACAGAGGAGGGATCCCTCTCCCAGGACGGACAGACATGCAATAGATGTCGTAAGTACAGAATAGATTTATAGCATCAAAATTATAACATATATAGCCATGATGGCAAAATTGTTGTGTATATATATATATTATTATGTTAGAAATGTTTAGGTGGTAAAACATAAGGGAAGATGATTGGTCCAGACGGCAAACCGAGCAGCTCCAGGTGGAGCCGAACGTGCAGGACCCTAGCCACTGGTCCCCTGTACCATAGACACAGCAGCCCTGCCCCAGCAGGTCGCCGTAGTCACCGATCCAGATACATCTCCGGACACTGAAATACCTGCTGAAAGTGACACTAAGAAAGAATAGACGGACGACAAAGCACAAAACTCCGGGAGAGGGAAGAAGTCAAGTTAGTGACATGCATTTATGGGATGAGAATGCATACGGATGGAGAGGAGGACAGAGGTGAAGAGAGGTGCATCATGGGAAGTCCCCCGACAGTCTAGGCCTATAGCAGCATAACTAAGGGATGGTTCAGGAGTCTCCTGAGCCAGCCCTAACTATAAGCTTTGTCAAAGAGAAAAGTCTTTAGCCTATTCTTAAATGAGGAGATGGTGTCTGCCTCCCGAACCCGAACTGGGATCTGATTCCACAGGAGAGGAGCTTGATAGCTAAAGGCTCTGGCTCCCATTCTACTTTTGGAGACTCTAGGAACCACAAGAAGCCCTGCATTCTGAGAGCGCAGTGTTCTAGTGGGGTAATAAGGTACTATCAGCTCTGTAAGATACGACGGTGCCTGACCATTAAGAGCTTTATAGGTGAGGAGAAGGATTTTAAATTCTATTCTGGATTTCACAGGGAGCCAGTGCAGAGAAGATAATATTGGAGAAATATGATCTCTTTTCCTAGTTCCTGTCAGTACACGTGCTGCAGCGTTCTGAATCAACTGGAGAATCTTAAGGGACTTTTTCGGGCTGCCTGATAATATGGAATTGCAGTAATCCAGCCTTGAAGTAACAAATGCATGGATTAATTTTTCTGCATCATTTCGAGACAGGAAGTGCCTGATTTTGGCAATGTTACGTAGGTGAAAAAAGGCAGTCCGTGAGGTTTGCTTCATGTGGGAGTTGAAGGATAGATCCTGATCAAAGATAACTCCTAGGTTCCTCACAGAGGTGCTGGAGGCCAGGGCAATGCCCTCTAGAGCAATTAGGTCTGCCGACAGCGAGTGTCGGAGGCGTTCGGGGCCAAGTACAATAACTTCAGTTTTGTCCGAGTTTAACATCAGAAAATTTCTGGTCATCCAGGTTTTTATGTCCTTAAGGCATGATTGAAGGTTAACTAACTGATCAGTTTCATCCGGCTTAATCGATAAATATAACTGGGTATCATCTGCGTAACAATGAAACTTTATGGAGTGCTTTCTAATAATATTGCCCAAAGGAAGCATATATAAAGTAAATAGAAGTGGTCCAAGCACAGAACCTTGCGGAACTCCGTGACTAACTTTGGTGTGCTCGGATGATTCATCGTTAACATAAACAAACTGAGATCGGTCTGATAGATAGGATTTAAACCAGCTTAACGTGGTTGCTTTAATTCCAATTAAATGTTCCAGTCTCTGTAATAGAATTTGATGGTCAATGGTATCGAATGCAGCACTAAGATCTAGCAAGACAAGTACAGAGACAAGTCCATTGTCTGATGCAATTAAGAGGTCATTTGTAATTTTCACCAGTGCTGTTTCTGTGCTATGATGCACTCTAAAACCTGACTGGAAATCCTCAAATATACTATTGTTATTTAGAAAGTCACATAACTGATTAGCAACAGTTTTTTCAAGGATCTTAGAGATAAAGGGAAGGTTAGATATAGGTCTATAGTTGGCTAAAACCCCTGGATCCAGTGTGGGCTTTTTAAGGAGAGGTTTAATAACAGCTACTTTAAAAGACTGAGGTACATAACCTGTCAGTAAAGACAAATTGATCATATCTACAAAAGACGTACTAACTAATGGTAGAACATCTTTAAGCAGCCTAGTTGGAATTGGGTCTAAGAGACAGGTCGATGGCTTAGTTGAAGAAATTGTCGACGTTAGTTGAATAAAGTCGACAGGAGAGAAGCAGTCCAAGTATACATCAGGTTTCACAGCTCCCTCCAACGCCTCTATGCTTGCAGATCGGTTTGCACCAGCTGAGGGCAGGACGCGATTAATTTTCTCTCTAATAGTCAAAATTTTATCATTAAAGAAGCTCATGAAGTCGTTACTGCTGAGGGCTACAGGAATGCATGGCTCAATGGAGCTGTGGCTCTCTGTCAGCCTGGCTACAGTGCTGAAAAGAAACCTGGGGTTGTTCTTATTTTCCTCTATTAGTGATGAGTAGTAGGCTGCTCTGGCATTACGGAGGGCCTTCTTATATATTTTAAGACTATCTTGCCAGGCTAAACAAGATTCTCCTAGATAGTTGGAACGCCATTTTCTTTCAAGTTTTCGTGATGTTTGCTTTAATTTGCGGGTTTCAGCGTTATACCATGGAGCTACCCTTTTTTGTTTTATTATCTTCTTTTTAAGAGGAGCAACAGAATCAAGTGTCGTTCGCAGTGAACCTGCAGCACTATCAACAAGATGATCAATTTGGGACGGACTGAAATTTGCATAAGAGTCCTCTGTTATGTTAAGACATAGCATTGAGTGAAATTCAGATTTAATTTCTTCCTTAAATTTAGCTACAGCACTATCAGATAGACATCTACTGTAGTAGTATTTGACTGCTGGTGTGTACTCCAGTAATAGGAGTTCAAAAGTTATTAAATAATGGTCTGATAGTGAAGGATTCTGTGGAAAGACTGTTAAGTGTTCAATTTCAATGCCGTATACTAGAACAAGGTCGAGGGTGTGGCCAAAATAGTGAGTGGGTTTATGTACACACTGACAGAAGCCAATGGAGTCTAATAATGAGATAAACGCAGTACTAAGGCTATCATTTTCAACGCCCACATGAATATTAAAATCACCTACAATAATTGCTTTATCTGTTTTAAGGACTAAACCTGATAGAAATTCTGAGAATTCAGATAAAAACTCTGAATAAGGACCAGGAGCGCGGTACACTATAACAAATAGGATTGGCTGTCGTGTTTTCCAGGTTGGATGTGAAAGACTTAGAACAAGGCTTTCGAATGTGTTATAATTTAGCTTAGGTTTAGGGTTGATTAATAGGCTTGAGTCGAAGATGGCTGCAACTCCACCTCCTCGGCCGGTGCCTCGAGGAATGTGAGTATTAATATGACTGGGCGGAGTGGATTCATTTAGGCTAACATATTCTTCATGACCCAGCCAGGTTTCAGTGAGACAAAATAAATCAATATGATAATCTGATATCAGATCATTTACTAGTACAGCTTTAGATGACAGAGATCTGATGTTTAGGAGTCCACATGTAATTCTCTTATTTTGAGGTGCTATTTCTGTTGTGATAATTTTTTTTAAATTATTATGTACAACTCCTCTTCTGTTAGCTTTTGATTTTATAAATTTCCGTGGCCGGGGGGCAGACACCGTCATTATGGGATTACGGGAGGGTAACTGCTCTGGAAGCGCAGAGAAGCGTGTAGGACTGCAACTCTGCCTCCTGGTCTCAACTCTGGGTTGTCATGGTTTAGGTTCACTAAGAAACTCGGCCAGATTTCTAGATATGAGAGCTGCACCATCCAAAGTTGGATGAATGCCGTCTCTCCTAATCAGACCAGGTCTTCCCCAGAAAGTCCGCCAATTATCTACGAAGCCCACATCGTTTGCTGGACACCACCTCGACAGCCAGCGACGGAATGAAGACATGCGGCTAAACATGTCATCACTGGTCAGATTTGGCAGGGGCCCAGAGAAAACTACGGAGTCCGACATCGTCTTTGCATATGTACACACCGACTCAACATTCATTTTAGTGACCTCCGATTGGCGTAATCGGGTGTCATTACCGCCGACGTGAATAACAATCTTACTGTATTTACGTTTATCTTTAGCCAGCAGTTTCAAATATGATTCAATGTCGCCCGCTCTGGCCCCAGGAACACATTTAACTATGGTCGCTGGTGTCGCTAACTTCACGTTTCTCAAAATGGAGCTGCCAATAATCAGAGTTGGTTTCTCAGCGGGTGCGTCGCTGAGTGGGGAGAACCTGTTGGAAACGGGAACGGGTTGGTGGTGAACCGTGGGCCTCGGCCTAGGGCTACGCTTCCTTCGGACGGTCACCCAGCCGCCCTGGATTCCCGGCTGCTCGGGAGCTGCCGGGGAACGGCTAACAGTAGCTAGCTCTAGTCGGTCCGCACCGGCTACTGGGGCTTGGCTAGCAACTACCGACTGAGCTCCCATGGTGCGGAACCGTGTTTCCAAATCACTAAGCCTCGCCTCCAACGCTACAAATAAACAACATTTATTACATGTACCATTATCAGTAAAGGAGGCAGAGGAATAGCTAAACATTTGACACACCGAGCAAGAGAGAGCGGGAGAGGAAGAGGGAGAGAGAGGGAGAGAAGCCATTGCTAGCTGCTAAGGTAGAGACTGGTAGCTAGCAACACTGAAGCGCCGTAAGTGCTAAGGCAAAACTAATAAACGTTCAAATGTAACGTTATAGCAGATAGTTAGTCAATGTAATGAAGAGTCGCACAAATTAGCTGTGTTGAGCTAGAGCAGCAAACTACACGCTACAGGTAACAAACAAACACCTGTAACCGGAAAGGGGACAAAACACTTACGTCAGCACGTCGTCCAATGATCCTTCCGCAGTCCAGACACTGAGTAGTGAGTGAACCGTCCAACCGTTTTATGCCAAGATGGTACATCAGCCTTTGCCGAACAAGGTCTTCATCAACTGTCACTTGGCATGCTGAACAAGTCTTGGAAGCTTACAGGCATTTTGCATTCAAGTTGTAATATGCACGTGTACTGTATGTACTGTACACGTGTGTTCACACACAAATATACAAACAGAGAGCTCTCCAGTTACAATTTTCACACTACTTTACTGCCATTACTTCACATAATATGGTATGTGTACACAATTTTGTTGTTTTTTTGACATGCTTATTTTGTTGTAGAAAGCAAAATTCTTTAAAAATGAAACAGTTTGGGCATTAGACAGCCGTCCACACTATAATAGATGATCTAGCTGAATTTCTATCCATGAGAATGCCAGGTCTCTTTATGGGATGGGATATTTGGTTTGATGGGGCACAGATTAACTGAAATGGGAAGATTTAAACTACCAGCTGCTCCAGAGAGAAGACCCTGATACTACTCGCAGGTTAGATCACTGATAATAATGACACATTATGAGACTCTGTCAAGCAGCAGAAAGAAACTGGAGGAGAACTATGCTCACAGTTCACTGTAATATATACAAAGAAGCCATGACTGTCTATAACAAAGCAATACATTTGGCAAGAAAGGATTACTTTTCCAAGATTATTACATTTATGCATTAGTCACTTTTTTTTTAGAATAATTATGGTATTCTATCATTCTATGTCTATTTTCACGTGAAGATGCATGTATTCTATACTCATCTTATCTCACATTGCCTATGGAATTCTATCCCTGTTTTTCAGTTCATTCTGTCGTTTTTTTATGTGAAGCATGTGCATGTATTTTCTTTGTTGTGCATCACTTTGAGCTGGATTTCTTGTATGAAAGGTGCCATACAAATAAAGTTTATTTGTGGACTTAAGATATAGCAGGTCCACGTCGCTTAGTGCGCCCATTCAGACACAACAGATATTACAGCAGACATTAGTGGAGAATTTGGATCCTGTTTAAGTCCTGTTTAGCTTCTGAACAGACAGTTAGTCTGTTTGTTTGGAGTTTGGACAGTTACTCAGCTAAGCATCTAACTCAGGGAACTGATAGACTTGATAAACACTCCTGGCCAATAATTTCATACATTAAGATGTACGGTTTGTACACATTTTCACAATAAAGCACTTTCTTTAATCAACAAATAGAAGACAATTTGTAGGAAATTATATTGGAGGCATGAGAAGTGAAATGTCTTACACTGAAAATAAAAATTGAACTGCATCTACGTATTACTTGCACATATCCAAGTTCTTCAGGAAAAGCCTCTGAGTGAGTAACATCATGTCCCCTCAGGAGTGCCATGCTGTGTCATTGTGGGCTTGTAGCTGCAGCTGTGTCTAAGTTCCTACTGATGTCGATTGGTTCTGCTGTGCCATTGTTAACAGATGATGGCCAAAACGCTACAGTGCTGTGCCTTGGCCTCAAAATAAAGCACCCCCCTCCCAGAGTCCATTTCCTGGCCAAAGTGCAACTATTCTGATGCAGACCCCCTGGGTGTGTGAATCCGCTGGCAAGCGCCCATTTAGGGGCAGAAGGGGGTGAGGACATGGCCACAACCAGTGGGAACACCTGCAGTTCTCGGATGAGCCAGTACTGCACACTGCCAGGGGCCATTTGAGGGCACTTTGAGAGAGTTTGGCACGGAGCCAAGGGAAGTTTTATAAGGGGAACTGGCACAATATCAAGGCGAAAGCAACAAAAGTAAAAGTACAAGGGAGCAACCATGGTGTAGAGAATTGGTCCCATTTTTAGGTTGGTAACCAATTACAACAGTGGAAGGTTGTCTCAGGTCAGTAAATGATAAAATGAGGGAGCCTCAACACTTGTGGCTGACAGACAAAACGGTCACCCTGGGGCTCTAGTACTGCTTTTAACTCAGTAGACCATGAAATGCTACTCCAGACTAGAAAAATATATATCTCGGGATACAGACAGACAAAACTTTGGTCATATTGGAGTGCAACTAAAAATGGACCTGCACACACTCAATATTTAAAATAATGTAGCGAGGCACACGCTGGCTGGTGATTGACGTCAACATTGACACAGCAGCTCAGAATTGCTTTTCAAGAGGTACTTGTGGATTTTAATTTACTGGTAGGTTACATTTGTTTGAAATCTTGGAAATTAAAAAAAAAAGCAAATATCTTACAAACATTTCTGTCAGTCTCGACTGTAGAAATATTACGTTACATTGCCTCGGAATGATAAACATAAGGTTCCAAGTCTGAAGCACATATTTCAAAACAGATTTTTTATTTTTTTTAACCTGTATGTGTGTGTGTGTGTGTGTGTGTGTGTGTGTGTGTGTTTGTAGACAACTGCATCAGACACAAGGTTGTCCACGTTCCTCCTTGTCCAGGCATATCAAAGGCAGGTGCCAACCCTTGTGTTCCTGCCAGCCTGATACTACGCCAGATTCCAAAGGTTAACAAGATTCTGCACTGTGCAACCAGCCGCACACAATAGTGCCATTCTTCTCTTTGCAAATACCTACTTTGGGTCTCCTTTCCAGAACCTCCTTGTTGTGACGCACAAAAGCAGGCTTGTGTGATTTGAACCCAGGGACTTTCTGGAAGAAAGATGATTGTGACATTTGCATTTAATAACACTTTTCACTGAAATAGCGGAAAATCCTTCTTTAGATCTGAAAATTACATTTTTTTTTATGCAATATGGTCTTTTTTTCTATTCTTTATTTATATAAATACATAAATAGTAAATGTAAATATTAATTAGTTATATAATTCATACTGTCTGAAAACTAATGAAAAATAAAGCTGATAAATTGAAGTGAATTTTGTAAAAAATACCAAGGTAACATTAACTATTATGTCCTGTGAATGGGAACAAATATTAACGCAACCCGCTCTTCACCACTACCATATTTCACTTCTCATATTGCACTGGCGTGTCTGTGTCTCCATATTACCTATTTATTATTCATTCTGCAATGAGGTCATAGTCTCTAAGAGGTGGACTATCTGTCAGTCTGAGTTAGACTGCACTCAGAGGACCTGTGAAATATTTTTATGTCTGTCTGGGTGATAAGTAGACTGGATGCAGGTTTCTGTAGTGTCACGCTGCATTGCTACAAAAAACATCTAAAGCCATTTAGCTACAATTTCAATTTCATTTACTAAATTGCTCTAATTAATGAATTTACTGATTGTAATGTGGACACAAAAAGTAAGCATTATCATACCAAAAGCGTGTTACTATCAAAAAAGTACACAGCATGGGTAATATAGGTTTTTGTATGAGACATGCATGCTCTAGCCTTTCTCCTTGCTGAAAACATGAACCGCTGTGTTCCATTAGAGCCATAAACACCTAGCCACTTTGCTGACATGAACTATGGTACTTTGGATTCGAGCTGTCTGAACATGTACGCATGCACACGGATACAGTACATGTACGCACAAACACAGGCTGGGCTTTCTTACAGATGGGATTGAGTTTCACTACTGTTCTATGTAAGAGCCTGCAGAGATTTGCAGCCAAGGCCACAAGTGCAGTTCAACAGTTTAAATGCCTGCTTATTTTGTCCATTTTTACATTCAGCCACTGGAGCCAAACAGCCTAATAGTATACTCACATGCATCTGCCCATGTCCCGAGCTTCTTGTTTCAAAAAACACTTGGGTTCCACGCCCATCACAGACCCTTCAAAGATCTGAAATCTCTCTAATCTAATCTCTGAAATATGCATGGATTTAAAGAGGTGGTGGGATTTTGTTCCATGCTGACTTAATATCATGACACAGTTTCTGCAGACAACACATTCAAGCTGCAAACCTTCTTTTGCAGTTGGTCATAGGAGCA
Organism: Coreoperca whiteheadi; assembly: GCA_011952105.1. Classification (NCBI taxonomy): domain Eukaryota; kingdom Metazoa; phylum Chordata; class Actinopteri; order Centrarchiformes; family Sinipercidae; genus Coreoperca; species Coreoperca whiteheadi. The sequence goes on from CM022488.1 coordinate 24,118,420, forward strand.
CATCTGAGTTCCTGAAAACATCTTATACCCTGAAAGTGTAGAGTGTGGCCATGAGGGGATGCTGAGGGGAACTTTGTCATGTCACTTGGTATGTGTATCACAAAATCACCCATTACACCACCATCTACCTGTCCATTTGACACAAGTAAGGATGGATACATGCTTTTAACACCAATGGTAGCATCAGCATGTTGAAACTGAAATCAATATCTAACTATTAGCGCTATTACTTGGCTCAGGGCCAGATAAACTTTGGAGTTGTGCAGATGTGGCACTGCAGTTTTCACTGTCTTTGTGGCCGCACTCTGTGTGTATTCAGTGCCTGATTTACTAAGGCAGCAGCTCATCACGCAGCACGTCAGCTCCTGGACTGGTCCTGGTGCTGAACCTCCAGATGCACTCTGTGTGTGAAGGAGAGCTCATAAGCGCAGCTCAGCGGTGTGAGATCACTAAGCTCAGAAAAGATATCATTATGTAGTGATTATAATTACAATAATAATAATTATATTTACTTTGGCCAACTCCACCTGAGAGTTACTGTTACTCCAAATATTACTCATGAAATTATATTATAATCTTTAACATAGGTACATCTTATTATCAATACATCAGGAGGCAATAAACATGTTCATGGGCGATGAAGTATAAGACAAGCCATTTATAAAATAGACAGAAGGTGCTCACCACCGCAACCGGTCGAGGGAGAGAGAGAGAGTGAGACGCATGGAAGGAGCAGGTGTTAATGGATGTTAACGCTGAGGCAAATGCAGCCAAATGCACAATGAAGTGTCTTAACAAAACACAAAAAGAAAATTTTAGTTGTAGCATGTGATTTTACAGCTCATTGATGGTCAAGTTTGAATTCAACTTTGACAAACACCATGCACTTTTTCCATTTTATTCAATTCAGGTTTATTTATATAACCCAATATCACAAACCACAATTTTGCCTCAAAGGGCTTTACATTCTGTGTATTCTGTATTTGTTTGCATAACAGTAACCATATATACAGTGTTCATTAATAAAATCCTAATTGCTTCATTGCTGTTTATAATAATCAGGTTAGGTGAAAATGTAGGGGCTTATGTGGTAATTTCCTTAAAACATGTAGAAAAGAAAAGTTATTCATTGTTTTAAATAGTGTAGGAACTATTTTCAAATAGTGAAGGAACTATATTACTAAAATTGATAAAGAACAGAATCCAAACATAGTATAAAATGAGTTTAAGTCAACATTTTTACTGGGATTCTGACATTCTGACATTGTGTTCACACACTTGATGAGTGAAAAGGACACAAGTTACTCATAAAGCTTTTAGGATTTACTTTATAATACCAGTTACCTGACCATGATGTTGACAATTACAATACATCAAGATTTGGAACCATCAGTAGAAAAAGTTTCAATTCATGGACCCACGAGTAGGGTCCGGATTGTGTGTTCTTTGTGTGCCCAACTCATTGTTTGATATAAACTGTTGTCCTGGGTTTCAAGTGGCATTTGTGGGTGGCTATTGCAAACAAGGACAAGTTGAAAAGCTTAACTCTTAGGAAATGTCACTCACTAAGACCTGAAGTCAGAGTCTAACCAATGAACTAGCAGCAATTCATCAACTGAAGCGTTTCTGTTACACCGCTTATGTATTTACTTCATGGTCTGCTGTGAAGGAGAATGGACTCTTGTTCTGCACTGCCAAGGTGGGTGTCAGTGAGAGTCGAGCTCCGGTAGGTACCCACAGCTTCTCTGATGTGGAGCATTTCACAAGGATGAGGAAAATGTCAAACAATGTATAACTATCCCTATAGACAACCATCAGTAGGAAGAAAAAAAACAAGGGAAAATGGCCTTTTAGATTACAAGATAGATCACATCCACATATTCTGTAGTGTTCAATGAAACCTGATACTGAGATATATCCTGTATGTATATACAGTACAGTACTAAAGATTTGAACTACAAAACACATGGCAGGCTGATTAAATACAAGTAATTGTTATAGGACAGTAAAATGCTTATTTCACAGGAATGAATCTGTGATAACACAACAAAAATGATGTACACAATAAATCAATAAAAGGGGGCATTCCCGTGCATTCTGTGCTTTGATTACATAAGATTTTAAATGCAGCAATTTTACATGTAATGGAGTATTTTTCTGTTGCAATCTTACTTCTACTCAAGTAAAGGATTTGAATGCTTGGTGGAAGCAAATTGCCCTGCTATGTCTAAAGCAACTGGTGGGTAGCAGTCCAAAAGTGGACAGCAGGTCCATTCTGAGTGGGTCCTGAGCATGTGGGTCAACTTAAAAAAAAAGGTTGGTAGCAGCTCTTTTATTTTAAAGTACCAGCTGTCACGGTTTCAAGCAGGGTACTCAGGGAACACAAGGGGTTGGACCCTCAACACAGACTGACGAAAACAGACTGGCAACTTGACAAAGGAAACACACAGACTAAATACACAGTGAGGGGAGACACAGGTGAAACTTATTAGGGCGGGGCAGACAATCAAAACTGGTGGGAAACACACAAAGGCAGGAAGTAAAATGACACAAGAGGAGAGGTGAGTAATACAAAAGTAAACAGGAAGCACTGGCTGGAAAGCATGAAACAAAGTAGGGCTCCTCGATTGTGGCAAAAATCCTAATCAAGGTTATTTTGGTCAATATTGGGATTATTTAACACGATTTCTCATTGACTTGGGAAGCAAAATAACTTTCAATTTACAATGAACCTAAAACCTGGGGATAAAAACGATTATGCAGTGAAGTACAGCCCTTGTTGCTTCAAATCAATGTTTATTCTCTTGATCGTTTTCAGCACAGCAGCTGCTGTATGCTTTGTTCATTTCATCAAGCCACATTTACATTTACATGTGGTGTTGCGTTTTAGTAGCCTGAATAACCATAAAGTAGTTCAGAATCAGAATCAGAATCAGAAAAACTTTATTAATCCCCGAGGGGAAACTCTTTACTCTTTAGTTGCATCTGCTATTGCAATGCTTTTAATGTCTTTTTTTGTTTAAGTCCCAATTGCACTTTCTTGCTGCAATGCTTCTTTTTTTTATTAAGCTTAAAGTTGCACTTAATTAATTAAGTATTAATTTTGAGAATCAAGGGAATTGTGGCACAGTTTTTAGCATTGTGTCCTCATAGCAAGGAGGGTGTTAGGTTGGTCAACCACGACCTGATGTCTGAGGGAACATTTGGACCCTGAAGCTAAACCAGTTGGGAACTGGTGTTGCCAAGTTTGAGACATTCTGGACTTTCCAGTTTGGAAAACAGCCCAATAGTGCAAAGTATTCCTTTTTTGACCACAATTTTGAATGTTAGAAGGTGGCCTTTTGGTCATCTACAATTAACCACAGATGTACATGTCATTACTGGGGTGGTTGGAGTATCATAAATATTATAGTTATAATCTGAAGATGATCAGTCATATAACTTCATTTTCACACTGAGAGTAAAAAATCACATATTGAAACAGGTGTTAAAATATTGCCCAAGTCATATCTCCTGCAGCACTCATTAAATAAATTCCAGACTACCTACTTGGCAAAACCCTTGCAGTGTCAGCTTTTGCGCTGACAAAGCAGTTTACAAGCTGGCAGTTATAATGTGAAAAGCCATTACTGTATTCATATTTCTGGGTTTATATATACTGTAACTAATTAATTTATTTTACATATATAAACATGGTTCACCTTTTCTTCAGCTAAATTTCAACCTTGAAATACATGCAGAATGTTAGACTTTGGCTGATAGGGTTTCGCTCTTTTCCCATGACAGCATGATGTGTACACATTTATTTAAAGTAGGAGACTGCTGTGCTTCCAGGATTTGTGGGGAAGTTCCCTCTTTGGCTATATTGGGGAGTGTATCTGCTTACAGACATACCAAAGCATTGGGGCATTTAATCCTGTCTACCCGTTCTAATAAGTATTATTGTTTGCCAGTGTTTCCCAAACTTTAGAGTCCCGTGCCACTTATGACATTCAACCTCCAGCTACGTACGGGAAAGTACCTGCGCAGATGTGCAGCCAGCTCACTGAGGTGAGTTATGAAAATGATGGTCAATAAACATCATTTTAAGCTCAACTTTCAGAAATGTGTCAATACGTTGCCCCTTGATAACTCGTGTACCCCTGGGATTACGCATACCCCAGTTTGGGAAACTGTGTTGTATGCCAAGCCACTCTCACACAAGTCAGTTTTAATGGGTTCAGTGGAAAGTATCCAGTGATGATTTTAGGCTCTGATCTTATGATCTGTTACTGAGTGAGTAGCTTCTGTTTGTCGATGCTTAAGGGACACCAGCTTATTACACACATGCATGCACCTTGACATACTGTTTTGTGATGCCCCACAGGCTCACAAACTGATCAGAACTTGGCAGAGGTGACTGTATCGTCCTAGTAAAAATAATGAAGATGAATTACTTTTTGTTCTGAAGAGAGTAGTGAACAGCATTTTATGTTGTTGTTTTTTTGGTTTTGTTGCCTTCAGGCCTCTTCTACCAGGGTGGCTTCCACAGTCTCCAGCACTCCCGTTAAATGGCGTTGTTAAAATCAAAATTAAACTGAAATATCTGCCTCATCTCAAAGAGCCTGTCATCAGCTTTGTGATGTAGAGTTTTTAATGAAGAAAAGAATCCAACTGGATTTCCCACGACATTAATTTAATATTCATCAGAAGTTAATTTAAAACTAATAAGCAATAACCTCAAAACCTAGTAAACAGTGATACCAGGCTGAAACGCAGTGTTTCCCTACTCTGCCTGGTTGAAAGTTCCAAACTTGTTGCACCTCTGACCACGCCCAATAATGATGTCACAGAGTACTACTCGGACTCCTTACTAACAAAGATACCCCATTACAGGCAGCACTAATGGTATGAAATGGTATACACGGTCCCCAAAGTGGGAGTGGTCGACCCTCCCCAGTTAAATAATAATAAATAAAATAGTATTATTAATTAATCAAAGGTACACAATTTTATTTCAGGATTAACTTTTAATTCATGGTTTCAAGTCCCTTTAGATTAGATTTGGATTGTTTATTCGGTTGGAAAGCGACGTCGGAAGCACTGCAGTGAAACCAGAACGACGGTTACAGAACAGATCTCGCGAGACTACGGGGCGAAAGAATCTGTGCTCACCTTCACTTCCCCCTTTTGGATTGAATAGACTCTAGACCTGCAGCTACTCTCCTAAAGGGGCGGGGCAGTGGTGAAACCCGCGTGACACAGATACAGGAAATAACTCATAAGTCAACCGTCTCGGTTCTAAACTGTCTCTGCTTTTACGTCACTGCAGTGATGTGAGAACTTTAACCACTGAAGGTCAGCAACAAAGAAGATTTGCAACTGCCATTGAGTTCCTCTTCATTAACATTCAAGTTTGCTATTTGCATAATCAGTCGTTTGGGTGTACAAATGTATTCTATATTCAGGCAGACATACTGTACAATAGAAGGCACTTTAAAAAGAGGAGCAGTATTAAATCAAGAAGCATATACTTTGCTTGCCAGTTTAGTCACTAACAACACAACTGTGCAGGATTATGGCTTAGATATATCAGCAACCAAGGCATGGTATACCTCTCGTTTCGTGCTGCAGATTGCACCAACAACATTTTGCCAAGAAGCAGAAAAACAGCCCCAAATGGATCAGTCATGTTTCTGGCTACCTAACCTATTTAAGTGCGAATTCACTTGCCCTTAGCATGCTTTTTACATTAAAACAACTACCTAGCTTCACCTTCCCACTAAACAAACAAATTAGATGGCTTAGCTGTTCTGGTTGTCCATTAAAGAGTAACTCAACCCCCAAACCACTTTTTTCAGCTGATGTATGTGGGTATTTGGTAGTCTAGTGTTTCAGGTCCAACTCTTGACATTTTTGATTAGAATAGTGATTGAATAGTCAGATTGTACTGTTAGCATAGATTATTTACAGATGAACAGTAACTTTAACTGCGCTAAACAGCATGGCTACAGCTATGTACTGCCCCTCCCCCCCAGAAGCACACACCGGGGAGCATCTCGTAGTAGAGCCAGTAGCTCAGCTAAAGTGCCATAAATGTGCTTATGGTGATTCTCCAAGCTCCAGGAGACCCTGTCTTTACAGCAGACAAAAGGAGAATCTTGACAGTAGCTGCTCATGACTGACTACCACCTCTATGTCGTTGACCATGCTACCCTGAGTGTCATTAGGATTAATCTTCTAGATACCATAAAGGTTTGTACAGTATTTCTCAATAATGCACCCAATATTTGTCAAGGCAGACCACCTGACCAAATGGAATTGAAATCAGAGCCATAATGCAAGTGTTGGTAAAGGTTTTTCTAAACCTCTTGAATTTTGGAAAGTTCTTCAAGTAATGGGTCGCAAAGTTTTTCATGTAGATACATGGCTTTGATTAGGGCCCAGCGTGACACCAAACATGGCGCTGATCCGATTGGGAGTGTGCTGGTTGGCCTCAGTCGCACGTTGGACTCACAAGCACTGGCTTGCCAAATCTCTGGGTTTTACTCCTACAAACAGCCGACTTGGGGGATTTGGTTCCCCAGCAATTGTTGTGTGTGATCATCGCTGGGTTCTCCCCTGTTTTTTGCCATGCCCAAGTGGCCATTGTTGTAGTGTTGTTCCCAAGCTGTAATCATAGGCAGATGGCTACAGGCCTTGCTGCTAGATCTCGATGGGGCTTTCCCCATACAAATATATTTGGTCTGCTCACAGAGAGTGATGTAAGGTGTTTGCTAAAAAGGATGCTTATTTCTGAGTTCTGAAATTTTGTATGTTGGGTTTGACACATTGCCACTTGGCTATGATTATATTTTTGGGACCAGTGTTCCATACGACAGTGTCCCGTTGTTTCAAAAAAATGTTTTGATCTAGTTTGTTTGAATATGCGCAAGAGGGGAGAGAGAGATTACTGTCACTCACGCCAGTAACCAAAAATTAAAGGTGCCCTGCGGAATTTTCTTGTAAACAAATCTTGTAAACCTAGTGTTTCTCACCAAAATGCATTGTGTTAAACACATTTCCTTCCTCATAAAACAAAGTCAATTGTGCAACATTTTAAATCATGCATTGTTTACATCCACATTTACATCGGCTGGCTCCTTTCTAATCTTTGTAGGCAAATTGCAACATTTCTTGGTTTGTGACTGCTGCCAAATGTCAACAGTCAGGGGAATAGTGTGAAACAGTTGGTAAGTGTGCATATCTCTGCGCTGCATGCTCCTCTGCCTGCATAAATATACCATGGTACGTGCCCATGTCCGTGGTACAAACAATCAGGGACCTGCTTCTAAAAACATTGCACTGTAGCGCCGCTTGCACTAACCACTCAACAGGGTACCTTTTAAAATGAGACCCAGCAGCATGAGGCCAAATGAGGTATTCCAAACAGCATAAAACACAGCATGGGGTGTGATCCCCTATCACAAATCTTACAAACTTATTTTACCAAACCTGGCGTCCACACTGAGCCATTTACAGCAATGCCATTGGGACATTGTTTGGGTCTATCTTCACCACAGACTCTGAACTGGCCTTTTCACTCACGCAGCTGGTCTTGCAGTCGTGTTTGTTAGCTATACTGGCCACAAAGCAAGTCGAGTTCAGCTTCAACTGACAAAACAATGAAATGCAAATCAAAATGTGTGACCTGTAACAACTAACGACTGCGCATGTGTGTGCGTGTGCTTCTCACGAGCATAGTGTGGATTATCACTCAAGCAGAGCTGGAGTTGCTTAAACAGTCATCAAGCCCAGAGCTACACAATTCATAGTGCACGGAACATGTCCCACAAGCCTGAGGGAAATTAGTGGATTTGATCCCATACTCGTAAATTAAAGTCAAACTGAATGCAAAAAATCCCACATTTGTTTGATTACATACGGCCACATGTGGGATGCCTTGTTGGCCCAATCAAAATATTTTTCCATGATATCTGTGGTGGCAATATGTTTGCGGAGTGATTCCAGCACACACACAAAACAAATGTAGGTGGGATGCATCAGCGGTTTCCTTGAAAATGATTGTGTTCTGACTGAGGAAAAACAGAAATTGCCAACTCACTGAACTCTTTCTCCGTGAAAGTTTCAAAAACACTCTCACAGCCCTCTCTCTGTTCCTCTTAAATGTTTACTCATCTTCTATTACAAATGCACTCTTGTTTTCTTCTCTCTGTCCTCTGTCTCTCATCTGATCTTTAAGAGATCATGGAAATATTGTTACAGAGAGAAATAATTAGACTATGTATTTGATTGGTTGTTGGACTAATAATTTTGGTTTAGGTGAGTTTTTTTCTTCTAAAATGACCCATATCTGTGCTCCTTCTCAGCCTGGTTATTTCTTAGTGCAGAATAATGTGTTCTAAACTGCTGGTGAAGCGCCATCCATCTCTCTACCATTCCTGGACAGGCAAAGGTTCTGATGTGCCAAGAGCTAAGGGAAACTAAGGCCAAGGAGTGGATAAGGAGAGAGCGCACTAAAATGAAGCCATGTGAGGTCAGGTGTGGGAATCCCTCCCAGTATGAAGCAGAGAGGGAGAGAAGAGTGGCAGAAGGAGGGGTGTGGGCTGTGACATTCCAGGAAAGGTGAAGTCAGAGTTACAAAAGGATTTGTGGACAAGGGAATAGTGTGAGAAAAACAAGGGAACAGAACACCAAAAGCATCAAAAGTTATTAAGCAGCTAAATTATTTTTCTAGAAAAGCGATAAGTGGTATTCAACATTCCCACACTGAATCACAGAATCTGATTCCTGGAAAAGTCTTCCAACCCACACGTCAATTCGGCCATGAGACACATCAGTGTTACTTTACCACTCTCTGTTTCACCAAGAAAAAAAGAACACTTGATATCATTTGTCTAATGAGCTATGACTCAGGTGAAAATGGAAACGTGACACCCATTTACACACTAAAAGTCTTTTATTGCTGTCACTCTTTCCCCTTTCCCCCCGTTACTCCTCCCCTCATACTGTGCTGATGTGTAAAAAGAGAGAAAAAAGATGAGGACCAAGTCATGGGAAACGGGAAATGATTCAGTAAGAGGCTGTGCTCCCTGAGCATGGCCGAGTGGCTAATTTACTGCTAGGTGCTGATGCCTGTTATTGTATACAAGACCAGTGTGGTTTAATTTAATTTATTTATATATAGTTAGTAAGTCAAAAAATAAGACTTGGAGCACACAAAAAATGTGGGTGATGCACAGCGATACAAGCTTCACTCCTGTCTTGACAGTCAGCGTGGCTTACATTTGATGAAATTGGAAGCCTATCTGCTCTGTGAGGTAGATGAGTGATGGATGTCAAAAACACTTCAAATAGCACGTTAAATAAATGAACAACAAAAGTCACAATGCAAAGCGCAAGGATTACACACTATAATTTAATGGAAGGTTTTGCTGCTGACATTGTGTGATGAGCGCTTTGTCCAAGCTGTAAAGAAAGTAAATTCCACCAACTCTGGTCCTGTGGCCATTAAAGGTCAAGTGCAGTGAAGTGTGGTGAAGTATGCACAGCTTGCAAACAGTTTGACTACAAGCTGTGTTTCTTCCTGAGTACATGTATTCCAATGTACTGAATGGTGCGTGTGTGTGTGGGTGTGTCTGTGTGTGTTGTCAGGTCAGGCCAATTGCTCACCCACACAGGTGATTTTAATTATGTTACCTGATCAGGTCTCTATGCAGTAATGTGTGCTTGTGTCAAAACAGCTTGATCGACATCTCCCTCACTCTACTAGCTTGTTGCACCTGTTAAGGCGGAACAAATTGCACCTTTATCGTTCTTATTAGTGCTTTTTTTGTTTCGTTACACTACTGTTTCCGAGGTCAGGAAACAATGCAATTTGCTAGCATTGATACAGTTCATAACATCCTTTTTAGTAAGTTCTCACACCTGTTCCCACACCAACATAAAGCTACAGCTAGCTACACAAGTTAATTCACACTGCCGCAGCGTTTCTCTGCAACATTCTAAAATGAATTTGACTTTGAGTTAGTCTTTAATCAGACCTGTCGTCGTTTAAAACTGTAGACGTTTTAAAAGGCACACCAGAAAATGATTTTGTAGCTGTCTAGTGTGTTTAAGAGAGATCATACCGTATTGTATTATATCACGAACTCTTTATTTCATTCAACTTTAAACAAAAAACTGTCACTTTCTTCCCTCTTGTCCTCCATCTCACACTGTCTCCATGGCTTTTCTCTTTTCCTCTGCTTCTGGACCATAAACCTTTGTTTCTGGATCCTGGGTGTTTGTCGCAGCTCCGCTGCCTTTCTCCCGGGTATAAATGAAGTCTATCACACCATGACGCGGCCTCCTTGACAAAACAAATCAGTCCGTTATATTAATGAGATTTCAAAATGCTGTATTTCAGCCATCCACTTCTATCTTTTAACATACCGAATGGCCTTCACTGGTAGAAAGAATGAATTTATATTGTGACGGCCTCTCTCGGCCTCTTTCTCCTATCTACCTCTCTAGTTCTCTCCAGTGGTCTGTCATCGAGAAGTGCCAGTGTAAAGAGGACCGTCAGAGTTGGCTGGTTACACCTGGAGAGGGAGTGGCCTAACGATATAAAAGAGCTGCAAAGAGAGTTTCTCTCTTTGTCGCTGAGCAGCCAGGACGCCTTCCACATGGCCTTCACTGCAGATTAGTTTGCTTGTGTGTTGTTTTTTTCTTTCCTTCTACCACCCGCTCCCCACGTAACCACATGTGCTTTACACCACTGATGCCTAACATTCCCACATATCAGTGAGCTGTTTTGCTTAGTATAATAAATAAATTTTTCACCTTTCATTAGTGTGTGGACTTTCTCAATTGTTGCAAGTTCTGAGCCAGTTTGTAACAATTTCTAAACAGCTCTCATGAGCTCCTTTCAGACATGGAATACACAATATTGTTAGCTTCATCCCTTAAAGTACTGGCTTTTTGGCATTCAAAAATGGCTCTCCATCATGTAAATGTTCCGAAAGTGTTCTAATCAAGTATGATAAGACCTTTTACGAGTTGTGTTGCAATGCCTGTGCAATATTTGGCACCTGGTGCACAAAGGGCACACAGTCCCCTTTCCTTTTCACCAATATGCCATAGTGTTAATTTCGTCATCGACCTTTTTTTAAATGACGAACACGAGACGACGACGAGACGTGGCTGTGGCTGCAACACTTAACTACATGCATGGAGCATGAACACGAGCAACGGGCGCCGACGACATGCTAGGCAGAAGGAAGAGACTCTATCTGGTCGCATTTTGTATACAGTGATATTGCCAAAAAGTCAGAATGTGTCATTATAACTGATGGGAAGCCCCGCGGACAAAAAATGTAAATCAACCAGTTAGCTATTGTGTTGTGGCACATACATCATGCAGGTTATATATATATATTTATATATATATGTTATGTAACTTATTTTGCCACATGCATGTGTGGGCCTTCACATCATAATAAAAATGAATATATTAGGCATACAAGCTAATTTCTATGTAAGGAAATCAAGTTTGACAATTACATTTAATATTGCTCCATATATCATCAATAATGTTCTGTGCAATACCATTATAACTTGTTGCATTCAACAAAACTCTTCGACAAGTGTATATGACATTTAACCAATATTTGAGATGCGTGAAACACTTTTAGACTGAAATGGTTATCAGAAATAATTTATTTAAAAAAAGACAAAAATGTTTGAACTAAACCTTGACTAAGATATATCGAGTTTTCTTTTGACTAAAACTAGACTAAAATGACGAGACTTTTAGTCGACTAAAACTTGACTAACAAAAAAGGATATGTGAATGACTAAATATGACTAAACCTAACAAGGGCATTTGGCTCAAGACTAAGACTGAGACTTAATTAAAAAAAGGTGACAAAATTAACACTAATATGCCAGTACTGCTAGATAATTAATGCCATCAATAAGAACAGCTCAGCTCATCAGTTAGTATATAAAATAGAGAATTCTGCAGCCTGTTCAACAGTCCCACGATGCCCAAGCATTGTTTAAGGCTTTGACTGTCATTTAGGTTGAGGTTGTGACATCATTAAATTCTTCATTTCCTCCTATGCTGTATGTAGGCTACATGCATGCTAGCTATAGTTAAGCAGCAGAACAAACTGTGAACATAATGACACATCACCTATTATGATGTTTTCGCTAACGCCTCTTTATACATCCAGCAGACAGAGATCAACATTAGCATATATTTGGAGTCGTGTTTCTGACCACCTGACAAGTCATGAGGGCAATATATATAATATAACTCCCGAGGGCTATTTGTAGCTCTGTACCTGCCAGATGCTCCACTATGTTCACCTGCTTGTTGCTAACTTTGTCTGTCAGCAGTTTTCTTTAGGGGGTTTGTAACTACCGGTGATCCATTTCTCATTATGTAACAGGATTGGCACAGTGTGTGATTCCACTTGCAGTGTAGCGTAGGTTTCAGTGGCTCATGGACCCCCTCGAATGTAAGTATGAACATGATAAGGTTGTTGAAATGCTACAACGAAGTGTAACGTGTGTATGTAATGCATTTTACCGTGCTATACTTTTCATGTAATGTGATACAGTGCATTTGGAAAACGAGCTTGTTAGCCGTCGTGCTAAAATAACTTGTTGAGCTTGTATTGCATGCTTTTAATGAGCCGACCATTTTTTTAGTGCAACTTTAAGGTTAAAGACTTTGAAGAATCCACACGCTGGAGTCTAACATTTATACCTGAACATGGTGAAACATTTTAATGGAGGGACTTTGTGTTTTAATCAATTTTATGTCTTGCAGTTTAATAGTCTCTTGTACAATACAAAGTAATACACTGCATGTAGCTTCAATACTGTATGCTCCACGGGAGTTTAGCCACAAACAAGATGTTCTTCCCTTAAGTTATTCTATTTTGGATCATATATCAATACAACACAGTGTATATCCATGAAACAAATGAAGACAATAAATCAGTTCTGCAATAGCATAAAGGTGAGAGAACTGACTGTACTAATGGAGTTAACCAATCAAACGACGTGAAGAATCAGTTCTCAGAACTGTTATTTTTGTTCAAGTTGACAGGTGAATAACAACCCAAGGTTCACTGCATGTTTCTCTCGCTCTCTCTTTTTTTTTTTTATTACCATGACACCTCCCTTTAGATAATGCTAAGCAAACATTATTTTTATATTCCTTGAAGTTAAATGCATACCTTTCAAAACCGTTTTCTGTGTCTAAGGTCGTAGTGATATTGTGTAAGGCATTAGTTAATGTGTTTATCAAACCTAAGGTATTTGCTCTTTAAAAAGGGAAGGGTAGTATGACATCTCTAAGTCTCTTACTCTTCATATTCAACCGCAAGAGCCGGTCCACCTTTTAAAAGATGAATAATCAAAAAAACAAAGAGGCTCTGATCTAATGTCATTGTAGCGTACGTGCAACATAACAGCATCTGAACAGCAAGCAAACATTAGGATAATAATGCTGAGCTGGCATTTTGGCAGGCCACCCGCTATCTGTTCTGGATTAAGTTTATATAAAAGCGGGAGTCAGGCGTCAGCCACTGTGTAAGTCTGGGTTTACACTGAGAGAGGCACAATGGAAACTGTCTCTCCCTGCAGTCAACAGCCTTAGCACGCAGATTGCAGTCTTTGCATGTCCAAAATGACTCCTGTACATTGCAATTAAAGCTTTGTTGGGAGGACTACTTCATACAAACACCCTAAAATACACTGAGTTTTACAATGTTGCACTCCATTTCTAAAAAGCAGCGAAATTGGCTCGACTCACAAATGAATTGCCTTGTAGTTTCTCCAAGAAGCCTCAAAGGTAAACACTGGCTTAGCAAAGTCAATATTTATTGCATTTGAGGCCATTATTTCAACAGGCCGGGCACTGCGGGGCCACGACTTGACCCCTCTTATTCTCTGGAGCCTGTTTCTGTGTTGTTTAGCTCCTGAGCACTGTACTGCAGTCAATCCTTGAACTCAGGTCACACATGTGCAGACATCTTCTACTTGCCTCTTTTGATAAATGCAGAACAAGATGAGAGATTGTCACTTAGCAACCACAGTCAACGAAACCAGCATCAGAAGAGTTCAGTGTGATTGCCAGAAGTGGCTTTTTATATTTGCCATTTACACTCACAGAATTTCCATCCAATAGCTTTGTATGTAATTCGTTAGCCGTGTTATCATTGGCTCTGGGCACAAGAACCCCCGACGACAAATATGGTTGCACGATCAGATTGTAGCAGGATGGATATAAACTGCGTCCAAGTTAAGCATACAAACTTGGAATCTGCTTACAGTTGACTGTGGCACTATGGAGATTTTTCCGATACGTCAGCGTGATTTCTGTCAGGAGATTTAACCATCTTAAAAGCCAATTAGAGATGTTGGCTGTTTTTTTATTTTGAATGAATCCAAATCTTTAAGTTTCCCATGATATGCTTGCTCAGCATTAGTAACAGATGTCACTTACCGAGAGCACAGAGAGGCTGATGAGGTGACCAGGGGCAGATGTAGTATGTTACAACTTCCTGAATATAATGACCCCGGCTTAAATGTCATTATCTTAACTCTCTGTGGTATTTCACTCTCAATCTGTTAACAATATAAGTGCATAGCAGTTCACCTTATATTGGCCTTTAACTGTGGGAGGGTGAACAGATTTTATCAGTATTATTATGTGAATCTAAGGCTTTCAGTTGTCATACGGTGTTTTGTCACTGGTCTGATGAAAGCCATGTTTACTGCGAGAAAGGCAAAAGAGAATAATTAGCCAGAGCAAAAAGCAGCCACACATCAAGTTATTTGCTAGTTTGAAGGAATTGTTCAAACTCGCTGGCATTACTGAAATCAGCCAGACGCGTTTGGCAGCGCTCACAACCAAAATCACAATAACTGCAGTTGCACTTGTAAGACAGAAGCTAATAGACTTGAAGATTAAAAATAGTCTTTGGGTTGCTGTAACACAAGTAAAGCTCCAGTGGAACATGAGCCATTACGTAGCCACTGTAGGCAGCTGTATTGTTGTCCCCCCCTTTAATAATACTGACCGCACCGCGTTGAGAGCAAGTGGGCCTCAAAATTATATTAAAAGGGGTCAAAAGACAGTGAACAATGCAATCAAGAGTGTTTTGCAGGCGAACACCACTCTAAAGTGCTGCTGTTGGTGGAAACCTTTCATGTTGAGGTAGAAGACTATCTGTTAAAATCCTGTCTAGACCGTCCTGCAAAAGATCTACATGGACATTCTTCACTATGAATATTATAGACAATACTAGAGGACACTATACAAAATATTATACTGTAGATTCCTCCACAATCTGGGATGTGGAGGAATTTTGTGGGGGTTTTTTTTGTGTTGTTGTTGATTATAGTCATGTTTCATCAAGCTGTGTTTCAAGTATTTTGCTTTTCTAACGTCCTTTTTTGTGTGGACTCCTGAAAATGTTGGGGGGGTTTTTAAAGGTCAATGCAAACAATAGAAAGATAAATGTACCTCAGCAAGAAAAATGAACTATTTATGTTCAGTCTTGATACAAACTCTTTATAACTATACATGTGGATTAGACTGGCCCCTTCTTAGTCTGTGATTTTAAATTGGCAATTGTCATGTAGGCAACTGTCTTTAATAGAAGAAATGCACGTTTGTTTTCTATTTTATTATCACTAACTCTGTGGTATCACCTCATCCCACACTCTTCTTATTCAGTTTTCAGTTTCCTTTCTTGCTTCTTCGCTCTCAGTTCCTCGCCTTGCTTTTACCTGTCTCCGTCTCTGGACTTGCCATTCTTTCAGAATGCCAGTCAGTCTTTCTCACCTCATTATAATTATGTCTGGTGCCACAAGTGCCTTTTGTTTCACTCTTGTCTTCCCTCTCCTAGTATCTGTATCTGCAAGGCAGGGTAAGTCCTGCTGGTCTGCTACGTTGCCTTCTGTAACTTTCGCCTCCGTGTGGCTACAGAAATGCTCTACCTCATGAGAAAGGAAGAACTTTCAACCTGGAGTTCTTTGTTTGAACATGTCCAATGTGCAATTACGCTGGATCATTTGTTCTTGTTATGTGGGTGGTAAATAGGTGTGCCTTTAAGCTAATTATAGATGTGGGTGCTCACAGGTTGGGGGCATGACAGGGTCTCTTGGAGTCTACGATGAAATGAAAGCCAATTGGGCCTATGGCAAGTGTCTGTTTGTGTGTGTGTGGGTGTGTGTGTGTGTGTGTGTGTGCGCATCATGCATATGTTATTGTGAGTTCGGTTTTTTTTTGTATGATGCAAAGAGCACATGCAGTCGCTCTGACTTAAAGAATCCAGTTCCAGTCTCTACTACGTCCTCATTTCCCAATCTGTCATCGCTCTACCTCGTTCCAGCTCTCGCTTTTCTTTCTCAGCAGTCTCTGTCTCCACTGGCCTTTTGGCTCGATGTGTCTGTCACGTACAGAGGGAGAGACTATGTGGCACAGAGGCTCCATCCTGAGGGATCTTAAACTTTTCTCACCCTAACAAAGGCTGGTGCTGTCAGAAAGTACTGTGGCTATTCAGTTTCTGTGTCACCCAAGCTTTTATATGGTACTGTTATGAAGAAGCCACTAAACAATGGCCACATCACAGCCTGTCTGGTTATACAGCGCGGGGTAAAGTGTAGGTCAGGCCTAAAGCTAGAAGATCTGAGCTAGTCACTGACACTGACGAATTCACATTCATTTTAGTAATTGTAATGTATGTTTTTTAGTGCAGTGTAAAGCAACACCATTTCTTCCAAATAAAGATTAATTAAAAAAAAAGGGTTGAAGTTCAAAAGTTACCTCTTGCTAACACTATTTCACTACAGGCCTTCAAAGTTGCCTTGCACGAGTTGATTTTCCTGATATGAATGACACGCTCTCCACAATGAAAAGATTACATACATCTCTACACAGCCTCTCTTATTTGCCACTCCCCACACCTCTGTATCACTCTTCTTTAATGACCTTTCTTTTCAGGGAGTGGAAGGAGACTAAATATATGCGCATCAAGTAGGTGCAAGGCTATCAGAAAAGCCTCGGTGTCAGTGAAAAACGGTAACGCCTGCACACTTACTCCATGCCACAAAAGTTTAATAATGACAGCGTTTCGATCCTACGTGGATCTTCGTCAGGTCAAAATGATTAATGACTATTATAAATGTCTCGCTGACTCCCCTCCTATCAATCCTCAAATCGTCATTCATCATGATCTTGTTAACCAACTATTATGTCAGCATCAGGTTTGCGCCGCCCTTGTTGTCATGGTGGCATTTAGAGGCCAACCACTGACATGGTTCAGTGAGCAGAAACGCAGCAGCACCCCCGTCGAGGCTGGATAGCCCCGGACTACGACCACACTGTCTGCTGTGCCAGCAGTAAAATGCTAGGCAGCGTGTTTAATTGCATGTCTGTCTACCTCTTGACAGATCATTAGTGTCTTTTATATGTGTGTAATAAAAGGTTATTTGTTATCATTAGGTATGTGGAAGATGTTGAATGTTCTCTCTGGAATGCTGTTAAGTGGGACTAGAAGCATTTTTGAATGGCAAAAGCCTTCTGAAATAGCTTGTGGAAAAAGACACAGAACGATATCCTATCAAATAACTGACGTCATTCATCACATGGCGGCAGGTAAAGTTTTTCAAGTTGTGTTTTTATGTAGACAGAAAAGGTGGGAAACTGCGCTTAACACTGGCTGATGTCGCAATGGTTTAATGCTGAACACAACTACAAATCATCATCCCTAACATCAGTCCTGATGTCATCGTAAAATGAATTCAGTAACTGTAAGTGATGACATCTCGTTTCTGCACCAGCAAGTTCTTTTCTGACATCGCTCAAGTAGCTGCTGCAAAAAATTGTTGGCATTAGGTTTAGTCTGCAAAAAAATGCCAAATGATTTACTGCAGGAATTCCGCTCATATAGTGGCTTTAAGTTATAAAAGATTCTAAAAATAATCTATATTGACTCCCAGTGCACTGTTCTCAGCATGTTCTGAAGTGACCAGCTAACAGCAAATAGGTTTTCTAACACACACTGTAATTCTCTGCAAGATGTGATGCCAATTGAGATGCAAGGCATACTGAGTGGGAATGCTCAGATTGGCAAAAACACACTATGGATAATTTATTGGTTCATCCTGGTTCACACAGCATTAATCTGAGCATTTAGATTTGCTCTTGTTGAAAGTAATGTCATTACATTGCAAAAAAACAAAAAACAAAAATAAAATGTTGGAGGGCGATTATGTAAATGAAGTTAACACTCAGAATTGCAGTAGAAAAGGTGAGAACAGATTAGCCTAAAAACAGTGTTCTGACACATAGTCATAGATCATTGATTTAAGCTGAAGAAAAGTAGGAATGTAGGTGTAAACAGTGTTAACATGATAATCACATGGTGTGGAACTTGCTGACTGACATGCACATTATTGTATGGTTTGTTTTTTTTTCTTACTCGAGTAATTACAAGAGTAAGGGAAAAAACGAACTGTTTAAATCAAAAATCCCTTCAAATAGTGAGATCGCATTGCTTTCAAGTTTGGGTTGAATTAAAAAAGAACAACAACAAAAAACATGCACAATGCACAAACCAGAAAACGGAGTCAAAACCACCAGAGCTGTCCTCCTAATTACAACCAAACGTACATACATATATTCTAATATTATTAACAATATCACATCTGCCATATCACATCACATATGTCACATCTTTGGTAGTTTATCATTAATCTATTATTTATTATTCAATCTTACGTTTGCAGCATGTTGCAGGGAAAGGGAAGATTTGCCAGGTAATGAACTACAGGAGCTGGCAGCCAGCACGTATGGGAGCAAGGGGGTTTGACCTGAAGTACTTTAACCTTTCATCTTCAAAAGGAAAGTCTAATTCTTGAAATCCAAACAATAAGAAACAATAAAAATAAATATATATATATATATATATATATATATATATATAATATGCACACAAATTAATTAATTTGCATAAACATGTGTTGATGTAAAAAATAGGAAATGTATGTGACTTTATAATGAAACATTCTGCCTGTTTATGTTGGCATAATGAAATATACTGTTTCTGAAATTTGATAGAGGAAGGTGGAGCAAAGTAACAAGTACAGGCTGCCACAAGAATGCCCTGTCACGTTTGACAAGATATGTTTGACAAGATGCACACACACAATTCCTTTTACACAATTAGAATACTCTGGGGAAACACAATATCAAGTTCACTGGTTCTCGAGGTGCAGTAGGTTCTCTCTGACTGTCTGCATCTCTCTGTCTCGTTTCTAAATCTAAGCTTGTATTATTTTGTTGTTTCAGGAACACACTAGCTCCGTACTCGCACGTCAAGAAAGCAAGCAGTAAGAAAACTACATCTGCACAATGAGCCTGTAGGAAAAGCACATGTGTAAATAAAAAAAAAAGAATGATGGCTGAATTCCATTTAGCTGCTTCAGTTTCAGGTTCCTTGTATTGTTCATGCTGGCCCACTGTCATGACTTACTGTGCTTTACCTACAATGAAAGGTAAAAAAAATGTCTCCTGTGAAAAAGTCCTATATCTACTAACTTTTGTGGTATTTCATTGGATGCAAATGAGAGATCCCAAAATTTCAAAGAGAAAAAGTCAGTGTGCTATCACATGCAAACGTTGTTGTTGTTGTTGTTATTTGGCTATGGGCCAGATTCATGATTGAGGTGTAGGCTACACACAAAACATCCATGCGCCACAAGGTTTGGCATAAAAAACAAATGTGCCAGTGTGATTTCCAGACATGCTATACGCAATGTATCCATTAACTTAATTGTGGTATAGGAATGTGGCAATGAAAGAAAAAAGATAAAAAGGCAACATTGTATTAAGTAGCGTATTAGGTCTCAACTAGGGCTGCAACTATTGATTATTTTAGTAATCGCGTATTTTACCGATTACTCCAGTGATTAATCGAGTAATCGGATGAGAAATACTTTTGCTTTATTAATGAGCAATAGTAAACATGAGAAAGAGAAAATAAGACAGGTCTCTTAAAATTAACAACTACTTGGTTTCATTTTTAGATAAATCGAAAAAACTGGGATTTAAATGCAATAACAAACACCTTTTGCTTTAAAAAGGTATAAACACTTAACTTTCAGAACTACGAGTTTCAACCTATCTTTAGCCTTTACTGTCTTCTTTGTGGCATTTGTAAGAGGCAAAAACAAGTGGATAGGAACTGTGACTCTCATAATAATAACATGAATGAAGCGCAGGCTTTCACAGATTGACTGCAGTATTTTATTTTCTAGGGTTATTTTGTTGAGCAAAACCTAGCTAAATTAGAAACATCATAACTAGCCACCATGTTGCTTTATGTTGTTAGCCATTACATATAGTTAGAATTAATGTAGTCTACAATATTTACTAGCCTTTATATACCTTGTGTCAGGTCCTCTCTGTGAACTGGATGCATAACGTCAGACTGTAACATTATTCTTTCTGCTGAGACGCTGAAGAATGGACGTCATGCTATTGTGGTCGGCTAGTTCAGTATTATAGTAGACACACTGCACAGAGTTTCTGTGGGCACTTTCTAAAATGTTTTTAATTCAAGATATTCCTCTTCAAGTGCCGAACGCCAAGTGAAAAAGCTGTCTCATGGTTACAGCCGTCGTAACAGCCAGTTGCTTTAGTGTGTGTGTGTGTGTGTGTGTGTGCATGTTGTTATTAGACTGCTTTGGTGACACACCTGGAAAAATCATTCCTCATTTGTTTTTTCTAACAGTATCGATAATTAAGAGAGTGAGAGAAGGAGAGAGCAACCTCCGTGTTTACAACTGTGTCCTAGGTATCTCCTCAGCAGCTATGTGCCCGTGGCAGACAGAAGAGGTAGTGCATGACAGAGAAGAATAAGCGGGGGTGGATTGGACATCACTCATCAACCACAGGTATTTCTATTAATATCCTCCAATGGTGTCGCTCTCTGCTGAGAGCAGTTGAAGAGTAGAGACATGTCTGTCATTGTTTGGTCTGTCTTCTAGCGGGTTTCAGGGAATGCAGTGCATGAGGTGCATCTGGAGGCAAGACATTTGTCTGACACTGTTTAGCTCAAGTAAAATTATCCAAGATGAACTGTGTGTGTTCTGGCTTGGATACACAGCTCTCGGTGAATAATTTAACGCAAACCAGTCTCAACCAAACATGACCCTTTTAGGTTGTCCTAGTGAGGATTAAGGGCACTGACTTTTGGACTTTTATGTAACTGTGTTGTGCAATTATTACTGTTATTAACATTAAAAAGTTTTGGCACACACAGAAGGTTGGGTTTTTCTGTCAGGCTCAAAGACAAACAAGGATGGATGCAGGGACTCCGCAGGTGACTGGACTGTGAACCAAGTGCTGACACAAAGTTTAAGCCAGCACAGTGGTGTACAATTAAGGGTTAAAGTACATGCTGGGGAAACTGCTGACTGTAGCTAATATCATAAAATGTTTTTTATTCTCATTCTTTTCAATTGATGTATGTCATTTTTAGTAAAACCACAATTATTTTTTAAAAATACACTAACTTTGGCATGGAAAAAACGTGAAAGAATGTGGCCATCAGTATTGTGCTGACATGAGGACATTACTGCATGCAGCGTCAGCAAAGGATAATCTTGTCAAATGCAGCCATTTCAGTGTGTCGTTACATTGGTCTGATGCGTGGGAGCATTGCTGTTGGATGCTAAGTTGTAATATTCAGGCTATCTTATCCGGATGATACTCCACCTGTAAGGCCACCCTGCACTCCCATTTGGGGACAGCGATATGACATGTCTGATTAAGCCACTTGTTAAATCAGCGAGATAGTTTTGTTCATACAAGAGAGTAAGAGCTGCTGAATACTTCTCCTATGAAAGGCGATTCGATTTTAGGGAGAATTCCCAGCAAATAACTATGACTCAAATCCTGCTATTCAACCCTAGTAGAAATAAATTTAAGCAAATAAGCATTTAATCAACCAATTTTCTCTTATGTGCATCTTGTTTGAATTTACCATAAATTTCCCAGTGACAAGCCCCTGAAAGAGCTAAAAGCCCTAGTCTGTTTGTCACCTTCTAAAAGAAGGAAGAAAAATGATGATGATTCAAATTCCATCTGTACACACATGGCCATAACATCAAATAGATGTTAGGTAATGACTATACACTGGTATGACAGCTGCTGCCTCAGGGCCTCTAAGTTTCACGGGCCTGATCATTGAAATGGTTGGATGGTTGTTGGATGGTTGATGGATGTTTCTTGAGCTAAGTAACAACAATGTTTGCTAATATGCATTCTTTGGTTGTTGCACTGTGTTCAGCATTGCTCCAACTGTACAAACCCAATAGTGACTCAATACAAGTAGCAAATTCACGACAAAGTTCTCCTCTCCTGTAGGTGTGAGGAGTTTAGGCGTTGGGAATCATCACAAAAGGATTAAGAAAGCAACCATTTACATAGAAACAACCTTATCACTCCTGAAAACGTGTATCGTCACGTATCAGGATCTAGTAACTACACTCTCATTATATTGCACACAGTCTCCTTCATAATTGTACTTAGACCCTTTAATTTTGTTGTACGTTAGGTGTGTCCTCATGCCCAGCAAATTACTCTCCATCAAACAAGGATCACATGCAACTGTGACTCTCCAGCAACATTTTTTATTATACGTTTATTATATTATATTTGTCATTATATGTGTGTGTGTGTGTGTGTGTGTGTGTGTGTAAGCAAGTTGGCCAGGGAAGATGGAAAATGTGAGATTACTTGTGGGTTGGAGGATGGGAATTCTATGGATATACAAGACGGGCCTTTGAAAATCAGTGAATAGCTCCACAGAGTAGACTGGCTGCTTATTAAAACACAGAGTTTGCAGAATGTGGATGTCGTGGCTTTGGAGTTGATGGAAGACACCTTTGTCGAAGCTTGGGCTGAGGAAAGTATTACAAGTAGTGTAACCAATTAGTCATTCTGTTGAATAATTAGCTAAATAATGTGATTACTTTTTAAATAAGTCATCAGTAATGAGATTGGATTTTCCAAGTGAATCACCCCCTTTACTTCGCCCGTGGAAGCTACAGGCGCTGTGCCACAGTTTGAAAAGATCCACCATAAAAGCGTCTTCCAAGTAGAAACTGATGTCCTTGTGTGGGAGGCATAGAATCACTACAAGCCTTTGTATGTTTAACTTGATCTCTTACTTGCATGCACGTTCTCCCTCCCTCTCTCTGTAGGGTTGTGATTAGCCGACAAGACAGGTATGCCTCAGCAGTTCTGGCCACATTTCCACTGGTTGTTCCTCCATCTCAGCTGTTCATCAAACCCTACACCAGCGGGCTACGCCAGCTCTGTGGATGCCATTCCTCAAAGCCATTTCTTTCCTCTCCTTGAGTTGTCTCTTATATTGGCTATTTCCAGTCTGTGCAGAAATCAGTTATGTTGCTATCCAGCATTTTGTCCTTGCTTGGCATCTTATAATTTTGTGTTAATTTCCTGTTAGCTGAGTCAAAAAGCTTAAGGGACAGAGACAAATCAGAGAAAATTCAAAAAGTATTGCTATGAATAAAGGTGTTTTCAGACCGTGAGCCGTGAGGTCAGCGGCAGCAGCAAGGAGAGGGACGCCGGCTGCTGCTCTCGTGAACGCGCACCGCTTGCGGCAAATA
Source organism: Coreoperca whiteheadi (assembly GCA_011952105.1). NCBI lineage: Eukaryota > Metazoa > Chordata > Actinopteri > Centrarchiformes > Sinipercidae > Coreoperca > Coreoperca whiteheadi. Next base: position 24,142,105 of record CM022488.1, read on the forward strand.
GCGGTGCGCGTTCACGAGAGCAGCAGCATACAGTTTCTGATGGTTAAACTTTTTCCCTGAATGATTCACCTCTTCAACAGCAGAGAACAGACAGATCAACGAGGAGCAATGGTATTGGAGCAACATCAGCTTCAGAGTCTGATTATCCGTGCCAAAAGACGGCATTTATGGCAGTAGTCAGTATCATTTTGCTAACCATTTCCTCTCTCTTAAGCGACAACATACAACAATCAAATAAAAACAATATTCCCGGGTATGCAATACAATTCTCTCAATATGAATTTATATTCTATAATGGACCAGTAATGTCAATAGTCAGCTGCTGAAGAGGACGTTGGTGTTTACGCCAATTAGCTTCACACAAATCTGTGTTGAAAATTACCTTTTAAAAGTTACCCATCACTTTTTAATTAATGTAAAAGGTCACAATTTCTATCACAGTGACTCTTTATCAAAAGATTTTTGTTGAAAAGAGACATTGAAAACGTGGTGTAACAATAGATCTGCCATGACAAGTCCGTTATTGTTTCAGTGTCACTCTGTGTCTTCTTAGCTTACTAAACAGTATGCCAAGGATAACCAAACATTTCTAACAACAAATATTTGGTGCACTCTTACAAAAGGTAGAAAGTGATGTTGATCTGTCGATGTATCCACCATGACACCCGGTAGGGCCCATGAACACACAAGCTAAATATATGCCAAGTGCCATGAAACAGAAGTACATAGGTGACAAGCTAAAGAAAGCCAGATATTTCTCTTAAGAATTTTAAAAGGGATTGGCTCAACTTTGAAATTGTCATCTGTCACACCTCTCAAGGATAGCCAAATCATCTTCGTAGAATAACTATGCTAACCAAACCCAGTCCAGCTGTCAAGGCATAACTACTGCATTTTTAAAAGCAGGCCTGTGATACACCTTCCAACCAAACCCAAAGAAGAAGAAAACATATCACAAAAAAATGTGTTGATAACCTCTGAAATAGCTAAAGACAACACTTTCCTGAGTGCGTCTTACTTGTTGAAATCCATGGCAGGTACTGCGAAGTAAAGCACAACAGCACCACTCCCTGGCTGAACTGACCTTCACCTTTTCACACTGAACAGGTGCTGCCAACAATAGTGCACATTTACACTTGCAAAAGTACCATGGTAAATGAATAGTAAAACAATGTTTCTCAGTTACATTCATTAAGGTGTGTTGTTAGAATTCCAGCCGTAAGAGCTGGTAATGGTACACTGCATAAATCTGGACTTCAACCAACACACTTTGAAGATGCACAGAGAGAAAAACAGGGAACGCAGTACATGTGTTTGTGCTAGATGTGTTGGTGTGAGTCTGTTGAGACAAGTAGGAAAAGAGAAGGGAAGAGTTAATATATGTTGGGTATGGCGCAAATCCCTACACGGCTATAGTTACAGTGTGCCTCGGGCTGTTACTTGGCTGAATCCATATTGTTAGAGCTGTCAGTCACGGAGTGAGCGTGCATGCCAAGAGGCAGAAGCCAGGCCTCCTAAATAAAGATTGATGTTTTCTTGGCCTCTGTCCCAACAACGGCTTTAAACTGGTGTTTTCTCTCTCACCTGGGGACAGACTATGATTATGTCAGTGCCAAACCGGCTCTGCGTGATGTGTTTGGAACCTATCAGAGGTGTTTTAATAATTAACCTATTTATTATATACAGTTTATCTGCTGCTTATTTGCAATAATGAAATCTGGTGATCTTTAGTCCACTGCAGTCAAAAATAGTGAATATATATACTGTAAATATATTCTTCCCAAACATGTAATTTAAACTTGAATATCCCAACATTTGTTGTAAGGATAAAAAGTCACATAGGACATAAGTGATTAATACAATGTAATGATTTTAAATTCTATAGGCTAAATTTGCTGGATACCTACTGTATTGTTACACTAAAAGATATGATGGTATTAATTTGGATTTAAAAACAACAACAGTAACGGTCATGTATCTATTTTGAAACGGCTCTTATAGGTTTCCTCTGAATGCTCAGAAACCTCACTTACAAATGTTTTGACATGCCTAAGCTCTACCCAAGAGCTTCACGTAATATTCCCCCCACTTCGCTCGTTAATACCTGTCCCATATTGACATTCAGTCTCTCTCTCTCTCCCCATGTCTTTCTCTCCACGTCTCCCCTGCCTGAAAAACATGAAAGGTGCTTTCTACAGGTGCTGTTTGACAAGTGCAACTAGTCTGGGCCATTCGTCTCTCGGTGTGTGTTTTTTTTACATAATCACAAATCTCGCCTAAGCTCTCTTGTTTGAATTTGTGTGTGTGTGTTTCCGTTGAAGTCAGTGTGCATCCATGGGTGTACGTGTTTGCAGTCACATGCATGCATGACTCAATGAGGACTGCTCACTGACTTTAGATCAGCAAATCAGCAGTTTATAATCTAGGGGTCAGAGGGTTCGTAGAGGTCAGAGAACATAACAAACTTGACAATTATTATAAAGATGTTTTTCATTGCATGTATGTCTCTATTACATAAGTATTTTAATGATGAGAACACTTCCATTTCTCCATTTTTTACTGCAAAGCATGAAACTGACCATAATCAAAATCTGAAACATTAAAATGTTAAAATGTCTAGACTAACATGTTGGTATTAAAGCTTTAATGTGCACAGTATATGCGTGAGTACACTACATACACTACGCTGGCTTGACAGACGGATAGCTAGGAGACAAAAGTCCACTAAGAGCCCCTCTCTGGCCATTTGTATTAGCCTGTGTTTTTTCAGCTGGACAGCTGCAGTATAACTTAACCTCAATGCACCTGGAATCCTTCAGTCAGCGATACACATACATTGTGATGTCAGGCTCACCCCTGCGTGGGGCAAATGTTTAATATGGAATTGTTTGAATTCCATTAAATATTAAATATTCTTATAGGTTAAATGTTGTAAAAAGTGTGTTGCTGCTGAGGGCCTTTTTTGTCCTCGTTACAAAATTGCCCCACTGGCTGTTAGTTTGTACCAATACATTGCATTTAAATGAATATGGAGGAGAATGGTTGCGCTTGAGAAGTTAGAAGCTTTACCTGAGAATTATGCAATTGCGTCACCCGGCTCTGAAATATTCCTATATTAATATGTAACGATAATTAATAGTTCCCAGGTAAAGACACTGTTTGTTTGTTTATAGAGTTGCTTTGAATGCTGTATGTGGGTCACATCTCTCTTTCCCTGTTAGGTATCATCGACTATAAACACAACATCTGGGAAACAGATCCAGTTGGAAACATTTACGTCATACAGTAGTTCAGTATTATTTCAGTATTACTTCCAGCCTGGTGTGTGTATATATATATATATATGTATATATATATATATATATATATATATATATATATATGTGTGTGTGTGTGTGTGTGTATGTATATAATATATAAATAATAGACCTTTCTCAAGGTGGACCTTTTAGGCCATTCTAAATAAAGATACCAAGTTCGAACTTGCTTTGTTGGGAGTCCAAACTCACAAGAATGGGAGGATGAAGTATGCTCTGGGACAACAAAATCATTCTTACAACATCACCAGCTTAGGCTCAGATGATTACACTTCAGTAAACTGTTGTCATCCCCGTAATGCATATTTACAATAGAACAAAATCTGACATCACAAACCACACTGCCTCATTTGTTTTCATGTTTTGGATTTATATATTTTTATGGAATTTGTGACGACCCTGTAAATGTAGGACTCTCTCTCTCTGAAGGTGGGGAAGCTTGCTAGCCTGACATAGCTTGCCCTGCTTGGGAGCTCTCACAGTTTCCAAAAACGTTGGAGCACATTTTATTTTGACATGAGATGTGGGCAAAAATACATATTGGAGATGAAGTGTGTAAGAGATAGCAGCTATGTTTATCTCTGTCACCTCCCTTTTAAAGGGCTCTTTATTTTATAAGGTTAAGTTTTTCAGCCATTTTTCATATGTGTGTGAAACAAGACAAAATGGCAATTATTACACACACGGACTGCATGGCTGTGAAAAGTCTTCAGCGGTGGCAAAACTTCATGTTGAATTCCTTATAAAGTATGAACAGCATGTTCCTCCAGCCTTGAAGTACAGTAATTACTTTCGGGAGATTGTATTCAAAGTTATTCATAGCCCAATACAAGACATACCACCATACAGGGGAGATAGGATGGATCACAATAGCCCGTTCAACATAATGTTGTGTAGTATGATCATTTGTATGGCTCATATGAACATGATCTGTCATCATCCGTTATTCTCTGTCTGCAATTGAAATGAAAAGTTTAATGAGCTATTGCGCTGGTGTCAATTCGTCTTCCTCCCTTGAGTCATAACTGCTGGCATAGCGTGTTGTTGCTCAATGTAGGTAATGTTGTAACCAAAAAGAAAACTGTCTACGGACAAAACCAAAAGTACATGTGTTCTAAAGGCTTGGTAGACAGACGGTAACGTGATAAGAGTGATGACGATGCAAAACAACATTTTCATGTAAGCACAAGGCTAATATCCCACAGGTTTTACTGTTGTGCGGACTTCCGTCAGCTTTTATCTTTCACCTCCCATGATGCAGGGTCACTGGGTACAGGAAGATCACGCAATTGACTCTGAGCTGACACATCATAATTCATTTGTATTCTCTCATCATGCCAAGTGATTGAACGGTTTCACACACACCCAAACCTGAAGCAGCATCAACATCATAAATCAAAGATGTAAATGATTCATTTTAAGGGAAAGCGTAATGAGGCTTAGTATGTCTGAATGAATATAACACATGGAAAGTTAAGTGGCTCAACTTTTATTAGGTAGAACATTTTCACTTGTCATGTGAACTGCTAGACAAATTGTTAATGCTGTTAAGAAAGACAAAATGGAAGTACAATTTACACTCTTTGCCTGCGGGTGATACAAATGCTAAAGTTGTAGACATCAACATATTTACATTAGCAGGTCTAAAGTGCTGCTGCTGTTAGTTTAAACTCCGACAGTTTCATTATAGTCCAGACTCACAATTTTATACTTTTTCTGATACTTTGGTGAATTTCTTCCTCTATCATTTCTGAACAGAGACTCAAACTTCTCAACCAACAAATAGATTAATACAGTACATCAGAGTTTATACCGTCACAATATATTTTGCATTTTGAGAAGGATATGGTATGAATTTGCAACTTCACCATTACTATCATTACTGCTCTCTTGACCTTACATGTATAATCTAGCCAAACACATCTGTGTTGGTTTCTTCAAGGGCTGTTGACAGTCATTTTGGGAAATGTTCTTTTAATAACTGAAACTAAAGATGGTATTCTGAGAAGGAAAGTGAATGCAAATGGGTAGCCTACATTATTACAATTGCAGTGCAAAATAGTTCCAGGAACAGACACCAGGCTGATTGTATATGAGAGTGGAGCGACTGTAATTTTCCGGGAAGCACTCCCATCGGGCCAGCCTCACTGTAAATGTATCTTAAACCTATCGCTGCCCTCTTGGGAACACACAAGGTGCTGTGTACTTGTCAGATAATCCATTAGTTTTTGTCGGGCCCATTTACCTCGGTTTGTCATCTAAGATAATATCTGTTGAGAGATGGGTTTTGAGGGGCGGAGGGATGGAGTTGCTTCGGTCACCCTACCACCACCACAACCCTTCTCTATGATGACAGGTGCAGAGTTGACCTTCATCTGTACAATTTGGGATCAGATTGCGCTGTTCCAGCTTGCCGTGTCTTTGCACTATGTGTTTAACCCTGTTAAAAAGCTCTATCATGTTCTTGGCAATCCAGGTTTTGCATTACACAAACTGTGCTCGATATACAATGGTATCCTTGACTCAGAGATTAGGAAGTGGTTTTAGCGATTTACCTCAAGCTCATTTAATACACAAGGCAGTCTTTTCTGTGCAATGTAGCAAAAAATATTGTGGTTCACCATGATTAGGTGACTTGAACTTTATACTGTAGACAAATTATAAACTTACAATAAGGATTTCTAATAGGATGTTTCCCCTTATACAGAATATCTACTTACGAACACAGTTTCCCCCCCAAATTAGAGGTAAAAATCACAAAATACACTGTCAGTATGAGCTGACTAAAGTTATCCTACAGCCATGTATTAACAGCTTCCAATGCCCATCTCTCCAGGACTTTGGCTGTTTATACTTAACTGTTTACAAAAGTAGTGTGCGACAAAAGCCAAGCACTGCCATTTAATTAGGAGTCCATTTCATGGGCGTCTGACATGCTGATAAAACTTTCCAAACAAATAGCCAGAGTGTCTCCAGCAGCCTGACTGTGTAATTGAGGGGTTTTTGAATGCAACCCCACTTGGCAAAGGCAACCATAATCTCTTTCTCTCTCTCTCCCTCTTAGACACACACACACACACACACACAGAGAAAGAGACAGATCAGAGAGACTACCCTACATACTGCATATTTAACTTAAACACACATTGATATATTTGGCTAGAATCTACAGGATCAAATAGAGGAAACAGGGCATCCGGCTGAGTCGCTTTAGAGAACATTTGTTTTAGCTTCTGTTTTTCTCAAAGGTTCTTGCACCATGTGTGTGGAAGACACTCAATCTCCAGATGCAATCTGACATGGGGATTGTGTTAGCCAAGGTCATGAATTTAATCATTGCAAGCTCTGACAAAACTCTCAAGGACGTCCTTCTGCCTTGACCTTAGACAATGATTGAATACTGTGACTGTCAAAAGCTGATCTGCAACTAATTTGCTGAAGAATACTATTACAAATCAATCCATTTTGTGTTTTAGTGCCCTGTACACGTAGAAGTTTGAAGACCAATAGAGTGCCGAGTTTTAGTAAACTGGAAAATCATTGTGTCAGTAATTTCATGGGGGAGCTGTCTTGCACAGTATTACTCAACAGCATGAAAGCCCTTTTAGGTTTCATAGCCAGTGGGCTAATCATACTGAAAACAATGTGAATCTTTGAGATTCACATTGAACAGACTAAATACAATTGGAACAGCACTGTGACTGCTTTATGTGACTGCTGGATAGATTTCCACTGATGCTATCCTTCACAGATGCTACTTACATTTTCTAAAGATCCGTACATTAAATTTAGAAACAGTCAGTGTTTTCATCCTAATCTGATGATCACAATGTACCAACAACAGCAAAGAAGAAGTTTGCTAGCCAGCAAACTGGATGTAAATAATGTAATAATGATAAGTAAGGAGATGCATTCAAAAAGTTTGCTAGGCCTATTTTTAAACATTTTCTTCTTCAATTGGCCAAAATGGGCTTCCAGAGGAGACTGACTTAGTAATAAAAGTGAGAAGGGTCTATCTGCAGTTTCGCAGACTACATGACACACCCACTTCACTACACGACCGCCTGTGATGACTTCCTGGATTAACGTACTTATTTTAACCCAAACCACGAAAAATCCAAAAACACTGGGTAGAAATGGAAAAGGCCTGGAACACTTAACACAGGGATGAAGACGAACTGGCACTGAGGGAGTGAAACACACAAACTAGTGAGGGGAGATAACAAGACACAGGTTAAACTAATCAGGGTGGTGCAAACAATCCAAACTGGTGGGGAAACACACAGACAACAAGTGAAGTTACATTAGACACATAAGGAAGAACCCGTGGTAAATAAAATTGCATCCTCAGACAGATCAAATTGATCACTTGATCAAACTGGAAATCAACCTGGCAAGCATTTAAAATTATGCTAAAAGACCATACCTGCGAACACTCCCGTTTTCCCCAGCTTTCTCCAGCTTTCTCCAGTATTGCATGGTTTTGTTTTTTCTCCCGGGAAACTCCCGTAATTTGCATGGCCCTCAAACTTTATTATGAATACACGGATCCAAGTGTTGGATATTTGTCTGACGGCAGCGAAGTTGCCAGATTGTGTATTAACAAGGGGCACGTGATCAGCGGCTCTTAACGGCTCTTAGCGGCTCAAGTTAACATTAGCTGTTGTCAAAATGTCAGGTCAGGGCAGGAGCCCCCCGCCACTGAAGTATCTCCCGTATTTTGAAACCTAAATGTTGGTAGGTATGAAAAAGACAAACGTGAGAAAGAAATAGGGGTAGGTGAGAGTGCTAAACCATTGGACACAGGTAAAAACATTCCCCGATTACCATCTATTATTTTGCTCACTCCCCATTTAGATGGAGATTTAGGGTCTTTTATTCTTCACCATGTACTTATCTTTCTTGGTCTGTGATTCTTCACCACATACACATTTCTCTACTACTGGTATGGAGCAGTCCTTTGTTGCAAGTTTAAAAACTAAAAAACAAGTGAAATTGAATAATATAATTCGAAGTGGGCAGTTTAAACCAACTGAAAACAATTCAGCACCCGAAGAACTCAAAACAAATGAGACACCAAAAACCATTAATAACATGGAATATAATACGGTAAGAAATGAAACCAAAATGGCTTTAGTGGAAACACGAATGATGTTCACCTAGACATGTAAACAATGACACGTGATATCTTTTAAAAACACATACATGAGAACGCTATCTGTTTTAAGTTCTTTGTGTAACTTTTAAACATATTTGTTTCTGTATGCTGACATCCTGGGAAGCAGAAAAGACAGAACTGGAAAGCAAAGAAGCAGCAGGGCAAAGTGAAACAGAGAGAAGGAAGGGGAGGATGGTAATAGCTACAGTAGACAGAGTAAAAAATAGTAAGTTCGAAAGAAAGAGGGACTGCAGCCCTGAATCAGAGGTATCATATTCAGCTTAGTCTTGACAGAGACTCCTCTCCAGGTTGAATAGGCCCATTGTTTGGACAAGGCCTCCATGACACAGGCCATTTCATTACAGAATGAGCCCAGGCCCAGGGAGTAGATGGTGGTTGCAATGTAACCCCCCACTTCCCCCTCCTCTCGCCTGTCAAAGAGCTCCATTCTCTCCTCCTCGGGGCTACCTGCATGAGTAGGAAGACAGCCATAGGGGCGACGCACTCTCAAAAACACACAGGCACCCTCCATCACCGCAACAGAGAGAATCTGTTTTTCAGTGTAAAGACATAGGTAACTTTATAGTCTCTGATGTAATGTGCCACGTCTCTCCTGTGACTTAGGAACCTACAGCAGTTAGTTAAAACATGTCACAAAGTCACCATTTCTCTCTCTTTCTTTCTTTTTCACTCACGCACACACATAAGTGCACTTTTTAAACCTTTGGCTCACATCCTGTGAGTACGGCAGCTTGAAGTGATTAAAGGACAGGTCCTGATATTTCAGTCAAGTCTATCTCAATACAATACTCACATGCTATACAGCATATATGTTGAAAGAGCTATTGATCACTGTAATCTAGGGCTGCCCCCTAAACGTCGACATTTGAATCATCAGTTGAGAAGCCCACGGGTCGACTTGCGTTTTGTCAGTCACATCGCTGCACCTTTTTTTTTTAGCTGCGACCAGCAGCTCTATGGCTCACTCTGTCGGTTGGTCGGTCGGTCCACAAACATTTCCCCACCCTTTGGCTGCTACAGTTTTCGCCCTAGGAGGCTGAAATTTGGCATGGAGGTCAAGTGTGTGTGTGTGTGTGTTCAATTGGCTAAAAGGGGGACTGGCAATGGGAGTAGCCTATTGCAAAAAGGCACATAACTTCTAAATGGATTCACGTAACATGACCAAACTTTGTAGAAAGACTCAAACACAAACAGACATACATACACATACACACACACCATTTTGCCACGCCCTCCTTCATAACTCATGAACCCGTTTGTTGTACGCTCTTGTGAGGCGTGCGTGTGAATGCATGAGCACGTGGATGCATGAGCGTATGTGCTCGCACCTGTTGTAAGTTCGCGCTTGTTTAGCTGCGTCTCTGTACATAGAGAGCATCAAAGGAAAACAGCATGGCAGGCTGTAAACTTTTACAACCAGTTTTGTCTCAAAATGTCCTAACTACAAACCTAACTGAACAAATGCCAGCGCTGTCAGCCGTCAGGCAGGAGAGACACTTCGTGGTGCACTAATATGTTATGCTGATCTCTGACCAGGACGACACTTTATATTTCGCTGACTGTGTGGAACTCAGATGTTTTCACATCACAGATGATGAACAGAGGCATCAAAACGTGAGTCTTACAGGTAAAACATAAGACTCACGCAGCTGTGGGAGTTAAGTGATTGATGACATTTGGCAATATAAATACAATTGAATTGAATTGTGGTGAGCTGCTCCGCAGGTGGACTGTAACTGGGCAGAAGAGTGAATGATATATTTCTCACAATCATGGGTGAGGTGTATGGAAGAAGTAATAATGTTGAGTATTTATAAAAGTTAAAAATGTTATACATAAATTAGAATGCCAGCATACTAGCTTTGTGAATAGTCCCAAGGTCACCAAACCACCTATTTTGCGCCACTGTCTCTTGTGACTGTGCTTCAAAAAACTGTGTTCTGGTCTGTGCAAAAATGCATTCTAAAGTTCAGCCAAAGCTAGTCTGAGGCTTTAACAGACTGAGTGAGTCAAATAAAGTGGATATCTTCCAAGGTTATGGTCATTTTAGTAAAAAATTCCCTTTTAGTATTTCCATGGACAGCGTTGCCTTGCTGAGCTGAGGCAGAAAGATGCATATTGGTGGTCGCCTGTAGGTTCATTGCCGGGACACAACACTGGCAATAAACCTACGCACGACAGCCAGGACACAGATACACATTTGATTTGACTAATTCAGACTGCTGAAGCCTCACATTATCTTTGGCTGTACTTTAGAATGCATTTTTGTACCAAATCAAATCTGTGGATTGTATCCGCTATTTCTTGCAGTGTAGTCGTTTTACTCCGTGGCCAGCATGGACGGGGGAATGATTACAGCAACCAAAACCTCTTTCAAAATACATGTGAGTTTTGGATGAAGACGGACTAAAAATCTGAACCTATCCTTTAAGACCTATTGCCTCGGTCTTGGGGGTTAAAACTCAGAGTATACCACAAACTTTTAGTCTAACTTTATGAATACCAGAGAAAACCTTTGCATGAACTCTGAGCTGATTACACCTACTTCCTACTATAATAAGCAGTTTTGGGTTATAAATGATAAACACTGAATGTTTCTGCTGGGTTCCTTGGCTGTATTGCTGCTGCTCTATTGGTTCAGCAGTGTGGTCATTGACACTGGGGTCCACGGACTCTGTTTCCTTGGTATTAGGTTCTGGTTATGAGGATCCAGCCTTTAACTCTCACCAACACTTACAGTATTATCTCCCAGATTTCAATATGACGCTCTGGTTTGTCCTTCTGTCTAACCCTCTTCTAAATTTCTCTCTGCTTCTCTCTCATGCTCATCCCCTCCCTTCCCTATGTGGTCTCTCCGACCTCCCGGTGAACTCGTGTGGCTGCTCAGAACTGTGCCTGTGTTATTGGAAACACCCCACCAATACTTCTATTAGCCACGATGTAAAGATGATAGGTTATGCTTTGTTTGGGTATCCATTTACAATCGCAGGTCATGATTGGCGAGAGCAGCCCGAGATGATGGGTTTATTGTGTGATACTGCCAAAATGAAAAAAAAAAGTAGGAGGAGGAGGGAATAGAAGAAGAAGGGCATACAAGGAAAGATGGAAAGAAGGGAATACAGTAAGCGAAAACATCAGCGGTGCCTTGCACAATATGTGAAACTGTAAAGCAACCAAAGAAGGGATGTTTGTTTGGGAAAACAGGAACGCTCATAAATGTCAAGTAAGTGGAAACTGGAAAGAAAATTAGGATGGATTAAAAGTGAAGACTACTAGAGGCCTCAATCAATCAGAGAAAAAGAGGAAAAGAGATCGTGTACTATTGATTCTGTACCTACCTGAGAAGCAGGAAGCATGTGGGATGAAACAGCTAACAGGTATTTTACAGGTAACAACAACAAGGTGCTGCCATATAAAATGTGACAGTGGTTCTAAAATTGGCCTCCAGGGATCTATGACAATATTCTAGTTCACCTTCGACAATTCGGAATTTAGTTTTTTATCTCACATTGTACAAACTACAATTATTTACCTTGAAAAATAATTGCAAGAGTACTCTGGAGAAATGTCTGCTTTACTAGCAGGTATTTTAGGTTAGATAGGGAAGGATGGATGGCAAAGATGCCAAAACAGATTCACAAGTTGTCACTTACTTAGCCAGATGGACCACCAGGACACCCATTGGGATGACTCATCTGTGTGACTGTATACGTATAAATATGGGCTAGGATACACACAGGGGCATGAATGTATATGTAAAGTTTGTCCATGAAGAGAACTTAACAATCGAAACTTGGATATCAGGCGTAACATTTTGTTCTCAAATGCTGAAAGCAGTGGTTGTATGTTTGTGTTTCTTTTCAAGCAATTAACAGTTTATTCACCAATGTGGTTTTATTTCTGTTATTGTAGAATAAGCAAATATCCACTCACTACCAAAACTTCAAAATCAAGCTAACTTCACTCTGCTTTCAATGTGCGGGTGGAGACAGCAGTGGTAACAGTGCAAGTTGTCCCTGCCAGCTGAGGAATAAGAATGAGGTGTTATGGAGTACAATGTGTACTGTCAGTGACGAAATCAGAAAGTCTTCCTGTCCAACAGAGGATTTAGCCCAGTATGGGTGTCACATGTCAGTAAGAAACAGAAGATGCTTCTGGAAGCTGAAAAATAGACAATAAAGCCTGACATTTTGTTCTTTTTGGTTTAAATATTTGGGCTTGATTTGGGCAAATCATAAGGCATCTCTCAATATGTATGGAACGACAAAGGGTCTGCATTTAACGGTGAGATAATGACCACCCACAGTATCAAATGGGGGAGGAATAGCTCATACCACCATGTGGAAGAGGCAGCCAGCCCATCACGCCCTGAAACATATGAGCTGCATTGTTCGATCAGGGGACCATAGCCAATTGAGATGAATAATGCAGAACTGGATGGACAGTGAACATGTACATTCAACTCTATGAACACTACACGGCTTTGTGTTAGGGACTCAGAATCACATTCATCTGCTAAAGAGTTTTCTAAAGGTTTATCAGATTACACTTTAGACTTCATATGTAATTCTTCAACAGGACCTCGTCTATAGTGACCAGAGGGGACCAAGGTACAATTTAAAAAATATATATAAATAAACAAAAAACACAAAAAGTGGGGAATATTCCTTCTATTTGAACCATATCTGGTGAGTTCTGAAAAAACACATGATTTCTGTCACTGGAATGTAAGATTGGTGGGCTGAGGCTGCACAGATGACGTGATGTACTTTAGCCACGGGTCATTTACTTTGAGTCCCCCCTGACTCACCGAGTCTACAGAATTATGAGTAAGCTCATTTTGGGGACCAGAGGGATACATCACAGTTCAAGCAGGGAGGCATTATGCGTGATGCGTCATGTTGCATGCCATTGAATTTATTTTATAAAAAAACCCATTCCCAGACACTTTGCCAGGATTTGTCTGTGGACTGTCAGACTTTAAAGTATTTTTCTGTTCTCCACCTGAGAAGTCCTGTATATCATGTGTGAAAGCCAAATAATTAAAAGCAAAAGCATTTTATTGGGTTAACATTTCAGGCTTTGTTAGATTGATTACTTTTTAATGAGAGAAACCTGTATGGGGAATGTGAATTACAGAGAAGTGCCTGTGAGGAAGGCACTTAATCCAGGTTTGTCTGAGCGTGTGTTTCAGCAGTCAGATACTTGATATTCAGATGGTAGTATAGACACACCTGAAGACAGCCCAGTACGTCGCAACCGACAAGCTTTTGCTATCGAATTATACATGTTTGTAGAATTTCATAAACCACATTAAATAAATATGTTTTGGAACTAATGGGCACCAGGGAGATTTTACAATATCAGATCATTTCGGGTAACAACAACTTTTCAGCATATTTCACATAACTTTCCTTCACCCCTCTAGGGTTCACTGTTTTATTAGAATCATAAAATATCATGGGATATTTTGGGTAAGTTTAAGGACTCCAAAAACCCTAACAAGCCATCAGAATACACAAATAAGAATGAATAACGATGGAAGAGTTCATATGTTCATATGTCTCCAAGACTGAGAATGGATTGCCTCCAGCTTTTTTGCTTCATGTTCAGTGATTTTCTTCCCACGTCCTGGTCCTGATTTCACATGCATGTCATGGGGCACAGATTAGAATGTCCTACATGACAGTGTATTACAAGAAAGTCAATCTGAAAAGTTAGCAGAAGCCTGTGTCTCAGTAAAATGTGAGGTAAAGACATTTCCATCATGCTGCTGTGATGGAACATACAGTAACTCTATAAACAGCTCTGCAGTTCACACACCATGAACTGATTAGTAAGGATTCACCTGTTGCTAGTTAAAACAGAATTCTTTTAAAGTTTTCTCACTCTGTTTTGACTCCTGGTTGCCAGGGTGGGGCTCCATCTTATCGTTAGAGATTCCTGCAGCGACCGTCATTCCCTGAAGCTGTCCCAACATCAGTCCTGCATATTCCTCGTGGAAACTTGTCGCTGAGCTAATCAGGTGGCTTAGGCAGTGTTTGGTAGGATTTCCGTAGGGCTGAGATGAGGGCAAGCACAAAATCATGGCACAAAATCTCAAGTGCAAGTCCCTGTAGAGAGCCTAAGACTGGGGGAGCATTTTCGGAGCCTCTCCAGGAAATTCCGCATGCACAATTTGTCTTTGTAACAGGAGAGCTGGCACGGCCCTCGGCTTAAGGATGTCATGACCGGACCAACTTAGCACGCAGCAGAAGTGCTTATTGCGCATTGTATATTCATTCCTGACACAGGGGAGCCTGGCGTGGCTCACATCCCGGTGATCAGACTCAAGCTTTTTCTCACCACAACAGTTTGTAAGAGACCTGGTGAATTTCCACGAACCTCAGCATGAACTCTACCACTTAACCATGAGAGACTCCTCATTTTGGGAGAGGCCAGAGTCTGATGAACACTAGGGAAGAAAGAAAGAGGAAAAAAGAACGACAGGAAAATGGAAAACAGGGCTGGCACTTCCAGCAGGTTTATTTGAGGCCGTGACAGTGAGCCCTTGGAAAAGGGATGGCGTCTAAAGCCGGGTCCACAGATGGGCGGAGGGTACACAAAAGGGGTCGTGACAAGTAGACATGGCATGTCAAAGCCCCCTCTCTTCTTCTCTGGAGTCTGGGAGATAAAGGAAGGAAAAATCGGATTATTTTACTTCCCGGATCCCTGAACTCAGTGGGGAAGAGTGAAGACAGTGCCTGGGAACAATTTGTCCAGCCATTATCTCAATCCATTAAGGATGAGAACTGCAGGCCACGCTCCGGGTTCGATGTTACATCATGAAGATGAAAAGAGGATTTCTGAAGTGCTCTATTTCTAGATTATCATCTTTTTTCTCTTTCTGTATTTCACTTGCTGATAGAACATCTGAACTTTACAGAAAAACGCTCATTATAAACCTCATGACTAGCTTTCATCCAGGTTCCACCTGCCTCTAACTTTGCTCGTCTGTGTGCAGTGTATGTTCAAATGCATACAAGCCCTTTCAGTATCAGTTCCACACGAAAACACAAATTCAGGTTTTAAACTTTTGTTGTCATAAATGTAACTACCATACTGTAGAGACAGGATTATTTTCCAGAAAGAACACATGGTAATGTGGATCTTGTGATATGAAAGTTTTGAATTATACCAAGATGTCACTATGAAAGAAGCCACATTATATTCTGCACCTTTGATAAAAGTTTGTTTTAAAGGGATTTGTGTTTCAAACATATATTGTACTGGGACAGATTTTTCCCTAAAAAGTCTTGTGATTTAAAATTATTTTCATCCTTTCTTTGGTTTTGCAAGCTCTCACTTCACAAAGACATACTTTAAAGGCCACAGAAATCCGCAGCAGAGTGGCTGTGAAGGTCATGCAGAGTAGCTGTTGAACTGGGGTTTGGTGCTCCACCAAGTCAAAGTAATGGCCATACATATTGGATAAACAAAAAAAGCCTGAATGTGGTTCCTTACTTTGTTGTTTGACACTTTCTGACTTGCCTCTTACTGGGAATCAAGCTGAGTCTTCATAACTTCAATGTGGCTTTGTATCATCTCCACAGTTGCCTGGTCAATATGGAAGTGACTGAAGAGGAAACCTACAGGCAGTGGTGTTGGGTTTCATCAAAGGACAAATCCAGAACATGACAGCAGGCGCTACATTGTTACCTCTGCCAAGAAGGTTATATTTTTGGCTCTGTTTGTCTGCTTGTTTGTCAACAGGATATCTCAACAAGACTAAGAGTCTTCAGCCATGCTAGCGGCTCTGTGTGGCTATACTTAGGCACATTGCTTTGGGCAAATGCTAACGTCAGCATGCCAACATGCTCACAATCACAACATACGGAGGTTTAGCAGCTATAATGTTTAGCGTGTTGCAGGCAAAAATGTGATAATTCACACTACATTGAATACAAAGTCAATTCAACCTCAACACCTGGCCAAAAGTTAGGACGTAGGGCAAGGAAAAACAAATTGGAACTTGATGCCCCCATGAGGCCATTTATTGGGCACTTTCCGTTTTTTGCACATAACTCCTTGGTCCAACATTTTGTTTACCTTTAGGGGCCATGTCCATTTCTGCCAACACAGACTATTCATTATTTTAATGTTTTTCAAAACCCTTTGTACCACTCCTTCTTTGAATTTCACCCAATCATCACGATATTTAATACTTGACTAATTGGAATCAACCCTGAAAACATTATTCATTTGTTTCAAAAATGTAACCTTGATTCCTATAACTGGTTGCCCGATTCTCATAGGTAAGGTCTCTTTGATACGTGTAAAGTGACGTGCACATATCAACTCAGCTTTTTAGTTTATTAAGAAAAGATGGTTAAGTCATACAGGGTGGTATGGAGCACTTTTCTGTTAGGATTGATTAGATATCCAAATATAGGCCAAGGGTTTTGGCTCAAAGATAGTCAACAGTATGAAAGTGCTGCTCGAAGCCAAACAATATACCGTACACGCACTGGAAACCTCCCCCTGAAAAACAGTATGAACACAGAGTCTTTAAAACCTCTATCTAGCAAATGCACTCTTGAATGAGAAACAGGAGTCTGGAAGGTCCCAAAAGATCTGTTCTGGTGAAATTGACGAATGGAAATCTCATCCCACAGCAACACAGCCCACCTGCAATGCCAAACTATCCCACAGAGAGAGCCAATGGACGTGATTACATTTATAGAGTCAAATTCAACATAATTTCCTCTCTCAGGATAGTTGCTGGTGCCTTTGTAGCCTTGGAAGGGCCAACTCAGTCCAACTTGGCAGCAGAAGGATAAGGCTTTGATGTGCGACTTGACCTGTGTTTACGGCTTAATAAATCTAGGATGGAAAGCTGTGGAAAGGACAGACTGACACAGGGAGGGAACGGATAAACGTCTTCCCCCCAGACTTGGGCCACAGCGGAGCATGTGCTTTACATTACATGAATTCAGCGAGGACAAAAATTTATTTCAACATCAACACACATTGGCGGTGAATTGTTGCTCCACAGAAACCTACTGATAACTGGCACTGTGGTTGGTGGGCATACCGTATATCATATAATAAGGACGCACTCATTTGTTGTGTAAGAAAATGCAGAACACAACACAAAAGACCATGAGTTGGTAATGCTGGCTGAGTGTGACAAACTGAAAAATACTCCAGTGTAAGCTCTGAGAAATTCACATTACAAGAGGTTGTGTTTATAAGGCAATTGAATGTGTTCACTAGTGTCTGAAGTACATTAAATGTCTGGCTTTTGATGGCACACAAGCCAGCTTATGGCTTAGATAAAGTGCAATGAGATAACTTCTGTTATGAATTGGCGCTATATAAATACATTTAAAACATAATTAAAAAAATAGATCAGTAATTCATGTGTTTAGTACAAATCAGTCTGATGTTGCAGGGAGGAAAAACGTCATGAAATATTTGTAGTTTAAGGCGTGTGAAACAGGGTCTTGTATGACTGGTCATTTCAACATCAGACTATATTATGAGTCATTTCTGCACTCCAGGAAACCCTCTGTGTTTAATATTCAGTGCTGTCAGTAATGACTCTACTTCTCTTTCCTCAAAATATGCTTGTTTTCAATATTCTGGGCCCATTACTTTATAAGCCATGTATATTCGAAAGAAGCCCTGAAAGGAATTTGAGTATCAAGTGTTTGCTTTAAAGGTCTCTGATATATAAAATACAATCCCGCTTATTCAAGTGCTCTGCTGGCCAGATAGCCACAAGCCATGATCATGCAAAATCAAAGGATTACTTTAGCTGTTGGCTTAAGAAAGCCCATGAAAGCATATACGCACACAAAGACCTTCAGATCCCAAGAGTCACTTAACTGTATCCAAGTAAAACCCAATTTATAAAGAAGTGGTACTCTATGAAAACTGACCCTGCATTTATTGTAGTTGCACTTAATGATATCTGAAATAATATATTTTCAATAATTATTTCAACAACATTTTCGTAACAATCAATCAGAAAATTACAGAAAAGCCTCAAATACTATGATCTGTACTATTAATTTGATTTGCAGTTTTATTCTCAGTGTTTCAGAGCATGGACCTTAACCAGGTTATGTTACAAAAGAATGGTGAACAGCTTAATTAACCCATGTGGACAGCAGGTGGGACGAGGTTCTGATTGAGGCTCACTTTAGGGACTTTGCTTTAAAAACAGAGAGCCACACAAAAAATACATTTTAAAAAAACAAACTTGTTTTACTTATTTTTGATATAATAATAAACTGACCTCAATCAGTTCAGGGTAATTCTATATGATCATGGCACCATGTACTGGTCATTGCTCTGGGTTGTCAGTTCCTGCACACCTCTCTAGCTTCTGACTCTCAGGTGTATAACTACTGTTTTCTACTGTTTAATCTCAAACCCCAAATGTGCAAGGTGAGTTTCGTTTATCCAGGTTTTCCATTATATAAAAAGGATGCTTAAAGTGTATGCACATACTCACACAGATACACACAAACACACGCTCCTTTCTGCAGCCAATTTGTCATCGTGCCAAGCCAGCCAGGGCAAGGAGCCAGCTTGGGTTGGTTTCGGCTCCCTGCCACGTTGGGTCTAGTGTCACACACTGACATATCCTGCAAGACGTTTACACAGTACGGAGTGCTCCTAATAGATGGTGTGAATAATTCTGTTGCATTCATTTAAGGAAAAAATACTGCATTAATATTCATATCAATGCATCACTTGAAACACCATTTGCAAGACCTTCCACACACAGCAAGTGACACATTTTTACCTCTGCTCATGTCTGCAGGCTCACATGGTTCTGCTGAGTTTCGCCATGTGGGCTCATGTACTTACTTAGCATGTCTGTGACAGTTGTTTAGAAAACATTAAAAATAATATTCACCGATGCCTCATGACAGCTGCCTGAGCCACGGCCATTTTCTTCAACTTGCATCTGTCATCCAATCCTTTACAGTGCTTTCTTGGAAAAGGTACCATGGGATCTCTTTGCTGGATGCAAGAACTGACCTCGTGGGGAACATTTGGCACAATCAATCTTGTTATTAATTAATCATAATATTTTCTCTGGTCACCACAGATGGAAGACCTTACTTGGGGCTGGAACTTCCATCATCAAATGACGATAGCTGCATTGACCTATTGGAGCCTATACTGTACACGTGTGCAGTTTTGCGCGCGTGTTTGTGCGCGTGCTTTAGATGTTTATTCGTCACAGATTTCAGAACAAATGAATCACTTGTGGAAGGTTTTTTTTTTTCAAACAAGACTGATGTGGTAGTGATGTGAATTATTTGATTTTTCATCACTACAAGTTCAAAACAAAGTGAAACAGCAGAGAGGGAAACCATTAAAGGATTTGGAAGGGCCTTGAGCACTCAAACTGTTACATGTTAATCAATCTGCTTGGAAAATTGAAGTCAGTAATTTAATCCATTGGATCACTCAAATTCAATAACACTTGATCGCTGTCAGTGACATGTGGGTTCTTTTTACTTCCAAACTCTGTCAGACATTTGTGGACTACAAGGAATTCTGTAAGTTAAGTCTGTACATATTTTTACAAAAAAATACCTGTTTTAGCCTTTATTCTCCTGAATCAGCCATCAAATAATTGCATATTTCTAGAAAATTATTTGAAATCTGATTACCCTTTTCAAGTTTCTCTATTGTGGTTACAACTTGTTAAGGCTAGACTTACAGATAGGTACATGGCACAAGGCTCAGCTCTGTGCTGGTAAAATTATATTTCCCTGAAGTCCATTGATAGAACAGACCAGCACCACAGAGCACAGGTATTACCAAGCTTGATGCTATTGTTTCTGACACTACTGGTCCCAACCCAAAGTGGGTCGAGGACCCTTTATGGTTGGATCTCGACATGATATCCTGATGTAAACTTTTGTCCTTGTTCTGCATAGGTCAAAAGCTTCAAAAGCTTCAAAATGCCATAGTGGCTCCTCCTTGCAGTAGTAATTTTTTGCTCGGGGACTTTCTCCGCATGTTTCCCTCTTTGTGTGAATTTTGAGCCTATTAATCTTCCATGACCTGGTAAAGTGAATGATGGCGGTGCGCTGTCAGTTTGAGTAATATTCAGGCCCTCCACAACCAAGCATTATCTTTAAGCGAAAACATAACTATAAAGGCAAACATTTTTGTATGGCTTTGTCAGCACACTTAGAAACAATGACCTGCAGTGTGTGACAGAGCATTAGCTGTTTGGCTACCAGCTGACTAGTAACTGCTAATCATTGTTTGTATTCCTGCAGGTATACAACGTGGACTTTATAATCTGACACATCTCACTGTTACTCTGCTGATACACTCATGCCAAGACCTTTTGCTGCAGCAGCTCGCCCCAACCTCCGGCTTATGTGGCATATTCTTGGAATTGTAAAGTTCATTTATGTGCATTAGAGGGGATCAGTTCTCCCGGCAGAATCCGCATAGGTGCTGTGATTCGAGGAGAGCTCTTTTAAATAGCAGAGCCATTTTCACCAAATCTAACAGTATGACCATTTGCAATTAATGGTAAATTCCTTGATTCGAGTCTGAACTTTAGTAATGAAAGGTTCAAATTGAGAGGCTAGTTCTTACAGAACAAACAGAAAACTTCAAATGACAGTGTTTCAACGGTGGAAGAGTAAGTCAGGTGCTGTTTTCTCCAGAAGCATTATTAAGATCAGAAAACAGTGTGTATTTTTCACTTGTATTTGGTAGCATACTCATAAGTCAATAACTGGTAATGCTAGTTAACAATTCTAAAACAAGACTATGAGATTATTTATTGACGTAAAATAAATTAAAGTATATTTGATGTTTCTGCCTCTATTACTGCTGATGCCTACGACGTCGCTGCTGGGATTTCGTAATAAGCTAACAGAACCATCGCCAACTAAGCTACCCATCACAATTCAGTGCAGTCTGCAAACACCAGCCAGCAACTTGTCAACAGCTAACCACTAGCTAGCTACAAGGGACATTCTACCGCTTCGCACCCCTAAAATGTCAGGCCCTTTCCCAGACAAATTTGTATATGTTAGAATGGTTTCCTAATTAAGTTTTTTCATATAAATAGCAGTTTCTTATTGGTCACATGTCCCTGATTGTATCTAACATGGTTTTGTAATCCCTATTAGAAATATAAGCAACTTTTCTTTCAACTGTAGTACACAGAAATCCCAGAATACCCGCCAGACACTCATATACAATACTTATATAAAATTACTACATAGGAGATTTTTACAAAAACATAGTGGATATATACCCCCACATTTATCTACACAGGTAAAGAGATTAATTCATCAATATTTTTAAATAGTACATTTTTATATCAAATTTTTTTGTGTGACAGGACTGACGGTGGCTTGACAGGACTGACTTTATGGATTTCGTTAATGCAGAAAAAGTTATGTTTTGTGTTCTTTATTTAAGTTTTCATAAGCATTCCGATTTTAAATGATCATAATTTTAATGTTCATGTAATATTAGACTATGGTAAATTTCAGCCAAGAACATATAATAAGGACCTAATTCATTAGAATTATGACTGACACCTGATATAGTCCAGTCTTTTTATTTCAATAAACTAATAAAATTATATTTCAATATAAAAACATATTTAATTTAACAATTGATTTAACAGTTCATTAAAATTCCATTGAACAATAACATGGCCAGATACAACTGAAATGGCACAAACACAGGCAGGAGTGAAAAAAAATTGTAATGGTAAGCATATGGTAAACTTAATTTAACATTAACAATAACAATTACCAACTAGAATGGCACATCTCTAATCCTTGTGCTCCACAGGCTTTGCCCCAACGTCTTTTCGGATCTCGTGGTGACAGGCTGAGGAGGTGGAATGAAACAGATTACAACGTCAAATATATACCAGATAATGTCTTATCTGGTGGGCCAGAAGAATCTGTTCACTCCCACACTGTGCATGCATCTCTCTTGCACCTGGACCTCATCAATGGTGGCGATGATGCCTGGGTAGATGTCTCCGTCATATTTTATGGCGCACCACTTTTGAATGACTTCTGGACCCCATTCTATCTCTTCTGTCGTTGCTGCGCTTGGTGTGTTGAAGCTAAATGCCTTTGTGTTATAGCATGTGCACTATGGAATCTTGTCTTCTTCCTCGAAGAAATTCCATGTCCCAGCTTAGGATCCCTTTTTGTGGAGGAGGAAGGTGAAGAGGTAGAAGTTCCCCTTCTGGCGGTTTTGCGTGCAAGGTCCATCGCTGAGAAAATGGACCACTGTGACGGCAGGGAAGAGGTCTTTGTCTAGGACAGAATGGGGCTTAGATGTTCCACGTGTATGACATATTCGTTCTCAGCCATGTTCCTCTTCAGTTCCCTGCTGTAGCTATACTGTTGTCGGATGTTGAATGCATGCCGTTTGAATTTCACAAGCATGTTTTGGAAGAGCACGATGAGGTCATCTAGCATGGTCTCAACCTCCTTTTTCACTGTCTTCTTGAAGGTTTTTTCAGTGTTGTCCTTTGGTGTCCTCTGTGACCCACTGCATATATGCCACCTGGCTGGAGCCTTCATACTCCCAGAGCAAGTAAAAGTCCTTCTCTATGCAGTCCCCACAGTCATTGTACATGCACTCTTTGTTGGTTTGGTCACAAAAGATTTCTGCCATCAACTTTTCCAGTTCAGGGGTGTTGAGCAACTTCATGCTGAAAAGCCTGCCAGCATGCTAGCATAAAAAGTGTTAACATGCAAGCAAGGGATTTCAGTAAGCTTTTAGATATGTTTTGGATGTAAAACATTTTCATTATTTTCTGGGATGTTTTACCATGACAGGGCCTGACCCTTTAGCTTGTCCTCCTCAAAAAAAACATACAAAAACCAGCTTAAAATCATACAATTATATGACAGAACTCACCCTTGATCAGTGTCAGCTTCTCCTCAGTGAAATGATGTCACTTCCTCTGAGTCATACCCTTGAAGGCATAGCGCACACATTTTATGTAGAGTTTTATGTAAACCTGACAGGACTGACTGAAAACATGGGGAAAATTGTAAAATAGTATTTATTTCTAGAATTTCTGTATAATTTCATGTTTTCAATTAATTCATGTGATTGATAACAACTTAAACTTGTTGTTTTTTTCATAAAAAACTGTTTTTAGCATAACAAAACTATGAAAGCTGCAGCTTCAATTCAGCTCAAGGACAGGATTTGTAATTTTAAAAAGTGTTTTTAATAAAGAAAAAACATGTGAGAGCCTAATGAATGACATATTCCTTTACAGAACAACTTTCTCTTGGCAGAAAGTGAATAAAATGAAGCATAGAATTTTTTGTGCTTTTAGTGCAAAATTGGCTTAATCTTCCTACTCTGTGATTCTGTGATTAGTTACAAAAATCCTTTTGAATCCACTCATTATTCCCAGTTTTAGACACATGAAAAAATTAATGCAAATCTTCCTTCAGCCTTTCCGTTTAAGGAAATATTAATACAAACACTCTTAGACTCATGTAAGCGAGGTCAGCTGGGGTAGTATTTCTTAATGGTTTGTTTCCTTAAAGACTGCCAAAAACACCCAGAGTGCTGTATTTATAGTAAATTGCAATAATTTGTTTCTACCAACAGAACATATTCCATCTTGCTCCAGTGTTCCATGTTGAAACCAATCACATTCCTATCACTATTTCTTACTTCCTATCTCCTCCGTTCATAGACTGAAAATAGCCTCTGAATCATTCCATGGCACCCACATTTGTGTTTACACTTTGCCTTCTTCCTTACTGGAATATTGAACCATACTTCACACCAAGCGCTCAAAAATGTTCCGATAAAATCAACAACAGAAACCAGAGTTTATAAGATTTGAGGGGAACTTGGTCAAGTACATGTTGTTGTTACATTAAACTAAGGATGTTGGAGTCAAGCGCAGGATTCAGATGTAAAAGGTAAGGGATTTATTGAATAAATGGGGGAATGGATGATGTGATGAAGCCGGGCGCGAGGAAGTCTGAGCTGGGGTGAGGAAGTGGGGGTACTGGCGGAGATGGCGGGGCAGGGTCTGGGTTTGAGGAATCCAGGGAATCCGGCGATGGAAGTGGGTGTGAAGATGGCGTGGCTGAGGTGAGCATGGCTGGCAGGCTGGCAGAAGCAAGCGAGTGGAGGCAGGTGAACGATGATCCTGAGAAAACAAGAGAAGAAAACTCAAATGACTACACAGTCAAGAAACAAAACGTAATAAGAAACAGTTCCAGTATATAAATGAAACGAGTGTTTCTGTGCTTTTCTTTTGATGAAACAGGAATTTTCCTTGAAAAACTTCAGTTGAGAATGGTAAGAACAAGTGGTTGCAGAGCATGCAGACCTATAGTTGTTGAGTTGTAGCTGCTGTGCTAAACATAATATGCTAGCTACCCGGGAACATGCTAAGACTAGCCAGCCACAATAGCATCTTGAGCTCACTAACCGACAATATGCAAACACAGTTTTTGATGTGACGCAGATTATGATCGCTTCCTCCATTTTGAAATCTTCAGCTCTCTGTTCTGAAGGTCAGACCTGTCACGACAGTTTGCAATAGGTTAATGGTACAACAATTGCGTGTCAATGTTTGACACAGGTTTATAGATTTGAATCCACTGATAGTTGTGAATCCTTTACACCGAATTTATTTTGGTCTCTAATTGTATTGTTATAAATGGTAGTGTGATTGGGCCCTTGGCCTCTCCATCAGTGGGCCATTAGTATTCTGCTTTTCATTTTTTCTGCTGAGGCATTGCAACAAAAGACCATGCAATACAAATTATGTTGAGAGTGACAGCAGTCCTTTCGAATTGGACATTAAAATCCAAACACTCAAAAACATTTGCAAAGTGAAATGTTTAAAGCTACTCAGTGTAGCCTGTTTAAAAAAAACACATCGCCATGTCAAAAGTTAGTATTAGGTTTTTTCTGGGTCTCTCTCAGAGTAACTTCTTCCACAGCTGTCTTTGCAGTGCCATTGAGCAAGGCACTGGAACACTAGTGCTCAAACTGAGCTACCCAACAACTAACAGTACAGTGCTGTGGTCACACTGCATAGTTCCCAGATTTCTATGTGTCACTGTAAGTAATCCTCTCTTGACTCCCTCCTGTTGGAGCAGTAATTACAAATGTCCTCTTAGTTCATATCCAGTCAAACAAGGTTTAAGGTTTCTTTCCTTAATTCTCTTACAAATGGTGTAGGAGCAACAGGCATGAGAAATGTCTGACTGTTTTGGCAGTGTGTGTTTCCTTCCACTACTTAACCTTAAATGTTACACAACCCAGTCTTCACTGCTTCATAAGCAGCCATAACTTTTTTCGAAGTGTACATACATAGTTTTTGTGTTCAGCAGGAACCAAATTTGTATACTGCGCACCAGCCATGCTAAGGCCACAAGCCCAAAATAGGTGATACTATTACTTGTAATGGTTTGACCATGGCCGTGTGTGTGCTTCGCTGCAAATCTTTCTTCAGGGTTTACGAGACCCGTCCCTACAAATTTAGGCTCCACTGCTTCAGTTAGTCAGTATGTTTTCTGGCTTAGAGCTTGTCAATTAAACACATAACCACATCCTAATTGGGCTTGTAGTTCAAACTGTTCTGCTCTGATGAATGAGACGCTGAGTAATATAACGTCTGTTTTCAAAGGAGTCCGATTCTGGAGGAATTTAACAACGTGTGGCATACATAAAAGCTTTTTTTTGGCGGGTATAATTTCGAAAAGAGCTCAGGAAAAGCAACAGTGCTTTCAGAGGGCACTGGTATTGGGGCATGTTTTTAATGAGAAATGCCTTTTAAAACAAGCAACTTTTTTTCATAAGCATCAGTCACAGGGTTTTTATAAGCAATGACAGTGTCATTATGTTGCATAACAGATACTTCTCAAGTCTCTGTAGTTTAATTAAAATTCAGCACAGTGACAGATTTAATTAGAAAAATACATGTCTTGAAAAGAAAACTGTGTGGATCAGCTTACAGCAGCTGGAGGTCTGCTTGCTTCTGCTTGGAAAGTAAAAAGTTGAATTTATTCTCCAATTTGTGTTTATAAATATTTTTACAAGCTGACAACTACATGGCTGTTCAGTGTCCCAAAATACCTGAACCATTTATCACAACAAATATGCAGAATGAGTAACTGCAGTAGTCGTGCATTAGTGTTTGGTTTTACATCTTACGTCTTCATGTGTGATTATCAGGCATTAGAAAACTGCGTGTTATAGCAGAACAGGAAGAAATTATTTTGGCAAACCTGGCACTTTTAATTTTAAGAGATGCAGAGAGAGTAATGTAAGCAGCATCATCACCACCTGTGAAAAAGCTGAAATTAAATTTCAGCACTTTACATCAGTAGTGTAAGTGTTTCTATATTTCATAAACTCATTAATTCCAGGCTCAAGTCTAAAAGGCACAAGTTTCATGTAATAGTCAGTAAGACAGAGCGGTGCAGTAGTCATAATTTCAGAATGTATGTCTGTATGTATGATTGCGGGCCACCTACTGCCCCCATGTTCCTGCTCAACATCCACTTCTACAATTATTATTATTAGTCTTATTATTATTATTATTATTATCATGAATATTACTATCATTATTATTACTATATACATATAACCACTAACATTATTATTTTTAAATTCTATGTGGAATTTGCATTGTGCTTCCTCCTGCTCTCACGCTCTCTCTCTACCCAACCAGCAGCAGCAGATGGCCCTGAGTCTGGTTCTGCTCGAGGTTACTGCCTCTTAAAAGGACGTTTTTCCTTGCCCCTGTCGCCAAGTGCTTGCTCATGGTGGGAATTATTGGGTCTCTGTAAATAACATAGAGTACGGTCTGAATCGGCGCTATATAAATAATATCGGATTGAAAGACTGCAGTTTCTACAAAACGCTGCTGCCGGGCTTTTAACACGTAGTAAGAGCAGCGACCACATCACACCGATCCTTGCTGCCCGTCACTGGTTACCTGTGAGTTTTAGAATTTATTTTAAGATTTTACTGCTTGTTTTTGAATCCTTGAGCGGTCTGGCTCCTGCCTATGTCTGTGATCTGCTAACTCATTATGGGCCTGATCGCTGTTGGCCCTTCTAATGGTTCCAAAATCTCAACCTGTCACTGAAGGTCACTGGGTTTCTGCTGTCCGGGGCCCCTCAGCTGTGGAACTCCCTGCCTGGAGATCCCAGGCAGGCAAACACAGTATCCTCCTTTAAATCTCTTCTTGAGACTCGCTTTTATCGTATGGCTTTTTCTTAATCTGATGGTATTTGTTGTAATTATTTGAATTACTTTATCATGTTTATATCTTATGTGCAGGATCTTATTTGCTTTTAATACATGTTTTTATTGTAAAGCACTTGGTAACTTGATTTTTGAAAGGTGCTATATAAAGTTGATATTATTATTATTAGTTTCCCTCTAATCAAATGACAAGTTTCTGCAGGTATGTGTAAGACTTGAGTCCTTTCACACTTTTTTGGAATTGCAATTCCATTGCCTTGTCACACTCATATTTGCAGATACATGTGTGTTCAAATGACATTATGTAATTAGGCAATTCACAAACATAGCTCTTGATTACCCTTGAGTTTCTGGCTATAAGCTGCTGTTGACACCTGAGTCTGTTCTACAATGAGCATTCCCAAGAGTCCCCGTCTTCTCTCTGTCTAGACTGCTGTAATAACGCAAAGGTAATCACTGAGAAAAGGTGTGTGTGTGAGTGTGTCTCTGTGTGTTAACAGAATGGCACCTATTTGAATTGCGGGGGTGTGAAAGTGCCTACATACCTTGTAAAAAGCCCGGGAACAAAAGGGAGGATTGTTATCAGAGTATGTTTATGCAGTTCTGTCTGTTTTTTGAATTCGTCTGGTTCTATATTTAGAACAAGTTTCCATGAAATGTCATCTTTAAAATCTGGAGGTGTAACTCAGTTGTGTGTGTTGCACCGTTGCAGAATAATTTCAACTGGGAGAGACCAAGCTATAAAGATTAGCTGCTGCTAGGCTTCACAACTCAACAGTTTAAACTGCATTAATGCATTTTAATATACAAAAAACAGTTTCTGAAACAAGACAGACAGTCATACATCTTGAGAAGTTGCTTATTTACTTTAGGTATAGATTTTAGAAACATTGTGTAACAGATGAGGTGACGTAAAAGTCCCGTTTGCAAATAGCCGAAATTACTTTTAACAGCTTGACATCACTACAGCTCATGGGAATAAGAGTGAAAGATTTAAATCGAGAGGAGATGGGAGTAATTCTTTGATGCATGAGTGGTTTCATGGCAACACAAGGGGGGCAAAATATTACATCGTAAAGCTAATATGGGCACTGCATGTTCTAGTTTGGTGTGCCCCACCCCCTGCTGGGCCCAGGGGACTAGGATTATGTTGTCCAGATGGGGAATAATAGCACACACCTGGGCCTTGGCCCAGACACCAAACTCCTGCATGGCCCAAAAGCCTGACTCAGCTAAACATCCAATAAGACCTGTCCCATCTCTGCTGTGGTCTGACCAAAGTATGCCGACGCACAGTTAAACAGACTAACTTAAATCTTCTACACCAACACATCATTTCTAGGCTTCAACATTGTGCTTGAGGCAGTGTTTGCCTCTGCACACTCAATGATGAACATCTGATAGTAAAAGAAAAGAACAGTTAGTGACAAAAACTCACAAAGTATCTACATTCATCAGTTCCAGGAACAGTTTGATTCAGATTTTTCTCTCTCTTTTTTTCCACCTCACATTATTCACAAAATTTTAACTGGACTGTTTGTGCGGTCTGCACAGATATTGTACAGACGTTATCTGTAAGGTCGCTAACAATATACGTGCCAACATTGTGTGTGTGGAGTGTGTGTTTGTGTTTAGCGCAGACTCTATCTGATCTCAGAACTCACCAGACCCTCCAGACTCACCTCGCACAGTTGATTCATGATTTACATTTACATTTCATGGTCCTGTGTTGCAGTGCTTCATGAATTGTCAAACTGTCAAACTCACCCATCAAAGTCAGTGGGTGGGGCTAACGCTAATCTAGTCTGATCCATGGCTTTGGTCTGAAGTCTCTTTCCTTTGGGCTGTTCCCTTTCAGGGGTCGCCACAGCGAATCATGCACCTCCATCTAACCCTGTCCTCTGCATCCTCTTCACTCACACCAATTAACTTCATGTCCTCTCTCACTACATCCATAAATCTCCTCTTTGGTCTTCCTCTAGACCTCCTGCCTGGCAGCTCCAACCTCAGCATCCTTCTACCAATATATTCACAGTCTCTCCTCTGAACGTGTCCAAACCACCTCAATCTGGCCTCTCTGGCTTTATCTCCAAAACATCTAACATGAGCTGTCCATCCTCGTCGATAACAGCAACAGTTGCCTGGCACCCTCACCGGGAAGTGCCACTACTAGCTGACGCTGAAGCGGCAGGGTTCTGCTGTGACTGAGCCGCCGGAGCTGGAGGAGTTTTGCTCAGAGCTTCTTCTGTTAAATTAGCTGCTTCTCACAGCAGCTCCGGGCAACTTTTAGCCATTTTGTCCTGGCGTTCTCAACGTTAGGTGTTAGCAGGTTCGACTTGGCGGCAAAGTTTAGTTTGATAGTTATCTAAACCAACATTAGAGGCGAAGAGCGCCACCCAGTGTATTGGAAGTAGCTCTGCATCAATCCATTATCTGGAATTGATTTGTCTTGACTTGATGCGCAGGGTAACCAATCAGGTGTCAGGATCCGCCTACCAACTTTGATGGGTGAGTTTGACAGTTTGACAATTCATGAAGCACTGCAACACAGGAGCATGAAATGTAAATGTAAATCATGAAATGTAAATGTAAATCGTGAAATGTAAATGTAAATCATGAAATGTAAATGTAAATATTGACATAATTGGTATTTTAATTATTTAATGACACATTTAAGTAATTATTTAATGGTGTATTTATTTATTTCATTTTGGCACTTTTAGTCCTCCATACTCTGCGTTCTCAGTTTGCGTTTGTTGACGGGATATTATCCCAGGAAGTGATGCTGATGGGAGTCAACGAAAAAGCATCCCCAAAGAAAATCTTAATTTTTGGCAATATCACCCAGCTCTACCAAGAGCGAATTTGTGTTCAAGTTGCACATCTTACCTGGCAGGAACACGTTCTCTTTATTTCACATTAAAAAAGAAGTGTTAAACATTAAGAAAAAAAAAATCAACAAGTCAGAAAATCAACAAGCCTTTAAACTTGTAAAAACTGTCAGCAAACGGACATTTAAGAGCAAAGGTCCGAGGGAGAAGCAGCTTGAGGATACAATCAAAAGGAAGAGGCGAAGTATCTTTTATTTTATTTGTTCTTGCACAAGCTTCATCTTAGGTCTGTCTTGGGGTATATAATTGTTTCCCCACTTCATAAATATGTCATCGAGATAAACATATTAACAGTCAAATGGCCTTCACTGTCTCGTTAGTTATGATCAGCTCAGTTACACAGATTAATCAGCTGTTCAGTGTCACGTGTAAATTAATGACAACAGTGCAGGTACAGGAGATGTCCTACAACACCTCCTGTTTTAGTTTTTATTTCTGTGAATCGATAGTGGGAACACAACCAAAAATATTTCTACTGCTATGCCGTTAGTAAATTCCCTCTTTTAGATCCGAACAACAAACTGAAACACAGTCTGCCCTCAATGCCCTTGTACGATAATGTGTGTGTGAGTGTGTGTGTTTGGTTGTGCATGTGTGCAGTCGTTTTCATCCAAATTCCCCTTACGCCATGAACTACGGCAGTGTGATTATAATACTGTACCGGTGCTCTGAAGTTCAAAGACCGTTTCCCCGAAAAGGCAGTTTTTCCTCCACCCTCTCTCCCCGTTTTTTACACATCCCCTTCCTTTTGAGCTCAGATACATTAGTTTCCCCTGAAACCGGAGCGTAGGCACACTGGTTGGACAGGGAGAACAAACAGCTCACATGCCTTATGGCTTCTTGATGGCATACTTTTCAGCACTCAGGTTTTGGAGGGGTACTCGGAGAGTGCATTCCTGGTAATTAATAAGGCAAGCGCAGGTTTCCATTTGAAGTATTTGAACATGCCATGATAACAGAGCGTGCACGGTGGGGTGGTGCTGAGTGTTACAAAGTCCTGTCTTGTTTTAACCGTAGAAACGTTGAGGGAATGGCTGTTACAGAAAATTCAGGGGTTGAGAAGTTTTTTTTGTTTCTTTTTTAAATAGATGTTATTGTGTACTTTATAAACCAAGAAATAATTATTGAATAGATTTTTAACATAATCTCATGTTGATAATATTGATAATATAGATAATCATATATAGATTTTTACTTGATAAAGAATTTTTGATTTGGCCAAAATAATCCTTAAAGACACTTTTGAAAAGAGGGAGTGTGCATGTGTATAGTAACCAAGGTAATGTGCAAGAGGCAATCCTCATTCAGCAGGTCCCATATGCGACTCACCAAGATCATTAAATTAAGGATAACCGAATGCATGTCATATCAGTGTTGTAACAGCCCAGTTCCCTAGGAATTAAATTGGAAAAGTCCATACCTCCCAATTTGCGTCCAGTGCCAGTGTTCAGTGCCAATGTAAGAAAGAAAATGTCTTTTATGTAGCAAGGGAGACAGTGAAGGTGTGGAGGTCAGGGTGGTGGATGGGCATGTAGCATATCTGACTTCGATGCAGGAGACCACAGTCCCGTCACACACCTGCAATTACAGGTACCTTGTAGAGTTTTTGGAGCAGGTTTATTTTTTTTTTTGAGTGGGTCCCCACTTTATTTGTATCATGCACGTGCATGAAGAATTCAATTCCTATTCCTACCAGTGGTTTTACATTATTCCACTCATCTATAGGACAAAGAAAGGCAGCAATGTGTCAACAATGCCAGGGACGAAGAGGGATGCTTACTGGTAAAGATGAACGTGAATGCAGGTTTCAAAATATAAAGTTAATCTTTTTATTTGCCTAACCCTAACTATACCAAAAATATCTGCCATATCTATCTTTTTTCCTTAACCAGCCATACTGTAGCCAGTTTTAATACAAAACATACATTAGGATATTGATACTGGGGCTGCTGTGGCTCATTGGGAGAGCGGGTCATCCGCCAATCAGTAGGTCGGCGGTTTATTCCCAGCTCCCCCCAGCCACATGTTGAAGTGTCCTTGGGCAAGAAACTGAACCCCAAATTGCTCCCCTGGGCCCTATGGCTGCCCCCTCTTCCTAATAATTAGGATGGGTTAAATGCAGAGATTGAATTTCACTAGACGTTGTGTTGTGTATGTGACGATACAGAACCTTCTTCTTCTTCTTCTTCTCTCTGTTCCTTCCTCTTAGCTGTGCCCTATTCTCATCTTCTTTTATCTAGACAATACACAGAAAAGTATACCGGCATCTTCTTCTGCTCTAATTCTTTCCAAAATACATCAAAAGTTATTATTTCAACAGTAAGATGCATCAAAAACTGCCGTTAGTTGGAGAAGCTGTGGTGCAGTTTTTATTGGAATATCTTCTGTGACTACAGTGGTTTGGCACTTTCTAGGAACTGCATGCTTGGTGTAGGGGAATTTATCAAACCAAAATGGAACACATCCAATCCAGTGAAATTGTTATCTCTTCTTTCATCTGTGGGAGTTTTCCTCACTGCCGCTGTGCTGAGTCAGCTCCTTCATCATCTGCAGGCCTGTGAAACCAGTGACCCAGCAGGCCTCACTTATACAATGTAAATTGAATCGAGAATGAAAAAGGTACACGCCTATGAATCATATTCACAGGTGAACACACACAGCTGTAAGAGAAACCTATTTGGCCTTACATAAAACAACTCCAACAAGTGATTGTTGAGTGAATGTGCGTTCACTTACATCTACTCGTAAACAAAGAAAAGAAACACAACTGTTTTCCCACACTTTGTTGTATCAAGTTGTATCAGCGTGTTTTTGTTGGAGAAGCGTTTGTTTGCCTGGCAAATGTGTTGTGTTACGGCACACTGGACTCAACTGCCGGACTCGACACAGGAACTGAGTAGGAAAAGTGTGTTTATTGAAGGAAGGTATTTTGGGGAGTCAGGGATCCAAGACGGGAGGCGGTGAGGTCGGGTTCCGCGAGGATGAGGGGCCAGGATGGTAGGTTGATTGGAGGGAAAGGCAGGCAGGTAAGTCGGTGGGGAGCGAGGCACGGTGATGCGTGACAAAGAGACCATGGAGGAAGACTGGGTAGTCGAGCAGGTAGAGGGGTGGTGATCCAGAGATGAACACCGGGAAACAGACGTTAGAACAAGGTTGTGGAAATTGTGGAAGCAACTCACGTGGGAGACTGGACAGAGTACCACAAAGGTGAGTGAACAATAAGGCACACAAGGACGGGGATAGCAGCAGGATCACAACAAAGTGAGCAAAAACAATATTGCAGGCTTTACAATACACAGAAACCAAACGATGGTACCACACGTTATATGCTGGTGGGAATTTGAAACAATACTATAGGTCTAATAGTAACTTAAAGCGGCTAAATTCAATATTATTATGTTAACAATGGATCACATGACGACTTTATGTGAAAGGGGTTCCTCTAGGGATGAAAACACAGAACATTATTGCCCATCTCTGTCTCTCAGTTGATTGTTTTCACTTTCTGGGCCACCACCTTCCTGATTTGGTTTACTCTCACCGCTCTCATCAGCAGCAAGGAGATGGGGTCTCCAGGGAATCAGGTGGTCAGAGTTGACTCAAGGTGCAAATATGTGTCCTGATTAAAGAACATGGAAACAGACTTTCCCAGTTATGTTAATTTATTTTAGGCTGTGGTTCATTGCAATGATACAAACAATGGAAAATTACACTCACCGGACACTTTATTAGTACACCCGTTCA
Source organism: Coreoperca whiteheadi (assembly GCA_011952105.1). Classification (NCBI taxonomy): domain Eukaryota; kingdom Metazoa; phylum Chordata; class Actinopteri; order Centrarchiformes; family Sinipercidae; genus Coreoperca; species Coreoperca whiteheadi. Next base: position 24,176,505 of record CM022488.1, read on the forward strand.
ACTGCTCGTTAACGCAAATATCTAATCAGCCAATCAGGTGGCAGATACTCAATGCATTTAGGCATGTAGACATGGTCAAGACTATCTGCAGAAAGTTCAAACCAAGCATCAGAATGGGGATGAAAGTTGATTTAAGTGACTTTGAACATGGCATGGTTGTTGGTACCAGTGGGGCTGGCTTGAGTATTTCAGAAACTGCTAATCTATTGGAATTTTCACGTACAACCATCTCCAGGGTTTACAGAGAATGGTCCAAGAAAGAGAAAATGTCCAGTGTACCTGGCATATGTGCCAGGTGCCAAGTACATATTGGATTAGAATCACATTACCCCACCTTTATAGGAACTAATCAGTCCAAACATAATTACTGAAACATGGATGAGCTTTATACTGTTTTAAGTCAGACAAAAGCATATCGCTTCGCATACGAGCCAGCCACAGTGTAAAGTGAGTTAGAACACCCTCCCTTCTTTGTGCTCGTAAGTCGTCACGGATATGAATCATAAAGTTGAGCTGTGTTGATAAGCAGAAGCAACAAGGTCTCCTTACAGACACACACAGAGCATCCGTCTGATGTGTAGCAGTGGAGCTGGAACCGACTGGCCTGTCAGCAGGGTGTGATGGGTTACACACCTATCCAAGTCATCCGCCGTTCCCCCCCAGAGAGGTTTGAAGGGAGTGCTCTTTTGTCTGTAGCACTGTTGGATGCACTTGCAGCGCACCCAGCCCTCAAACACAGCAGCACAGCTGGAGGAGACCACAGTTCCTGCAGGGAAGAGGAGAACTGTGTGTGCTTCAACTTTGAACTTTCTGGCTGGATTCTGTGAAGCTGCTACTTCCCCTCAGAGCTGCGGCGGTAACACTAAGAACCAATGACAGTATATATTACCTCTACCCCTACATTTTATCCATGCATATCTTTGAGTAAGTGCCAAATTATTTCGCCTGACATGGTGACAGGGTTGGGAACAACGTGAGGGCCATGCCCAGTCAGGGGTTCTGGATTTAGCATTGGGGTGACATTTGACATTGGAAAAATCCTGAGTGTAATCTGTCAAAGTTGACACCACAAATAAGCCCAATGTAACACTGAGATACCATCAAGCCCTTGGCAAAACAGAGTAACTTATTATAGATATTAAATTCTTTCCCAAAAAACAGTATTGGTCCAAATCAGCATGGAAAACATGGGTGGGAAAAGAGAATGAGTAATGTTTTCAGAGAGAACAGGGAGCATTTTCAAGAATCAAAGCTCACACCTTTTCTTCAAAACTAATAACTCAATAAGTTAGGGTGCTTTCACACCTGCCTCATTTAGTTCGGTTGAATCGTACTAGAGTTCATTTGTCCCTTTGGTGCGGTTCGTTTGCTCAGGTGTGAAAGCAGCAATCGTACTCGGGTGCGCACCAAAAGCGTACTCTTTCAAACGAACTCTGAAGCGGTTCGTAGTGTGAACGTGATCCGACCACGAACCGACCCAACTGCAAAAAATACTGATCAGCTTTGGACTAAACCAGCTGCCGTAGTCATATTTTCGGAAGATGAGCATGTCAGAGTTAAGAATTATTAACGCCTCCCCTTGAAGTTTTCAGTGCAATAGAACGTTGTTTTCAAGCCGCATCCACGCTTCACTATAGAAATGTCAGTCATTCAGTCATTTTCCACCGCTTGACAACCATTCACTCTCATATTCATCCACTAGGGGCAATTTTAGAGTTATCAATTAACCGACATGCATGTCTTTGGACAGTGGGAGGAAGCCGGAGAACCCGGAGAGAACACAGGGAGAACATGCAGACTCAACCCAGAGAGATCGTGTGACGTTGGTCTGGTCAGGGATTCGAACCCACGAATGCCACCGTGCACCCTCTATAGAAATGTATTGTTTGCGTATTTTGGTGTATACAAACAATTTAATAGATTCTGGCCAGGGACAAAACCAGCCCGCGCAGTCGTCTCTCCATATTTGCGTTGTCTCCGTGTTGTTTCCTGGCTTTTCCTCTTCTGTTGGAATTTTCCCGCACATGAATTCTGACCAATCGAAAAGCAGTTCAGGAAATACGCCATGGCCAATGAGTGATGTGGATGTTGTCATGTGACTGCATTTTGGTTCGTTTCAACTGGTTCAGACCAAAGCAATCAGTGCGGTGTGAAAAGGAACCAAAAAAGCTGAAAAATGCTACAATGAATAATTGTTTGCCCTTGGTTCGGACCAAATTAACCGAACTAGAGGTGTGAAAGCACCCTTACACCTTTTATGCTGGTTCTACGCATTTCAGAATCAGAAATACTTTACCCTGTCATACGCTTTCTCTAAATCTACAAAGACACAATGCAACTCCCTGTGACCTTCTCTGTGCTTCTCCATCAGCATCCTCAAAGCAAATACTGCATCTGTTGTGCTCTTTCTAGGCATGAAACCATATTGCTGCTCACAAATGCTCACCTCTGCCCTTAACCTAGCTTCCAATACTCTTTCCCGCAACTTCATTGTATGGCTCATCAGCTTTATTCCTCTGTAGTTGCCACAGCTCTGCACATCTCCCTTGTTCTTAAAAATTGGCACCAGTACACTTCTCCTCCATTCCTCGGGCATCCTCTCACTCTCCAAGATCTTGTTAAACAAACTAGTCAGAAACTCCACAGCCACCTCTCCTAGACACTTCCATACCTCCACAGGTATGTCATCAGGACCAACTGCCTTTCCACTCTTCATCCTCTTCAACGTCCTCCTCACTTCACTCTTGCTAATCTTTGCTACTTCCTGCTCAACACCAGTCACCTCTTCTACTCTTCGTTCCCTTTCATTTTCCTCATTCATCAACTCTTCAAAGTACTCCTTCCATCTTCCCATCACACTCCTGGCACCTGTCAATACATTTCCATCCTTATCTTTAATCACCCTAACCTGCTGCACATCCTTCCCATCTCTATCTCTTTGTCTGGCCAACCTGTACAAATCCGCCTCTCCCTCTTTAGTGTCCAACCTAGCATACAAGTCCTCATATGCTCTTTGTTTGGCCTTTGCCACCTCTACCTTCACCTTACGCTGCATCTCCCTGTATTCCTGTCTACTCTCTTCAGTCCTCTCAGTGTCCCACTTCTTCTTTGCTAACCTCTTTCTCTGTATACACTCCTGAATTTCCTGGTTCCGCCACCAAGTCTCCTTGTCCACTTTCCCCTTTCCAGATGACACACCGAGTACCCTCCTACCTGTCTCCCTGATCACATTAGCTGTAGTGGTCCAGTCATCTGGGAGCACTTCCTGAGAGTCTGTCTCAGCTCCTCCCTGAAAACTACACAACATTCTTCCTTTTTCAACTTCCACCACTTCGTCCTCTGCTCTGCCTTTGTCCTCTTCATCTTCCTCACCACCAGAGTCATTTTACACACTAGCATCCTGTGTTGTCTGGCTACACTCTCCCCTACCACTACTTTACAGTCACTGGTCTCTTTCAGATTACAACATCTACACAAGATGTAGTCCACCTGAGTGCTTCTACCGCCGCTCTTATATGTCACCCTATGTTCCTGCCTCTTCTGGAAGAAAGTGTTCACTACAGCCATTTCCATCCTCTTTGCAAAGTCTACCACCATCTGTCCTTCTGCGTTTCTGTCCTGAAGACCAAACCTGCCCATCATGTTCTCATCACCTCTGTTCCCTTCACCTACATGCCCGTTGAAATCTGCACCAATCACCACTCTCTCACCTCTGGGGATGCTCTGCATCACTTCATCTAACTCACTCCAGAATTTCTCCTTCTCTTCTAACTCACATCCTACCTGTGGGGCATAACCACTCACAACATTGAACATCACCCCTTCAATTTCCAGCTTCAGGCTCATCAACCTGTCTGACACTCTTGTCACCACTAGAACATTCCTCACAAAGTCCTCTTTCAGGATAACTCCTACTCCGTTTCTCTTCCTATCCGACCCATGGTAGAACAACTTGATCCCTGCTCCTAAGCTTCTAGCCTTGCTACCTTTCCACCTGGTCTCCTGGACACACAGTATGTCCACCTTCCTTCTCTGCATCATGTCAATTAACTCTCTAGCCTTCCCTGTCATAGTCCCAACATTCAAAGTCCCTACTGTCAGTCCTACATTCTTAGCTTTCCTCTTCTCTCTCTGCCTACGAACACACCTTCCTCCTCATCTTCTTCGTCTTCGACCAACAGTAGTCCAATTTCCACCGGTACCCTGTAGGTCAACAGCACCGGTGGCGATCGTTGTTAACCCGGGTCCCGACCGATCCGGTATGGAAGTCATTGTCGTGATTCGCATTTTTAATTTGGCATGTGTTTTACGTCGGATGCCCTTCCTGACACAACCCTCTGCATTTATCCAGACTTGGGACTGGCACAAGAAGACACTGGCTTGTGCCCCCCTGCGGTTGCATTAAATTTAAAATTAAATAATGTACAAAGTGGGTTAACCGGTTGAGGTTAATATTACAGTATAAAGTAATAGTGCATGAACTGTAAAGTTACGTGTAGTTTATTAATTATTTGGATGTTGATGGGCAGTACAGAGCTCCTGCTAAGCATAGCTTAGCATAAAAACTGGGAACAGGGAGAAACAGCTAGCATGACTCCGGGGGCGTTTTTGGAGTTGACAAGGTGTGGGCTATGCCTAGGCCACATGGGGCTCACACTACTGCCTAAATTTCATTAACTTTTTCTGCATTGTATGATCAGCGCTGTTTGCTGTGTTGGATGCCTGTTCTCTTCTAATTTGCTGGCTGACCTGAGAAGTCAAAACAGATACTAACATCAGAGGTGTCAAGTAACGAAGTACAAATACTTTGTTACCTTACTTAAGAAGAAACTTTGTATATCTATACTCTACTGGAGTAATTATATTTCAGCCGACATTTTACTTCTACTCCTTACATTTTAAAACTAGCCTCGTTACTCTTATTTCATTTGGGCTTATTTCCATTCCGGCTTGTCAGCGTTCAAAAAAACAAAAACAAAAACAAAAAAACCTATCCAGATAAATCGCGCCATCCGGATGGAGTGAATTTGATTTTGGTTGGATGAGAAGTTTAAACATATACCATTCCAACACCCTGTTGGTTCGTACGCGACCCATCGCACCTGCAGATGACAAAAATCACGTCACACTCCAGCAGGGACATAACCAGTGTTACTCAAAGAAAGTATTAAGTTACAGCACATGTGTGTAGCCAAGTACAAAGATGTCCGTTACATAGCCTATATGGTTCTTTAATGTATTTGCATTGTACTAAAATGTGTTCATTTTCAATAGGCATATTTGCGGCTGAAAGAGGTAGTGCATCCCACATTTTTCAACATTAACATTTTAATATAACATTATAGTCATTACAGCCTGTATAAAAATGTTTTTTTGAGGAGGTGGGGTAGTGCACATAATAGATATGGAACTTTTTCTTGGCTTTCCATCAAGTCACCACACCTGGAGAAGACTAACCAAACAACTTGTTGTCATTTTGTTAAGGATTACACTAAGATATAACATGTTAATTGGTGATCTTCAGAGGTGCTGGTAGGCATATTTTGTCGTTCAATGTTCAAATAAATTGTTCACATGCTTAGGTGGTAACTAAGTGCCAGTGTGTTTCAGTTTACTTTGATATGGTTGCTTAGGAGCCACCGCAGTTCAGGCAGACGCCCCATTTGTTCCCAGGCCTATTACAGTGTTCACATGGACAGTGAAGAGGATATTCTCACAGAGAGAAAGTGAGCATGTGTGTAAATGACGTATCTCTTTAGCAAGTCTTTCAAACATGCGCCAAGATCAATTTCCATCAAAGGTCCACGGGGAATAGTATCCCACCATCTCCTGGAGATGAGTCAAGTGTATTTTGGAGGGAAAACCACCAAGCAGCAACAGTAGACATCACACAGCCCACTGTGTCAAGTTTGAAGAGAGGTTCTCAAGGTCTTTTCACCCTGAGTGCAAAGTAAAGTGAAGGTCTCTTTGTTTCACCCACCATCCAAAGCATACAATTAAAAGTACTACATTTACATTTACATTTAGTCATTTAGCAGACGCTTTTATCCAAAGCGACTTACATTTGAGGAAGACTATGGAAGCAATATAACAACACAAGGTAACAAAAAGCATAAGTGCATCAAAAAACGAGTCTGGTTAAAGCCCAGCACAGTATACAAAGCTAACGATAGGAAGGGTTTCTTTATTTTATTTTATTTTTTTTTTTATAGCAGAGGTAGAAAGGAAGAAGAGTTAGTGATTGTCAGTCAGGTGTTGATGGAAGAGATGTGTTTTCAAGTGCTTTTTAAAGGTGGCTACAGAATCTGCTGATCTTGTAGAGGCCGGCAAATCATTCCACCAATGTGGAACGGATCCAGAGAAGGTACTATTCTTGCATTGCACACCTTTTTTCTTTGGTCCAAGACTGACTGTTCATTTGCAAAATGTGAACAAGCAAAAATTATCAGAAACAATATTTTTAGAGAAAGAGTGATTGCTCAATAAACTCATGTTTACAACATTTTTTCATAGTTTTGGCCATCTTTTCTATGTTTTACAATAGCAATTTACTCACCGGTTTGAGAGACTGAGTAGGGCCTATGTTTGCCTTTGTTTTCACGTTCAAATATATTTTTTAGATAACTGGACTGTCATCTGCTGTAAATCTGTGTGGTATTGCTGCATTGTCTGGTGAATAAAATCTAATAAATGCTGGGAAGGATTGTCATCACATGGCCTTTAAGGATTTTAATTATCCTGAGGCATGCATCTACCTACGTGCTCATTCATGCTCACTTTATGGCTTCAACAGAGGCACGGAAAATACTTAGAACTCAGCTTGACCTTGAACCCAGAAAACTAAACAACTAGACAGAGTTTTTCAGAGGTTGAATGGCAGAGCTGGACATTTGACACACAGTCCTAGGAGCTCAGTGGAAGCCTGAGAGTGGGCGGTGGCTCTGTTTCCTCTTCTTCCTTTGCTCATCTACATCCTCTCCCACTGTGAGGTCAGAAGCATGTCAGCAAGCCACGAACGTGTCATTTGCTGGAGGTCAGCTGGCTGTAACTGGCTTTAAGTGAAAACATCACACTGAGTGTGATAGCAATTTGCTTTACTTGTTACCATTAGTTGTGCTTTTTAATACAAGCTCAATACAGTATGCAATGCAGCTTATCTAAGTCCCCTAATAACTGCAATAACTGCACTTGATGTTACTAAGCTACTTTTTGAAATCACTTTTGCTAGTAAGCAGAGATTTCCAGATATTTAACTACCGTGGTGAAACGTTCTAATGATAACAACAACGCCAACAATTTCTGTTACCGTCAATAACGTGATTATTGCTGTTTTCAAAGGGCACACTGAACACATCACAGCACTCTGCCTTCATTAACACTTCTATTTTGGTTGTGGGAGCGACCAGAGAACCAGGCTGCTTGTCTGTCTAACTCTAACTACCCTGGCCGTGACTTGCTATGCTAACATTAGCCAGTCAACCTACTGACCAACCAACCGATTAAACAATGTAATTTAATGAGCTTCGAAGTGCTGATACATGGATTTTGTTGCCTTTGGATGGAGTCAGGCTAGTTGTTTCCCGTTTTTATTTGCCTACATGACAGGTAATAATACTGCATGTAAGGCATCATAAAAGTACAATAACACTTTGCAGAATAAAATATTACAAGTGCCCAAAATCTGCCCATTGCATTAAAGTTCATTAAGTGATTAGAACCACGTGTTTCTTTATACCTCTATTGGATGGATAGTGTAGTTATGACTTGTAGTAGAGTACTTGTAAAGCACAATATAGTGTATGTTGTTGTACAGTATCTTCTTCTTTTCCTTTCGGCTGTTCCCTTTCAGGGGTCGCCACAGCGAATCATGCGCCTCCATCTAACCCTTTCCTCTGCATCCTCTTCACTCACACCAATTAACTTCATGTCCTCTCTCACTACATCCATAAATCTCCTCTTTGGTCTTCCTCTAGACCTCCTGCCTGGCAGCTCCAACCTCAGCATCCTTCTACCAATATATTCACAGTCTCTCCTCTGAACGTGTCCAAACCACCTCAATCTGGCCTCTCTGGCTTTATCTCCGAAACATCTAACATGAGCTGTCCCTCTGATGTACTCGTTCCTGATCCTGTCCATCCTCGTCACTCCCAAAGAGAACCTCAACATCTTAAGCTCTGCCACCTCCAGCTCTGCCTCTTGTCTTTTCTTCAGTGCCACTGTCTCTAAGCTGTACAACATCGCTGGTCTCACCACCGTCTTGAACACCTTTCCTTTCATTCTTGCTGATACTCTTTTATCACACAACACACCTGACACTTTTCTCCACTCGTTCCAACCTGCTTGCACTCGCCTCTTCACCTCTTTTCCACAGTCTCCATTGCTCTGGACCGTTGACCCTAAGTACTTAAAGTCCTGCACCTTCTTCACCTCTGCTCCCTGTAACCTCACCGTTCCACCTGGGTCCCTCTCATTGACACACATGTATTCTGTCTTACTGCGGCTAAGCTTCATTCCTCTGTTTTCCAGAGCAGACCTCCATCTCTCTAGATTCTCCTCCACCTGCTCCCTGCTCTCACTACAAATAACAATGTCATCCGCAAACATCAAAGTCCATGGAGATTCCTGTCTAACCTCATCTGTCAGCCTGTCCATCACCAGAGCAAACAAGAAGGGGCTCAGAGCCGATCCTTGATGCAGACCCACCTCCACCTTGAACTCCTCTGTCACCCCTACAGCACACCTCACCACGGTCTTACAGCTCTCATACGTGTCCTGCACCACTCTAACATACTTCTCTGCCACTCCAGACTTCCTCATGCAATACCACAGCTCCTCTCTCGGCACCCTGTCATACGCTTTCTCTAAATCTACAAAGACACAATGCAACTCCTTATGACCTTCTCTGTACTTCTCCATCAGCATCCTCAAAGCAAATACTGCATCTGTTGTGCTCTTTCTAGGCATGAAACCATATTGCTGCTCACAAATGCTCACCTCTGCCCATAGCCTAGCTTCCACTACTCTTTCCCAAAACTTCATTGTATGGCTCATCAGCTTTATTCCTCTGTAGTTGCCACAGCTCTGCACATCTCCCTTGTTCTTGAAAATTGGCACCAGTACACTTCTCCTCCATTCCTCGGGCATCCTCTCACTCTCCAAGATCTTGTTAAACAAACTAGTCAGAAACTCTACTGCCACCTCTCCTAGACACTTCCATACCTCCACAGGTAAGTCATCAGGACCAACTGCCTTTCCACTCTTCATCCTCTTCAACGTCCTCCTCACTTCACTCTTGCTAATCTTTGCTACTTCCTGCTCCACACCAGTCACCTCTTCTACTCTTCGTTCCCTTTCATTTTCCTCATTCATCAACTCTTCAAAGTACTCCTTCCATCTTCCAATCACACTCCTGGCACCTGTCAATACATTTCCATCCTTATCTTTAATCACCCTAACCTGCTGCACATCCTTCCCATCTCTATCTCTTTGTCTGGCCAACCTGTACAAATCCACCTCTCCCTCTTTAGTGTCCAACCTAGCATACAAGTCCTCATATGCTCTTTGTTTGGCCTTTGCCACCTCTACCTTCACTTTACGCTGCATCTCCCTGTACTCCTGTCTACTCTCTTCAGTCCTTTCAGTGTCCCACTTCTTCTTTGCTACCCTCTTTCTCTGTATACACTCCTGAATTTCCTGGTTCCACCACCAAGTCTCCTTGTCCACTTTCCTCTTTCCAGATGACACACTGAGTACCCTCCTACCTGTCTCCCTGATCACATTAGCTGTAGTGGTCCAGTCATCTGGGAGCACTTCCTGACCACCCAGAGTCTGTCTCAGCTCCTCCCTGAAAACTAAACAACATTCTTCCTTTTTCAACTTCCACCACTTTGTCCTCTGCTCTGCCTTTGTCCTCTTCATCTTCCTCACCACCAGAGTCATTTTACACACTAGCATCCTGTGTTGTCTGGCTACACTCTCCCCTACCACTACTTTACAGTCACTGGTCTCTTTCAGATTACAACGTCTACACAAGATGTAGTCCACCTGAGTACTTCTCCCTCCGCTCTTATAGGTCACCCTATGTTCCTGCCTCTTCTGGAAGAAAGTGTTCACTACAGCCATTTCCATCCTCTTTGCAAAGTCTACCACCATCTGTCCTTCTGCGTTCCTGTCCTGAAGACCAAACCTGCCCATCACATTCTCATCACCTCTGTTCCCTTCACCTACATGCCCGTTGAAATCTGCACCAATCACCACTCTCTCACCTCTGGGGATGCTCTGCATCACTTCATCTAACTCACTCCAGAATTTCTCCTTCTCTTCTAACTCACATCCTACCTGTGGGGCATAACCACTCACAACATTGAACATCACCCCTTCAATTTCCAGCTTCAGGCTCATCAACCTGTCTGACACTCTTTTCACCTCAAGAACATTCCTCACAAACTCCTCTTTCAGGATAACTCCTACTCCGTTTGTCTTCCTATCCGACCCATGGTAGAACAACTTGAACCCTGCTCCTAAGCTTCTAGCCTTGCTACCTTTCCACCTGGTCTCCTGGACACACAGTATGTCCACCTTCCTTCTCTGCATCATGTCAATCAACTCTCTAGCCTTCCCTGTCATAGTCCCAATGTTCAAAGTCCCTACTGTCAGTCCTACATTCTTAGCTTTCCTCTTCTCTCTCTGCCTACGAACACACCTTCCTCCTCTCCTTCTTCGTCTTCGACCAACAGTAGTCCAATTTCCACCGGTACCCTGTAGGTCAACAGCACCGGTGGCGGTCGTTGTTAACCCGGCCCCCGACCGATCCGGTATGGAAGTCATTGTCATGATTCGCATTTTTAGTTTGGCATGTGTTTTACGTCGGATGCCCTTCCTGACACAACCCTCTGCATTTATCCAGACTTGGGACTGGCACATGAAGACACTGGCTTGTGCCCCCCTGCGGTTGCATTATGTTGTTGTACAGTATATAGTGTTGTATAATGTATATATCTAGTAAAACTTTTTCAGCATTTTCCAAGGAACAAAACACGTTTACATTGTATAATATAGACTACGTTCAGTTGGATTCTCTTGGCACTGTGGTTGTGCTAACTCCTTATTAAATATCATGGAAATTTGTCCTTGATCGCCAACCATTTACCATTGAGGTGAGGGATAAGTGGTTGTGTGAGTGGTGGAAGGAAATAGATTTTGACAGTTCAGATACTACAGGTGAGTCATCTTATCATCTAAACCTCTCCCTATAGCTGGTCTTTTTAAAGGTTCTCTCATTTTGTAATGTTTTATTTGACTAAGATGTTTTGTATTGATTTAAAATGTAAGATCTTTCACTTCACTTTGAGAAAAGAACCTCAGTTTGGTTTCTAAGCCGTTTACTGCAAACCGCATTATTCCTTTTTCATTAGCCTCATCATGAACCTTCACGGCAATAAACTTGATTGACTAAAGTGGTGCAAGCTGAGCCCGTTTATTACAATCTTAACTGAGAAGGATTAAAAGTGAGTGGTGTGGGTTACTTCAAATAAGTGCAGCGTGTCCGCGGGAATTGAATTACAAAACCTCTTCTCACCTTGTCTGGTAACCCAAAACCCAAACTTTACATTGAGACATGTGGAGCTGGCACAAACAGATAATCTCCCTCCGCAGAGTTACCAAACCACATGCTGCCTGCTCTCAGGACCACATTCTCCAGTCCTTTACTTTTAGCCAACTGAACGTTCATTCCCGCCTCTCCTGCTGAACAAGAAGAGGAATTCCACAAAATCCCTTAATGTTGGAGCATAGTAATTTACAGCCGTGACAAAGATGAGGACATGAAGGCCTAATCTCAGCTCCAGAGAGGCTTAGTCATTCAAGCCCTCATTGCCCCTATTTTCTGTCAGCTGGTAAAATAAAATGATCTATTCATATTGTGTTTCACCACAGTCTAATGTGGGTGTTGGGATTGGTATCTTTCTTAACCATGAGTAATCTTAGCTCTGAATTACTGTTGTTCATCTAGTGGGAGGCCTTTGGAATTGAGAGGTCGCCCTTGGGTCAAACTATGTGGCCTCGTATGAATTGCTCCCTCATTAATTTTACTGTGGGCCTTGCCCTCCTTGTCACCCATTCTGGTAAAGTGATCCTATCTTCTCGTGACATGTCTTGAGCCCAACTCAAACTGTATAAATCATAAAAGTGTAGCGCTCCTCCTTTCAGTGTTTCGGCCTCCAGCATGTTTGAACTTGAATTGTTTTTCGGTAGTTCTCTCTCTCTCTTCAGGCCTGTAAATGCGAGACAGGTGGGTAAATAAAAACATGGCCAGCTCTCAGATTGTTTTTATCCATGAAATGTGATGATACCACTATGAACGTTGCATGTTGACGGAAATCGTTTAGTTCTTAACTGAGACTGATGTGCAGGGCAAGCAGGAGAAATTATAACATTCGTAAAAAGACATGTTTTATTTGAAAGCGATTGTTGGTTCGTGATCAGTCTGGGGATTTAAGATCTCAGAACCTCTGAAACCAAAACCGATTCATTTTTCTTGATGTGGCGAGAGCAACTTTGAAGTGAAACACTGTCCCCTTTCTTCTTTTCACTTGTTTCCCTAACATCAGCCGAGTACCTATACACTTGCACATGCCTCTAAAGTCTCCCTTGAGTGAATGAGTGATGGGTAAATGCTGCACTTGCCTTGGAATGGAAACTTTGAGGGTTGTGGGTGATAGCAAATAAAAGTATCACTCTGGAGAGTTGATTCTTGGACACTTTCTTCTCCCTCCCAAAGCCAGCCTTCATCTGAGAGCAGCAGCAAATCCACCCTGAGGACAGTGCTTCCATCCAGGACTCTCACCCTGCAGCGCCATGCTTGCACGCATCTGAGATGCACTCATGTGGTAGTGCAGGCATTACTCTCTCTTCCATTACTTGCAAAACACTTTTTTGCTTTTCCATCAGTAACCATAGAAATTGTCCATATTATTATTTTCCATAATCAATCAAAGGAAATGTTAGACTCCAGTTAAACTGTGTGCTCCGGCCTTTTGGGGAACAGGGATTTTCCGTTCCTGGCTGAGTTCAACTAATTATCTATTTATTTATTCACATCGATTGCATGCTTTCTACCAGCACCATTATGTTCTTGTGAATTCAACACAAGATAAACCCGGGTTTCTGGAAAGGTAAGCATGGAGTGTCCACATTATTTGACTTTGTGTCAAACATCTGTGTTTTTAGATTAGATTTGGTGTTTGCTCAGCATTATTCTTCACAAACAATAAGAAACCAAAGAGCAGTAGCCAAAACTACACAATAATTCAAAGAAGACAACATTTATGAAAGGTTTTATCAATTGGTGGTAAACATATTTTCTCTCATTCCTGCTCTCTTTCTCTCCTTTCCTTTCCTCTTCAAATGTTGCAGTAGGATTGTGTGTTGGATTTGTTTTGGATATTACACTGTCCTTGCTTTTTTGATATACTGGATCTCGCCGTGAGCTGCCCTCATGTTTCTTGAACTTCACACAGTTGTCTTTCCCAGGTTTTATCAGCTGAAGTGTTGTGGGAAAACCCACTGGCCATGCTTTCATCTTTTCTCTTTGCATTTTCTCTCTTATACTTTTATTATTACACCTTTTAGAAACATTTTCCACCCTTCCTTCCCCTAACTACCTCATCCTTATCTACCATATATTTGTTGTTGTTTTCCTGCTCCATCTTTTGAGTCATTCTCTGCTAAATCTCCATTGCTTGCATGTCTCCATCACACACTGCCTGGAAAAGGTAGAAAAATGCACATGTTATGCCATGTTTTTACTGGGGGTCATGGTATTGAGTTCTTAGCGTGTGAGTCATTCTTTTCACTAAGGGATGATGTCATCCCCAAATGCTGTTGAAAAGTTACCTGATTTGAGGCATTCACCCGTGACAGACTCCATGATAAAAAACGCTGGGCACTGCTAGGACTGTCTTTAAAATTGCATAGCCCTACTTTCCATTCCCACCTTTTCTGCCGTCACTCACTCTCTCTCTTTCTCTCCTACAGTAATGGCCTTGCTTCGTTCACTCAGCAGCATGCTATATGCTCCAAGGCCAGATGGTCTGATTTAGGTGGCATGCTGAGGTGACTGAAAGAATATGAATATTTCACTCCACGGCTTATATATGTGCGAGAGAGGAAGAAACTGAACATATATAGGCATGTATGGTGCCTCCAGCACCTCTGTGAGGAACCTAGGAGTTATCTTTGATCAGGATCTATCCTTCAACTCCCACATGAAGCAAACCTCACGGACTGCCTTTTTTCACCTACGTAACATTGCAAAAATCAGGCACTTCCTGTCTCGAAATGATGCAGAAAAATTAATCCATGCATTTGTTACTTCAAGGCTGGATTACTGCAATTCCATATTATCAGGCAGCCCGAAAAAGTCCCTTAAGATTCTCCAGTTGATTCAGAACGCTGCAGCACGTGTACTGACAGGAACTAGGAAAAGAGATCTTCTCTGCACTGGCTCCCTGTGAAATCCAGAATAGAATTTAAAATCCTTCTCCTCACCTATAAAGCTCTTAATGGTCAGGCACCGTCGTATCTTACAGAGCTCATAGTACCTTATCACCCCACTAGAACACTGCGCTATCAGAATGCAGGGTTTCTTGTGGTTCCTAGAGTCTCCAAAAGTAGAATGGGAGCCAGAGCCTTTAGCTATCAAGCTCCTCTCCTGTGGAATCAGATCCCAGTTCGGGTTCGGGAGGCAGACACCATCTCCACATTTAAGAGTAGGCTAAAGACTTTTCTCTTTGATAAAGCTTATAGTTAGGGCTGGCTCAGAAGAGTCCTGAACCATCCCTTAGTTATGCTGCTATAGGCCTAGACTGCCGGGGGACTTCCCATGATGCACCTCTCTCTCTTCACCTCTGTCCTCCTCTCCATCCGCATGCATTCTCATCCCATAAATGCATGTCACTAACTTGACTTCTTCCCTCTCCCGGAGTTTTGTGCTTTGTCGTCAGTCTCTTCTTTTTTAGTGTCACTTTCAGCAGGTATTTCAGTGTCCGGAGATGTATCTGGATCGGTGACTAGGGCGACCTGCTGGGGCAGTGTTGCTGTGTCTATGGTGCAGGGGACGAGTGGCTCGGGTTCTGCTCGTTGGGCTCCACCTGGAGCTGCTCGGTTGTCCGTCTGGACCCATCATCTTCCCTTATGTTTTACCACCTAAACATTTCTGACATAATAATATATATATATACAACAATTTTGTTATCATGGCTGTATATGTTATAGTTTTGATGCTATAAATCTATTCTGTACTTACGACATCTATTGCATGTCTGTCCGTCCTGGGAGAGGGATCCCTCCTCTGTTGCTCTTCCTGAGGTTTCTATCATTTTTTCCCCTGTTAAAAGGGTTTTTTTTGGGTAGTTTTTCCTTAATCGAATCGAGGGTCTAAGGACAGAGGGTGTCGTATGTTACAGATTGTGAAGCCCTTTGAGGCAAATGTGATTTGTGATACTGGGCTATATAAATAAAATTGAATTGAATTGAACTGAATGTTTGTTTGCCAGAATGCAAGTGATGGCCTCGTGGACAAAGCCTGTCTCCTTGGAACGACATGCTATACCCAAATACAGGAATTCATACTCTCAGGCTAGCAGTGGATTTGTCATCAAAAGTAGACTCATTGCTGGGTCAAAGTTCATTTCACACAGCCAGCTGGTATATGGGCCATGCATGAGTTCCTTAACAGCAGCTGTGTTTACATCCAGATTAGATAGATACAGGAAAATAGGCCGCAGTCCTGCCACTGTGTCTTCTTCCCCTGTCTGGCTTTCATCTCACCCGTATGCTGTATGTTCCAGAACAACACCTTGTCTTGAAAGGTTTATTCCCTTCAAGCAGCTTTACTTTACTGAAATGATGACAGGAAGCATCACTGATTTATTGTCTATGTTCTGTGGCTCCTCGGCCGTCATTGTTCAAAACACCTGCGGTATGTGTGCACATAACTCCGATGCTACAGTTTATTTGATTGTGCAGATAAATAGCTAGATAAATAGATGGATAGATAGATGGATAGATAGATAGCAACAGAATTTTTGCAGTAATATTTCCTTTACTCATCACCCGACTGACACAATTTGCCACAAATGTCAGATCACTGGTTCTCAGTCATAACTGAGGCAAATTGAAACACACAGACGTGATACAGTAAGACAGAACTCACTCTCAGTCTCTGGTGTCTGATCATAACCATCAGATTTAGACTTGTTCTTCAATATCATAGAAATCCAGTAATTGTTATATGTAAAGTGCGAACAGGAACTGCTAGTAGCCAAAGCAGCATGACTTTTCCTGATGCAGATTTGCCAAAATGTTAACAAAAAGATATGGTCTTATTAACTCATGATTCAATATTGAAGCCTATAGCAGCATATTGTGCAACTTGACAAAAGAAGGGAAAATTTTCCAACCATAAAAACTGAGATTTTAGATGTTTGTCAACAGCTTTTTCATTATAGTGTCCATTCAAGCCAACTTTAAATCTGGACCTCCTCTCATTGCATGCACATACAAAAAATGCAATAGGGCCTAAAGAGCTACTATGGCCCATTTTTAGAGACATCTTCAAAAAGCTTCTCACATTTTGTCAATAGATTTCTCATTTTTATCAAAGACACTTCACCAACTTTGCTTTCATTATATACACAACCTGCCGTTTTTTTTCAAATATTTGCAATGCCTCAATGCAATTCTGATTTGTATTTTCCCACTGTTAAAACTTCCCATTCTATTTCCATTATTTGTTTCCGAAAAATTCAAATTTACACAGCTTTTATTTACAGAATACAATACATTTGTTTTAAATCCCTGTAATGTTCTTTGACTTTACTGTAGATGTTAGATTTCACTTTCCCCTTGGAAAACTTTAAAGCCATTGAGGCAAGAGTGATGAATGTTCTCATAACCACAGTAGATTTCAGATCTTAGCAGAGGAATCAAACCAAGACAGCTCAGAAAGCCACTGAGAGGTGAGAGTGCTGCCCTTAGTCTGACAACCGAAATAAGTCATTAAAAACATTCACTATGTTATGGTTAAGAACTTGAAAGCATAGCAAGCATTTTATGTTTATTGTGCACTGCAAGGAAACACAATTTGCAAGGGGTCACGGGCAAAACACTGAGAGAGAACTGGGGAAGGGAAACGTTTGACGATGGCAGAAGCAATTAGCTTCTTCAGGCTACTCAAAGTTCAGGCGTTTTATGTTACCAATTCAGCCAGGCAATGGATGAACCATCACTCCCTTTCAAATAAAGTTTACCGCTTGTGCCATTGACACTCATAAAAGGCGTGCATGACTCATATACAATTAGAAAAATTCTGATGGTTTCAAAGTGGGACAGAATGTCTGAATGTCCATGACCAGAGCCCAAGTTGTTGTCACCAATTTATTAACTCCAGCAAATACTTATTACACCCAAACAGCAGATGCATGTGTTACATATTGAGTGGTCCTCACCCTTCAAATGTGTGACCTCACATAATTATCCCACGACAAGGCAGTAAAGGACATCTGCAATGATACAAGTGCAATGCGAAGGGAAACAGTTTCCTCTTATGGAAAATGACTGACTGAAAAAAAGAGCGCATTTTTCAAAAAACACTACATTTCCTTCTTTATTTTGTCTCGATGTCTCTGTTTTCCTCATTTGTCTTTTTTTTCTCACTGTTATTTTACCTTAGGTCCATGCTGCCTCTTTCCTCCTCTTCCTTCCTTCTTCAACTGCCGTCAGTCCCTCACCACCACCCCAAACCTCTGCAGCCCCTCCCCCGATCTCCTCCGCCCAGTGTGTTTTACTTTTCCAGCTGTTGGTAATCATGCAGGTGCCTGATTGGCTGACAAGCCCAGCTGCTGGCTGATGGGAAGGCCTATGCACGCCCAGCTTTGGGAAGGAAGATGGACTCTAGTCAAAAGGAAAAGGTGACAATCACACCCCGCTCCCACACCACCCCCAACTAACACACAGCCAAGACTCCCGTTGGAAGGAAGGGATTAAAATGATCAACTTCCCCCCTCCCACCCTACCTCCTGTTAATCATCATCACTATCATCATCATTAATATTATTTTGCTAAAATTCTTGCGGGACAGAGCGGGCTTGTCAAAAACTGGAGTAGGGAGGGGATGGGGCTTAGCTCAGCTATCATTAAACATGTGACCTCATGTTGTAGGCACACGATCGCTTTGGTGCAGTGTGTGTGTGTGTGTGTGTGTGTGGAGTGTCTTTGTCTCCATCCCTTGCACATGGGCATGTGTGCCTGACCATGTGTGCGAGATCTGATCAGAGCCAAAGGATCTTGGGCAGACCTTAAAAGGCTTGGCTGGTCTCCCACTGTCAGCCCAGGTGGGCTCTACAATTATTCCAACGTCACTGCTTCATATCTCTCTACAGCCACAGAATAAATAGTGAAGCTTGTGGGAGGCCCCCCTGTGGCTTTGCTACCCAGTAAATTCCATTTCAGGGAACACACACTGCTCCTTAAAATGGCTTCAACACAGTCTCATAAAAATTGCAGATTGCATGTGGTGGGCACCATCATGAGTTCATGATGGCAATAGAATAAACTGGACTATGTAGCAACAGGATGAATTGGACACAGAAATATTTCCTGGTAATTCTAAAGTTAATTAACATTTACATTTAGTTAAAGCTCCACTAATCAATATTTCTATATAAACAAGGATCAAATTTAATTGTGAAATTAACCCGCAGAACACTGAAACCCAATCCAGAAACCCTGCTCAACTTTTTGGCATTTGTTAGCTCAATGTTTTGGAAACCCCATTTTCAGCAGCAGCAGGTAGGTGTTTACAGCAAAAGAGTTGCAATGACTCCACTGTAAGGTACCTGCCTAGCACAAAACAGTAGACAGCTAGCGTATAGCTGGTCAAACATCTAGCAGCTACAAGCAGAGGCATTTGCCTTAGATGTTGGTGGAGATCAAAACAGAGCTAAAAGAAAAAGGAATAGGGCACTCATAACTCAGGTGACCACAACTACAAATGAATGCTAATGTTGCTCCATTGTATGTGTGTAGTTTGGCATTTGTTAGCTAAAAAGTGTTTGCACAACAATGTTACAAGGTACCAATATGTTACAATCAAATTAAAGCAGCAATAATTTATATTTTTTTATGTTGTGAGGGCAGCGGAACAAGCTGTGAATATAACTTTGGCATATTATCACTGTATAGGCAGAAAGTTATTGCCGCAAATGAGTTCGCACAGGTTTGCCTATTTATCCAGCAGCCACCGAGCAACATTAGCACATTTGGAGTTGTGTTTCTGACTACCCGACAAATAGAAGTCTACCCTATTTTGGTATCCATCAACCCCTGGCAAAATATCTGTCTCAGTTATCACTCTAGTTACTTAATGCTCCTCTCTCTTTAATAGCTTTTCGCTTATAAGATAACTTCTGTTATGAATTAGCGCTAGATAAATATAATTAAATTAAATTATGTCGTCTGTCTGCTGTATGGTGCTGGGCAGCTAACATACAGAAGCTTCATTACAATTAGAGCGGGGGACATGGGGGGGTCCTTACCCAGAAAAAAACGATTTCAACCTGCAACTTTTGGAATAAACCTGTACCATAGAAAAAGGGGGTGTGATCTATGACATTATATTTAAAGAATATGTTTGGTTCATAATATAAGCATAACGACATATTGTAAAAAAAATAATACTAATAAAATCAAATATAAAATATAAAAAATCCAGATATCACAAATCTGATGGGGCACATGCCCCACCAACTTGAATGGGCATGACGCCACTGCTGCTGAGGTTGGAAATGACCCAGGTTCAAAGACAAACAAAGACAAGAGAATAGTTTACTTATCTATCTGCCTGTCAGACTTATTTTATTTCCATTTTGGCTCTTATTGGTTAGATGGCGGAGTGAAAGTTACCTGTTGGATGAACTAAGTTAAGTCCCGCCCCATCCCGGTAGCAAGTTCGGCCAGCAAGTGTGTCAAGTAATTATTACCAAAATGTTTCAGTGATACCTCATTAATCACTATAATTCATTGAGCAATAATGAGAAATGCCTCTCCTTTATATTTTATTGCAAATTACAATTACATTTACAGTGTTTTAGTTCTTATTTTGATTGGCATATTATGTATTGGTATATATTTAATTTAAAAAAATATTAAGTCTATGTATTTTTTCAAATTTTTTTACAACTTCCTTGAATATGTGAAACATGCTAGTAATTTCTTTGAGAATAAGTTTTCAAAATAAGTTTGAATCAAATTGTAATTTTCCAATTAAAACATTTTCCAGCACCTTTTTCTTCCCTTGTATTGAACACGCCATTTTCGGGGCTACCACCACATTTTAAATTAATTATTTCAGTCGATGCTTGGCTACCAAACACCCAAGAGTAAATAAAGAAAAATTACAAACT
This sequence comes from Coreoperca whiteheadi, assembly GCA_011952105.1. Taxonomy (NCBI): domain Eukaryota; kingdom Metazoa; phylum Chordata; class Actinopteri; order Centrarchiformes; family Sinipercidae; genus Coreoperca; species Coreoperca whiteheadi. The sequence continues at coordinate 24,196,967 of CM022488.1, forward strand.
TGGCAGTAGGCTACAGTACATTAGGTAAGTAGTGTCCCTTGCTCCAAAAAGCACTGGTTGCTCACAGTGACTCGAGGTCAGGTTTACTTTGCATTCTTGGCATAAGGTTGTTGTCACTCTGTCTCCCTTTATAATATGAGGCAAAGTGGATTGTAATGTAGAAAATCAAGACCTAAATGTATAAACCTAAACTGTACAACGGTCACACTGTAATTCCTGGTCTAGTGTTCTTGCTCTTATTTGTGTCCAATTAATAGTTTCCGTGCCATACCTAATGCTCTCCTCAGTCTCCAAATACAGCTGTCAGATTTAGACAGAACAAGACACACCCCACTCTCGTCTCCATGGAAAAGTTGTGCTAATGTCTAAAGGTTTTAAACTACTTTGTCAGGATGTTTTCATATTCATTTGCGGTACAGTAGATGGAATGTTAAAGGACATGAATGAGTTGCATTTTGGATGAAATGCTGGATGAATGGTATCCAGTATTAAACTTGCAATGCAGCTTTTGTTCAGTCCCGACATCAACCAACAAGACTTTTTCTGTCAATTCTTAAAACTGCATTAAACGAAACTGCATTGTGACTGAAAATAAGGGGAGGAAAGACTCAACACGCTAGACCGACGTAGGAAGCTCTGAAAGTGTCACATTTCTTAAAACATTGAGCAGAAACAAAGCAACATGGCATCCTCTTGCTTGTGATCTGTCAAATATAAGTTGAATATTAATTTGTGATTTAACTCAGGTATGATCTGCAGACTCCCGAGAAAAACGTGTGGGTCTTTAGGCCTGTGCTCTGTCTCACTTGGCTAGTAGCAGCCGGCGTGTGGGAGACTCTCAATGGACCACTATGAGCTATGTTATCTCACAGACCACAATGACTGTGGGTTTCACAATATTGTTTTATGAGTTTCTATTCGAAAAATGGTAATATGGATAAATATTAGCAGGATTTCATTATTTAAAATTATATTTGTTGTCTAATAGTTGGCATTGAGCTGTGCGCATCTGATATTTCTCCAGATATTCTGAACAGTGCTGCTGGAAGTCTTTGAGGAAAATTCAGTGATAATAGAATTGTAAGACATTGAAAAAGTTTAAAGGGGTCCTTAAATGTAGTTTTCAAAAGTGTTTGCATAAATATTTATAATGTATACAATGTCAGAGGGAGGTTAGGTTGGTACAAGTCAGTTTCTCTCATGATCATAGCTTTTATATTTAAAAATGTATTGTTCAAAGCACAATTTGTCAAAACTTAATGGAGGTGAAATAATAAAAAATACTTAGCACGTTGATTAACAGCTTTGTGTTTTTCTCTTTGTTGCAGAAAGTTTTACTCATTTTCCAAAACCAGTTGTGCTATGATCTTCTTCCCTGTTTCCCTTCTTCTTCATTGATTAGTTAGCAAGGCTGCCAAAAACTTACTGACACCTTCAGTTTCATATGTCGGTCACGTGACCTTCACCTTGCAGGTCATCTGTCTAGAGTCTCCCTTGGTTTGATGGGATTGGCTCCCTGGGGTTTTATAACCAGAATAACTTGTTGATTCTCAGTTGGATCAGCAGCAAAAGCAACCCTTTAACATTTTAGGGAGTTCCTTGTTTGTTCTTTGTTCTTTAAAATTAAGAATATTTCTTCTATAAATCTGCTCTAAACCTGTACCAAGCAAGTGATTTTGCAATAATCTATCATTTAGTTAACAAACACCATAACAGCATTGCCCAACCACCCAGAGTACAACAGTTCAACAATCATCATTATCAACTACTTGAAGTAACATTACAAAAACTCAGTAGTTGGGCTGCAGCAGTTTCAAAAGAGAGAGTAAGCATACACAATTTTGATTTGAAAATTAAACATTTGCTATTTGAAATATAGTAATGTATAAATGTAGTGACCCTCTCCTTATGAGCTGCAGCTGCCATTAAACTCAATGTTTACTTAGTGAGCCTATTAAGCTCATGAAATATTTAAGTCTTTAGTGTGGGTGGATCTGGTTGGCAAGACTGTCATGGGCACCGCTGCACAAAATTCCATGTCTTTAAACCTTTAAGGTACAGTATGAACTTCGAGCTAGGAGGCAATGATCAACATGAACTTGTGTAATGCTATGTGACATCTTTAATGTCTTTAATAAAATTAAACATCTTGTGAATGCAATTGACAGACAGCAAGTGAACAGAGGGAGAAGAGGATGTAAAGACTGGCCCCCACACCCTTGGCAGACGTTGAAAGAGTATATGGACTGTCTATGTCAGTATGGGTGTGTCTTTCCTATTACAGTCTATTGATCAGTTGTGTTTTCCCAGACTTCATTCATAGAAAAATTGGAAGCAGCTGCACCATCTGCCGCCTCTGTTTGCAAACCTTTTCTAGGATGCGTATACAGGACATATTTTTGGAGTTCGCACAAAAATCTTATTAACTACCAAACTTAGGACACGTGTCAGCAAACATTTTTCCCAATTGTATCCTAGTCAAGGTCATAGTTAAAATTGAAGACTAATGAATAAATAAATAATAGTAACCTTTTACTAGGGGCAGCTGTGGCTTGGTGGAAGAGTGGGTCGTCCACCCATCCGAAAGTTAGCGGTTCGATCCCGGCTTCCCCCAGCTCATGTGTTGAAGCGTCTTTGAGCAAGACACTGAACCCTGAGTTGCTTCCGATGTGTGAATGGGTGAATAAGAGGAAATATTGTAAAGCGTTTTGTTTTCCGGTGAGTTAGTAAGGTGCTATATAAATGCAGTCCATTTATTACAATTTAAAAGAGTAAGGGTATGACCTTTTTAATGACTTCAAACTTTGTTTCTGTGTGACATTGTAAGACTTGAAATTTTACTCTCTGCCTGGGCTTTTAATGCAAAAAGTGGCAGTCTGATGATATTGCCAAACCAGATTAACAACCACCACTCCACCACACAACCTCACTTGATCTTTTCTCTTCTGAAGTCTATGGCCAAGCCTGGCCTCTTCTGCTGGCAGTCTGCAGCCTTTTGAGCAGAAGTAGAGGGTGTTGCCATGATGTGACAAACAGTGAGACAGTGCCATTGTCCACCTCCCGCTGTGGCTTGCTGTTTGGGCGCCACAACACTGGTTAGCAATTGTGAGTTCAAGCCCACCATATTTGTCATGCTACTCAGTCTCTTAACATCTTTCGGACGTTGAGAAGCCAGCCTCTCCTGGTCGCTCCTCACAGAGCCCATCAGAGATAACTCTGTGCTTTGTTATGATAGCTTTACGGGCTTGGCAGTCTTCAATCGGCCATATATGGATTATTCATACGGGCTGAAGCCGTAAGACTTCAAAGCTGCAGGCAAATTAAATATCAGGCAATTTCTCTTTTTGATCATCAGATCTTTGTCAAAGCTTAGAGGGAGTATTGGAATATCCCATGACTGGCACTGGTACTATGATGATTAATAACAGAGTAGAGACAGGATGAACATTGAGGCCTCTAACTTAGTCAGGTTTTAGATTAATATAAAACGTGCATTAGGTACAATTTTAGGGTATTAAATAATTTGAAATTAGAACTCTAATATTCATCTTCTTTTCAAGGAGCTGTAGCATGAAAATACATCAAACTCTCAACAAACGCTCATCAATCCTGGACAGATCTCTTTTTGTGTCTGTTTCTTGTCATGTATTCCAGTTTTATTGCATGTTATCATCTGTCATTGGCGAAATGATCAAAGCAGATAAAGTATGGATGATCAAAGGCACAGAAGAGAATACTTTACTGGCCACGTTGCAAAATGAAATGATGTGCTTTTGATACAAGACACACAGTGAGAGACCGATATTCTGCTACAGACTTTGATGGTTCAGTGGTAGTGTGACATTATATGTAAACCTTTTTGACGCAGTCCAGTCGCATTTGATGTGTGATTGCATGACTTTGCTTTGTGTCCTTTTCTCATTCTCATTCTATGACTCACCAGACTAAGCTCAGAACAAAAATGTTTTCTCCTTTTTTCCTTGTTTGTTTTTTAACACTCCATACTTCGAAATATTGAGGTTCATCGGTTGCTCTAGACTTAACACGTCTCATAATGAGAGAGGACAGGCTGCCTTCGAAACTACAGGAAGGAAAACTGGCGCAACCACCTACTTCAACCAGCTGCGAAGTGATTAAACTGAAGGCGACTTTTATAAGAAGTGATTCAACTGAAAATGGGGTTTTTCCACGATCAGCACAGTAAGAGGCTAAAATTCTTCTGTCTGGATAATAAAGCGCCATTTTGCTTAGTAAGGTAGCATTTAGAAAAAAACAAAAACCACAAATTCTGACAAAGCTGCACAAGTGGAAGGATCATAGAAATCAATGAGGACCTTGCAGTAAAGCCAGATAGCAGAAGGTGTTGTACACACAGAGCAGATTAAGGGGAAATTTAAGAGGTTTTCCAGTTTCCAGAACAAATGTGAAGCAAAAAAAAGGGACATCATCAACTTTGACAGCAAATTTGGGGTGAAGGTGTTTAGCTATATGGCACCCTGCACCTACCAGACAACAATGATTTCCTCTTTTTTAGAGATATAACCTACTCTGTTTATCTGTGTGATGAGATTTTATATGTGGTGGATTGTGGATAGCGGCGGCCTCTGGTGTACAGGCTGCTAGGGTTGGAGGTAACCGTGACCTGTGGCGCCAGCCTCACGCCCTGTTGTCACCTAGTCAAAATACATTTACATTGTCAGGCGGCAAACACTCGCTGTCTGAAAGCACCTTAAGAGTCTACAGCCATGCTAGTGTTCTGTGAGGCTGTGAGGCTCACTGTAAATAAAAACAAACTGAGAGATAGATAAACCAGTATCGGCAAAATTGTAATTTTCACATGATGATGGCAATATATAAAAATTCAGGGGATCACCAAAGTTCACAAAGACAATGCATTTCTGGATCAAATTGCATGGTAATCCAGTCAACTACTGCTGAAATTTCACTCTACAAATGTCAACATCACAGTGGTGCTAGAGTAAAGGTCAGGAGATCACCAAGGTCATTAAAACTCCTCTGGGGAAGATGACTTGCTGTACAAAGATTTGTGCCAATTCATTGTGTAGATGTAATGCTATTTCACTGAAAAAGTTAAAAACTTGACCTGTTGGTGGCAATACATGATTTTTAGGGCCTTACCAATAATAGAGAAAGTAAACCGTTAAAACAAACATGATACATGTCGATGAAGTTGTTCGTTGATGGTGGCATCAACAGCCTTCATGAATATTTTATTTAACCCCTTTTTGACATCTTCTTGCTCCAAGAACCTCCTGGCTGAGTAGAAACCCAGTCCATGTTTAATTTACCGAGTATTAGGGACTGATTGTTTGTACCCTTGCGTGCTGGATTCTCTGTGGGTTTCTCAGAGGCAGACTGTGAGAGCGGCTAAGGATGCCAAGTTCAAATCTCGCCAAGTAGAAAGTCATAAATTACCGTCCATGCAATGTTGAAGCAGCTCCATGCCGATTTCCATTCAGATACATTGTGGTTTTATTGCTTATCTATTCCTTGCCCGTGGCAAACATTGTCCCAATAATATTTACATCAGTCACGCTCTGGCATGTGGGTCTTTTTCCTCTGTCGTTTTTGTAAACACAGTGTTTGGGTTAGGGGTTACACTGGTGATGAACTGGAGGATGAACTGGTCACTTCCCAGGAGTGCAGCTCTTACGCACATTTTAAAAAGGCAGGAAATCTGCAGATCCTTAAGATGCTTTTTTTCCCTTTTGGAGACTGGTACCAAAATTAGAGTGGCTGGCAATTTTATAGACCACATGTAAACTTTGCCCACTAGAATGTCATAATTAGTTAGCTTTGCCAGGTTCAACGAAAGGGAAAATGTGTGTTACCATACAATAATATGTTGATGGTTTCTGTGTTACACATTACAATCAGCAATATCAGTTGTGGTGAATGTAAGTACATAGTTTTCTAATTGCAGATCTGTCTGAAGTTCAGGAGAAAGTGTAAGCTGAATACAGGGCCGGCTCTAGCCATTTCGATTCCCTAAGCGAGGGAATATATGGTGTAATGTTGTTGTACTGTACATCCATGGGTGTTCACCAGCCTGACAAGCAAATACAAAGTTCCACTTTACAGACATACAGTCCAAAAGTCAAATACACTGAGGAACTGTTTTTACAGGCCATTTTCTTTTCATCTGGGAAAAGTTTGTTTAGGCACCAGTGTCTCAATTAGGTACTATGTTTTGATAAGGTGTGGCTCCAGTAATGTCCTTACTTCAACCTTATCCTCTTTCAAATGATTGCATGTTTCTAGCATAGAATAAAGCGTGAGTGCGACTATCCGGCTATCTTGCCTTCAAGAACGAAACCCACCGTTTATTTTTTTCCGTTATACCTTGGCTGCCAGGTCCTGCTTTTAAGACTCCCTTCCAATAGCAATTGACTCTTTACCTTCTCACACCCCTAAAAAGCAAAAGTGACTTGAACTTGGCTTAATTACCAACCTAAATATGTCACTGAAAAGAGAGTGTAGCCTAACAGAGAGAGGGCATGGGAAGTGAAGTCTACATGAAATGAGTCCACAAAGAACACAACAGGATCAATGGAGCTGCCTGATGGGTGGAGGTAACATAGTATAGAGGTTCTTTTAAAAGATTGGCCCAAGCCCTTATGATTGACTGTGGAATAACCTCGGGAGAAATACTAGGGATTTAGCCAGTCAAAACATCACTCTGTGATTATAGAGAGAAGGAACAGACAGGGGAGAAAATGAGGGAGGATATATATTGTGCAGTATACCATAAGCAACAGATGGCTTACCCTACTTAAACACAAAAGTGATGTCCTTTGAGACTTGAAACCCATCCAAAGTCTCTGCTTTCTTTTTATAGTTAAAGCATGGTAGAGGTTACTGCAAAAAATCAGGTTATTGTCAGTGTAGAATGGGGAATTTTATGCATAAAGATGAAATATGAAAGACTGAAAATGTATTTACAACTTTACAAGTTTACATTTTTAAGCACAACTTTTTCATTCTGGTTGCAAAACCTGCTTTCACATATGCCTCATTGTGAATTTGTCACATGTAAAATGATAAATTTACACTTACAATCTTGGTCAGCTGTAGGACAGTATATTATTTCAAAAGCATGCTTTCCTGGGGAATGTTTTTCCCAGAGAACTGTTTCTATTGCTGTCAAACTTGGAAAAGCTAGTCCGGTTTGAAGCCAGACTGACAACAAGCTTTGAAAAATTAAGCATCCATCACTTTTCTTCACAGGTTTCCAAGTAGCTGTGAGACAATGCTTCACATGTGCCAAAGGAGTAAGAAAAACATTATTGTTGGGATTTATATAGGACTGCCAAGTCTTATGTCCAAACCTAGCATGTTTTTAGCTATAACATACTAGTCATGATGCTAATTAGCTCAGCCAACAGCAAAACATGTCCCATCAATGGAAAAAGCCATTTTTCAAACCATGGACTGTAATTCAGCTTGTGATAGGGAAGCCCTCCAAGAAACTAATCCTAAACACTGGGAAGCCAAACTGCTGAGGCCAAAATGATGTTTCATTTGTTTTCACCAGGTGTCTGATAATTTTTCACGCAGCCTTATTCAAATCCCAAACTGGACAACAATGGGCAGATCAGCCTTTGGTCAACAGTTCAGAATGGAGGACATCAGCATTTGTTCCTTTCCAAACATCCAGCAAATAATTTCTGTGTTTTTGTAACACACCTCTTTTATATTCATGCTTGATATCCAGTATAACAATTTTAAGACCTTGAGGGAGGCCAAGTTAACATTTCCGTTCTAAGTTGCTAAGCTAGTCAATTGCCGACACCTGCTCTGTACTTACCACACAGACCTGAGAGTGGTATCATCAACCTTCTCATGAAAAACAGCAAATAAGCATATTTCCTAAAATGCTAAACTACTCCTTTATGTCTGCACAAACTGACTGAAACTTTGTGGCTAAGTAAAATTAAGGAGCTGCTTTTTTTCTCCAACATGAGATCACAGAACTAAGCCTGCAGAGGAGGAGAGGAGTATCCTCTAAACTGATTAGTGAGTTATGACTTTAATACATTTTTTGCTGGCATTTTGAAATCGGGTCAAGAATAACCTATACAAAATGATTACATTTTATCTGACCAGCTTGATAGTTTATATTACTTTGTATTCATAGTACATGATGAATTGGATGACAATTCAGGTAATGTTTGCTACCCTGACTACCCTCCTCTGACAGAATTAACTGGAGTCCATCCACACAGCCTTTATATTCAGCTGTCTGTGGGTGAAATCCTTGTCTAGGTGCTCTCTCTTAAAAGCCCTTTCCAGACACTTTATTAATGATACTATTAAAATAATAGATGGTCTCCTTATAAAAATGTCACATTCCTACTCAGTCAACCCTCATCCTGTTTGGGCTGGATTTTTAGCCATTTATTCCCTCTGTATTTCCTGTAATATCTGTATCATCAACAAGCTTCAAAAATGGGTGATGTAAGGGATGAATATACAGCACAGCTGTCTTTGGATCAACACCTTGTCAGAGGTCTATCTTTTTTTTTTATTGCTTGATATATAGATGCTGTCATATTCGGCTATCTCTAGGAGTAAATAAATGGGAGAAGTCAGCTGAGTATTGAGAGAGGGAGAGTGTATTGTGTGTATAAATCAATGTCGTCATCCTGTTTTTTAGAGCCATTAAGCCAGGATTTGCTTGTGCTAAAATATGTAGATGCCTTATATTGTGTCAAGGCAAATTCAGTAGTTTATAACACATTTACAGGTGGTAGTAACATGCCATCTGTATCTCGATATGTTATCTAGATAATGATGTGCTCACAGGCCTTCGTACTTACACCTGGAATCAATAATTGTTCTTGATTCTGCCCACATTGTCATCGGATCTCAATACGGAAATTACAAAGGCAATTAGGTAGATTTTTCAACACATTTGGTGCATCTCAGGTCAAGGTGAGGGACAGCTAAAACTTGCAAGGCAACGGTCACATAACGTAGGCTGCTTGAGATAGCAGGAAGATGCAGAGTTTGGTGGTTCTTCAATTTGTTGGGATTATTTTTATTAAAGAGTAACTACACCCTCAAATTCTTTCAGGTCTGCTAATGATAACGCTGCCAGCATCAAACAGAATGTGTGAGAGGCACAGTGTTCAGCTATTAGACTTGTGCCTATTTTGTCACGGATTAGGAGAGACATAAGAATTGGGCTGAACCAAACTTTCAAATCCAAGCAGACACATGTAAGCTAATTTGCGGCAGAAAATGCAGTTTTTACACACATATCGTTATAAAAATGACCTGTATTAACTTGGTCACATTCTGCCTCTCTGTCACTTTCTCCAGCCATATTTCCACTTCCCCAGGACCCTTCATTGCCATTCTATACCTGTCCTCCAGATGCCCTCTAACCTTTCCAACTGTTCCAGTCATCTCACTGACTCTGACTCCAGCCACTCCATCCTGCCCTGCATCAACCCCTTTTCCTATCAATCCCAGTCAGATGATCTTTCCCGCCCAGAAGCTCAAGTGTTTCCACTTTCAATCATCAGTCCTGTCACATTTAACCAGTCCTTTTCCATTCACTCCTTACCAGATTGACAAAGTTATTTAGTGTCCTTGCGTATGAGCCTGATCGGTTACCTATCTGAATTGTCTGTGTTTGGGTCGTCCTCCCTTTGTTGCCAGAAATTCACCAGGTGTGATACAGGAATTGTGTTTATATTGTGTTTCATCTAAAAATGTTGAGTCTCTGGATTACAGATAAAACATCTTCTTTGAATCATTTCCTTATAAACTGTAACAAGTATTATTCTGTTTGATGATCTCAACTAAAAGGCCACTAATATTTTGTTCCCGAAGTTTCAACTATATCACAAGGTCTTCATCAGCGATTGGAGTGTGCTCAGTTGTCATCGAGATCATGGTGGCTTTAAGTATGAGAAGTCCGAAAAGGATTCAATGTATAGATTAAATCCTAACAACTACTGAGCTCACACGTCAACAGATCCATTTCCAAGACAATTGGGCAAACTCCATTCACTGCTGAAGACTGTGTGAAACTGTTGTAAGCTCTGGAAGAAGTGGAGCTTGACTCAGGATTGCACTGTCAAATTCTGTTTAATTGCTTTCTCTTTGGCCCCCGAAGGACATGGTTTTCTTATTTTAAGATCTGTGATCATAGTCTTGGACTGCATGGTCCCTGAGAAGGCCCAGAGACTGATTTCAACACTCAAGGATCTAGCCTGAAGATGGGTTCAGTAGGAACCACTGCAGCTGGTATATTTTATTGGCAAAACCCTGGAATTTACATAAGTATATGTGTTTAGACATAAGCTACGTGGGCGGCTGTGGCTTGGTGGCAGAGCGGTTGTCCACCAATCGGAAGGTCGGTGGTTCGATCCCGGCTTCCTCCAGCCATGTGTCGAAGTATCCTTGAACAAGATACTGAACCCCAAAATGCTCCTGAAGTTGTGCCTTCGGGCTGTGAGTGTGTCAGTCACTTTGGATAAAAGCGTCTGCTAAATATAAATAAGCTCCTTTTTCTTTTTGGTTTTTATGTTATACTATTTTTCTTGAATTTATTCATAACATTTTTGCCAAATATAACAGTTTTTACTGTTATCCATCTGAGAAAATCTGCATTTTTGTGACTCTGCCACTTGTTATTATACTAATTCTCAAAGAAGTATTTAACGCAGGCTACAAATTATTTTCAAATGTTATGTGATCGTGAACAGGATATATGAGCGATACGCAGTGACAGTACACACAGTCTTTAATGTCACGAGTGTTAATGTCAATAATATCCCCATACACTGAAGTTCATTATCATTACACTCTGTCACGTTGATCTTTGTTGCCTTGTCACACTCAGCAGATTGAATACAACTCATGACATTTTCCCCCACTGCATATTTCATGTAATGAGAAGGAGAGACTCTGATCTGGGTGTCGTCTGTGTAAACAAACTGTGCATGGGAGTAGCTTGTTAGCCAACATCACTCCCCAGTGCTGCTGATGTAAGCAGAGCTATTTTCCAAATTTTCCAGGCTCTCTGCTTGCATCTGTTTAGCCTTCACGTGACCACATGACAGAGTCAATATTATTCAATATTCTTCTTTTGACAGCAATTTCAGCATAATGACAATGTGCAGTCTGCAACAGTACTGATTCTTGCTGGGGATGTTTCCTTGGCCTTAAAGCTTTAAATTGTGTGGGAATCAATAACCTTGTCGCATATTCAAAAAAGATCTACAATAAGATCCTTTGTTAGCTGCACTTTCCCATAATTATTTAGCTTTATACTCTACCTAGAAATGTGTTTCAGTAGCCTAGGTTAAAGCATCCTTTGTGTTTACCCATTTATTATTAATTTCTTGCTCAATTAAAATGTTTCTACACGTGGATGGATGGATGGATGGATATAGAGATGGATTGAAGATCAAAGCAAGGGCACAGATTCAACCAATAAGCACATTAAATGAGAAGGTAGCATTTGACTTATCAAAACTGGGTTTCTGAGGTGTATATGGGTGTATCAAATATCTGGGTGATTGTGTGTGTCTGTGCGGAGGATGTTTTTTCTGATACAAATATGAAACATTTATGAATGTGTAGGAAAGCACTGGTTCAAAGGTTTAAGATATGGCGCCGTTAATTTTACGCAGAATGCGGGGGAAGCACAGAGCATATGGATTGGGAGAATTCAGGGAGTTGGGGGGCTCTCATCTACTTTTACTGCCCTATTTCACTACTATTCTCCTTTCTCTTTGTTTTGTCTTCTGAAAGCCCATCTTTCATCCTCGATTTGTTTCCCCTGTTTTTCTCAGCGTTCCCACCTCACTTTCCCTTTCTTGTTCAGTTCCAATTCATTTAACATTTTTGGCACTGTAGGAACTTACTTTTCCATTACTGTACCATTAATCACATCAGTCGTTCTTTCTCCCCACCGGCATGTGGACACCTCCGCCCCCTCCCCTCCCAGTATAATTAGTCTTATTTGACAGTTGTTATCTTGGAAAGGCAGTAATAGCAAGTGCCACACAGAAAAGTACATGAAAGGGAGGCGAAAATTGAATGACTACCATCTGAATGCACATGCTGAATTACACCGACCCGTGACCCATCACAGGATGGCTGCAAAGTCAGTGAAAGTTTCAAGCCCTTGTAAAAACAGGGCAGAGCGGATGAGGTAGCAGCTCAGCAGTTGGTCCGATTTTGCAAGACTTTGGATCCGCTGCTGTAGTGGACACTTAAAACAAATGAAACGCCTATGAGTCATCCTGGCCCATGGATAGTTAATGGTGCAAAGAACACTGGTCATCCGAAACTGTACTTTTGAGTGAGTATGTTTGCGTGTATGTGTATATTTGAGTGTGTTTATGTTTGTCTGTGATTTTAAGCCAAGTGTTGTAACACTGGAGTTAAATACGAGTGACATTAAATGATTCATTCCCCCTGCTGAGGTATCCCACTTGGGCTCTGGACCCTAAACTAGAGTGATAATACACAAGAAAGCTTTTCAATGGCATAAGGTCAATTACCTGAATTGACCTGATTTTAAAGAAAGTCCAACCTCTGTGGTGCACTGGGTTCAACAAGGACTACCAATTATCGGCAGAAATGCTTTGACTAAGGTCTGGGGTCCATGTGGAATGCGGCAGTGCTATTCAGACCGAAGGCGGACCATATGCTATGCTGTGCGTCACTGTAGGCTAGCATGTCGCATTTATAATGCAAGCACTTCCTTGGGCACACATGCAAAATGCATGGTGATAGGAACACTAAGCAAACACATTGTTTTGTTGAGGTGCTGTTAATGCCACTAAAGGGCACGGATCTTTAATTGAGGAACAGTTACACAATAATTGGCACTTCTTGGGTGTCTGACCTTTTGCGTAAGAGGTTGATGAGTTGCGGTCTCAAATAACAATACGCTGATGTCATCAACGCGACAAATGCCATTCATGATGTCATCCATTCTAATAAAAGTCTTGATATCATCGATTCTAATAGAACTGCAGATAATCTACAGGGGTTTTTTTTTATTCATCCATATTTAGAATAAATTCCAGTGATATGCATTCATTTGAATTACATTGCATGTGAGGACACCATACATGGAAACAAAATCATTCAAAACCATTTTTTACTATCTTATTTTTCATAAATTCTTCTCTTTTTTCCATTATGCTTGGCTTAGACATTAACAGCCATGTATAGGAACATGAGCAAACCTCCACTGAAGGGTAGCCATATAGCTCATGCGCAGGGTAGAAGGACACACTTGTTATGTGCTGGATAAAACCAGAGCCAGACGGGTGCGGTGTTTCCATAATACTGCCGCATTTTCACTGAGACTGAAGGCGACTGGGTAGCGGGGCCACCCATGTTGTGCCGTGCCGGGGCTTGTGCAGTACAGTAAACATGGCAGGGGCATTTTGGACCAGCTTCTCAAGCCCCTGGCCAAGCTGTCTGTAGTGGATGCCAACCAGAACTGACTGAAAAACAGGCAGATAAGTTGGCCTTGCCAGTGTATTCCAAGGGCTTGCCCAAGTGGATGAAATATTCACAGCACTGCCAATGGAGATGAAAGTAACTGCAGACACGTCATTAATTTGTCATGTTGTCCAGAGGAAACCTTCTCTTTATTCTAAATCAAGGGTTTGTCTTAAGAATTCCCAAAATGAGATTGTGATGGATTTTCCCAATAAAGAAGAATTACTAAGGGCAGCGCAGCTCCAATTCTCTTAAGAATAATAATGATGAAATACACTGGCGCTTCTCAGTTAATACAGAACAAAGTGAATCATATAAGTCTTACAAAACCCGTTATAAGCAGACCTTGTACAATAGCTGAAAACCAAGCCAGCACTTTTCACTTGAACATGAAACAAAAGTTTATCAAGTGTAGTCAAAGTAGGAATTTACATGCGGTAACTTTGGATGGACACATTAATTATAAATGAACCTGCAAGCTCCAGGGCTTCTATTGGCCATCTTTCCCGTAACTGCCACCCAGTTGGCGTGGAAACCCACACAAGCTTCAGACTCATGCAATTTCCTGCCTTTTGTAAACACTCCACCGGGAGCTAGATATTACACTGTAAAATCTTAAATATATTGGTCGTAGCTGTCGTCAGAACCTGCGTGTGGGTGAAGGAAGCAGCAACACATCATAATGGAGCTCGCTTAAAGAAAATACATGGTAATTGCAGGTATCTTTTCCTATTTCCCAGTAATTCCTGTATGGAGTTCTCATTGTGTTGTTGTAGGTTTGTGCCAGGGGTTCCTCATTCCTCCCAAAGTCTAAACACACATTAAGGTTCTATATTGGCTTGGGTATGATGTATGTGACCTGTACAGTATGGTATGCACCATGTACTGTAAATAATGTAGTATGTGTGGCTTGTATAACATACCTATATGATAAAGTATGTAAAGCTGTTTTAGACATATAGAATATGATAAGCAGCTAATAAACCCAACCTGAATAAAGTAATATTTTTAAGTTATATATAAATTTAGTCACAGTAATACATTTTTTACAAGAGGGTACAGATAAATGGTCTTATTTATTTATGTCTTTATGTAAGATATACAGTATGTTTCTTTACACTTTTTTTACTAAATGTCAACTTGATCATCGTATTTTCTGAATCATGACACTTTATGGAGCAGTGTTGTACTTGAAATATTTCCATAAACTCTCTTGCACCCATCCAGCCAACCAAGGGAAGTCACACCTCCCTTATTATTCTAAATATCTATCATTTTCACTATAGTAAAACTAATATTTTTCCTTACCACTGCTCTGTGGCAGCATATCATAAGACATTTAATGTAAAGGTACTGTGTTTGTATGGCAAAAGATTAATTACATTTTACATGGAACCTATTATGAATCCAGCTGTGTACCAATTTGGAAGATTTTTAATAATAGGCCATTTCAACCTAGTCAAGTTAACTGTGGTTGAACTCTAAAGTGCATTCCACAAACTCAATAAGCACATTCTGCGACAACCAGTGGTGACATGGTTTCTTGATTAACTACAGTCTGAAAGGTTGTCATGTAGGTCTGAAAGCAGCTTTTGCATTATGCTTGCATGTCAAAAACCCATTACAGCTCTCTACAGCTTTATATTGCTTTTGACACTATTGATTTCCTGCCTCTTTTAATTATAAATCCAAGTCATGCATAACATACTCCAGAGTCCAGAAACAAGAGACGATTTCTCATTACTGACTGGACAGTGTTTTTTCGCAGCCATCGGTTTCCCTTCACAACTCATTTCCTTACAATAGTTTTTTTGTGGGCTAATTTATTGGATTGGAATTCTCAATTAGAAATACTATGAGGGCACGGTTTATTCATAGGGATTAAGTTTATCAGAATTGTGACCTTTTAACACAGGGTCATGTGCTTAAAGGCGCTGACGCGACAATGGAAATTTATTGTCTTAGTCTTTTTTTCAAAATGGTGATCATAGCTTGTTTCTGTTTAAAGTTATGGCAGTAAAGCATTAAATCTAATTAACATCTTTGATATATTAAACAATTTCCTTGATGTGGATGCATGGATGAGATTTGTAGGTACTTAGATTTGGTAACCTCATCCTACATTACCACTGCTACACCATGGCGAACATTTAGCAGATTGCATCAAATGAGCTTGTCTTGCAGTAACCTAAACCAACCCTTTAACTTTTACCTTGCAATCCATGCTCAAACCAAAAGATATTCATTTGCTTGAGTCAGGTGTAATTTTAAGTAGGCTGACAGTTGTCTCCTAAATATCAACAAAAAAACTTTTGAACACCAATTTTCCAACTTTTGCTGTTCAGGAGAATTGTCCACGAAATTTGTTTCTAACAGGGAAAGTGCCACGCAGCGACAGAAGCAGAGCTTTAGCCTACTTTCCTGTGTTGCTACAATGGTCCATCCAAGCCCTGTTCATTCCTATGAAAGCTGCTCAGTGGCGCATGAAGCCAAAGAAGTTTAATTTCCAGGTACAAAAATACCCGGATCTTCTACAGTGTGTGGCCCCATAGGAGCAAGCGCACTACAGAGTCCGCCGCCAATCTGGCTAGCTTCTGGTTTAGCCTTCCGCTAATTAGAATAGGGATAAAATGACTCTTCTAGACTTTCCAAATGTTTTCAGACCGAATGGATCAAATTATGATACTGAAACTAATCATTTCGCGGGGGTTGTGACTCTAAAAAAACATTATCTATCGTTTTAAAGCCACATAATGTAACTCTATGGGAAAAAGTATTTTGGAACCAGTGTGCATCACATGACGGACCCAGAAGTTGTCATTACAAGGTTTGCCCACTATGTCAAATTGGCTACAAACCCTTCCTGGGGGCTTGGGCTGGAGAGATAATGGTTACATGGATGTAACAGCCTATGTTATTCCTGTGCTATCCCTTTAAAGTCTGTGGGTCAAAAAGCTGTTTCAAGGTATGATGTTTTCAAGATAAGAGATTGCACAAAATTCACTGTTTATGCTGTTTATTGTCATTTTTCTGAGTATAATGAACAGAATTAGCTTTAGAATACTGTAAGTCAGTTGACGTTAGTTCATATAAGCATAATTTACAGACCGAACCACACAACACTAATCCAGCCATGATTTGTGTGTCAGGTAACGTTAAATGACTTGCTGATGGATATTCAGCTTACTTTCTAGTTTGCCCAGATAATAATATCTCCAGATTGATTTTCAAATTGGTGAGTAACTTTTCTATCATTTACTTGTTTTTTTCCATTTGCTTTTCTGTTTTTTTTTCATGCGGCAGTGTGTTGGGTTCTCTGTGCCAACAAGAGATGCTGATGGAACACCTTCTGTCCTGTTGCAGAATCATTCAGGCTTGAATTACAGCTAGATTTTTCCATCAGATAACATGAATTCACATCATGATGTATGTATGTCTGCTCTTGTCAACCGTATACATAGCTTGGCTTGGAAACGTATGTATGTGGTGCACCTGTAATAGCAGTTGCATGGTTGACTTCTCATCTGAAAAGAGGTGCACATCACTCATCTACAGATATGCCTTGTATTCGGAGCTGCTGTACAGTTTTTTCTAGCCAACAAGTAACAGTAACAGTATTTTTATTGTTCAGGATTTTAGTGGCAGAAATGTCTAATTGATAAGTAAAATATATTACATGTCTGGAATGGCACTTTGTATAATAATGTTCCACTGCTGGTACTTAAAACATTTAAAACCTCTAAGAATAAACCTCAGCCTCAATCCCAAGCATCAGGGTGGAGCAGATCGTCTGGGTGCAAATCATGCAAGTATAGCGCTGTCAGAATGGTACAGACAGCATTCATCACATTCCTCAACAGATGCCACAGACGTAAGACCAGCACGCCTTAAATGCAGTGGAGCTAAAACCTGGTGCAGCCAAACCAAGGAAATCAGAGCTGACTGGGGCACTGACTGAGAATGCTTTGAGGTGAAGAATCCTGTTAAATGAACTGAATTCTTACCATTTCCTCATCTGTTGCTCGCACCACCCAAAATGTATAAACAGAACTGATGAATATCTGTGTTGATAGACGCAATAACACACATTTCAACAGCAAATTTAACTACACATGGCACTATGGAATGGAAAGGGTTTTATTCCAGATTGAGAGAAACTGCATGGAGCATTTGAGATACTGTTGAATATTTTGCCTTTTGTATGGTACATGAGAATCATAAATTATACTATAGTATTTTAGAACAAAAACTCAGTGTATTTCAGTCATGTGCATATTTCACTTTGACTAAGTGCTGAGAGTTACTGTGTGCTTCGCATGCATGCTGGACATTGTATGACTTTGTGTGCGCAGCTTGTGTTTGAAGTTATCTAGATGTTTATTATTCTTAGTCAACAAGACCGTAATGCGACTGGGTGTGCTTTCATTTTTTATTCGGTGAGTTAGCAGTGTTGTTCTTCCATAATTGTATCACGTTTATAACAGTTTAGATTTATATAAGCATGCACAGTCTGGTCATATAAGTGTAGTAGGTTGATGTCAATGCTAATTCATGACTACTGCTCATTGTGTTTCAAGTTTAAAAGAAAGCGGCACCGTGAACTATCAAGAAGTACTGACAAGAATCTGAAGTTCTTCTGCTGTCTAAATCTCAGTCCATCATCTTAACATTGTTTGTCAGTATGGGGCATTCGCAAGAATTTAAAATTGATATCTAACCTAAAAAAACAAGAACAGAAGCGCTGTGAAAACATGGAATGGATTTTCTGCCATCGTGGATGGGGATCAGACATGCGGTTTGTAAAAATAAACGACAAAGAGAATGTTGCATGTGCCGTAACTTCCAGCTCCAAGATCTGTTCTTGAGGAACTGAACAGAAAATGTTCAAGTGTCTTTTTCAAGTTTCATGTTTGACATTTTGTCTCTCTTTTCCTGTTCCTGTCTACCACTGGGGCAAAACACCAGCAGGAGAGGGATTGTGTTTGACTGTGGTGGACCAAAACCCAGACTACTGACCAATACGTGTTTTGAATCAAGACTCAAAGGATCAGATTTAAAGTGATGGAGTGGAGAATGGAAGTAGGCAGAGCCCTGTGGGTTGGCAGCCATAAAGAGTTGTGAAAGATTGTAACCAGAGGGCAGCCAACTGGATGGCATCTGTGGTCAGCAAACCACTGCCTTTATTTCCTTGGATCAAAGGTAGCCAGTTCTCTAAGTCTGTTTAGAGTACGTCTGCTAAAGCTTGGACTTGGCAAGTTTCACCTGGAATAATAATACATTTGATTTGTAATCCACCTCTCATGCAAAAATGCAGCTTTGATGCTTTTTTTCTCTTTATGCGGACATTTCTGAACCACAGAATAGCCATATTAAGCCAGTTTTTTGTGCCCTTGTAGTTCACAAGTATGTCATTTTGAATAGATGAAGACAAGATGGAATATACAAATATGCCAATAGCTTGTGTCTATAATCCATCGTGACGTGGGGAAATATCTATATTAGCCTCAATCTTACTGCAAAAAAACTGGGTTGATCTGAGTGGATTTTGTATGTAAAGTTTATCATCTGTTTGCAGCATATGGCCTGCCTTAATGAGCTGGTTCCTCTGGGCTCAGACTACGACATATCAGCCCGAAAATAATACGTAACCCAACAGATGTAGTGCACCAGGAACGAAAATGGGCAATTGATCGTTTTTATCCCGCGCAGTCTATTACAGTGGACGGCAACGTCTCGAAGGAAAAAACTAGCATGTTAGAGTTCTTTAACCTTCTCACCTCTGAGTATGCCAAATTCCATGACGTGTTCCGCGACCAATAGGAGCACAGAACGCTCTTCCACGTTGTAAGCACGGCAAAGCGCAAGAGGAATGATGCTGTTGGTGCTGCTAGGCGGAAAGGTCACAGTGGTTTTTCTTTCTTTCTTTTTTTTTAGGCTTTTCAACCACTTCTCACACATATGTACGCTGTTTTGGGGAATAGGTAACGGAGTTAAAGTAATGTAAGTAGTATGTTTATGACAATTTCTCTTACTTGCCCTATTTACAGGAAATGTTTGCTGAAGTGAATATATAAATGTCTAGTCTTTGAAAATATTACAACCTCCAGTTTTTCAAATACTATTTTCAGAAAAAAAATCAACCACCAGAAAACAAATTAGCATATTTCCCAATAATGTCAAAGTATTCCTTTAAGTCACTTATTATAAATCACAAATACTGTATTTAACTGACAGATATGAAAGTGGTATTGGTCTTATTTAAAGCTCTGCCATAAAGTGAATAAGAGGATGTGAAAATGTGAAAAAAATATTGGCGTAGTGCTTTTACAATAATTAATTTACAGTCCTGGCATTTGCTTTCAATGCATTGTTGTGGTGCAGTAAAATGCTGTGGCAGGCACACTCCTTTTTTACCCCTAAGCCAAATGTTAAAATTCAGATCTTCATGATTTGGTCGGTAGCTTAGCCCAGTTAGCCAGATTATTCATACTGGCTTCCCAAACTCTTCATGCAAGTTTTTTTCCAAGCTGGCATGTCTTGCTTGTGTATTATTCTAAGTTTGCTGCTCATGACACCAGAGATCCGGCCAGCTTTGCCCGGGCTTTTTGACAACACCTGGCTCATATTTAACTGGCCTATAAATAGATTCTCCTCTAAATGTAAACCACCTGTATGGGGTCAAACCACTGTCACATGCATCCATTTCAGTGCTTGCTTGAAAGGACAATGTGAGGTGTGATAATTATGGTATACAGTGCGTTACATAGTTTATATGTAACCACCACAGCCTAAGCCACACTTGATGACTGTTAGAGCCATATGGTCTGTGAACACTGGGCACACACATGCAGGCATTTTGATGTATACTCCCACACCGCTTTGAATAAAAAAAAAAACTGCATTTACTCTGAGTGATTCTTAATCGTCTTGTAATGGTTTTACTGCTTAGTCCTGTATAACTGATGGGTTTGGGTGGCTTCACTTACACATGAAATGTCTGTGTTTGGTTTTCACTAATTGCTTTCGCATGACTTGGTCACAGGTGTCAGGCAGAGACTTTTGGTAAATGTTTGGCATGGTCAAGTAAGCAAAGTTTCAGGGCCTACCTGGAATAGTTCAGGCTTTAAATAGTAGCAGGGCGTTACCCATTTCCTCCGTCGGCTCACTTGATGCAAACACACACGAACTGATGAATTACAAGTTGACTGGAAATTATGAAGACTTAGAGAAAATAAGAGCAAATTTGCAGTAATTGCCATCAAGCTGTTAGGTCTGGCAGTGCAAAGGCTCTTGCGTGTTGGGAGTCTGAGTGTGGTGGGAGGCAGGTATTTTTAGAATCAAACTCCTCTGTTCCAGTGGCATGGCACTCAAGCACAACATACCTTCTGTGTTGTGCTTTCCTCCTTAAGACTTAAGTACTTTCCCTTCTATGTTTTGTGTGTTAGGCAGGCTGCCAAGGCTTTGCCTTCACAAAGGGTCACAAGAGCTTTTAATAGAACTGCCTTTTGCTGACTCAAAAAAACAGAGCATCAAATCCACTGTCTACGGTACTAAGTGGCACTCTTATTCCTCAGTTTAAAGTAAGCTAGGATTTATGCCACAAAAATATGTCACAAGCTAAATATTTAAATATTTATTTTCTTTTCAACTCCAACATGCTGAGATATTTGCCTTTTTTTATTCTCATTTGACAAGAAAAGCTTGAATGTGGGACTAGTCTAATACACATATATATAATACATAGTGCCTACTCTGTTTTGAAGATACTTTATTAGGACCTGACAAGCCTATCAACATTTCTCACCAGGCTCGCTAGAAATACATCCGGTGGTTACTGAAAAGTCATAGAACCATAGTTACATATGTAACTCTAATTTTCGCAATGGAGACGCAATGGAGAGTGACAGAATAATGTTAGGAGAAATTAATAATATGACACACAAGCTCATGGGAGCAAGGAGAACATCACTTGTTGAATCTTCCCAGCAAGAATTCCCTGTGTTGTGCATCAAACCAGTGACGTTGTTTTTCCAAGGTTACCACCAGACTTTAAGGTTAAGTCTTAAAGGTTAACCCCCCAAAAAACATTCACACAAGCAAACATGTACTGTATATACTGGTATTTAAATACCGCGTCATATTGTACCTACTCTATTCCACGATTACTATTTTCTTAACATTTTGGTTTGATATTATTTAATCTTATTGCCAATTCTATAGTTCCGATTCTTCACCTGCAGTATTTACTTATGTTTCTTTATACTTCTTTATAATTCTATTATGTTTATTGTCTGCACTAAAAACACCTAAGCAAATTCCTCGTATGTGTAAACCTACTTGGCAGTAAAGCTGTTTCTGATTCTGATGTACACACTCCATGCATTTTCCCAATCCGAAGCAGCAGAGCTCTCTGTGTTAGCTGTGCCATTGTCATGACAACCAGGAGATGAAAAGGAGCTGTCAGACTACAGATTATCTCACAATCCGACTCAAAGCAGTCATGACACTACACTACTTACTCTTACTTGAGGTGCACAGAGGAGCTGACACACACACACACACACACACACACACACACACACACACACATAGCAGCAGCAGACACACTTACACACACATAAACAAACCGGACAACATCTTTATTTTGTTGTACATATGCTCTCGAGATGCTCCATTATTGTGCTCCAACTTTAACACGCACGCACACAAAAACACAAAGGTGCTCAAGATGAAACACTCGATAATATGTAGATCAGTACGCTTAAAACAGTCCGCGTGACATACAACTACACCCACCAACCCACATACAGAAAAACATAAGAGAAAACACACCCTATCTCACAATCCTGCCCACATTAAACCACACATCAGACGTGTCAGTTTTACTGTGTGTTGCTTATGAATCATTTGCACTGTACTGTAAATACTTTCTCTGATTCCCTCTCTCCCTCTTCCCGCACTCTCTCTCTTTCTCTCTGCCGTTTTTTTCACAGATAAATGACAGTTTCATATCCTGCGCTGTGTAAAGTTGTTGAATTTCTTGTCAGATACAAACATCTATGCAGAGCTCTCGGAAAAAGATTATTTTCAAGTACACCGACCTGTACATTTCTGTTTTGTGTTGAAGAGAAACACAGAGAATGCAACAGCACTCCTCTCAAAGACAGACACAGCGTTAACTGCTAGAGGCATACAAATAAGAAAATGATAGCTTACAAATGAACATTGGCTGTGTTGAGTTTTAATGAAAAACGACTTATTCTTGATATGTCTTTATTCTCTTTTTGACTGACAGCTATTCAGACACCATGAGCAGACATGGTGATAGCAGAAGTTTTACATGGCCCTGGGGCGCACCAGTGGCTCATCTGGTGGAGCGGCCTTTCCATATGCGGGGCTGAGTCCTCTCCTCTCTCTCTCGCCCACATTTCCTGTCTCTCTTCAGTTGTTCCTATCAAATAAAGGCAAGAAGACACAGGTGTCATTGTGAGCACCCTTGTCTGAGGATTATCCTTTTGGCCCACCAATCACACAGTGATAAACACTGATGCGCCTCCTCCACCTTGAGGGACCATCTTCAGCCAAAATGAGTACACCTCTTGGGAACATTTGGGGCAGCTTCAACCATCTGTCAGGTAGTTCCATGGATGCATGCTCTGACATATATCTGTGTGTGCTTTATACAAGTACTTACAAGCACATTTGAGCGTGTGTGCGTCTGGGTACATATGATTGGCTCCCGTACTTGAGGTGTATTTAAAGTTTTAGTGTGATGGAAGTGATCTCTTTTCAATTTAAATTGGAGAACCACCCATGTGACAAGATATCAGACATTTTACTTTAATCAATATGATGATTTGACAGTGAAACTATCAAACCATTTAGAGAACTGGCTGTACTCACGGCAGTAGTGTACTGGTTGATAGCATCAATCAACAAAAAGAATCAACATGCTAAATGAGATGGAAGGGATTATTTTTTGGGTGTGGGATTTTCAGCCGTAGGGCTTAAAAAACATCAAGCACTTCTAGGAATATATAATGAAACTCATCCCTCTTGAATCTCTACTTTCTACAGTGCCAGAAGGCAGACCTAATAGGGCTTGTACCATCTCCAGCCGTTGTAATTAGAATGGTAGAATGTATTTTTAGAACCTTTACATAACACGTCTTTCATTTCTATGATTTCTTGCATCCTCTGAATTAGGCATGAGAAATGGTACAATAGCATAAGTTTATAATCTTGACTTTCAGTTTTAATTGTGTGTTTACATCCATATACATACCCCATAAGTGTTATGTTATGTGCGGTCAACATATATGTAGAAGCTGAAACATATAGTCGATTCATTGAATACTGAAAACTGTATGTATATACAGTATGTTAGCTGTTATTCATTTAGTTGTATGTGACATACACTGACATCATAATCTTTGACCTCTGTTTGAGTGTAAGCATTAAACACTAGAAGCCAAGTTGACTTTTGCACTCTCCTGAAGGCAACTGCTGTTTAATTCAACTCCTTGTCAAACATGGCTCGTCTTAATTGCTATGCCTTACAAGGTTCTCTTATTATCTAGCAGGAATATAGTTGTTTTTACAAATGCAGAATAGCAGGGTCATTTGTCCTTAGTCTCCAGACAGATCTCTCTACTCTCAGGGAACTCAGGGATGGAGGAGTGGAGGTACACTGGAAAGAATGTTCGCTGTGCACGTTTCTGCCTATAGTGGAGAAGTCAAATGGAAGAAAGAAATGATCGCCTGCCCATGAACCATGGCCCCTGCCTTTCAATGCTTCAGTGCGATAGCGTGCACAGAGAATTTATGCATAAACGAGTTAGAGACAGGGTGGGTCAGGTAGAACATGAATAAATTGACAGACAGACAGACATGACCTGCGAATGGCTTTGGAGCCGTTTGTACAGCCGCGCCTTTTATTGGTTTCAGTTTAAGCCCGATCTTTGAATCTACACACTGGTCTCATTTAGCCCAACTCGTGCTAGGTGTGGCACAGTGGCAGGCAAAAGGAAACCAAAACCAAATGGGGCTCGGGCTTGGCCCCTTAGCTGAAGCCGCCGTTGGTCCCTCCAGGAGCTGGCTGCTGTCTAGTGGCTGCCCAGGAAGAAAAGAGTGTAAATCAGGCTATACAGGCGTGGTCCGCCGCACAGCTCACCACTGCACAGCCAGCCACATTGTAGATTGGCAGAGGGACAATCAGCAGACACAAGCCCAGTATCCTAACGTGCATTGAGGGGTTCACAGGAGGTGGGAGAGGCTAGCTGTGTGCGTTACTGTTGCCGAGGGTATTCGCTCTTAACGAAGAAAGACACAGAACAGGGAGGGGAGGGGGTAACAGCAGCACAAGTCTTTTACTGTGCCAGTACCATTGGAGGTTTGGACCACTAAGAAACTTCATGAGGCGAGCAGTGAACATGCAGTCTGGGGAGGAGGAGGAGGAGAGGAGGTGACTGAGTGCCCTGCCAGCCCTGAGATTTAAACCAGAGCTCTTGAGTTTGTTGACTTTCTCGTAAGAAGGCAACAGCCATGCCAACTCCATTTTAATTCACATGGCTACTTTGCATGAGAGATGGTGAAAGCATACTTTTTAGTACTTTGTAAATGAGCCATTTGTTTTAATTTCAGTTAGTGTGTGTGTGTCTGTGTGTGTGGTTGTGTATGTTTTGCTCTTGAATGTGTCAACATGTCTGTCTGCATAGAAATTAAAATAGAAACAATGTACAATTACCTACTTTTTCTCCCAAAAGGAACAATGTGTTTGTGAACCACATGTAGTTGATTGTTGTATTGACCTCCACTGAGGTTGATGTTGCCACCAAGTTTAGTTGAAGTGATGCAACGTATTCTCATCTGTATTGTCAGTCTTACATCTTTAAAAATGTGTGCGGGTTCAGAGAAGATAACCAGTAGCTACATGCTGAATGTGGCCCCACAATATAAACACGCATAAGGCAGAGCGATAAGGATGTGCACCAGTGACTATAAATGTGCCAGTGCACACACAAGACATCAAAGATGTCACCCAAGTATATCTGCATTTTGACTGACAGTTGTATACAGGATAAACTTGTCAGTTCATACAGGTTCAAACTGTTGAACTGCAAATCACCTACAGAACTAGTTTTCCAAAGGCAAGTGAAACCAAGATCAGGATCAACAACCACAGTAAGACAGTAGTACCATTAGCACGCAAAGAAAAACACCTCCTTGCTATATTTTTCCCTCGTTCTAGTAAACTCCTCCACATGTTTAGTAGCATAATGCGACTTTAGATTGTAATCTGCAAGGAGAGCATTCCCATTATCCAAGAAAAGACAGGACGCAGTCACATTAAACTCCACAGAAACATTGTTGTTTCTGTCAACCTTTCCTTTAGGGCAGGTCCACACATAAATGTCCGGTCACCGAATCCATCCGAGGATGCTACACTTCAATTTTAGAACTGGTCCCGTTTGTGTTCACAAAGGCAAACTCAAACGGTCCAGAAATTGTAAACACAATCCATGTAGTGGTAATGTTGTTTGATTATTGGTCATACAGTAAAAAGACAACAAACCCCTCCAAATTTCTACCTGGATATCGTACATCATGGAGCACCATCAGGTTATGTTTGTGGTTCTGAACACTGTCAGCAGACTTTAGAGGGCCACGCATATGAACGTCTGCAGATTCTGGTCCTGCAGATTCATCCTCTACAACATCAGGAAAATCAGACCTTTCCTATCGGAGAAGTCTACACAAGTCCTAGTCCAGGCTCTTGTCCTGTCCAAACTGGACTATTGCAACGCACTGCTGGCTGGACTCCCTGCTTGCACAACCAAACCTCTGCAGATGTTCCAGAACACGGCGGTGGGTCTTCAATGAACCGAAGAGAGCGAACGTAACCCCTCTCTTCAATAGACTCCCTGTTGTCGCCCGCATCAAGTACAAAGCGATGCTCTTGGCTTACAAGACACCACTGGTTCTGCACCAACATATCTTTGTTTGTTCATACAGACCTATGCTCCTGCCAGGTCCCTGCGCTCTGCAAACGAACGACATCTGGTGGTACCATGCCAAAAAGGAATAAAATCACTCTCTCGCACCTTCTCTGGATCCGTTCCACACTGGTGGAATGATCTGCCCGCTCCTACAAGATCAGCAGATTCTGTAGCCACCTTTAAAAAGCACCTGAAAATGCATCTCTTCCGTCAACATCTAACTGACAATCACTAACTTCTACTTCCTTTCTACCTCTGCTCAAAAAAAAACAAACCCTTCCTCTCCTTAGCTTTGTATACTGTGCTAGGCTTTAATCAGACTCGTTTTTTGATGCACTTATGCTTCTTGTTACCTTGTGTTGTTATATTGCTTCCATTGTCTTCCTCATATGTAAGTCGCTTTGGATAAAAGCGTCTGCTAAATGATTAAATGTAAATGTAAATGTCTGTTAAAATGGCAGGGATTAAATAATTTAATAATGCAGGCATTTCAAGGAAGACGCTCTGCCGTCAGACGGTCTTATCACAGAAGACGACTGTGATGTCAGTTCTGATGAGACTTGTTTGGGTTTGCATTGCAAAGTGGACCACAACTGCAAAACGTGCAAAAACCACAAAGTTCCGTCATTTCGGTAGTAAATGCATTTCTAATTCAGCAGAAACCAAAACAGGAAGAGTGTTTAAAGCAATAAAATGACACCTACAGTGGTAAGCTTCCTGTGATTGGTTCGAATGGTGTTCACACCAGAAATTAACCGCTCCAGAGTTCAACTTGACAGCAGTCGAAGACCACCCCTTCGAGGCTGTTTGGAACCGCACCAGAGTTCCAGCATTCACACTGGCCCAAAGGAATCGCACCAAGGGGGTAAATGCTTTATGGTTCGGTTCAGCCAGACTGAACAAGACTGGTGTGAACCCGCCCTCAGGTTCAGAAAAAGACATTCTGGTGTCGGGTGAAAGTGCACCATGGTGAATCCTAGCTAAAGTGTCTGAAAAGTTGTCACAATTTTTCATAAAACCAAGACGTAAATCATTTTAACACCACACAGATAGCCTAATCTTAAACTATGTTGTAGAACTAGTTGCCTCATTTTAGTGAGATGCTAGAAGGTGACTTCAGACATGTTTTTATGGTGCCTATAGGCTACTGTTACAGTTCCCTTAAAATGGAAAGCAGCAGTTGCACTAAAGCTGGAAAGTTTATAAAAGTATCCTTGTGACCACAAATCACTAGTGTATACACAGGCCACAATCAGACCCACATGCAGCGGTTGAGGAACATGAGAGCGTCATATGGCTCAGTTGCAAGAAGACAAAGACAACTGGATGACATCAGCGGGGTGTACCACAAAGCACAGTAAAATGGTGAGTTCAGTTTTGTGAAAATTTTTAATCACTGCAGACTGCTATGTCCTTGTAGACTGAACTGAGGTCAAAGTGTCTGGGAGATGTGTAATTGGTAAAACAATAAAGGGAAGACAAAAAGATGATGAAAACAATGTTTTTTTTCTTCATTGAATATAGCAGAAAAGATCTGAATTCAGCATGTGGGAATCCATCTGCCAGTTAGCACAAGAACACAAAACCACAAGATAACACATAAACAATGAAACAGTTTATCAGTAGTGTGTGCATTCTCAATAATCATTTGACTTTCTGCTAATATGAGTCGCTTCCAATTTAACTCTAATATGCTTTCTGGACCTTCTATACAGATCACATTTATACCCAATCACAATGTGAGCTAGACCACCTCCAGATCTGGCTGATCCAGTCACATTCACATGACAATATGTCTGGGGTATTTATCTGAAATGTAGATTGAGATTTTCAGGCAGGAAACCAACTAAGACAGAATAAAATATTTAAATGTAATATACTCCGGGGGCCGACAGAGACACAGCGGGTTTATAGGAGGAGAGGCGTCAAGCCGAGAGGAGCAAGACGGAGGTCGAGCATCAGCCTGTAGACGTAGAATTTTTTTCACTATTTAATTTCTCAGTATTGTTCGAACAGCTTTAAGAAAAACCAAGACGGTTTGGGCGAGATTAGTCTTAGTTTGGTGAAAGAGAGAAACATGAATTCAAAAGGTGTACGGTTGTATTTTTGTTGTAGGAAATATAGGTGTAAGAATATTTCCTTTCTTGACATTTTGTGAGTTTATTTTGACTAAAAAAGCTAAGAGAGCTTGTGTAAAATGTATTAGAAGCTTATCAAAGAGCTCTTGGTGTCTCTCAGCATTTTACACAGACCAACAATTTTATAATCAAATCAATTTTAGTGTGGTCTATTTTTTATTTCTGTGCCAAAAGGTTAAACACCCCTGTCACAGCTTCCAACAAGAATTAAATGAATGTCTCTTTTTCTGCCAGATACCACTCAAAAGGGGCTTAAGCAGAGCCCCATTTTAATTTTCTTCCATTGATGTAAACTTTTTCTAAACTTTAATTTTATGATGTGGAGGTCGTCGCCCCTGCCTTTCTTTTCACTACTTTTTTAATAGCTCTCACAATTCAGAATTATTACATCCAGTACATCAAGCGGCTCATAATAGCTTTTCAATTAGAGTGCATTTATGGTAAAGAATTGC
This sequence comes from Coreoperca whiteheadi, assembly GCA_011952105.1. NCBI lineage: Eukaryota > Metazoa > Chordata > Actinopteri > Centrarchiformes > Sinipercidae > Coreoperca > Coreoperca whiteheadi. The sequence continues at coordinate 24,226,055 of CM022488.1, forward strand.
AGTTGTTTTACTGATGGTTCTTCCACATTTCCCATTAATCTGAAAAGCCTCATGGCTTTGGTGAAGAGGTTATTTCTCTTACGTGCAAGAATGACAAGTTTATTGGAGATCAGCACTGACATTATTGGAGTGATTCTGGACACAAGCTGGGAGATTATCCCACCGATCTCGCCCTTGAGATGGGCTCTCAGAAACCATCTCTTCCTCAAACCCAGACACGGTCTACTGGCGGGCCACAGCTTGTTAATTAAGCCGAGCTCTGGACTGTCCTCAGATCTGGATTGTATGACTGGGCCAACTTTCTGTCAGCAGCACTAAAGTTACACAGCCTGTCTTTGGCCCTTGCTTGGCTTCACCTTAAAACCTGTTGGAGAGGAGGGGGGTTTATAAAGACCTCCCTGCCTAGTGATTGTAGGAACAATACTGTGCACGTTCCCATGTGTTTCCTTCTTAGGTTTTTATAAAAAGGTACTGTCTATAGACTATAGACTACTAGGGTGTACGTGTCCATCCACATACGTCATTAGAAGACAGTCTAGTAGATAAGGCTTGTGTAAATATTGTCTGAGTATATTTAGATTGTCATGTTGAATGAAGGTACCAGCATACTAGCAAGCTTCAGTGTTAGTGTAAGGCTGGTAGAAGGAAAGCATGAAAGCCCTATACAGAGCCTTTATGGTTTAAAGAGTTTGTTTTATGTCAGTGACAGGATTGTTCAAAGTCTCTCTGCTTGCCAAAACATGTATTGTTGAAATGAACACATGAAACATTTTTTCTTTGCTAGAAATGTTAGACATGCTCTTGCATGTACATGATCAAGTAAAACTCCTGACCTAGTTTGGAAAGGCTCATCAAATTATCACAACCTGCCATACAAGTCTTTGTAAAGAAGAAGAAAAAGTAGTGCATCATTGGTAGGTCACGTGACTTCTAAGTCATTGTTTAGGTTTCGACAACAAAACTACTTGGAAAGGTAGTAGGAAGTCACATGAAGTGACTTTAAAGCTTTAAATAACTCAATGATAACGTTTGGTTTCACACAGGACACGAACTCCAGTCTCCTGGGTTTGTTTGCACCACTCATGCACCTCAACCACCTTCTTCTGCAGACTACTTTCTCTATATATTACATCACCTGACTTATTTTCTGGCAGTCCTGTGCCCTGAAGGCGTCTCCTACAGACACTAAAGGGTACCTTGTGCATCTGTATACAACACTGAGAGGCATGACAAAACATTGCTATATGATTACCTGGGAATGAGATAGGGCTGTGTTTGCAGACTGCACTGACTTGTGATGGTTAGCTTATTCGAGAATCACCCGAATATGTAAACTCAAGCTTGCATGTCTGTATTCATCCTCACATCGTAGGCATCAGCCAAAGGACTGGTACGTGACGTCATCGTCATAAGGAAGCTCTTCTGTCGGCTCCACATACATCCGATAGACTATATACAGCTTTTGATACATCTGTGCATACGGTGGCGTCACTTACTGATCCTTAGCAGTTTTATTTCAGACCGCAGCAGAAAGCGCCGCTGCATTTTGGCTTCAGAAATGCTCAAGTTTACTCAAAATGCTTGGGTAAGTATAACATCAGCTTGTGTGGACGCTACCATCACTCTACTGAGAAATGTAGTTAAACTAGCAACGTCGCTACTTGTAACACTGCAGCGCAGCAGTACATTGCGCTTCCAGAGGAAAGCAGCAGAACTTTCAGGTTGTCAAAATGAGTAGCAGAAAAAAAATATCCCCCCTTCTGTGCCGCTACCACTGCTGCTGGGAAAGCAAAGCATTGAATTAAACGGACAGAGTAACTTGTCACTTCCTGGTCCAAAGGTCCCTTTAGAACAATGTTTTCTACATAGCTGCAAAGTTGTGGAACAACTTACTACTCAGCAATATCATCAAAGTTAATCAAAAAAGTAACATCCCCTAAACATCAGACTTAAGGTTATTTTGTCCTTATATGTATTTATCATACTAACACACAAGTTCACTTACAAAATTGCAGAAAAGCTGCTAGCATGGCTCTTCGGATGGCAAACACCATTTGTGGGTTGGTCCACCACTTTGATCCAGACTGAAATGAGCAAGACCTATTTGATAGAAACACCTGGATAGGAATTTTAATTTGTCCAGTACTAGTTGATGACATTACCATCAGCCTCAGCTCTACTTTGGGTTTAAAAGGCAAATGTTAGCATTCAAACACGCTAAACTAAGATGGTGAACATTTTAACATTATACCTGCTTAACACCAGCATGTCAGCATTGTCACTGTAAACATTTTAGCATGCTGACATTAGCATTAAGCTCAAAGCACTCACAGCCTCACAGAGCCGCTATGGCTGTAGACTCTTAGTCTGGTTTCCTTGTCAGAGATGCAGCATGCTTAAGATGGCATGGTTTTAAACTTAGACATCAACATTGGTTTCCTTGAATATTCACAGGTTAAGCTAGGGGGTTATTGGATGGTAATATTACAAGTTAAGTCATAAATTACTACTTCCCTTGAGTTTTGATGATTTGAATGAAAAGCATTACTTTTGAAATTGCCAATGGGTAAACGGACAATTCTTGACTTAGAATGCTTTGCAACAATGTCATCAAGTAACTTTTCATTAAATTATTTTGATTCTTGTGTGTTATGGCTACAGGAGGAGGTCATTCCCCACTCAAAGCAAAATCATGAACATCTTAATGACGTAACATTAAACTTATCATCTCAATAAACAATTATAACTTTCTTTGGCTTCAGTTTTGTGTAATTACAGAAAGTCTTGACAGATCACATCATAGGATTCTAATGTGTTTGCATTTCCAACTGTGCAAAAGAGCGACCATTATCAGTGATCTGGCTCTGACTCTGTGGCTGGATGAGGATGAAGTGGGTGTGTGTTAGGGCAGTGCTGATGTTCAGCCCTCTATGGCCAGTTTACAAGAGAAGCCTCACTTTTTCCAAAGTAAATAAATGTCAACAGAATTGAGTTTCATAGGTGACATCAGGTTATGTTTTCTAGCTAGCTGTATCTAAAGAGGAATTAGATTAATTCAAATTAAAAGAACATTTTTCAGTGCTAGAAACAATGATTAATACTTATACATGTGATGTTGTCAAAACATAGAGCAAAACATTAGTAGACTTATTTGTTGAACCTGCAGACTGTCTGCCTGGGTGTTTTAAAAAAAAAAATCCAAATAGGCTTTATTTTCCATTATTACATCTGCTGGAATGGAACATGTAACCTAATTTCCAGAAAATCTCTCTTCTGTTTCCTGTCTATTCCAATTACTTTTGCATAAAGTCACTACAGATTTTAGATGCCGATAACGTCCCAGGTTTTCTGTGGTGTAGCTTTGAAGTAGAGTTGGTCATATTCAGAAATATCAACTACATATTTCTGTGTCCTTGAGTAGAGATAAGATTAAGTTGTATTTCCCTTTAGAATGGTCAGTACTTTATTCTCTTAGCAGTCTATAATGTTTGTTTGCACTGGCTTCATTGTTGTGTTTGTCTGACTCCTGCGTGACCACACTGGAACAAAATCCCCTTTGACCAGAACTGCCATACACAAATGTAATTATGGTCATTTTCATTTTGATCAGATCTATCTCATGACCTCACTCATATTTCACAGTGTTGTTATTTTGGCATCAATCACTTTATGAATAAAATAAGTAAAAGGTACAAATTGATAATAACAGCAAACTGTTGGGGGGGGGGGGTTATGAAACAGGAAAACATCCTGTGGCAACATGAAATTTGAAAGGTTCATAACATTTAATTCAGTCCATATTTGTTGTGATTTAAAAAATGATTCCTGGAAAAGGGAAATGAGATCTTACTGTATAAGAGTTATTTTTGAAAGTAAGATAAGAGTTAAAATGAGGTCTTGGAAATAATGTCTAAAGCCTTTGTTCTCACAAACTGCCATTCATACTTAGGTAGCTGCTACTACTGCTAGTACTGTTACTGCTCATTTAAACATGTACAAATGTGCAAATTCACAAAGGATGTGATCCGTGTACAAACTCAACATTCTACCACTGGATATTAAGCAGCTGCCTTCATACACTTTCCCTGCCAAGGTTTTCCAGACACTAAAGGAAAAATTCCAGTATTTCATTACCTGGGTCTTACTGTATTTTTGGCTAATATATCAATAAGTGAGGCATTCCCCATTGCCTTCAACTGGTTATGTTATTTTAACAACAACAACAATTCTTCATTTGGTTCATTTAAACTGTCTAGATGACTTTTCGGTTTGACTTTCTTCAAGCTAGATCACATTCCACAGTGAATAAAATTGCACTATACTTTCAGGTCAATCTGCAGGGTCAACCCAGAGATATTGGCCTTCTGCTATGCAAAAGACGACCGCAATCAAGTATTTGAGTGATAGCTCCATGTTTACCTATACTGTTCAAGTAACTGGCTTTAATACTTTGGTAAAGCTTGAAATGTTAAAAAGCCAACTGAGGCTTGTGTTTTATTGGCCTCATTGGACAGTGGTGAACAAAATTCTAAACTATAGTTGCCTAAACTATGGCAGGAAGACACAAAGTGTGCAAAAGAAACAATTGTCTAAGGTACTTTGGTGAACACGCGTGTTAGCTTTCTTGCTGAGAGTTAGATGAGAAGATTAATACCACTAACATGTATGGTGAGTATGAATCTTTAGCCAGCAGCCGGTTAGCTTAGCTTAGCTCAAAGACCGGAAACATCTAGCCTGGCTCTGTATTAAGGTAACACAATCCACCTACCAACACTTCAAAGCTCACCAATTAACACGTTATATCTTGTTGGTTTAATCCGTACAAAATCAGATGATTTAAAAGCGACAATTTGTGATTATACGGGGGGATTATGACTATGTCTTGGCCGAGAGCAATAACTTTCTAGAGTCTTCACTATTTGCCTGGCAACCTCACAGTAATTGGAAGACTACAGGAAGTTACTGTGCCCGGCCAAGAAATAACATGTAAAATCACAAGTTTTCGTTGTTAGAGTTTGGTTTTGCATCGATTAAAGAAACAAGCAAGAACATGGAATGGAAAAACTCCATTACTTGCATGCTGTCAAGGAAAAGGAAACGCTGCTGCTAATTTGAAAAGGTTAAACAGTTCTGGTTCAAGCAGGCCTGACCACTCTCCACTGCAGGGAGGGACTTTAATATGTCTGTGGAGTATGAGCCTAGACCTTTTGTATGCGCATCATGACCTAACTCAAAGTCAGCGAATTGAGGAGCAGCATATAAGAGGGCTCTTTTTTGCGCTCATAGAACTAGGGTTACATTGCTCATTCTTCATTCTATTTCACAAAGACTTCACTTTTTAACAGTGTCTATAGGTTTATCGAGGCAAAACCAGGCAGCATGGAACTGACACAACATAAAGAAGGTGTCCTGGACACATGCGAGTGGACCACCATTACAGACTTTCAACACTGTTCTAACATAGCCTGGTTGACCTCACATAAGAGGCTGGCATCAACACTCAACTGCATCCAACCACATCAGCGCAATCAGGGGGCAACCAAAAACATTGCTCCTGGACACATGCAAAGATGAAAGAGCCTGCTAGATCCCTGTGGTGCAAACGCCAGCCACTGGAAAAAGTACTCATGTATGAGTATTTTTTCAATCATCAGTCTTGCATGTTTTAAAAAGCCAGAAACACAAAACCACTGTATAGTAGAGCACTGCATCTGAATCTCCCCTTCAGAGTAGCATTTTTTCACTTTGTTGTCCAGTTAATTTCACTGTATTATCTGATGGCCATGCTTGTCAGAGTACTTTCCAAAGAGTCTTCAGTACTGATCTTCCGGTTTGAAGCGTCATCCCAAACCTCTGGCTTTGTCTAGGAATTAATGTGTCTCAACCTCTGCAGTTCACTTTGTCTTTTCCTCTGCAGTTCCTTTCATATGCTCAGTGGGTCCTTGGACCTCACCCAGCACAGGATGCTGAACTTCTTGTGTCCACCTTTCATGTGGTTTTAGGCAACAGGGAAAGAACAGGACACACACACACACACACACACACACACACACACACATGCACACGCACACAAAAGGACAGACAGATAGAGAGAGACAGAGCAAGAGAGAGAGAGAGAGAGAGAGAGAGAGAGAGAGAGAGAGAAAAAAAGAAAAAGGGACAGATAGTCAGTGAAAACAGATTCCAAGGATAGGAAGGATTTCATTGTATGTGTTTGGTGGCTTGAATTTCTGACCTCTGCAGCTGCGAACACGGTTGCTTCTTGACTGTTTTGGTGCTGTGTTGGTCACGGCTATGACTTAAACACTGTCCTCAATGTTGTATGTTATGACCAGATGTCTAGAAAATAGAACATTTTTGTCTTTGCCATGTGTTCATACTGTTGCCAAAGCCACCGTGAGGTTTCAGTTTTGCTGAACCACTGAGAAATACACAGTTTCAATATATATTGAATATGTAGGCACAAATTATTGCAGGAGTGAGAATAAAGAATAAGTTATCATAAGTTATTCTTACTCCATACACTAACATGGCGCCCTGACACAAAAACAGGATCCTCCGAATTTATTTTCCCCTTCATTTTGTCTCTCTGCTCCTCTCTATTCCCTCGTGTAGTCGCTACACCACTCTATCACATTTTCTTCCCATTGCCTTTCACCAGTGCTTCAGCTCTGTAATGAGAATCCCAGATGTGCCTTAATAAATATTCTGTGGCCTAACGATTGAACCCTAGCTTCACTCAGGGAAGTTCACTGGAGATCCATGTTTCAAGGCATCAACAGGTGAGCTCACTCATTCTTAAATGGAGGATATTTTTACTCTTCATGGATAGAGCTTGCAGGAGGCTCGGGGGCTGGGAGAGAACCATACTGCCCAGAGAGTATGTTTCGCATTAGGGACACATCATATTTCATGTCGTTTTATCAAGAAGATGGTCAGGCGTATGGGCTGTGTGGAACTAGTGGGACCACAAGCTAGAAATACATTTATGTACCACGATTGAGGCTGCAGTAGTACGCCCATTGCATGCATTGAAATGGTTTAATGTGGATCAACTTCAGCAGCGTGAGCAGGCCTAAAAACACACAGTGTGTATTTACATGGTCATGTGTTATATAAACCTGATGGGTCCCTGTCAACACTTGACCACGAGTGGCAGATCTGGAATAAGGAAACATGGGACAGTGGCTGGAATTGTAAGACAGACAGAGTCAAAGAGGCTGCACAAAGACAGACATGCATGTAGTTGTGTTTATAAAAGCCTTTCATATCAGATATTGGTGACTCTCGGACCATTTGTTTATGGTGGTCACAGTTTGCACTGAGCCGCTGTGTGATTTTCCAAGAATGTGAATGTGTCTGTTTTAGGTAAAATTAGCTTTCGGTACTGACACATTAGCAATGTTGCATGCAGCTGACTCATATGCAAGCTGCTATCGTCTACACATTTGTAGGTGGGCTTCATTTTCTCGCCAACGTCTTCTTCATGAATACTGAACATATGAGGTGATGTCTACATGCTAATCAGTTGTATTACCCAGATCCACTCATTTACCTCTCTTTGTCTCTCTGTGTCCCTTCTCCTCCTCTTTTACTTTTTTCATACTCAGGCCTCATTTCAGAAGACAAGTATTTAAAAACCAAGACAAGCTTCACAGATGGCAAAACAATTTACTAAAAAACACTTTTTTACTGAAAAAAACATCCCTTTCAACCCATTCAGTTTTTGCCCACTGACTCTGCCTTTCTTTCTTACTTATGCTGCTTTTACCCCTTCCACATATCAAAATGTGCTATGAAGTATGTTTGTAGCATTCTTTGACCCTTGACCATGATCCACTGACTCTTAGCACACCCTCCCACACACTCTAGCTGCTGAATACACTAGATACGAACACGTAACAGCAAGCTCGATCTGCAGCTCCCCTAGTCTTCACTGCATCATGCCCACAGTCACACAAAATTACATATCACAGGTTTGTCCCGAACAAAAGTGGCCCTCCAAACAGACCCTCCAACAATGCAGGCGTGATGTACCATTGGCTTATTAAGGCACAATGACTGATCCTTTAGCAAACAAGTGCCTATTTTCACATCTACCAAACACAAAGACACATTTTCATGCCTTGAAGTCATGCGTCTTGCCACTTGATGAATGTAAGTCCAACATTCACTGGCCTTTTAACTCTGGTTGACAGGTGCCTTTGGTGGTTTTTGGTGGAGTTGATGAGAGCAGTGAGAATCAACCATATAGTTTATGTAAATGGTAAATGGACTGTTTTTTGTATTGCGCCTTTCTAGTCTTCCGACTACTCAAAGTCCTTTCACACTACATATCGCATCCACCCCATAACACACACACATTCATACACTGATGGCAGGCGCTAACTGCTCATCAGTACAACCAGTATGTGCATATACAACCAAAACATTGTGCTATAAGCTATGTACAGCCCCAGGTTTATGATGTGGAGCTTGATAAAAGGACGCTGCAAATATTATATCAGTGTAATCTGTAGGACACAGTTGGCATTTTATGAAAGTATAATCAATTTGTAAAGGTTCCTTGCGTAGAAACTCGTTTAGAAAAACGTTTTTTGAACTCTCCTCGTCCATCACCACTAGCTCTTCTCCCTCTTGGCTGTGAAGTACCAGAGCACATCCATCTTTCTGCCTCCCTCCTGGCTGCCATCTCTTTAACACCTCTTTAACACCACCTGTGACTTATTTAACCTGGAGCTCTGGCCCAAAGCCACCCACTGCATGGCCTGTTGCTTGATGGCCTGCAAGTTTGGGTCAAATCTTCCTCCACGTTTGCAAGTACTGAACAGTAAAGAAGCGTAACAGTGTACACATCTGAGAGGGTGGGATTCATCCTACATTGATTTAAATGTTGGGTTAAAGTGTTACCCGACCCATCTTTTGAGTATGAAACACTCACCCCCTGTAGGCTTCACGTCAGCTTGGGTCAGCTTGGATTTACGGCAGTTGCAATGGATTCCAATAGTGACCACTGATGGCATGCACCAGGGACAGGGTGTTTAAATTTCAAAGAGTAAACTCATCGGATTATAGAAAACAGATATAAAATTGTAGCTAAATCACAGAAAAACTGTAAATGACTCAGTAAAAGATAGTGGCATATATTAAAGTGCCAACTGTCATTGGTTTTATTGTGTATATGCGGGTGTTGGGGTGAGTGTGTCCTTAGTTGGTTTGGAGATTGATTAATGTAAGGTGGCTAAAGATTTTGCCATTACATTTGCTTGCATGCGCGTGTCTCGTGTTCGCCCACACCACAGAAAGACCTCTGCTTAATAGAAGGTGTGTCTCTCATCAAATCAAATCAGCCAATATTGGTCCCCAGTCACCATAAAACAACATGAAGAAGAACCCAAACGCGTGTTTTTGACAGCCACTCAGGCAGCATACCATATGTATGAGGGCATGATGAATTTCACTATGATCTCAAAGCCGAATATGTGGGATTACAATTCACAAAGAAGGTTCAAAGGGGTGTTACATATAATAAATCACACCATTGTTTGGTATCCCCCAGTTACATGAGAACCAACACAGTAGATCTCTTTCAATTGACCTTTCTGCCATTTATTTCATGGGTGCAGTGAAATTTGCCTTCAACTTTGCCTCCATGGTATTTTTCTTCTTCAAGAAAGGAGTTTATTTCTTTATTCAACACTATTGACGAGACAAAAAGGATCAATTAAACAAAGAGAAATGATAGCTCATCTTCGGACTGCAACATCAGTCCTTTAAGGGTGGTTTCACTCATTTAGAAATCTGTCAGGGGTGGCAGCCATGCGTGCAGTTACAACTAGTTTGCACTTAACATAAACAAAAGGGAGCTTCGTGTGAAAGGTTGATTATGTTTAGGGGAGACTTTCAAGGTGCGGTTCAAATGTCGCATGATCTCATATTGTACCTGGCCTCAATTTACAAACCTGGAAGCAGTTAAATGTATGTGTCTGTGTCCCTGCATGTGCATATGCATGGAGAAACCTGTGCATGCCTGCATATACATCCGTCTAATCGTACGTCTGTTTGTTCAAACACAAACTCTGACACCCTCTTAAGTAGAAGTCATTGTTTACATGTGGGTGTGTGTTTGTGTACAGCACATACACCAAAATGACTAAACAGGGTGGAGGTGGGGGGGGTAAAAAAAATGTTCCCATCGAAGTGCTGTGAGCTCTATGGTGCCCTCAATTTGTTTGGCCGCTCCTGTCAAGCTAATGAGGTGAGTGAGTGAGGGCGGCCTGGTGGAGGCAGAGGTCAGCCAAGAGCCAGTGCTGCCTGCCAGGCTGCTGTGCTGTGAGGCTGTCGCCCAGGGCCCGACTGCAACCCTGGTCACGGCACAGCCCCCTGGCAAGGCCTGGCACACAGCACACCAATCTGCCGCACATGAACACACACAGCCTGGCAAAGGCAGATTCACACTCATGTATGTCTGGGCCACTTGTGCATGTAAAAAGTATGTATACTGCCACATGCTGTGGATCTTGAAGGCTTGAAAGAATGCACAGATTCACATATTCATATTCACTGTTTGGAGAGGTTTCCTTCTAGCCCCCACAAGACCGCCATGAGGGCGGACTGCCCCCACCATCTGCCAGTAGAGCACTCAGAATGGATGCTTCAGTGCATGCATCAATATGAGCAATTCTTTTAATTATGGGTGTTGTGCAGCTGGTGACGCTGTATTTCCTGGACATTGTTCCAGTTATTGGGTCATTCTCATAGACTGAAATCAAATCTGTTCACGATTTAAATTCCTGCAGAAGTTAAAATCTATTTTTTTTTATCTTTTTTTGTTTTGTTTGTATGTGGTATATATTATGTGAATGTGTGTGTGTTACTTTGGTTTGTTTTCCAATGTTATTTAGCGGTCGATAGGCATACTCAGTTGTACAAATTGGGCCTATCCACTATTGGAGCTACATGTTGTGCCATGGAGTGCAAATGTCAGATTAAACTCCATAGTGGGGATATCTTCTATGCAAATTTCCCCTTCATAGGAAATTATATCCTCTTTATAATACAGTTTATTTGGCTAGAAAAATTACTTTTGAATGTTTATATACTAATCTATAATTGCCTGATTAGTAATTAACTACATAAAATTGTAGTTAATGTGAAATCCCACAAGACAGCAGCATTCCGTTTCCTCTTTTAAGAGAACAGGCATCCAAACAAACATTTTTTTCCAGTTTATTTTCGGTAGAATTATTATCTTCCTCCAGTATATTGGAGCAAATAGAGCCTAAAATTCCTCGTGCCCCGACACTCAAAGCCTCTGCAGCCTTCAGAGTTGCAGCTCTGAGCTGAAATGGAGTCGCCACACCTGCTGGATCTTGCAGCTGTGGCTGTGACACTGAGTCCACAGAAATGGAGAGAGGTCAAAGGTTGTCACCTCTCCTCCTCTCAGTCTCCCCAGCAGCACCCCCACCCCCTCGCCCTTAAATCCTCGGGGTAATGTAGCAGCAACAGTGACACCTGTACATCAACACACATACACACAGCTGAGGATGATTTGACCCAGGGGGTCAAGGTCAGGGAGCAGATGGGGATTTTCGTTGTGACCTTTGTGTGGACAACAGGGGCTTGATTAGCCCTCTGCTGGCTCCTCCTTTGCTACCTCTAACTGGACTTTAACCAGTTACACCTCTCTGCCTCTCCAGTTATTAATCAGGATGGTAGACTTTATTCCAAGCTCATGATGTTTCCATGCCGACAAAATGCTGTCCATGTAAACAAACTGCCTGTTTTGACATTTCTGTTTGAATCATGTCTTAATTTGAGGAAGCTTACAGTCTCCTCCTCGATCATTTTTGCCTTTTCAGTGGAGCAGAAGCTTCAGTGGATGTTAAAGTCCCGTGCTTCGCTTACATCATGATTACTTTACTAAGTCTGTTTCCATTGCCAAGCATGAAACCTTTTTGCAATACTGCAACTTTTGTTTGAATTTCTGGTGTTTCCTCTCAGGTTTTTTTATGCGCAAATTGAAAAAAACAAGTGGACGGCAACGCACTTATTGTGTGTTTCCTTAAGGCCTAATGAAAGTGTTGAATCAGCAGGACTGTGTACGCTTGTGTTCTTGTGTGCAAAAACATTGCTCTACAGAGCTACCAGTGGTCAAAAACAGAGTACCTTTAATACACATCCCAGAGGTTGTTTTTCTATATCTAAATTTTATGCACTAGGCTGTTGTAAATAAATTTACTACCCGTTTTCTATAAAATCCTACTGTATGTAGTTACGGATGCTATAATCACATAGAAAGTCTATGTTTTGAGGCTTGAAAACATTCTAGCTTAAAGCCCACTATGTGTGGAATTTGTATGCGATTATAACATCTTTAAAATCATTCATTAGGCATAGGTAGTTGTTTATAGAAAATGAGACAATTCAGGTAAAAACCTGTGCAGTCTAATAGTTGGACTCAATGGTAGCTGTGAGTGAGGCAGGATGCTTTGCTTTCTGCTGCAGTGTCTTTTGTGAAACTATCATCAGGGGTAAAGAAATGATGCAAACCTCCTGTCATTTGTTCCATATATATAGTTATAAGAAAAGGATGGCCTGTTTACTGGGTTTATTTGGTCAGACCTTGGTACAGTTGCTGGCCTTAAGGGGGGACTTGTAGAGCCAACCAACCTGTACAAGTGGCTTGGTATTCTGCACTGAGGTGAAAATGATGTATACATTTCCAAAGCGTACATTTTTATATTCAAACAAAGAAGGTTTTTTTTTTACATAATTTATCCCATTTACTGTCCATGTGCAAGTTGTTATAGTCTCTCAATGGTTTCACCTTCTCATCTGAATGACGTAGTTTCCTCTGTCCCGAAGATTATGCAGATCCTTATTTTCCCATATTTTCTTTAAACAAGCTACAGTAGAAGACACTGCACAGACACTCTTAATTCACAGTCTTTATTGTGTGTTTTTGTTTTTGGGCTGACTCTTAGTTTTAAGGAATGCCATTTGGGAAAGATATCAGCCTACTGTTGGCCGCAATGTCAACTTAAAAGTTGACCGTTTGTGTCATATTTGGATGGTGCGATATGGTATGTGGCTGCATAGCTCCAGGACCTCCATGCTGAGGTTCTGTCTGAGGATTTTTAGGGAAAAGTGCGGAGGAAAAACGAGAGAAAATAAAGACATAGAGCTTGTTAACTTAATGAAACACTCCGAGGATCAGTTGTTGTTTTACTGCGGTGGGAGCCAGAAGCCGAGGCAGTGAGTGGTTTGGGTTCATGTCAGGGTCTCCTCTTTCACAGCATAAGTGCAAACGTGACAATGACGCCAGCTTCCACTATGAGTGGCAGACTCCTTCCTCATTTGGCTTCTGACAGGAATTGTCATAAGAACAGGTGTCTCGAGCAGCTATTGGACCTTATAATGCAACATGTATTTGATTATTTTATGTTATGTAAGAGAATAAATCTTTCTGAATGCAATTTCTTCTCAATATCCATGTTCCATGTGAGGTCATTGCATGAATTTAAGCAACATGCCTTTTCAGAGACCCCGATGTCTATTTATTATACTCCACACTTTGAGCCCAGATGTTGGACCACTTTTGCTTTACACTGCCTCTTGAGTGTTGAGTGTTGATGTGAATTTATGAGACACAACCTGACTGCATCTGTGACGTTATTAGATAACTTAATTTTTGTTGACTTCAGTTTGGTTCAAAGTTTAGAGGCTGATTTTCTTGTTAACTGACCCTCATCCAGATGTGATCCAAACTGATACAACCGGACTGTAGTCACATCTCACGTCACAGGCGCCCCTGTGCATGCAATGCTGTTAGAGGAGGGATCTGGACATTACTCACAGGCGGTGACAGACATGGACAGACACATGCACTGGCACGCAACAAACGCGGGAAGTAGACTACGAAAGAGAGAAGGAAGAACTCAATACCAGCGACTGTTTACAGTTCACCCCTTCCACACAGACACACACATCCCCACAGTCCCACCAGGCAAATGCATCTGCCAGCAAAGATCCGGCCTGAGTGGGAGAACACTTTCCCAGAGATATCAGTGACGTACATATGTGAGCAAACACGCACGCACAGACACACAGACACACAAACTGATGTTGTGTCAGTCACCGTTGGTTTTCATTGTTTTCATTTCTTGCTGGATTGCCTGTTTATTTTAGCAGTCTATCCTCAGGGAGCCAAAAGGTGGTCCAGTGAGCCATGGAACCCCAGAGTGCTCGTTGTGCTGCCTTCGCTCTATAGTATCAGGGTTTCAGGACGTCCTGGACAGAAATAGCTACATATAGCATCATTATCTGTGTGTGTATCTAGTATACTGTATGCATAACCATAGGTGTGTTGCGTTCAGTGTTTTTGAGTCCAAGTTGGAAAGCTAATGACCCAGACATCACCTTCTTCCAAGTCGAGTCAGGAAGTTCTCCAAGTTTGAACTTACACAGTATCAGCAGCCTGCCCTGCTCGTGGCATGGCCCAACACTGGAAAGAATGTGGCAATGAAAACCTTTGAGCTGTAGGATTCTGTGATAGGCATTTAGGGATTTAGAGTATAGGGAAGGGGGGTTGGCATGTTTTAAGGCAAGAGAGGATGCCAGGGCAGGTTGGGTTGGACACAAGTTCATACTCAGGTTCTGGACCGGGCGGTGATCAGAGTCTAGACGCTTTGTAGGCAGTACTTTAAGAGGTTCAGTGTTTGCTTTCCAGCTATGAAACAAATCTGCCCATCTCTTGTTCCTTCACCTTTTCACCTCTTTTTTGACTGTAATCGAGGAATTTGGATCATAGCTCACTAAATCTGCCTAGAAAGGGTAGTGGATTTTGGCCATGACACAACATACACTTCTAATCTTGTTTTATGAGAAACGGTACAGTTACAGGCTTGGACAGACCTTTTGGAAACTACTAATCATGTACTAATTATATGTCTTTGTAAATTCTGACTGATGTGTACAGATACAACATATATAATATGTTACAGCTCAAAAAAATGTTGACCTCATCTGTAAAAGTAATTTATTTGACCCTGCAGACCACTATTTTTGGACAAACCCTGAAATATAGCTCCCAGTGTATGAAATGTTTAAGGAGGGAGCGATACATTTAGGCATGAATTAAACCGTGTGGTTCAACTAAAGAAATTACTAATTCTGCCCATTACAGAGAAGAAAATAGAAATGTTATGATGTGGATGAGAACAAATAAGATGGGCAGGAAAATCTGCAGTAATTTTAAACTCTACTAAAATACTATGAACACAAATGCTTTTCTCAGTATAGCCATATAGGGATGATGGCTGTTTTAATGTGTTATCCTACCCTGCTAGCTTTGTGTTCTCCTTTTCTGTGATTCAGTGCAGGACTTTGCCTTCTTTACATCAGATATCTGATGTGACCAGCCACCACGGCTGATTTGCAAGGATGAGAGAGAAATAGGCCATCCAGCAACACTATTGCTCTGTCTAAAAGGGACATATGAGATATTTATGACAGTATTCTATCCTACTGTTTCTCACACTGAAAATCCTTGGTTAGCTGGCAATTCAATTAACAATTTATTTGCATTCTCTCCTTTTATATCTCCTATATCTCACATTTTCTATCAGCTCTTGCACACTGTTAATGTTCTATTTGTGTCGAGCTATAGAAATATATATATATTTTACAGGTGTAACTGTTCTGAAACTGAGACTGGATCCACGATATAAACATGCATGGTCTCGAGTCACTGTTCCGATGTCCATGTTGCGGTGACCAGATGCTGGTGCTAAGTGAAAAGTTAAACTTGACCTTATCGCCAAACTTATTACAATTTATCCTGAGGGGGGAAGGGAACATGTGTACAAAATTTAATGGCAATCCATCCAGTAGTTGAGACATTTCACTCAAAACCACAAGTGTCAACCCCATGGTGGCACTAGATGAAATGTCAGATGATCACTTAAGTCATTAGGATTCACGCTCTGGGAACAATGCATTTCTGTACCAATCAGACTTGAGTCAATCCATGTAAGAGACGTTGAGATATTTCACATGTTGCTAGCATCGCTAAATAGATTACTTTAGTATTGCTGCAAAGTTGGGAGGTTACACAGATGGCTGAAATTGTCTGAGAAAATCTAAACTTTTGTCATACTCAAGTCAAAGAACAATGTGTCTGTCAATACACAGGAGCCACATTTCTTAGCACATTTATAAATGTAAATAAATAAAGTTGGCAGAAATATTTGAAATAAATCTAATAAACAAGTTAAAACACACCCTCAATAAACCAATTAGGTCTTGGGGGTTAATAAGCACAGATTAATACTGGTTCCACACTGGCCATGTTCTTCAGTCCATCCTTGTGCCCTGTGTTTGTTTTGGCTATTCCGCCTTCCACGGCTTAACACTGCACTTTTCCAGAGCAGGTGCAAGGGGGTGCTGAGTAAGCCAAACACTGGGTGGGACAAGGGTACTGGAGGCCACATGGCCACACTCATCCACCTGCATACTGACAGGCAGACAGTTCATGTCACAACAATCCCAAACACCCCTGTGCCCCGGCCTAACCTTAGCCAACCCCCTCCCTGCCCCAGCTAACCCCTGCTGACCTCTGCAGCCATCTGTTACAGGGCTCTGGGCTTGGGTGGGGGGGTTTGGCTGGGGTTAGGGATTGGGGCTCCCGTACTGGTGATGGGTGAACGAGGAGGTTTTCACGGGAGAGAATTTGTACACAAAGTATGACGGGGTTCTAAGTAACACATTGCACAGATTGTCTGTAAAATGTTGTTTCTAACACCTGTCTGCTTAAGTACATTGGCATGCACAAATGCTTTATTCTGTTAAGGAGCAGAGCATACAATCACCTGGGGATTAGTACAGGCTCATGTTACAGTGTCACATCCATCTCTGCCTGATGTCTTTCTTCACTAGAGCCATCAGTGCTGCCATAAAACCCATCAGGAGGAGGAGGACTGCCCACTCCCCCTTAAATACAAACAAATAATCCGTTTCCCTGGTTGCATGACAGATCTTTTCCTACAAACATTGCCATTTGTTTAGTTGTTCATATATGTTATGTTTTGGGATAATTCCCCTTCAGAGGTACCATCTTGTTATCGAGGGGACCCATTTTACCATATGGGAAGGGTTTACCGCATCTCCACAGCTGTGGAGATTTTGGTTCACATTTTCCCATGGCGTTGGACATGCATCCCTCTAACTATGATAAAACAAAACATATAAAGTACTGCACTTATGGTTCATGCCCCAGGTCCCTGATTCAAGGAGCTAAACCTAGTCAGGCTCTCTCTTCGATACCTGGCTTAACCAAAGTTAACAATGGCAGTCCAGTCCTGCAACACTTCACCAGCCTCTGTGCAAGTGGGTTCTTTTGGAGCCACGAAAAAACATAAAATGTGCAAATAGCTTGTACAAAACACACAAGAGAGCATCCAACCAGCTGACTTTGTCTTGCCGAAAGCCTCTTTTGCTGCTTAAAAGCCTAAAAAAAACGTTTACATGGTTTACTCTCCCTATACTGGAGAGTAAACCCTTCTGTCATCATTTGGACAGAAGAAGGCCAGTCTGACTCTCCCAATCCAATACTGTAAAGTATTACTAAGGCTGACCTATTATCTCTTTTTCACTGGCTTGCTAGTGTTAGCCACTGGTAAGCCTCTTATTCAGGAATCACCTGGGTTTTGTTAAGGTGTGAACCCTGTAGCTTCACCTTGAGGACTGGACTTCCACATGCAGTCACTGGGGCTAAGCTAGCTGTTGAAGTTCAGTAAATTCATCCAAACCATAGGCTGGCTGCTTGTTTTGTCACAATGTCTCCTTTGGTAATACAGCTGGAAATACAGTGGAAGTTAATACAGGTTAATACAGTGGAAGCGACATTTGGATGTGGTGGGTTTGGAGTTGTCTAAAGGCACCATTGCACAGAGCTGGGCTGACTAATGAAAGTAATGTAATGATAAATGTAACTAGGCGAATAATATGTAAGTATGTGAGTATAAAGTTGTTGTGGCCAACATGTTAGTTTCCTATTCAGAATCAGAATCAGAAACACGTTATTGTCCATCGCAAAGCGGTGGAAATGTGTCTTTGACGTGGCTGTTTGGTGCGGGGAAAACAGTGTACAGTGGATTCATCAGAGCCTTTTGCTGAACAAACTACCTGTTGCAGCTGGAAACGATGAGATGCAAAAAGCTGCGGGCCGTAAAAACCAGAACAAAGAACTAAAATAACAGAAAACGCTCAGTACAACTGAGGAGGCGTGTAGAGTTAATGATAATTCCCTGCGGCTTTGTCAGTACAAGCAGCTGCTTTTACATTACACGTGGTCATTTGGTTAATGTAAAAATATTGATTAATGCAGCTGTAAAAATCTGCCTCATAAACAACCAAAATTGACTTAATTTTCCAGGAACTGTCTTTCATCAAAGCCATTGCATGCCTATTACGCAGCGTGACAACATTATTACTACTGTATGATGTGTGTGTGAGCAATTTCACCTTCATTATTTATGGTAAGGAGACAGAAACAGAAAGTGCCAGCAGCAGAAAAATCCAGGCCAGTCATGTATTGGTGCTTTTGCAATAACATCCTGAAGGTTGTATTTTTAGTTAAAGTCTTTGAGTCAGGGACATGAGGCGGGCAGCCCAGGAGGGCCGTTACTGTCCAGATGGTGACAGCACTCTGATGGTTTTGCCTTTGAGGCGCCAAGATGGAAACATTTGGAATAGGAGTGAGTCACACGTACCGGTCACAGGATGGACAGGCACTCATGACTCCAGAAAACACACACATTTACAATTCGTGCGAACACAGAGGATACATACTGTATTTGTATCACAAATTTGTTAGTTCCTTACATACACCAGTGAGCTGGAGTGGCCACAAACATCCAGTACACAAAGATGTACCTAAAAAGTACAACCTAAATACATGCAAAACACAAACATGTCTTTCTTGTATGTTTTTATCGTCTCTTTTTGTGGGCTCAGTCATAATTTTCATGGTGAAAGGAAAAACTAGAGACTTGGATGTCAACAAGCAAGTGACTGAATCCTTACCAGATACAAGTATGCATAGCAATTTGTCATTTATTGAGAAACTATAATCTGCTATGAGACCATTTGACAGTATTTTAAGATATTTATTTTTTAATATACTGTATCATATCCGAGTAGGATGACTACAGTACAGTATATACATTTCCCTTCTGCTTTGCAGTTTTACACTCCATCTGGCAAAGTGTAAACTGACGTCTTAGTGGAGGCAGGAGGCCTGACACTCTGTCTCACTCCAAATGGCGACATGTTTCCATGTGTGACAAAGGGCAACAGGCTTTAGCAGGAAACGAGACACCTGTTGCTCTGGTCTGGATACCACGCTTTGCCGACCAGATAAATATTGATTTTCGGATTTTCCCTCCCAGCGAGTAAGTAAACTTTACTTATATTGTACAGATATTATAAAGCGCTTTGCAGAAAGAGACAAAAGAAACGGAAAAAATAAGGAAAAGAGAGAAAGACAAGAGGATATGTAAAAACCCCACCAGAAAATATACATTAAGTATAACTTTGGGAAAATGCCTTTTTTATGAAATGTTTCTTCTCTGACTTTTAGGGCGGCTGTTGCAAAGTCATGGAGCAACGATGGTAAAAGCACCAACATCTTTCCTTTTTTTTAAGCCTTGAACTTGAACTGAGGCATTACAGTAGGAGAGGTGTATCCTCTCGACTCTCTCAATTGCGAAAGTAGCACGACATTGCTGTACCAGAGACTGCAGCTTGCTACCCATCACCTGCCCACAGTCAGTGTGGGTAAACAATTTTTCTCTAACCTCAAGCAGGACATCAAGACGTTGTTCAAGGATTCACTCCAGTCCAGTTTCACTGAGTAATCAGCTGCACAGGCTACAAAGATCTAAAATAATACCAATGTGTAGCACATTAAGATTGCCTAGACTGCCCTGTTTTAGCATAGCCAACGTAATACACTTACACATTCAGCATTTCACATATGCAGCTGTCACTCTATAGCCCACTTTACTGCCATCTTTCCTGAAAAGAGTAGTTGACTTCACACTATTCAGTTGTGGACAATTTGCTTAGGCTCCGACTACTATAAACAGGCCACCCTTTTATCTGTGCTGAGAAGATCTAATTAAGATGCCTCTCTTGCTCAAAATTATACCTAACACCAAGTTCCTGTTCCTGTCCTAGAGTGGATTATCCTAGAGAAAGTGGTGTCTGTACCAACAAGACCTCATACTTTACAACAAAAGTGGTACTTTGTCAGCCCCTTCCAATGTGACTCACATGAAAGTTTGATGATCTGCCACCCCTATGGTTCACTTATAGTTAGGGTCGTTCAGGCATCTAATACTACTTGGTTAAGGTTATGGAAAGTCCATGCCCATATTTGGGGTAAGTGATGTCAGTCTTCAACTCAGACAGCAATGGAGTCCTGCTATATAAGCATCAGTAAACATGTCCACGCACAGGTAAGGTTAGCCTTCTGACTAAAAGCCAAGCAAACAAAAGCTGAGCTAGTTAAAATAGCAGCAAAAGCCAAGCAGTGATATGTCCATAATCAGATGTTCAATGGCAGTATTAGACAACACATGCTTGTCAAGATGGGTTTGGAGACAATTAGTCCACAGAGTAAATATGAAAAAGTGTCAAAATCATAGCCACAGAGTAGAGGAGCAACTATTTGGCAAAACTGTACACAGAAGCAAACACAGATTAAAGTGATGACCCCCCTTGTCATCCACCATTTCTGCCCCCAAATAGACCATCTCATTCCCCCCATGTTGTCATCTGGACTCCCTGTGGAGAACAAATTACTATTTTCCAGAGTCACAACTCTATTCCATGGTGTAAAGGAGATGAAAAGATTGTAATCCTCCTTTCAGGAAGCATTACGCAGGACTTCCAGTGGCGTTGTTACATTTTCCCATGAACTAAAGCTTGTACTTTTTTTTGGTTTTTGGTTTTTGGTTTTAAAAGTACCTTTGGTGAACGTTGAAGAGAGAGAAGTGGCACTGTTTGACCGTTTGTTGCCGACATTTCTGTGAAAGTCAAATTCAAACATCAACTTGGGATGACAGCACAAATATTTGGGGCCAGTTGCAATAGTTGGCCTGTTTCAAATCTGTCACACAAAATATGCAAGTAGCTTCTTCATATTTGATCCATACAGCAAAAAATACAATATGCACACCTTTCTAAATAGAAACCTAAAACCAGTTTAACACCAGAAAGAGAAATAGAACCAGCATCTAAGATTTGAATACCAAAGAATGTACAATGTACAGTTTACAGTAACAGCATAGATGAGATACAGTTACTTAAAAGTACAGTTCAAATGTAAACTATGTTGGACAAAAGTCAGTGGATTTATGGCAGGTTGCCTCTTTGGCTTTATTTTGTCCGAAAAGGAAACACTGGCATCAAGTGGCCAAACATATTATTACAGATACTGCACACAAATTACAACAAGAAACTACTTTCATGCAGTAAACTGCAACAGTACAGTAAAGTAACCGCAACCATCAGACAGTTTAGTACATTTACATTCAGTCATTTAGCAGACGCTTTTATCCAAAGCGACTTACATATGAGGAAGATAATGGAAGCAATTATAACAACACAAGATAACAAAATGTGCATCAAAATCTAGTCTGATTAAAGCCCAGCACAGTATACAAAGCTAAGGATAGGAAGAGTTTTTTTTGGTTTTTTTTATGAAAAGAGATAGAAAGGAAGAAGAAGTTAGTGATTGTTAGTTAGGTGTTGACGAGAAGCATTTTCAGGTGCTTTTTAAAGTTTGCTACAGAATCAGCTGATCTTGTAGGAACAATAGTACATTAACGGTAGTACATTAATTGAACAGTCACATCAAATGTTAAAGCCACAATAACTTCCTGAGAGTTGAGTTTTGATATTTTTCATTTTTATAATTACAATGATAAAAATTATCAAATATAACGAAAAAGGCTTCATGGAAGAAAGTATTAGTATCTTCCCTGAAGCGATTTTGCAGTTTGAAATACATCTTCTTGTTATATTTAAACTACATGCAATAACTAAAATATATTGCAACCACAAATATTGATTATAATAATTCACGTATTTATCATATTTTTACATGACTGAACACGTTCCGATTTGCAGCTCCATTGGCTCCAAGTATTTATTACTGTCGGGACTCAGCGGGATGAGTTCAGTCATGTGGGTGATTTTAACTGAACTTTGATTTAAGAACTGCATTCCCCTTTGTCCCACAATCTATGAGACAGTGAACACACCATTACCGGATGTCACCAAGTCAACAACAGTTCAGCGACCTCTGCCCTCTCTCCCTCTCGCTTCTCTTCCTCCTGGCCTCGTGTCAGCCAGCCGCAGGCCGCAAGAAAGCAGCCTGCCCGCCCGCCCGCCCGCCTTCCCTCCAGACGACAAAGCCTCCCGAAGCAACCTGTCCTCTTCTGCGCGGACTGGTAACAACCACTGGGCATAGCACGTTAGCTAACTAAGTTAACTCCTTTTAACTTGGCGCAATTAGCTTACAGGTCACCTTTACCTGCTAGCACGAACACACACACAACTTTAGCAGAGCCACACCTCATTACATTTCCCATTGTCTAACCATGCAGCTCACTTACTGCTTAGCTTCAAGACACTCGTGCTACTGTAACCGTAGCTTCACCAGCTAGCCGGTATGGCCCCACCGCCGTTTGAATTAGCTTTCCTTTGGAGGAGCCATTCTTGCGTCCGAGCAGCCATCCACATGCTTGGTGTATTTAGTTAGTGTGCATATTGTGTTTTTGCTTTGTTTATCTTTTTTAAGAAATGCTTGTTTAATGCTTGCCGGTCTCTTTAGTGTCTCACAATAATTTGCCAACCTCACCTACTAGCTATTAATGGTAACTTCGGGTTATAGTTAATTTAATTATTAATCTGAGTTCCAAATTGATAGTTTAGCGTATTTTATGACTCGATCAATAAACCGGCTGTCATTTCCTTGTTATTCAAAGGTGGTGCCCCGAGGTCTTTATTAAATTAATATGTATGCTTGTCTTTGATCTTGATTGTCATCTTTCACTGCTAATCATTACGATCTGTAGCAGCGGTAGAATACAAAAAGCCCTCTGTTAACCCCATTTAAAACTGCTTTTTCACGTCTTTCTTCATTCTCTGGTAGATGCACACCAAGTAGATGGGGCGAGCGTATATTAGCCAATCAGACAGGAGAGATTGTCAGAGCAGCAGTGGCCCGACCTTACTGAGTTAGATGCCCTGATGGTTCCCAAAACTCTGACACTGATGTTTGATCTTAAATCCTTTTAAGCTCACAGATTTCCTTTGAACCTCAACAAGCAAAAGCTGGCTGCTTATTTGCTTAATTTTACAAGCTTAATTGGGAATGTGTCTGTGCAAGGTCAGGTGATCATTGCTGCTGATATTCCTATTTAATGAAAAAGGCTCTGAGCACTGCAAAGAGCCCATCTGTTTGTTTTTTTTCTTGAATCTGTGACTAACTTCGGACAGGTGGCACACAAGGTCAGACCGAAATGATAACATTTTTTGTAAACCAAAAAAGAAAATCTTGTGATCTCCTCCTTAATTGTCATTTATGTAGCCATTTAATGTGGGTGTTTAACACCAAATCCCAAACTCAAGACTGTAAAAGTCTTCACTTTTAAGAATTCTGGTGGTTTCTTGTGTGGACCTTGATGGAATTTACAACTTTGATTTTGCTCTGCCACGTCTCTATAGACTTATTTGGCCAACGAGGTATGTTTCACACAACAGTGGTGTTGGGCCTTGCCTAGCTTAGCTTAGCCTAGCCTCCCATGTGGGGGAAACAAAAGAAAGGCCTGACAGGGTTACATGTGGCCATTATTTCACACTGAGGTGTGAAATTGAGATGAAATCTCGCTTGACGCCAACGCCAGATCCCAGTTGAACACAAACAACTTATTGGACGAGCTGCAAGATGGCGCATGATATCTCGACGCACAACAGACGCCACTGAGGTTATAAAGCCCTGCGCCACACTCTCCTCTACGTATTTCCCACTGTGGCTTTGTCGCATCAGGAGACGGCTGTTTCTCCACAGTAAGTATTTTCAAGAAGACGCTTTTCCACCTGAACTTTAATTACCCTAGGAAGAAAGTCTCAAACCTGCTGGTCGAGCTAACAGACTGTCTTGTTTTTTTTTAAGCAGTCTTCGGATCCTCCATAACGATCCGTGCCTGCAGAAAGGAGCGGTCGCCACTTCACGGAAGAGCCAGAAGGCCGCAGAGGCCCTCTCTTCCCCCGACTTGGACTGCTGTTTCCCCTCGCCTGACTGCCGAAGGAACAACCCTGCCACCGGGCCCCGTGATAGTGTCGGACCCGGCTTCGGTAGTACTGAGCCTGAGAGAAACGTCAGCGAACTGACGCCATTGATCGCTGGACAAGAGCAATCTCCAAGTAAGACGCTTTTGTGTCTGCGCAGAGAGCGATTTTTATAGCTGTGTGTTTTTTCATCTAAGCTTTATTGTTGTGAATTGTGCTTTGCTTAGTTTGGGAAGTGACGGTCGCCATTCCGTCTTTGTGCGTTTTCAGTTGGGCTGACTCGTTAGCTTTAACCACTGTCTTGACAACTATTGCATTGGATTCAGTTTCACAAGGACTCGCAACACTGTGGGCTGCTTCCTTTCAGAAACAGGTTTTCTGCAATTAATCTAGAAAGAATACAGCATTTCGAGCCCAACTTGGCTCTTCATCAGGTACAGAGGCATCAGTGACCTTGGATGCATTCTACAGTGTTTTGAGTCCTTGTGAAACAGTAACTATTGGATGGATTGCCATGACATTTGGTACAGACCTCCCCCTCAGAGTGAATTGGAAAAATTTAATTATAATCACTTTGGTGATCCATGCTAGCACAGTTTAGTGTGTCATCATGAAAGATTAGCGCAGCTCACTGTTGTAGTACTGATGGAGCCATTAGCTACGGTTCATGTGCAATTTTGTAGTATAGCTCAGCTGCCCTTTCTTTTTGAAGTTTTCTGAAGATTTTGGTGCTGGTAGTGCCTTTTTAGCCTTTCAGTCCAGTTCTCTACCTAAAGGGAATTTTTTTGTGATTTTAGCGGCTTTGCAAATTGTACCTTTTTCACGTTGTGAAATCATTGTTGTCAAATTCAGGCTCTACCTCTTTAAATGTTACTCTTGCATTTGCATTTCTATCCCAGCATTAGACACATTCAGTTCAAAGGTTGTGGGTTTAGTATTACTGATGATATACTACATTGTAAGGATGTCCTGTCATCTCATTCTGCAGTCTCACTCTCGTTCAACTTTCATAGTCCAGTGAGATATTACAAAGCTTCTTGAAAACATCACAAATCCTGAACATTCTCAGGCTTTTTATGTCCTTTTAATTTTATGAGTTGGGGGGAGTCAGGACTGGAGAAAAAGCAACCTCATTACATCACTGAAATAAAATGAATGGTAATGTACAGAGAAATGTTTATAGTCACATTCCTGCAGCCTGCTCATTGCAAATGTCTGCATGTTTTCATCATTTTACTGCACTGGTATGGGTACAGAAAATTGCTGTCCATAAAATGTTATAACTATTTCAAAGTTTTATGGACTAATGCAGTGATGTCATGAGATTGTACTACCAACAATCCCGGTAGCTAGACTGGGCTGTGTAACTTAATAGAAAATCCATTTTTATTCCATTATTCTGCTGTAATTTCTAAAGTGTGTCTGTAACAAAGACGTGTCTCATCCGTGAAGGTTTTCGTGACCATATTGGTTTCTTGACATGTGGGTTTCTTTTTATGGTAACGAAATCTATCAAGACGTAAAATAGGATCTTTTTCTTTGGCGCAGTCACAAATTTCTCGTGGCCTTAAAATGCATTTCCACACCTAAATAGCTTGTTTGTGGAAATATCGAACTATAAATATGAAGTAATGATTCACACACCACAAGGTTTGTTCAACCAACATTGCAGTTAGATCAAGCCCTCCAAACTAAATGGGGGGAAAAATAGATTGTCATTACCTCCCAAAACACATAACAATATAACCATGACAAAAATGATTCATGACTGTTCCCTGATCTGCCTAGTTCAGCTAAAACTGCTAGATTATGGTGGTTTGGAATAAAAATAAATCAGTAACCCTTTATTTGGGTAGTCCTAGAGATAGGTTATAGAGCATTTGTAACATTTCAACTGTTTCGCTGTTGTTGATAGATGTGTAACAGATTATCAATAGAGTATATTTGGTAATTCATGAACATACCATAACCAAAATGTTTTTTTCCTCCCAAACCCAGAAAACGGTTTTATTTGTGAAAGTGTTGAATCTCAACTAATAAGCTGCTGAAATGTTACTATGGGTGCTT
The DNA here is from genome assembly GCA_011952105.1 of Coreoperca whiteheadi. Classification (NCBI taxonomy): domain Eukaryota; kingdom Metazoa; phylum Chordata; class Actinopteri; order Centrarchiformes; family Sinipercidae; genus Coreoperca; species Coreoperca whiteheadi. The sequence goes on from CM022488.1 coordinate 24,252,485, forward strand.
TCACTCCTGCCTCGTTTAGTTCGGTTGAATCGTACTAAAGTTCGTTTGTCCCTTTGGTGCGGTTCGTTTGCTCAGGTGTGAAAGCAGCAATCGCACTCGGGTGCGTACCAAAAGCGGACCAAACAAGCGTACGGTCTCGGTACGCTTTCAAACGAACTCTGGAGCGGTTCGTTGGTGGTGAGAACGTGATCTGACCTCGGGCCGACCCAACTGCAAAAAATACTGATCATTTTTTAACCAAACCTGCTGCCGTAGTCATATTTTTGGAAGATGAGCATGTCAGAGTTAAGAAGAATTAATGCACGCCTCCGCTTGAAGTGACGCGCGCTCGTCGTTTTCCCTGCTCGGAAGTCCCCCGACAGTCTAGGCCTATAGCAGCATAACTAACGGATGGTTCAGGACTCTCCTGAGCCATCCCTAACTATAAGCTTTATCAAAGAGAAAAGTCTTTAGCCTACTCTTAAATGTGGAGATGGTGTCTGCCTCCCGAACCCGAACTGGGATCTGATTCCACAGGAGAGGAGCTTGATAGCTAAAGGCTCTGGCTCCCATTCTACTTTTGGAGACTCTAGGAACCACAAGAAACCCTGCATTCTGAGAGCGCAGTGTTCTAGTGGGGTAATAAGGCACTATGAGCTCTGTAAGATACGACGGTGCCTGACCATTAAGAGCTTTATAGGTGAGGAGAAGGATTTTAAATTCTATTCTGGATTTCACAGGGAGCCAGTGCAGAGAAGATAGTATTGGAGTAATATGATCTCTTTTCCTAGTTCCTGTCAGTACACGTGCTGCAGCGTTCTGAATCAACTGGAGAATCTTAAGGGACTTTTTCGGGCTGCCTGATAATATGGAATTGCAGTAATCCAGCCTTGAAGTAACAAATGCATGGATTAATTTTTCTGCATCACTTCGAGACAGGAAGTGCCTGATTTTGGCAATGTTACGTAGGTGAAAAAAGGCTGTCCGTGAGGTTTGCTTCATGTGGGAGTCGAAGGATAGATCCTGATCAAAGATAACTCCTAGGTTCCTCACAGAGGTGCTGGAGGCCAGGGCAATGCCCTCTAGAGCAATTAGGTCTGCCGACAGCGAGTCTCGGAGGCGTTCGGGGCCAAGTACAATAACTTCAGTTTTGTCCGAGTTTAGCATCAGAAAATTTCTGGTCATCCAGGTTTTTATGTCCTTAAGGCATGATTGAAGGTTAACTAACTGATCAGTTTCATCCGGCTTAATCGATAAATATAACTGGGTATCATCTGCGTAACAATGAAACTTTATGGAGTGCTTTCTAATAATATTGCCCAAAGGAAGCATATATAAAGTTATGCTTTATGCTTTATATAAAAATTCTGACCAATCGAAAAGCAGTTTAGGAAATACGCCAACTGGTCAACTGGTTCGGACCAAAGCAATCAGTGTGCTGTGAAAAGGAACCAAAAAAGCTGGAAAATGCTACAATGGATCATTGTTTGCCCTCGGTTCGGACCAAATGAACCGAACTAGAGGTGTGAAAGCGCCCTAATACACAAAGCATAAGCTTTTATGGCAAACTAGCCTGAAACCTTTAATTTCTCATATTGTGTAACAAAAAAAGAAACTAAAGTTGTATACATTAGGATTTGTACTGCTTTTTTTAATGTGTTTTTTCCCATCAGAAATAGTAAAGCCATACAATGTAGCAAACCAAACATGACAAAACTCTATACAGGCATAGTAGCTCATTCACACACATTCTACAGTCCACACCGACAAGTCAAAGTGGGCACATGCCACTGGAGTTCCCATCTTGACAAATTGCTGACATTCAGTTTGAAGTAGACTCTTTTCTCAACAAGCATTTTGATGGCAAAAATATAGATTATTCTGTCTCATAAGCCGAGTCAGGACACGGTCATCATGTGAAAATCAACACCTGATGACCATCTATGGGCATCTTTCTGGAAAGGGCTGGGTTGAGTAAGACTCGAGGATACTGTGTACAGATTACAGTCAGCAGTGTTAAGGTAACAGCTTGATTGGAGCATGCAGGCTCTTGCTAATAAATAATGGGACATTCTGGTCAGATATAAACGCCCTGTAAGTGCTGTATTTTCTATTTTTGAAGAAGTACACTGGAGGTAATGTAGGCCCCCAAACTAACCCTTATTTAATTAGTTTACATCATGCTGCCAACTGATCGTAGAGTATCAGGCATAAAGGAGGGAGTCGTAATCTCTACTGCTCAGTCCTTGAATGGGATTTAGCGAAACTCATTTTGCTAAGAAAAATTAGCATGTGAATCAACATTAAAATTAAAGTTCCTTTTTTATCTGAAATCACATTACTAAACTCAAACATTTACCCTTTGACGTGCCATAATCACAGCTAAAACACTGTAGTAGAATAAAAGTGGTTCCTTTTGTAATGATCTCTCGACACCACAGGAGGGCAGCAGCTACTGACTGAACAAGCTCCAGACCCATCCTGAGATGCTGTGCGAAATACAATTCAGGAGCAAGTAAGTCTGCTTCCACACATGCAATGGTGACACGGGTCTGTCAATTTCCATGTTGTCTCTTAACCAATAGAAACCCACTGATAATACTTCAACATTTAAGTGCTAAACTTGGACAATGTATTTTCTAGGCAGGTTTAAGTTAATAAAACATTTGTGTTGGCATCACTTTAGGATAACTCCAATTTGGACTTTAGTAACAACAATCTTTCATACAAAATATTTCCCCTCTCCTAAAAAAAAAAAAAAAATCCTCCCCAAGAAAACGTTAACAAAAGAAAGTAATGCTGTGGAAAAAAAACATTCAAAAACAGTGATACACTTTTAAGTGCACACAATTTACACCTTTATATATGTCAATGCACTTGACTTTAGCCAAAATAAAAAGCAATCTTTTCTTCTCACTTTCAGTAATCTTGATGTATACTTTATAATACATGTATACACGATAACATAGAGCAACAAAGCAAAAAAAAATAAATATCTTAAGTCACTGTTTGGAAGGTTTTATATATATCTGTATATGTATATTTATATGTATAGCTTACTTTTGGGTTAGGGTGTGAGTGTTAACAGTTTTGGCCGGCTGACGCAAAGAGCTTCTTCCTATTGACGGAAACTTTCAACACAGGAGACTGAAGAGCAGTATAAGAGAACCCTTTTCTATAAAGGTCGTCCTCACAAAACAACTATAGGCCCTTCAGTAATGAGCGAAGAGTAGTGTGGCTATGTGCTGCGCAGCCTGAACAGAGAATGTTGGCAGATAAGAAGCTAATCCTCCTCTTCGCTTGTCTGACCAAAACAATCACGAGACTCTGCGTGGATGCAACGATTCAGTGGCCTTCTTACTGATGCGTTTGTGTTCAGAGAGTAATCATAGATGCACAAAAAATAGTTTTTAGCCAATCTCGTCAGACTCTAGCTGCACTTGAGAGAAATAACACCTGTTGCATCTTTAGCGACACTGCTACATCGAACAGGGAAGGACCTGTGGAATTTTTGGAGAACAACCTTAATTCCAAGTTTGGCTATTTGAATAGACAAGACAGCCTGGAAGAGTGTTATGTTCTTCTTTTTCTTCAAAAGCTCTGCGTTACAAAACAAAGTCAGGCACCAAATGTCATCTAGAATAGTCCTACTCATAAAGCAATCTAGAATATTTACACAGACCTCCACCAGCTGCGAAAATGTCCGAAAACATTGTTTGCAAGATGGCAACGGTGCAGAATTGACCTACAGTATCAGTACATACACAAAGAAACAGTTCAGTATTTTTGATTAAGCAGCCATAATTGTTTTACAAAAGAATACTTCCGACCCTCCGACAGTGGCACACTATACACGCCCTGACTACCTTTTTTTTAAAATCTTTGGTTGACCAGTCAAAAGCCTGATAGATTTACAATCCAACTTTACATCGCACAACTTGACTTCTTCTTTAGAAAAATAAAAATCAAACAATTGTTTTTTTTAAAAAAAAAAAAAAATTACATTTGCACACACAATGTCATTCCCTCTTCCTGTTCATGCGTTACCCTGCCGGGGAGATCGGAGTCCCCTCCCGGCCCATTGTCACACACAGCCATGCCCATCCTGCACTTCCTCTGGTCCATTCTGGAGTCCGTCCAACGAGAAAAGAACACGCATGCAAGCTGCAAACACACACACACACCACACACTCTCTCTTGTTCTCTTTCACTTGCTTACATACGCAAGCGCACACACAGACACACAAGTAAATGTAAAAGAGCAGGAAAAATAAGGTGACGCGTCAAACCAAATGCTAAATTGTCCGAAACAGAAAGTACGTGTCTGTGGTTAAAAGGAACGAAAATAACCAAAGGCATTTAAAAAAATAAAAATAAAAATAATAATAATAATAATAGAAAGCGCCAGGGTTTGCTGTCAGCTCTCATCGTTTCTGCGAGGCGATCATCTTCAAGACGAAGTTGACGATGGCGTTGGCAGGCTGGTCAGGGTCCATCTCAGCGAACAGGTGGCTGACGTTGTCGGTTGTGCTTCCCTGCTTACGCGCCACAAACCCAAACAGCCTGGAAAGATAAAGTTTGTCATTTACTTTTTTAAAGCATTGGACTGTGTCTACATTGGAATCCATAGCAATAGCCAACAGAAATGATAGGAGATTTAGATTTATTTACCAAATTAAAAATGTCTGTAAAGGGTATTAACCCGAACAAGTTAGTTTGCCACCTTTTTCATGAACTAGAATTTGAAATATTTGATTTGACAACATTGTTTGAAGAATAACACACCTACATTTGATGTGATACATTTTTTAGATCCCTGGGGGATATTTATGAATGTTGCAAAATTTCCGTTTAGCGAAGTACGTATTTCCCAAGACTATGGCCGTAAACAAGCCCAGATGCAGTCAATCTGATTTGCCGTTTTGACGCGTGCCACAAAAGAAACTGTTTTCTGAAATATTGGGTGAAGAGAAGACACTTTTGGAACTATAAGTGAGCATTTGTCCAGCTAGAGGAAGGTTACGTGTGAGGTAATACTAGTTAAATATATGTCCGATCAGCGTTAGAATTGTAAGCAGTTTACTTACTTGGCTGTGCCTCCCTCGGGCTTGTTCCACCTGTAAAGTTTTGAAGAAAGCATGTGTTAACATACCAAGACAGCTGGACACTGAACTGTGGACTTGGCTGGTGTATTTTTTAGGTTTGAAAGAAGGCAACTGCATCTAACGCGTGAAACACAGGACTCACATTGATCAATAATTTTTGTATTAATAATAGAAACCTGTTGGAACTCATCAGTAATTTTTGCATCTGAGGAGTCTAAATGGTATTTTAAGTAAACGTGTTCATGTCTCTGTACTCACTTTCTGTCCTGAGGGTCAGTATCGCAGAACGTGACAGCGCTGCTAGGATAGTGGCGGCGGAAGAAAAGCCTAGAAAAGCAGCGAACCAAAGTAGAGATTACAGAAACGCCGAAATACATGGAAATACATGGTGGAAATGTGCATTGTTTGGAGTGGCAGATGATATGTTTAATATCCGTTTAATCTGGCGGTAGCCTATCATGTACATCATGCTTGTAATTACAGCATGAACAATACCTGCTTTCCACCAGGAAATTGGTTGGCTGATCAGAGCCATTGATTATACAAGTCCAGCTGCTCAATATGAACTTTAAACTAACTGAAACTCACTCCAGACTCTGTTGGGTAAAACCCAGCTGGTGATTATCTAACTAATCTCAGCATAGTGCCTGACAGACAGTGGTAGGGTTTTTTTCCTCACGCATCAGCACCTGATTGGGTACGAGCAGGCTGTTAGTCCCTTCTTTTACCGTCGTGTGAAAACTCCATTTTGTCGTCTCTGTAGTTCATTTAAGTTTAAGCACTCGCCTCACTCATTAAATATGCAGCCTTTTTTGTGTGTAGCACCACTGCTCGTTTTCCCTGACATTTATTAGGCCTAATATTATACAATGTATGACGATGGATTCATTTCTTCTGATGTTAACGGAAGTGCTCTTTATTTCAGGTGAGGCAGGGTGCCTGTATAACATGCTGCAGGAAACCCTGCAATTCAAAAATGTACTCTGATACAAATATATCACCACGCCTCATCAACCAGGCCCGGGACCCTCCACTGACACGGACTCATTATACGCACTGTAATTTAAATAACATATCGTCATATTGTACATGTTCTTTATTATTATGTTCTTATAATATTTTTAATTAGTGTTCTTTAATATTTTGTCAGTTTTTATAGTTACTTCTTGATCTGCAGTGTTATTAGATTATGTTTAGTGTCAGGCACCATAATACCAAAGCAAATTCCTCGTACATGTGAACCTACTCGGCAATAAAGCTGCTTCTGATTCTGTGATCAGCTTAAATTGGCCAATAATATTGGCCATGTTGATGTATCGGTCGGGATTTATTTGAAAAGCAGAGGTTATCTAAGTATGGTTTAGTTTGGGTTTTGGCTTCTTGATTGAAATACTGTAAAGGATCAGGTTCTTATTATTTACTAATCATATGTTAGCAGTTTTTTTTTTATTGCTTCTGATTGTGTACCATGGCTCACGTTGACACTTGTCCTGATGTCAAACGCTGTCTGCAGATGTCATGCAATGTTGTCATGCCTCTCGTGAGGCATCTTTCAGATATTTCAAGACGCCGTTAAACACTGGATGGGCGGCATCCAGACTTACTTCCTCTGGTTATCGGTCAGCGTGATGCCTTGCGAAGACACCTTGAAGTGCACGACGGTGGCGGTAGGTGGAGAAGCAGCAGCAGCCAGTGTCTCAGATATGGCCTTGGCAATAGCCTGAGGGCCTGTCAGGGACTCCATCTCCACTGAGTTGATATAGAGCACGTTGCATGCTGGGAAGAGAGCAGATGTTCCAGTCAGACATCAAAAGAAATTATGTTAAGACTGCAACAGAGGTGGCCTTTTTTAAACGGACGATGGAACTGTCATTCTGCGAAGACAAACCTATACAAGTTGTGTTTATTCCTAAATGAATTATGTTAAAAACGTTATCAAAGCCAGTTTTGATCCGTTCATGCAGAAATACTGGTTTCTTTTCATTAGAGAACATGCTTTCTGGTACAAAGCTGGGGTCAAACACTTGTAGAAAAGAATCCATCCAAATCATTCCACATAAAACATTCTGCCCGTTACGGTCAAGAAGCTGGACACTAATGTTAACAGACAAAATCCAAGGAATTCCGTTACACAGGGCCAGTAATAATTTGTCTTCATGTTTGCAGGTTACAACATACACAGACAAACATATAGGATGCACATTCCAGATGTAGGTTTCCAAATAAAAGTGCACAGGGTTTACCATGGGAATCAGCAGGGGCCCTCTGCACTGGGATAACAAGGATGTCATGTTGTCAGAATATGTATATGAATCAGGACACATTCATAATGTCATTAATGTCCTAGAATCTCTAAGCTGTATTTCAGTCTCACAAACGGAGACTATCACAGGATTGCTTTTAACAGCGACAATGAGTTTGTTTTACCTGCTCCTTGTTTCAGTCTTTCAACCAGTGGATTTGTTGCCCCGACTTCTGGTGGCTCCTCGATGAGATCTACATAAAACAAGAGAAGGGAAGTTACCAGTTTTGACATAAAGTTTTTGTTTTTATTTAGTTGCACCGAAACTAAATACCCCTTGGGGCTGCAGGGGTATCTTTGTTTTCACCATCATTTCATTCACGAAAAGTCAGCACATGCCTAATACTATGTTAATTATAGGTTCCAGTCTCACCACTGATGAGATATACTGCATGTCTACCAGCACTAAAGAAACTTTTAATGGTAATCAGTTTTAAATTATACCTCGCAACAAAAATATTCACAGATGGAAATGCCTGGAACAGTTTTATATTTGAAATGTGGGGCAGGTGGGTAGTATTTATGTATTTAGGAATTCAGAACATGAAAACCTATTTAACTCCTTTAAATAAAAATGATGAAAGTTAATTCTCTATTCCTTGACAAACACATGAAGACCTATTTCCTACTTTACTGCTTGCACACTTACGTTGTAGGTCAAATTTCTTATGTTCGGACCTTTCGACATTGATAACAGTAAGCAATTGCTAAACGTGTGTAATACTCTAAGTTTAAATAGAGCTCTTATCTGTATTAAGTTTGTTAAAATTGTTATCAAAATGTAACCTGACACAACAGAGAATCACTAAGAAATGCATGAACGTTGCCGAACACACATTTCGATCCACAGACCTGTTGTTGGGATGAGTAGTTTGCAGGGTAGGGCCAGTGGTGTGATAGCATGTTGGTAGACCAAGGCAGACAGACAGCCTGTCAAACAGACACAAGACACAATCACAAACAAGCATTTGGTCTCCCCAAATATTTCTTCTTCTCGTCTTTGGAATCTACATCTCGCGCTGGGAGCAAGCTCCTAGTGTCCTTGTGTCTGTTGTGCCTGGAGTAGTTCTTCGTACCTTTCAACAGTGTCTAAAAGCAGTTCCACTGCACATGGTCAGTATTGCTATGGATTGTTGCTACTTTCCTGTGAGAAGTGTGTTTTAGGAAATGTCGTTCAGTGCTGCGTTTTATTGCTTACGATGTCTCACTATGTTACACATACATAAAGTAAACACTAAAAAAAATAACATTCTACGTATGTGTTTGTCAGAGATATTGTCTTTTCTTATTCCCCACATTCTTCTTCCCTGTCAAAACTTGGCCGCCTACATCGCCCACAATGCAACTCGACCACCGAGGGTTGAGTCGGGTATGTTATGCTAATAGCAGGTAATGGCGCCTCTAGCCTCAAGCAGAGATGAGGAGCGGTCGACAGAGGTCTAGTAAGCTCACTTCTCAAACTTGTAGTCGTCAGCTGCAACTGACTCTAGTGACATCTCTTGAGTCAATGTATCAGACTTCATGCAGCTCCCTCTGGAGCCACAAAAGGCTTCATTCAACTTTTTTTCACATGCGCAGTAGTGCTCCCCAAAACTTTGGGAAAAAGACTTTTAATAGTAAAATCGATGCACTTCCCCTTTATTCTGACTTACAAAAAGTTGACACTTCTGGTTCTAGTCCAGTCAGGAGGCATGTCACTCCCCGTAATTTCTCTCTTTTTAGGTTGGATGGATTTGGCTAAATGTGGCTTGTTAGATTTACAATGGTAAGACAAATACTGTAAATTATTAGTGACGTAGAAAAAAACACACACTCCATCATTGTTTTGGTATTAGTAGTTTTAAAATAAAAAAAATTCAACCGGCAACTGCACACAAGGAAAATGGTGATGAACTGATTCATGGGGTGAAGACAGGAGAGGAAGATAAAGGTTTACAGAAGTCAGCTTGCCCCATTCTTTGGATCTGGCAGATGACCTCTATCTCTCTCAGGACATGCACACACATTCCTGCACACACACACACACATCATACAGCCTTGCAGTGTAATTAGTAGGGAGAACATGAGTTAAATCACTTCAGTCAGTACTATAATTACAGTAGGATTACACGTTATAGATCTTGGAAAGGGGTGCAGATCTGTGAAAGACACACAGGCAGGGGCACAGAAAGGAACACTTATGTTTGACTTTTCCTCAAAACTCTTCATGGCTTCACTAAGCTGTCAGTGTACATGTGAGTGCGTAGTTTAGAGAGGAGGGAGGGCAGCGGGCTTCCACTAACCAAAGTAAGGCTCGTTTGGACAACCCTTCAGCTTCACTCCTTTAGGGCTGCTCTCAATCAGGAAGTGCCTCACCAGCTCATTGGTGACGTCACCTGCAACAAAAAAAGAGGGAAAGGGGTGAGTGAGTCTACGTAATACACAGCTGATTAACACGGAGACATCTCCTCATGTCTTTGGTATTAAGATATTAACTTTAATCCCGTCTCCACCCTGACCAAAGACCAAAACAGGGAGAAAGAAGAGCTACACAAAACACTGGAGTAGCCGAAGTAAATACTTGTTGCATTAGTAACCGCTTTGAAATAGCCATTCATGTAAACCGCCGTCCTGCCCCCTACCTTTCTTGTTCTGATGCACTGAGGGTGGAGGAGAGGCCACCTTCATAGCCAAGCCATAAGCCCCCCTGAACGAGTGACTGTCCCGGATAACAAAGGCTCCAGGCTCCCGCTCTCTCAGCAGGCTAATAGCTGTAACACAGTGGACATTCAGTTATTTCATACTGGCAGAACATTAATTTTGAGTGTAGTGATAAACTAGGCCAATCCAGATGGATTGCCATTAAATTTGCTACAATTTTAATAATTTTGGTGATCACTTCACTTTTCATCTAGCGCAATCAAGTCAAAATTTGTATTGGTCCAATACCAGACACCGGCAGAACTAAGAAAATTTCCATCAGCTTCAGCTTTACTTGGGGTTTAGTGCTAATTAGAAAATGTTGCTTATGCTAACATTCAAAACTAAGATGAGGGATGGTGAACATGGTAAACATACCTGCTAAACATGTTAGACTTGTCAATGTAAGCATCTTAACATGCTGACGTTAAAATGTAGCACAACTGCTGTAAATGTACAGTCTGAATAGCCACTAGCGGGGCTGTTGCAATTTGATGTATTGTATCAGAGTTAGCTTAGATATAAATTACATCTACAGTCCTTTGGCAGGTTTAAAACTGAATAACATACAGCACAAAAAAAACAGGACAAGCCACATGCATAGCAGTACAGTACATATGAAATGTTTGGGAAATTGGCAATGGAAATGCCTTTTATACCGACTAACTCTGCGTAACAAACTTTGGAGGTCAGAGAAAATCCGCTCATTAAAGGTACAAGGTGAACTAAAAAAAAAAGGTGGCAAAACGTTAAAAGAACGACCAAGACCAAAGGAGTAAGTCAAGTTTACACAATTTTTGTCAGTCTGTATTTCATTAAAACTACCACTTTTATCACGACAGTTTGTTTTACACACTCCATTGTTCAAGTAGAAGAGTTTTAGATCCATTGCTTCACTTTTTTGTTCAATGCCTCAGTCTGTTCACATGCGATAGTTTAAGGAAGGAAGATGGATGAGATGAGCAACACATGCAGATGTTCCCTAATTCTCTACATATGGTGTGGCTTTTCTTCCGGGAGTGCATGGCACTAAGTATAAACTCTGTGTGTGTGATGTCATTGCAGTTGAGCATGTGCTTGTATTTAACATGATATAATCCAATACGGCCCATGAGCAAATGCACATGGGGCGGCCAATAGCCACTGACCTCACAACCAAAACACACAACCAAACACAAATACAGAGATTCGTATATACCGGTATGTGCATGTGTTTTTGTCTCCATGCACGTTCATTATTGCGCATGTGTGTACATGCATTTATCAAAAATGATTGTTTGGGTAATCTATTGCATCCATGCAGCATAATCCATTTCTCCACTGTCCATTACTATGCTCTATTTGATGCAATTAGATTTTTACAGAATTCTGCTAAATACACAACTTCTGTTCTTATGTTTTGCTGGCAAGGTTAGCTGTTTGCCCCTGTCACTGGCAAACAGTTGCATGGTGCAAATGTTTCAGCTCCACCTTAGAAGCGTAGGCGTGAGTCTTTGATATTCAAAACATAGGTTTCTGGTGGATTCTTCCTTAATATAATTGTCTAAACATGTTGCCAAACTGGCACACACTGAACTGGCCGATCCCCATCAGGCACCTGGCACCAGGAAGATTTAAAAACTAAATCTTAAAAAATAACTACACCCACTTGGACGTATAGTTGATTAAACACAAAGTACAAATTAAATGGCAAGAATTGTTACAATAATTGTCTAGAGGTCAATTAAGAGAAAAATCTTTCAGCATCTTACCTTGCTCCCTGGAAATGTCTGGCTTGTACCAGAACTTGGACGTGTCTTGGACAAATTTGACATTCAGCCTGCTCTCAGGACTTCCGTCTGCAATGAAAACAAAAAGAATGTCCCAGAACATCCCAGAAGTGCCCAACATCAGTCTATATAGTCAAGATAAACTTTATTTTGCTGAAATACCTGTGAAATGGATCGGCCAAGGTACTGCAATACGTTTATTGACAATACACACCCTAAAACTCTAACATGTACTCAACATATGGTGCTGTTGAATGGGCAGAGCTTTATTGTACATTTTAGTGTACATCTGGTTAGTATGCCTAGCTTACAGAGCTCTTGCTGTCTGTATTTGACACTGTTAGAGGTTGTTATAATTAGAATGGACTAAAAGCACAACACAAGCAGAAAGGTGGCTGCCAACACACTGGGCTGTAATCCACTCTATTGCTCTAGTTTCAGAAAGGAAGAGAAAGAAGCACTCCAGATAACGCATGTCCTTACCGGGCATATTGAACCTTGAAAAGTCAGAGAGAGTGTGGAAGTAGCCGGGAGTGCTTCCTCCACTCATTATCTTCCCGTTCAGCGTGCCATAGGACAATGCTCCGTTTGGTCTATCGCCACTCGACATGCGCCTCTTCTCTGGAAGCTGGGGCTGGAAACCAGGGGCTGGGCTACCCTGCCGGAACCCTACACCCATCCCCATCATCCCCCCATCCTGGTAGCCTGCAGGCGAGATGGGGAAAGAGGGAGTGGGTGGTCCCTGGTAGCCCGAGGAGCTGCTCTGTCGTGACAGGTTCCCGTGTCTCTCATCTGGGGTGGTGTAACCGCTGTGCATGGGGTGACGGTCCAAACTGGGGCTTCTCTGGGATACCTGCGATACAGATGGGTGTCTGCCCAAAACTGGACTTCCTTGGGGGTGTGTGACAGATGGCTGTCGGCTGAGCACAGGGCTGCTCTGCATGGGCTGGCCCAGGGACGGTTGTCTGCTGAGGACCGGGCTGTGCTGCGATCCCTGTCCCAAAGAGGCCTGTCTGCTGAGGACTGGGCTGCTCTGAGCTTCGTGAGACAGACGACGACCAAGGATGGGACTGCCGCTCAGACCTACCATACCCACCTCAAAGCCATTAGCTGGTGATGCTTGCTGGCCCATGATGAAACCATCCTGATTAGCACTTGAGTGCTGCTGGAGGACCGGGTTATGGGTGGAGCCAAGGATGTTGGTCCGGTGCGGTGCGTGGGGACTTCTGTGGCTGAGCGTTGTCTGGGAGGGTTCTGAGGTGAGCGGGCTAGGATCTGAGGCCACATAGCTCCCAAGTATGGTGTTGGGGCCAAGATAGGACAGCATAGGGGTAGTAGTGCCAAGGTAGGAAGAGATCGGAGAGCTGGGATCTAGGTAGGGAGATGTGGAGGTATTCAGGGCTTGATTTGACGGGGTGGGAGTGGGGTAGGCACTCTCCGTAGCCTGGGAGCGGAAGCCCGAATCAGTAGTGGGTAGGGACGGAGTGCTAACGCTGCTCTCTGCTAAGGGGTGATCACTGGAAGAGAATTGGAAAAGATTATTAACCAGTTGAAGTTTTTGTGCACTTCCTTAGTTGGGCAAAGTTTTCCTTTTGCGAAGAAAATCTAATTGCTTATTTGGACACTTGACTTTGCAGTCTAAAAAGCATTTACTTTAGTAAATTTGTACCTAAGTAGAAAATCTGAATATTTGAGTAGAAAACGTAAAAGTGAGCGATTGATAGGGTATGTCCCTGCAAAGAAGAAGCCACCTACGGCTCCAAAAGACAACCCTTGATTTGTAAAAACTGTGAAACATGTCAAACATGAAACAAGTCTATTTTCTTTTCTTTTTTATTTTTTTTAAACACACTCACTAATTTCTTGTCCAAGTTCTGGCCTTGGACCAAAAACAAAAGAGCATTATGTTTTTCACTCACCCCTGTGAGCTCTGGATGGGGCTGCTGCTGGACAAAGGTGGGTTCAGTGTGTGGCAGGAGGGACTTGGACTTCTCCCCTGGCCTGTAGTCTCTCCTGGTGGGCTAAGGCTCCGAGGTGACGCGGGCTGCTCTCCGCCTGCCACTGCCGACCTTGCCACAGACTCTACGTAGCTTCTTGGGGCTGCATGTGAGAGAAAAACGTTCCTCTATGAGCCACACATTTACTTGTGTGGCTCATACAGCTACCTGCATTTCTGTCTGTGTTTGGTATTCCCTTATAGCTTTGTAGCATTGTGTTTTTGACAATCCTTGCTTGGACTGTAATGAATGCCTCATAAAACAGTTTTTTGTGTAATTTGTTTAATAAAAAAAAAAAAATTAAACACCATGCCAATCAATCAATATTTAAAGTGAGGGTGATATAATGCACAACAAAAGAAATATGTGAAAATAAATGTCTGCCAACAGAGTGGCACAAAATAAAACTAATATGCCTGTAATAGCGAAGTCTGCTGTAAGAGTAGTACTTTTCCAGACACGAAATGAAAACAAATGGTTTTGCCACACGTGATATGTAGGTGGACTACAACTGAAAAATGGGGCGGAGGAGATTAAAACCTTGAATGTCGATGGGCATTATACCAGCATTCTTACCTTCCTCACCCTCACTGCTCTCATCATCTGTGGAGCATCATTGGAGATAATCCAGAGAAACAGAATAATGTAAAGGAACAGAGGTACAGCAAGGGAGATGGAAAGAATGTCTGTGCTGTGCTCATTTAATAAGGAGTGTGGATATCACAGGGAATGTCAAAGGAACAAATTTCATGATGTTACTAGCTTGTGTTCCCTTTTAGCCTTCAGTTGCACACACAAAGAGTAAGAGATTAAAGATGAATCCACCTCAAATCCCAATCTGTAATTTTTGACTATATACATTTCATTCCATTTCGAGTTACTCGGCTAATCATACTTATAATATAGGCCTGTTTTTCATCGTTAATAACAATAACAGCTTGGATTTAGTTCTTGGTTAGTTATCCTATCCATGTCTGTTACCTGAGTGAGATTCTAATTAAGTGGGTGTTACAGTACCACCAACCTGAGCCGGTTTGATTGAGGAGGATTTCTGCCGGGTTGTGAGGCTTCAAACCCAGGGCTGACAGTGGAGTCTTGGCAAGACCAGGAGGGGACCGACCTGAGGAGAATTGGGAAACTTATCAACACACAGATTCACACATTTACATCACAGACAGCTTGACACCTGCTACCTGCTGACACAGTCTCACAATGATTTATCCCTTTTTTGAGAAAAATTACTCAATGACTAGAAAATGATTGTGTATAAAAAATTTTGTATTTTAAAATTCAAAATGTCATAATATCTATGTAATTTCCATAAGGCCTGCTGTATTCTTTGAATTAGCAATATAGTCAGTTTAAAGTTGAAAGTCATATACTAGTAGGCAGGTAAACAACTGTCAAGACAATACATTAATACGTCTGAACACAGCTTAACAGACAGGAGCAACATGTTCAGGGAGGTGCGCTCATGCTCTGATGGAGGGGCAAAACATGCATGTGACCAATCACAATGTGACAAACTGGCAGTGACACCACCTCACTCTACCATCAGCAGATTAAGGTGTGTGTCAAACACAACATCGAAGCAGCGCTGGGTCAAACTGAACTCGAAGGACACTTGGTTCCCCAAGAACCCTCATGCTACAGGGGACTGGCATTTGTATTCCTCAGGTGTTCATCTTTTTCATTTGTGAGTTTTATAGACTGTAGACTTGTTTTAGTTTGCCATTCTTTCTCTTTAGCAATGCTAACATCCCAGTCTCCATCTGAATCAGGAGTTAATACTGTCCATGAAAGAACAGGAACTTTGACACAGTCTCTGCTACATTAACACTAGAGAGAAAGATGAGGAGTAGAGTGTGTCGCCACAAGCACCGTAGTCATAATTAGACCTATGATAATGAATCTGTCTTGCACCTCTAGTCTTCCTTTACAGTGCCAACTAATCCTTTATTCCCCTATAGCATAAACACAATCATGTTGAGAAAAAAAACACTCTTGTAATAAAAAAACCCCACATTTCTAGCACAATTAGCAATGGACAAGACATACAGGAAATGGCTGCGTAATTAAGACTGCCAGGGGAGGGCAGGCATGGTGCTGGTTGTGGTGAAACAAGACAGCAACCCAAACACAGATGACCACAGCAACACAGAGAGCAGCAGCTGCTAAGAGAGTCAGAGTTCACAACAACTGAATGTGTTCATGAAAGTGGAGGCTCTTCCCTGTTTTTCCACCACATGTTGTGTCTATTTTATCAGCAAAAGACGTGCAGGTTGTTTAATTTTTCAACGAAAAAAGTGGACTTTTGGATATGTCTGCCGTGTGTGCGCATGTTCTACATTGTGTCCGTTTTGTTGCCGGTGCTGCTCTCGTGTGGCTCTCATGCCAAAGCGGTGCAGAACTGTGATAAGTGATGGGCAAAGGGTCACTCGGGGCAGACAGAAGGGGCAGGGATTAGGGGATGGGGGATCGATTCGGCTGACGTTGTGGGACAGTGGAACCCTGGTAGAGAGACGTGCATCATCCACTTACCAAAGAATCCAATACAATTCTTTGTACTTGCAACCTAGATGCCCCACATTTAATTGTGGCTGGCATGTGTGGGCCAGGCTAAGTGAGCACTCGGGAATGTGGTTTGAGAACACACTACTCAAAAGGACGTCGTAACAGAAAGTAAATCTGGTGTCACATGCGCTAATCAATTAGCTAACCATGCACATTTAACAAGTTTTGCAAGTAACTGCAAAACTAATCTCAGTTAACTGATGACAGTTAACTACATTTTGTGCTCAGCTGAGAAAAAAAATCTGGTTTCGAGGTCATTTTTAAATACACAAACAATGAAGGGACTCACATATTTTCTCACAAATGCACATCTAATGCAACAATTTGATCTTAATTAGTCCAAGTAGATTCAACATTCTTTGTTTATCTCAGAAAAGGTTACTGCTTAGTGTCACTGCGTACGCAATGTTCCCACTTTGTTGATGGAGGGATGTTACGCCACAGAGCGGTGGTTAAAAATATGGTGTGTTTTTATGACTAACTTTTATGGGTGTGCCCTGGGGGAGATCGGCTAGAGGACTGGATGATGTAATTGGTAGAGTTGGCAAACGACGCGTTACCTAATACATGACTCTTGTTTTAGTGTGGGGTGTATGTGAGGGGGGGCGGGGGGTGGAAGAGGGCTGGATGGGGAAATGGGTGTGTGTTTGTCTATCTATATCTTTTTTGTTTTCTGGACTTAGTGAATAACTTAAAAATAAAATTCTTTGAAGATCAACTTATTTCTTCTTTGTGAAACAGTTATACTAAAAAAGACAAGCTGGACAGAAAAGAGAGATGAAGATCGCATGTGATTAAGTAGCATTGGACATCAGTTCCACCAAACTGACTCGGCTTTTTTCTTTCCCTCTTTCCCTTTTTTTCGTATTCTGTGTCTGCTGAATGATGACATCAGACATTCTTGTGAGAAAAAAGGGATTCAGTCCTTACAAGATGTGGCCACTCAGGCATTTTGATGATCCAACCCAAGGCCAGAGCGCTACAACTTCCCACTCGTACATTAAACACTGCAGCAAATGCAGCCCATTTACAATCTGAATGAAAATGAGATGAGGTAATAATGGGGATATCTTTTCACTACTCGAAATATACCAAATTAATTACATAAAGACAGAAATTAATTAAGTCAAGATATAGTGTCTTGAGTGACTGCCAACAGTCTGAAAACACGATGAAAACTTTTACAAGACTTTTCCTACAGCAAGTTCAGCTTCACAAATTAAAGACATTCATAAGTTGATGAATGCTACGTAACATCACTACTAAAATAGGTATTGCCATTTAAGGGTAAATGTAAGTTAAAGTACTCAAAGATATAATATACTATGACCTGTTGTCTAGTACTTTAGACACGTGTAACCATTTATGTATACATTTTAAACTACAAAAGAGAAAGAAAAAAAAAATAAATCACTTTGACCGCCAGAAACATCGGGATGGTATTTCAAGAGGCAGGCTAACCCTTTTTGCCAGGTAACTGAAAAAGAAAAAAAGATTCAATATGTGGTTGTAAATGTTTGTCAATCTTGTATATTTGTTTTCATGGATAACCTGCCATACTGCCTAAGGACACAAATCTTAAGACGGATCTCTCAATAAGAATAATACCGTGGTCGAATAAAACTATGAGTTAGGATTTGATATAAATTACGTGATCATTTTGAATATCGACCGTAACTATGCCTGAGCTCCACAGGGCCCTCTGTCAGCCGGAGGGGGAACTTACATAGGTTGAAGTAAGGGGTTTGCGGCGAGATGGGGAAGGCAGGGATTTGGGGAAACACCTCACCACCAACTGTGGGTGTAGGACTGATGGGGCCACCCTCCATCTCCTCGAAGGCCTCACGGTAGCTGTGCATGTGTCTCTGGGGAGCGGAACAAGTGCATGAAACAACACATACACATGTCAACGTGCAAAGAAAAAAAGTGGGAAAACATGTTCCAAAATACACAATTTTTTTTTACCTCCTTAGGTCGTCCTCCGGGGTTCATCGCTATGGCGTTGACAAACTCGGGAGAAACACAGCGGATGGGGGAACGAACTGGGACATCAGGAGAGGGATCGTCATCAGGACCGTTCTGGTATTCGCAGGTGATGCGACGGCGGGGGAGAGTTGCAGGCTCGTCCAAGGACACTTCACGGGCCTGGACACCTTAGATGACACGCAAGTGAGTGTTAAAATTAAGCAAGGGCTGGTTCACTGCTGCTCCGTTACACTGCTTTCCTCCAGCAATTCCATCACCGTCATCAGAGGTTAATGGTTGTCAGCCATTGTGAATGCTCGCTGCACAGGCCATCATGTGCATGTTGCAGACAATCAAACACGACAAAGGATTTGCAGGAGGCTGTGGTTCTTAAAACTTTTGAATTAAACATGCACACACACGAGGTTAATGCAGGGTTAGCTGCTGATCAAACTGAAGCTCATTAAGTCGCAAGAATTAAACAAAAATAAATTCATAAATGAATGATATCCCCAACAAAACTAAACTAAACATAAAAAGTTGACCTTGGACTTATGTAAACTAAAGTGTTTTTCACCCCTTCTTAGCATCAGCTGAAACTATAATAAGTAACACTTTTTTGGAGTGCCAGGGAAAATGTTCTCTCACACAAATTATCAAGACTGGTGCAAACTGTTATCTAATGCGTCAATGTGGCCAGTTCTGGCTGAACCTCAAAGCAGCCAGTAAGCTCATTTCAGTTAATCTGGTTTCAACTGAGAGTGCCCGAGAGAAAGCTTCCAGCATAAAACAAACAGGATTTGAACTGAGAGTTTTAAGCTAATATGCGATGCCACTGACTGGCAGGTCGAGGTAGCAAAGCATGAATGCTGGCCAAAGCAGCGAAGGCAGTGTGGAAGACTATCACTGGCTGCCCTGCGCTTTGGAACAAGATGAAGGTTAATGGGAGAAAGAAAGGAAAAACAAGAGGTTTAAGGAACAAGTGGGTAAATTGGGGATAATAAATTCTGTGGCGGCGTTTGTGCTCAGGCAGATTACCCTGTTGTGTTAGTTTCTTGATGTATCAAATTCTGTCACTGAAGCAGTTGGATATGTTTGATAAAGTTATCTTATTCTTTCTTTCGTAGAGCTCTCTCTCCCTCTTTCACACCTAAGTGAGAAAATGTCTTAGCCATGTCGGGAATGATCTCATAGAGAAACTAAAAACAAACAAGCTGATAGTGACCTTTAAAAATTGGACTGAAGGCTTTTGTCAGTTTGATGCTGACAGACCTTTCCATACATGGAAAAAAAGACGTAGACACACCCTACAAGCCTGACTGTTATGGAAACTGGGGAAAATATTAATATCCCCCTCACTCAGCTTCACTTTGAAATGGGGACGCAAACTCCTGGCTGAAAATCTGTGTGGAAAAGTTAGTGATAGCAGCTGTGAAAATTTAAACATTTAAATAGTTAGGAATGAAGTTAGCTGCCATTGCCACATAGAGAAAATCCTTTTTAACATCTCAGATGTTTTTATTTAAGTTTCCTTACCTTGAAGTTACATTCCCATCCTTCTGTGTGTTTTGTATTACCATTATTAGGTTATGATTAATAAATCAATGTACTTCCTGTATTATTTTTACATAATAGATAGGAATCAACGATAAACAAGTGACAATCATGCCATCTGTTAGGATGCTTGATTTATCTCCAGTTTCAAATAGATTGGTGTTGGCCGGGTGTTGGTTAAAGAAATCTTGGAATTGACAGCTTTGAAAAGCATGTCGTCAACACCCCCAAACAGAAACACACCCACCATTGCGCCAAGCCTGGAAACTGAGAACCAGATGTACCCACGATGCACTGCCCTACAGTAGAGTACTGTCAAACACTGTGCTGTTGCCTTAGCGACGGCTAATGTTTTTCAGCTGCGATGGCTGGAGATTCTCCAGGACTTTTCTCTCTTCTCCCATTTCTCAGCTAGTTCAAATCCAGTTATCATGTGGATACACATGGGGTTTCATTCCAAATAGGTGATCTTTTTGTTTGTCTTTCTTTTTTTTTTTTTAAGGGAGGGAAAACACAGTCTCCATATGTGCACACCTGCAATTGAGAGAGGTTACCTAAGTTAAGAGTGAAGGGGTTGCATTCCTTGCGAGGTAAGTTCAGCTCAACAAGAGAATTGTATTTAATAGTTTCTTTATAATCTGGTGTTTTAAAAAACACTGAAATTTGTGTGTGAATACTACTACTTACTACTAGAATATAAATGTCATGATGAATGCAGATTTGTTCTCATTAGAACTTCATTCCAACTCCACAATCCAAGATCTACTCTGTAATATTTAACTTTGACATTGTGTTGCATCACTAAAAAGGATATTGCTGTCTGCGGTAAAGAGGGCAGACTGGCCTCTGACACCCTAGGGCCCTGAACAGAACAATCCTGTCTGCATTGTGGTTACTGTCTCCCAGTGGACACATACAGCTTTAGTGGTGTTTCCAACTAGGACTGTGGTCTCTCTCCTAGATCTGGTGTCCTTTGTTTGGCTTTGTAAATCTTCAAAATAGCCTTGAATGAGACCAGTGTATCCTGGCCTCGGTATTGTTCCCAGAGTTTGGCAAAATGGATCTTGTGACATGCACTGCCCTGGCAAGGGACAGAGCTTCCTTTGTGCTTCCCCTGTCCCGTTCTTGCGAAACCTTAACATTATCCAATTGGGATTATTTTCTACGCCACAGTTGAGGTAATTCCCTAACCTTGAAGTAGAAAACTGCAACTCAGAAGAAACAGGAATGAAGTGTACGTATGCAGAGAGGAATCGGCGGTTAGTTTGATGATGCTGCTGCTCTGCAAACCCAATGATGACAGAGGAAAATGTGTTATTTATGGAACGGAGAAAGAGGAAACTGAAACAAAGACAAAATGAGCAGCTGCAGATGGGGCAGTCAATTATTAAAAGAAAGAAATGAGAAATCATTAAATGCAAAACAAAGCCCACCGCACTCAAAGGCAAAGCAGATACAGACTTGAACTTGGATTGAAGGAACACTTGAAAAAAAGGACCTCTCCTTTTTTGGAAGCGTTCCTTCAGACAGGATGGGAGGACCAACCCGAGAGGGAGTGAGAACGGTGGTGCTCAGACTGAGAAGAGGTAATGCTGGGGATGACACGTTGGACACGCGCCGAGTATTCTGGGTAAACAGATTAATGAGAAGAATGATGATGACAAAACTAAAGGGAAAAGGAATACAGGCAAGATGACGTTTCCGCCTATGACAAGAACAAGAGAACACGACAGCACCTGACATATTTCCATGTATTTAAAAGATCAACATCAACCTATGCGTGCTGATGTGCATGCTAACCTATGAATGCCACACTAAAATACATTGGTGAAACAGTTTTCTTTTCCTGTTTTCAAACAGGTCATAAAAAGGAATGATTTCTATGTTAGAGGAGATAGAAAACAACCCGCCATGGGTCTCATTTACTTCCCACAAACAATACACAACATTTTCAACATAAGGTGTTAAACTGCTCTACATTTAAATGGTAGTAAAGTGAAATGAACCATTCTGTTGATTCTTGAAAACCTCTTTCTCTCATCTATCACACTGCTTTATGTTTTTGTTGCTCTGCAGGATGTCTGACGTGCTTATCTAGAGACAGTCAACCTGCTGCACTGGAGAGAACACTTCCTGTTTGAGCCTGAGTGTTGGGGACTGGTGAGGTGACATTCAGGAAATAAGATAAAGACAGAGCAGTATTTTCCGAAAGAGATGTGCGTTTGTACAGTACTTGGCTGATGGCATCAACATTACTCTTCAGTAAATGTTCTGTCTTGCATTTGCTGCCACAAAAACACAGATTACACACTTCTTCAATGAATAATAATTAGTAAAATTAAAAAAATACTAAATTCTGGATTTAGCATCAGCAATGGCTATTAAACAACAGGGTAATATTGTTGTCTCTGCTGGATAATAGATTGGTTCTGGAAATGGTGAACCAAATGTAGTGTTTGGGTGCTTCTGGACGGAAGCTATAGTGGAAGACTACAACCAAGATCCAGTTCTGCACAAAGCCTCATGGGACAATTTTGGAGTACGAACTCTATAGACAGCAACTGTAAAATGACACGGCCAATCCAACATCAGAATAGAACCCTTCAATCCAGAGGAGCCACACAGGCCCTAGAAATGGATTGCATGAACTGTATGAAAATGAGAATTACCCAGCTTCGTGACATAACTGACATGGCATTTATCCATCTCATCATGCTATTTAATATTAAAAAGTGTGATTTTCTTCTTCTGAAAGTAATGGCAAAGTCATGGTATAGCGTAGTCACATCTGTGACCTCAGCAGTCTTTCACATACTGTTTCTAACGCAAAACTTATGAATAAAATCCAAAAATGTTTAAAAAACTTTTTTCCAGCAGCAGGTTGCATCTTCAAATGTATTTTTGTAATTTCAAAAAGATGTACAGTTTGCTCAGAATTATGAAAGGGGATGCCACAGGCAAAACCAACAAAGAAGCAGTCTGTGGAAATATTGGATTTTAAAGTTGGTTTTGCCCTGAACAAACATTTTATCATTCTAGGCAGACTATAGCAATCTGTGAGGTCACGTAAATACTATTTGAAGGTGCTGCTGGATAAAAGGTCATTGAAGGTGCTGAGGTCACAAATGGAGCTAGGTATCAAGAGGAAATAATTTAATGGTAGATCTTACCAGCCACTCTTTGGGCCACCAGACCTTCAACGTTGAAGGCTTCATCTGGCTCACTATCTCTTGGCTGTGGTGATGCTGAGGAAGCACTAGGGCTTCTCTGGGGCTCAGAGATCTCTGCTGACTGGGTCAATATGCTTGGTGGGTATTTGTTGATGGGCTTGAGCTGGATGTGACCAGCTGGAGTTGGGGAGGCTTGTGAGGAAGGACTGGTTCCAGCCATTTCAGATGTGTAACTCAGAGATCCCTGGACAGGTGCAGGCTCTGGTGTACTAGGCTTCCCAGGTGACATCTGAGCCGGTAACGAGTGGCTGGCCAGGCTGGACATGGGGCCAGAAAAGTGGGTATGAATGGCGGCATCGGCCTGGTAGGAGGGCCTGGTTTGGCTCTGGGAGAAGGACGGCTGGGTGGTCACTACAACACTGTTTTCTCGCAGTGGAGCACTTTGGGACTTTGGAACCACTGAATGGCCTGGTTCCAGGTCCAACATGAGGAGATTAAGGGTTTCAATAGATTGCTCAATTTCTTGCTGGGAGGCGCTGTGGCGATGAGGGAACTGTGGGAGGCTGTGGTGGCTGGGCATCACTGCTACAGAAGGAAGCGGACTAAAAGTGAGGCCTTCGGTTACTGGCTCCTCAGGTACACCAAACTGCTGCCAAACGTTGAGACCACGCTGGACGGCATCCCTGCTGCTGGTGGTGCGGGTGGGAGCTGGAGGCATAGAATTTGTCTCTGCACCAAACGACTGAGAGCGGAACAAATTGCCATTCTGTGTAGGCATGTAGTTACGTGAGGATGGGGCTGAATCACTTTGTGTCAAAGTGACAGGTTTGTCGCATAGGCCAACCTGTAGCTGGACGGTTTCCTGAGGCTTTTCTGGGACGCTGCGCTCCAGATACGGCACATGATCCTGGCCATTGATAAGTGACTCAGACTGGTAGTAAAGATCAGCTGGTGTAGCCCGACCATCTGTTGAGGAGAACGTCCCTAGACTGTCCACACTGTTGCCCTCTTGACTGATGGGTAGCTCATCATCTAAAATGTCCGTCTCACGGTCAATGCTACTATGCCCATTGACATGGACCTGGGCAGGCACAAGGTGAAGCATGCCTCCAACAGAAGAGGTCGGAGTGGACAGGTAGCCCTGTCGATGCATGGGACCCTCCAAGCCACTCAGCAGCTGCTCCAGCTCCTGTTTCTCTTGGGGACTGATTGGTTGTTGCGCAGATTGGGCGTGGTGATGTACTGGTGGTAGCTCCTCACCTTCAGGAACGTGTGTCTGGCTCACTGTGGAAGCCTGAGGGGCTGCTGCCACTTCATCAGTTCGGTCAGTTTTGATGGAGGCAGTAGAGTTTCCTGAGTCGCTGCTCACTGACAAGGCATGGTCAACCGCGGGCAGGGCATGTTCAACAGCAGTGGGTGGGAGGCCGTTTGCTGTTACTGTTCCTTCAACAGACTCCTTTTTGCGAACTTTGGCGTAGAGGCTGCCGTCCAGGGGTCCTTGGGTATGGATGACTTCTAAAACAAAAAAGTATGAGAGAGGATGTAGATTAGAATCCAACTAAGCCAAATTCAACAACCAACAACCATTCAGCTTTCCACAACCCTTTAATTTTCAATCGCTCATGTGTTTTTAGAGCCATAGTTCTTTGGCTATTACAGAAATAAATGTGTTTTCCTCTAAATATATTCACATGGGATTCATCAAGACATTAAGTAGCAAAGAGTAAGGAGCTATTATAGAGATGGGGTATCGGGAGATTGTGTGGGCATGGCCAAAATAGCCACTGTTAAATGAAACACTGGCTCATGTCCACCTATTCTACCAGCTTCAGGAAATGAACAGGGTCTGTGGCATGCACTGCGGAAAAAGCGATGAAATCACAGGAGCTTGCTTTGCACTTTCTTAAGCCAATTGGATTAATCTGTGCCACCTGAGGAATACCGGCATACTAGAAGATGAATCAGTTGTTGATTTTATTTTCTTATGATCCCCATAACTGTGAACAGGATAAGCTGATGTATAAAACAGATGGATGAATGGACATCGGAGACTTTTAATCTAGCGATTTCTTAACTCATAACCTCGGATACAATGCTGCAATGTAGATTGTGTTAACTGAACAAATGCATACGCACATTCACACATAGCCACACCCAAGTCCAGTGAAGAGGAAGTAGGGTGCCCCAATCAGAAGAATTTAGTCATCACTGGAAAATCAGCCTCACTGAGTAAGGAAGGCCTGGAGGCTTTTCCTGGCCTCCGAAACCCAAAGCAAAACAAAAGCTCAACATACTGACAGTCACACTGCAAAGGTTGAAACACACATACATACACAAGCTGAAATGCACTTTTTTGGCCCCTCCCGCACTCTCTCATACAGCCAACAGTCCACCAGTGCAGACAGATTTATCACTATTTTCATGTGATCAAAGGCTATAAATGAGTCTGTTCTTCAAAAGTGTCTGAAAAAAATCACAAACTTTCTCACATCCTCCACACCATTTAGTAACAGTTTGTGTGGTTATGCAGACTTCAAACAGACTTCAGGAGGCAAAGAGAAAAACAATACCTTGTCAAAAAATTCCTCTTCTACTGTTCATTAAATTTCCCAAGAAGCCTCATAACCCATTATGAAGCATGTCCTGATAACCAAATTAGATTCTACAGCTGGGAAAGGAGCTGAATAAAGAAGCTGTCTGTGTCTCTGTAACTTAGAGATATCTCAATCTCAGCTTTAGTGAATACAGGGCTCTGTAATAGAGCTTGGTGGGCGTACACAAGCTGGGTACTGCAAGGTCTCCTTGGCTGGCCCAGGGCAACTTGCCAAGGGAATGGCACACTGTAGCAGCTACACTGTCAGGCTGCTGGTGGAAACAAATCTGGTGGCTCTTGGTCACAGAAAATCACATCGTATGTTTTCTACTACTAATCTGTTAATGAGTTTACTTTGAATGGTACTGTGCATTGGTGGACCACATGCGGGGAAAAGAGGCTACGGTATCTTCTTGTATGTCTAGTCTGATAATGGCCTGTTGCTGTATCACATGTCATTTAGACTGTATATTCAGAGTCAGTTCCTGTGGTCCGCTCAGCTCAGTATATCAATACTCAAGTTAGTTGTCATGATTACCATAGTCAATACAGACTGATGGTGCAAATGTTCATATTTTTGGTAGCTGTTGATGTAAATTCTCCACTAAAGTCAATGTTGTCTCCCCTGGAAAGTTAGCTGCTAAGACACGAGGTTCCAAATCAAGTCATCATTACACATTTATATAGCTCATGGAACTGTTTAAGTATCGGGTTAAGGGCTGTGCATGCATTCCCGTCCACATGAGCGCACGCTCTTTTCATGCATCAGTCATGCTGATAAACATAGACATAAGTCGTGAAAGAAGAGCTCCTCTAACTTTCTCCATTTCAGTACCTTTATAATCACCGGCCCTGTAGCCAAATGTGACTCAGGCAATTAGGATGATCAGTCACACACCTCAGCTGAGTTCACATCCTGAATGCCTGAACTACAACACATAAGTCACCTCAAAGAAAGTCAAAGCTTTGTCAAAGGAAATAGCAGAAACACCTCCACAGGAGGAGGTTCCCCTACCTGTGTGAGCAGTGCAGGATGGTACAGTCCCAATCTAAACTGGGAAAAGCCCTGCAGAGGAGCCCCTGGAATGGGACATGAGGGATTACAGCAGGAGTTGGGGGAGTCTGTTTTGGTTACTGTTCCTTCTCCTCTCTCTCCTGAATAGCTGTCTGGCCGGATCAGGGCAGCTACTGCTGTTGCTGGCTGCGACGCGGCTCGCACTAGTCTAAAGGCTGCCTCTGCTGTGTGCGCGTATGTGGGAGGTCTATCACAACACCCTGTTTGACGGTGTATGTGGGAGGAGGGGGGTAAGGGGCCATTGAAAGAATGACATAATCTCTTTAGGTTCGGCACACCTACTTCCTTGAGGTACCTTTCGTTACTAGACCCCACATCACAACTAAAAGGTTTTGCTTTACTAAAATACCATTTATTTCAATAATTGTGTCTACAAATTAACCCATTATATAATACCTATTTATGCTATAGCTGGAAAAGTGCTGAAAAACATGATAAGGCACACAGCAACATTCGTACGAATAAGTCCTTTCCATGCACACATACACATATACAGAGATGCCCCTCCTTTAGCCCACTGGTGTATCGAAAACACTCATGTAATGGAAAGAGTAACTTCGTCCAACAACAGTCATTTAACAACCTCACTCCAAGCTAGGGAGCAGGGAGACAACACCCCGCTGCAGGCAGATGGAGAAAACAGAAAAGCTTAGTGGGTAAAAAATAGAAAGATGAATACATTGGGTGGCTGCTGGTCAAAGACCAAAAATGATAAATAGATAAAGTCGCACGTAGATGATTTACAGCAGTTGTTCACTTAGCTGGAAGGATGGATTACAAATGTACCATTCAGTAATATATGCACACATAACACAAGCCTTTTCCCACAGTTTGACAGCTCCTCAGTCTGTGGTCCAGTTCATATCACCTAGCCATCTGTACACATTAGCATGCAGGACAGTCACTTTACCGTTGCACACCACAATCCAGAACAATTGACAACAACCACATTCATCATTCTGGCTGATAACAATAAACATGTGACTTTGGGCTGCACTTATTTCTTTCCTATTTACATCCTCATTTCAAGCAGATTCAACAAACGTTATATGATTACAGATTGTGCTGTGATTCCTCATTTGACTCACAGATTGACACACCAACCCTCTTGTTTTCTCTTTTTTTCCGCGTCTTCTTTTTCTAACCCCACATCCTTGCCCTGTCCACTCTATTCTTTCAGTGATGATGGTGGTAAAGACTGTGACGAGGCCAGCTGTGCTATGGTCCCACGCTTTCATCAAATGAAAGCCCAATTTAGTCAGCCCTCTTTAACTAGCTCTTCTTCACATTAGAGAGGACGTGACTGATGAACGATCCACAGAATCCCCATTTGTACTACAGGAAATCTAATCCGTCACTTTACACTTGTGAGACTTTTATGGCGAACAGACTATTTATGTTGAGACTGCTTCTGTGTGTGGTGCTATGTCTGCTGCTGTTTTAATTTGGTTGAAATGAACACATGTAAGCCTCTACAAATAACCTTTGACGTGTTCCTTCATGTGATAAGAAAGTGCCTATTTATGTGTGATATCGTACACTGTGGGTGCAAGTTGGTGTGTGTTTACATACTCCCCAGGAGGTAAATGCTTGCTCTGTGATCCCAAGCACATTAGTCAGAAGAGCATGTCTGCGATCCCAACAACAATGGCCCTAACTAATTATACAACAGCAGGGGAGAGTGAGTCTGGATGATCAATCAGCTGCGTCACTACATCGTCTTTATTAGACTGGTTAAAAAAAAACAACCAAAAACACTTGCAGCAGCAGACAGACAATTAGAAAGTTAAATTAAACGTATCATCATCGCAAGATGCAGTAAAGAGCCATTCAAACTGTTCGCTCACACGTACGCAAGTCTAGACAGTCGCAGGTAAAAACAATAGAAGTACAACACCGTTGATCAAAACTGAACTCTACAAAATCTGAAGTGTTATAGATGGAAGGTGGTGCCAGATATTTCGAGGTTCTGTGGGGCAGATGGTGCAACTGTGTGACCTCTTGATCTTTAAACTTTGAGCTCTGACCCCTGCAGCATTAGATCCCCCTTTACAGCGGAAATAGCATGTTTCCCCTGTAGCTTACATGAACAAACACACCATGTGCTTTTGCGTGTGTGTATGTGTGTGTGTGTGTGTGTGTGTGTGTGTGTGTGTGTGTGTGTGTGGGCATTCCAAAACGGTTGGAGGTCCATGTCTACTGGCCACAAGTGTGACATTAATAAAAACAGTGATAAACATTTTCTGAGAACATCCCCTCAGGCCTCAACTGCTACAACCACTAATAACCCAACAAGAATAAAGCTCTAAGTGTATTTACATTCAAGAAAAACCATGAGAATAAAGAGATTCAGTGCCTGTACATGATAGTCTAACAGTATGTAAATACAGCCTGGTACCATATTTGGTAAAAGTTAATGGCTGAACTATTGATTTGGCAACAAAGCATGCCTTTTCTGTATGAGAGGGCTCAAGGGCAGCTATTAAAGTAATACTGTGGCCTCGTAAATGATCTACACAAGAGACTATTACATCTTCGAAGCTGGATTAATTTGACTTGTGAAGATCAGAGAAGACTGATCTATGATCTAATCTATATACAATACAAATTTAGTAATCAGTCAAATGATGGTGCATTAGTACAGAAGCACACCAAGATATACAGTACATTTAAATACAGTTTGGCTTCCAACATTCCATGGCACCAAAGCGCTTAGTCAAATGTAAGTACAGGAACTCTTTGCCCTGCAGCTCATTAAATATACATCAGAGATTACTATGAATCAATGTGTGAGAGTGGAAACTCATTAGGGTGGGGGAAACAAAGGACAGGATAATGGAAGGTGGTTTGGAACAGGCAAGAGAATGATATCGATCACTATCAATATGGTTGTTCTGTTCACCTTCAAACTGGCCAAAACTGCCCTTATGGCATTGCTATAGGTAGATAATATTTCTCATATCTAAGTGTATTGAGGCCTCAGTATTTAAAAGTGCTGCAATATATATATATATAATATAATATAATCTGCCACCACTAACCTGTAGCCAGTATTGTTTAGAAGTAGAGGCTATACTTATTTCAGATACTGATGAAAACAAACAGAAAAGCATAGACGTAACCAACACACACACAGCATGTGCTACATATCAGCCAGACAGTTCATCCACGCAGAGCATTATGTTTCACTCTGGATGAGGTTGTGTCTCAGGAAAAGTCATCAGCGGTCGTTAGCAGCAGGGTTACATAGGGAAAATCTTGAGGGCCAAATGAGGAGAGCGTCTGATGAGCTGGCTGTAGCTATCTAGTTCTAGAGGTGAGGAGAAGCTTTGCTGGGCTAACTCTTGATGGTTATGGTCTGGAAAGACTACAAAGACAGACCTTGATAGATTTTGCAGATCCCCCACAAAGCAACTCTTGTCAGCTCTTGTGCTAATCAACATCCTGGTAAATGCTTCAGACACAAACTGGGGTTGCTACTGACCAGATACTTCCTGGTATTAGAGCTGTGTATCAATATGATTCTATACAGCGGGTTAAACTTTAGAGAATATTTTGAGTACCCTCAGGCAACAAAAACTTTGTGATTGTTGGGATGTCGAACTTTCCAGTGTCCAAATGACTGCTTTTACTCTTCACTTTTCAAAATGCAAGACTGACACACATAGACATACAGAGAGCGAGGAAGAGCAGAGGGTCCCGATATAAAAACAATTTCTCAGGCGCTGTTAAGGTGGTATTCTTGTAAAACACTACAAAAACAAGATGTAAGAAGCAGCAGTGGTCCAAGCTTTCCCAACCTGTTCAAGTTTTTGTAGTGAAAGTATGTCTTGGAAACCATGATCAGCTTCTTTTATCCAAATTTTCATTGGGATCGGCCAGTTCCCTTGTACTTAAGTCATCTCACTGCCGTCTCTATCCCTTCATTGGCCTACACATTGTGTCACCAGCCACGTCTTTGCACCTGCCAGCAAGGACTGAAAGAATAACCAGGATGGCGTAACACTCGCAGTGGTTATCGCCATCTCTTCACATCCCATCCCTATCCATGCAGGTGGCCTGAACATACAGTAGGAGGCACTGCAGTGACAGGGGCATGACCCCCTCAGCGGCTCTCTCCCTTTCTGGCTTTGTGTTGGTAGGAACACATGAGTAAACCTGAGGTACCACTATCAGGGGCTGAATCTGGGCTGCAGTTTGAGCCTGTGCCACCATCTGCCCCGGAGGAATCCTAAACCAAGCGAGGAAGGTGCACAATTGAGAAAAATGGACACAGGGTATGTGTTCGTTAATGTTACTGGCAGTATAATGGGCTAGTATAACGCTGCTTTTCAAGCAATGTTTCTTGTGAAGTGAAGAAAACAGTGCTGCGACAAAGACCAGGAAAGGCCGGTGCATGAATAGAACTCTATATATAAGAAAGATAACAACAAGGGAGGAGAGGCCAGTGTTCCCAATGGAGCAAAAAATGAAAGCGTTTGAGTTCACGGTGAAAACATTTTACCTTGTAAATTTCATCTGCCGTGTCAAACCTCCCCTTGGCTCAGGAGGGGTCTATTTAGTAAGCTAAGTGACGTGCAGAAGGATGCCCCGGGCCAATAACACACCCGTTATAAGACAGCGGTTCCTACTAAAGTAAGTGCAACTCTTGGTCTTTGTCCCTCTCTACCTGTTTTCATGTCCTGATTCCTTGAGTCTACTAAGCACAAACACTTAACACTGAAAAGAACACATAAAGGAAAAGGGTTAGGGGGACCTAAGCATCTTACATCAAGAAATTATTCCATCACCTGTGAGATAGGTGTGTATGAACCCCAACTGCTGTCTACTTGGGGTGACTGCAAAACATCAGTTAAGCTAGCAAAGTTAGTTTTAGAAAAATAATCATGTTGAACTTACCAGATGTATAAATGTCCTGGTTAAGATATCATCCATGAGAAAAAGTTCACCGTTTACAAGTACACCATCTATTTTCCTGGGTACAATTCAGCTTTTTATATAACAAAGGTTAGTAACTGTTCTACTTCTGTTATACCCAAAATTAAAGTGCCTCTGTCTGACACACTGCTACCATATTCGGTGTAGCACACAAACACACAGTCAGTGGCTGTCGCCTAGCAGAAACCCCTGTCCCTGTGCCCCCGCAGCCAGGGTCCAAACGGGGACACTCCACAACACAAGGCATTTGTTCTCTCTTTGTGTCCAATGCAGTCTTTCTTAGAAGGCCTTTATTTTTCTGTCTTGGCTGTTATGCAATCGGAACTGTGCAAAGTTTGGAGTCAAAGCAGCCTAATCCGTCCAAAGCCTCAGACCAGACTGAGGGATTGATAGCATGGAAGCGTGTTGCCAACACAAAGAACGAGACGTTTCACCTCTGCATCTTCGTGGAGAAACGCCACAGCCTGACAATGTCTATCTTTTGATGAGATCACATTCGTATGGAGCAACTTGGATTTTTGGCACCAGGGGAATGGTTTTCAGCGTCAGCTGTGAAGTGTCAGATGGGAGAATATTCAGGCGATAGCACAAGAGGTGGACAGCTGCTGTTCAGTGCCTGATGTTCACACTCAAATCAATTCACACAGACATGTACAAGTTAATCTCATTTTCATTTAGCCATGAAACAACTCATCACTCAAGTGTGCTACTCTGCAGCTGACCCAGAGTATTAGATTTGTATTATTGTATTACCTTGTGAGCACTATTAATTTCTACAAGGGAAAGAAAAGACGTGAGGACCATAGCAACATTTGAGTTGGGGAACTTAAAAATCACATTTAGATATTTAGTTATTTTGAGCTGAGAGTAGCAGCTTGAAGCAGTCACATTAGTCAAATACTTAATGAACAGGAATCGTTCAGTATTGGCAACTGTAATATGTAAAGTTTAGGAAAATCTATAAAACAGTGCATTCATTTAGAATTAGTAATGGCTATATTTCACTGTTGTGCCTGGTGATTTAATGCTCACCTGGTTTTTGAACTACTCTTGGGCCAGTGGACCATTTGGATCTCAGTCATCCGTTGGGCCAAAACATCTGCAGTGATATCATTCTGTTGCATCAACTTCTATCTCCACCAAGCTTATGTAACTTGCCCCAAC
The DNA here is from genome assembly GCA_011952105.1 of Coreoperca whiteheadi. Classification (NCBI taxonomy): domain Eukaryota; kingdom Metazoa; phylum Chordata; class Actinopteri; order Centrarchiformes; family Sinipercidae; genus Coreoperca; species Coreoperca whiteheadi. The sequence goes on from CM022488.1 coordinate 24,285,349, forward strand.
CCCACCCCTGTGTGCAGCTCAGCAGGCAACACAAATAAAGACTTAAACTTGACGTGACTCATTTGAATCCCTCTCTTGCTATAAGAATGTAGCAACTAACCGTCTGTGCCCAACAGGGCAGGCATGGTCAACCCATCCCTGCTGTTGGATGAGTTAAGGCTGTGGGGACAGGAACACAGACATCTTCCTCTGACTAATTTGTATGGGATCAAAGGAGAAGAATTAACCTCCTGGTCCGAGTGCAAAACAACACAGACACAGACACACACACACACGCGCTTATTGGACCTTGGATAAACAGTAACCTAATGGCATCAGAAAATAAGCTTACATGGAGAAATCGAGGAGATTATGCTACAGTGCCTGGAAACTTAATTTCACGGAGCTTAAAACACTTATCATATAGATGTTCTTCATGTACAGTTTATTGATAATACTGATTTATTACAGCCTTGGGTCTTATTTTGTCATTTGTGGCCATTATTTCTATCATAAACATTTTCTGAAATCTGGGAACACTTCTACACTGCTACAACAAAGTTGACCGCAGTTGAACCAGGGAGTCAGTTTGGAAACTCGGATGGATGTTTACAACGGAAAGTTTGGGAAACAATTTTATAGTTTGCATCAGTTTTTTCTCCCAAATCAGTTTGGCTAACCTGGGGGTGTATTTAACACATCTATGACCATCTGCCCGCTTGTGTTTCTTGCCCCTTTAGACTCGCAACATTCCCATATCTCAGAAATTAACTCGGTAAGTACAATGATATTATTCCCGATAGGAATGATGGCCACAACTACAAAAATCGAGCCTAGCAAAGTGCTAGCAAATCTGAATTAAGCCACTACAAAACAGACTTCTTGTAATGTGCCACAAATTGTTGTCAGTATTGGATAAAAGCATTGTGTAAAAGATTAAACTTTAAAGGACAACTTCCCATTTGAGTGTGGTTGAAACATTAACAAAATGATTAACATAGAAGGACACAATGTGCCCAAGTGTTTGGATAATAGACAGCCTGATGTCAATAAGTAGTTAAGCACATTTCCAGATAAAGTAAAAAAAAATCAAGTTACTGGTTCTACAGTGCTGAGTATGCTACTCACATGTTGTTAAAGACGTCAGCTGCTGAATTTGTGACAACTTTTCTCTCCGGCGTTATAAAGAGCAGAGTACAAACTGGACACAGGTTCACGGATGAACTCTTCAACAGCTATCAAAGCATGAAAAAAAGGCATCATCTGCCTCATGCTGAAGGGAAATCAAAGAAATGCTGGACACAAATTCACCATGTAACTCTTAGAAATCGTCTGTATTTGCTGAGCAGCAGCACGCACAAACCCACACTGACATTCTCTGTCACTCCCGTGAATTTGTGCTCAAAAAAGCTTCACAGTCGAGCGGAGGAGTCTGCCTTTAACTCCTCCGCCTCCTCAGAGGAGAGAGATTCTGGGGAGAGAGAGGATCTCTTAGAACTCGAAGAGAGAGTAGTAAGCCAGGTTAAGACTGCTTAACATTTAACACGGCCAACGTTTTGGCCAAATGACAAAACTCTGTTCAGAAGCAGAGGGGAAATGAGATACAGAAATGCCAAAAGGCTGACTGCTGATAGGTTAACTGCTATTTGTGTTGTGTTTTTTCCACATCTTCATCTTAATGAAGAGGGTCTGTAAAAAAACACAGCAAAGTTTACTACTAATATAGCCTAACTTTCAATAAATTATTTGAACATATTTTATGTAATCTAAAAGCAAAAATCCAAACTGAACTGAACATTGCTAAAAAAAAAAAAAATCATCAATATCACTGAAAAAAAATGCTGCCCAGGGAATATAGCCAACAGTGGCTCTTGTAATTGTAATTACATGTTGGACAAATTACTGCAAAGATCTTTCTCATATTTTTCTCTCTCTGTCTTGTGCTCTCCATATTTGTTTTGGGTTTTTTTCCCTCTCATCCCAATAGTTCATAAATGCCAGTGAGTCAATCACTGGGAACTGAATGGCAAACCAAAACACACCTGTTATTCTGCAAATTACTACCAATACCCGCTGGCAAAAATATGATCCACCCTTCACTGTCAGAACATTACAGAACTTGAGCTTTCAGATTCTCCTGCATCTGCTCTGATCACACAGCGTTTCCTGCAGTTTGTTTCATGGGTGCTAGCATCATCATAGCTTGGCATGTAGCAAGGTTGTTTGATTAGACTGGTGCGTGATTCAGGTGACTGACAGGATCCGCTTGTAAAAGATTCCACATAAGTAAGATGCACTTAAGGTATGTCGAGGAATTCCTCATCCATAGTAAACGGTTATGCTGTTAAATTTGATGGAAATATAAATAATTATAAATAATACATTTGACAACGTTATTTATTAGTCAGCTGGTAGCCAAACAGCTAAAGAATGAGCCGGTGATTGTGAAGCACGAATGAAGCATCTGATACCAATCAGCTAATGCAAGAGATCATTTCAGTGCTCTACCTAAACTAACACTATGCTCCATTTGGTTTCCACTTTTTTTTTTTTTTTGCCCTAAATCTATGTCATATTTTCAAATGAGAAATTAATGTTCTAAGCCTGGCATGCTGATGACCAATGTCCTCGTTGGTCTTCGGTCGTGTCCTCTGTTTGGCTGCTTTCAGTGCCACAATAATACTATGTTGACAATGGCTCAATTCTTGCTGCAACGCCATCCAACAACATCTGGCAAAGCCCTGCGTTGGCCTATCAAACACATGCAAGTCCACATTCCTGGTATATTACTTTGTGAAGACGAATGAAGAAGAATGACATCATTCTATTGTAAACCTTGTAATTGCAGAGTCAGAGGCTACCAGAGGTCTTCTAGTGTTATAAACCAGTTTGAAGTATTTCTGCATCTGATGCACCTTCAAACCTGTTCAAGGTGTTTCTCAAACAGGAAGTCTTGGAACGTTCTTCTCACCGGCACCTGAAGCAGCCTCGTTTTTGGTCCGCCGCGCTATTTTCAGCCTGAGTGTATCCTTGGTGATTTCAATTCTATAACGATAAGGATCAAGGTCCAAGTGCATCCTTTAGACAACATTACTTGGTTGACAACTAAGGATTTGATCATTAAAGATGTACACTTTCTTCCATATCAAAAAATGTGTGTAAAAATATTCTGCGAAGGTGAATTGTGTAAGTGTGAGGTTTACATATTTTCGTGTTGTGTTTGTGCAAGGTGCAAGCACGACAAATATCCCTGTGCTGAAACTCACCCACAGCAGCTGTAGCTGTTTTTACGGAATAAACACAATGAAAGTCGACATCAATCTTTGGAAACCAACAACCACATAGACAGCCCTTACACAATTTCGATCCCAACAAAACATTGGCCCTATAATTTTAAGCTTTATGCAATGCCTTGATAAGCAAAGAGGGCAAGAAACTTGTTGTAAGTAGCCTTGTGCTTTCCTCAGAAAAGCAGCTGCAATCCTGACAAACTGCAAACTGACTATTTATGGGACACGTTTGAAGTCTTATCAAGACTTATCAAGTCTGAAGTAGCTGAATAAGAGCTTGCGATTGTGTGTTGGTGTGCCTTTTTGCGTATGTGCACTCGCTCACGTTCATCCTGCGTTTCTGCTCATGTCTAAATCGGAATTGTGTGCGTATGTGAGGCCCTTAAAGTAAAATTCAGCCTTGACCACAGTATCACCATCAGATGACAGATTGGACGGGGCCAGAGATGCATGCCCACACACACACACACACACACACACACACACACACACACACACACCAAGCTCACCTCCACTGAAACAGAATGACAGGAGACTTACACCTATTCTATTTCAGCAAGGCCTATTTCAAGCTGTCGCCGAGTGTGGGGTACACACTTTATGGGCAGTGATAGAAGGGAGCCAAGTAACCTCTGACCTTTGGCTATCTGGGAGACGAATGAAAATAGTTTGGGGGGTAATCAAGGACATTAAATTTACAGCAAGCATCCCTCTGTGCCCTTTAAGTTGCAGACACTGCTCACTTCTGACATCAGAAACAATGCTCTAAATTGTAACAACTTTGCAGTTGTCACTTATTTCCTGAACAGTGTACAGTCTGTACTGTAGACATAAACATGACACAATAACACTGAGATCCTCGTGTGTACCTGTGTTGTTGTTGCCATTTTGTTAACTGAGGAGATCAATGACAGGCCGACAGTGGATGTAACAAAATACATTTACTAAAGTACCGTACCTGAGTACACTTTTGATATAATAATATAATTAAATGTATTTGTAAAACTATTTTACATTGTGGTATTGCTATTTTTACTTAAGTAAAGCACCTGAATACTTATTTCACCACTGTATTCCATTAATATCTTGAAACTGATAGTTGTGCTTGTTGCGTTGTGTAAAAATCATATTTGGATCGTACAGAAAATGGAGTGATGATTATGTAATTACTGTATCAGTAAATAATGATTTACACTTGAATATCTGTATGCATTTACCAGATCACAATACCTTTCCTTTAACGTTTATGTAATATATAACCAAGACATAACAAATTCTTCTTTTAGAGACCATTAACACTAAATTTATCCGGAGGAAAGTTATTCCAGCGATTCAAAAACAAGCTGACCATCCCTACACTTGCGGTACACTGGAAGGCAAAACAACAGGCTCGCTGATATCGCTATGGGCGTAGCATTGCTCCCTTTTTGGGTGGCAGAGAAAGTAGCACTTTGGTCACAGAGTGACCACCGCTCCCTCAACAGGAAGGCTCTGTCCATGCCTGTGGCTGAACCAGGAATGTCTTGCAGTGCCTCGGATCCCACAGAGCCTTTGGCTTCTCTGTGGTCATAATTTCACCACGAATGAATACAGCAGTACCAACGCATCTCCTCCCTTTTAAAACAAGATTCACCATTTATCACTACTGTCAGACAGCATGGAAGTCCATTATTGCTGATTTGCGTTCATTTTTAAAACTTGCATAGGGCAAAGCACTCTGTAAATCAGACTTTTTAATTTACATTGCACATAAACTTACATGCAGTTTTTCTCCTGGGAAGATATGATGCTTTTAGTGTGGGAGCACCTTTGTGATTCATCTCAAAAGTGACTAAACAATACTGTATAATAAAAAGGCGTAAGCACTTACACCTGCATACACAACTGCTACCCTGTGTCCTGTCTCATAAAACACTGGTTAGCGCTTCAATGTGACTTCAGTTTGACCCTGTCGCGTGGGAGTTTTAAAAAGATGAAACTGTGAGAAATTCTTTAAACTCCATTAAGGTGGAGGCTGAGTCTTTCCTCTGTGTCACACAGAAAGACAAAAACAGCCTTGTTGCAGAGGTCAGCTTGGTTGCATGCTGTTTGCGTGAGCGTGTGAGAGAGAGAGAGAGAGAGAATGAGAATTAAAGACAGAAACTCAAATCCCAACTTCCTCTCAACCACATTAAATGCATTTCCGCCGTCACACCTTCACTTTTCATAGCATTGATGTAAAGTGACCTTTCACCTAGACATTCATGAGGAGTATGTCACTAAAAATACGTTTCAAGACACAGCCCACTCACTGATACAGACAGCTAATGAAGAAAGATTGTGCAGTCTATTGCAGGAAACTGCTTGAAATTGACAAAAGAAATGATCAAGTAATCCAGTGGTAATGGGCCAAATGTAGCTACATGACTGTGATGTGTAGCTTGTTACATGAATCTGATCATTTGCGTACTTTAAAATAAGTTAGAAATACATGTTGTGGGAAAATAATTGCATATTAGCAAAGAGGGGCCATAAGGGCCTTGGCTGTAAAGAGTCCGTGTAATTGACACCTTGTGTTACTTTACAATGTGTATTTTACAGATACTATATACTTTATGTATTTATTTTGAATTGCACTGCGTAGAACAAGGTCAGAAAGTCACAACCCCACAAATCTCCTTCATAAATCACAAGTGAAAGATGAATCACCAAGATATGACATCCAAAACTGCATCTAACACTGCTATTAGTGTATACATCGTTTTATGTTTGGACTCAACTCTGGCAGTGTGTGTGCTAAGCTTTACTCAGTGAAGTATGCAGGACAGAGTCTGTAGAGTTTAATGCACAAGACAATCTATAATCCAACTGTACTTACCATCTGTGGTGTCCTCACAATTTTGATTGAAGTTTTCGTAGGAGTCCCAGCGGATCAGAGGATCTTGCGTGTTGTAGTCAACCGAGACGCTCGGCCCATTTTCCAGGTGGTCCACGCCTTGACCAGAAGTACAAAGAGACGGAGCAGAAAACGTGAATGTCTTCAAATCATCAGAAAGAAAAAAATGGATCACATTCAGAACGTGAAAATTAATGAAGAACAGTCTATAATATTCTCCTTTCAGTCATTTTCATGAGATTGACTTAGGGCGTTTTCACACCTGAAAGTGCGCACCAAGGTCCGCACCTAGGTCCGAACCAAAGTTCATGTTTTGATACATTTTATACTTTCGGTTCGTTTTGGTTTGGTTTCACACTGCAATTACGCGAGCGCACTAAAGACCTTTACACGACGTACGTGCGTCCTGACGTCGTCAGTTATGTGGGCCGGATCTTAACATTGATCGGTTTGTTAGCGGACGTGCGTCTGACGTCAGCGTGTTGTCAATTCAGAGGGTAACTTTGACAAGATGAATGAACAGACGCATATTGTTGCCACTACGCTGTTATTGCTTTGGCACTACTATCCACTATATCTGAGTCTAGTTCAAATTCGCCAAATGAACGTCCGCGTTGTGCGAACATTTTATCGGCGCCGACAGGAGAGGAGGAGAAGACTTCAAGCAATCCTGAATTGTTGTGTGTTTTTTCCAGTTGTCTTATTGATCTTCTGTGACAGGTCTGGTAGTTCTGTCTTCTTCTGTTGTTAGGGGTACGCGGGAACCACCGGAACTTCCTGTAAATGGTCTGATACAGACGATGCTTTCATGCTAGCAACCGACCGAACCTTTGTTAAGTTTGATCCGGACCGACACTACCTCTTTTCATCGGACCAAATTTTGTTTGTTTGGTCCGGACCGTGGTCCAAAGGAGGTTTCACACCTGTAATTTTGATTCGGACCAAACTGAAAAGTCCGAAAGTCCGGAACAAACAAGGTAGGTGTGAAAACGCCCTTAAAGTGATCTAATTATTTTCCTTTTAAATTGTATTCCCTTTGTATGATTTATAAACAGCTTTAAGTGAGATTTTGTAGTGTTTTTGTTCTTTGAATAAACAATAACTTTGCAACAAAAGAGAACTTTAGAAATATGACATCGAGCTTCCCGTTGGCCTGCCTGGTTGTTCCATGTCATCTCCCGCACATTTCCTGTCTGCATCTCTACTACATACAGTCAAAAATGCCATAAAAATAAGTATGAAGGCGAAATACAATGTGTGGAAAATATGTTTGCCAATTATACAAGTCACGTTGATTCTTACCATGCATTTTCTCTGGTCCAAAGGAGAAAATAAACTCCACTTTTCCATATTCTGGAAACCTGTCATCTGCACACAGGAAATAAAAAAGCCTTGAGTCTTCTGTTTACAGCAAAATGATGCAACTATTAATTGTACATCATCACTCATTACTGGGTCATTACGGCAGCAAATACGTAGAAAGAAAACTGCTTAAAAGGCAATGCGTCAGTTGAATACAGTATTAACAATGGGGCGATATTTCAAATCATGAGCTACTCACTGTATCAAAAATGGATTGTTTCCTCCAACATATTAATGACAGTCATTGTGGACATTCTGAGGACTTACCCAATGTCTTACCTTTGAATGTCTCATCAAGCTCGTCTTTCCCGAAGACAAGCCCCAGGTCGTGGACAGCGCAGGTGTGGAACTGCACCCGGAATATCACGTCTCGGCACGGGCTACGGTAGCGCTTGTGGTAGCACTTGAGCTGGAGGGTAAAAACCATCCACAGAAATTCAAAACTGTGTAGTAGCAGCATGGCATCAGGCAGTGCCAACAAAACTCAACAGGTCAGTTTAATAGGGTTGGATTGCAGTTGGACAGATTCCCTTTTAGCGTCACAGGTACACTGAATATATCAAATAAACAACCATTTCAGGATGTGGCTTATTTATACAATTCTGATGTGGGGAAAAACAAAGCTGAATGTGGCTTCAATGCTGCTACACTCCAAATATCGAGTGAACGCAATATGAAATGGTCAATGTGAAACACGAGACATGCCAGCTTGATTCAGTGCTAGGTCTTTCTCCAGACCGACTCAGGGCTATTTTTTTTTATTTATATCCCTCGTAATGTATGGGCTCTCCAGAAGCATTTCTATCCAAACTGTTTCCCCCAACAGAAACAGCTTTAAGAGCAACAGTAAAACCCCGCACAGGAAAATCTTCTCTCTCCCTCCTGCTGTTTCCTGACTGGCAGCATGGACCTGTTAGTCTTTTACAAGGACCTCACATTTACTGGTACTGGAAGAATATTTATCCTCAACCCGAACAACTTGCAGCTCACAAACTGCGGCTGTAAAGAATAAAAAAAATGACAAACTGCAAGGCATCCTACTGTGACAGTGACAGGGAGCATTTCCAAGTTTTTAATGGTTTCTTTTGACATTTTATTGATTTTATCATGATACAAAAAAATACGATTGCAGCAGCTAAAAACTAGTCTGATGATTTTGAGGAAGGTGGGACTGACTTGCTTTCCACAAACTTATTTTCTACTTGTGGGGCCAAGTACAACCAAAACATATAAGGTTCCCAAATCTACACAAGCACATAAAGAATTGAGGATGAGAGGAAGGCAAAGTAGAATATCTAGTGGGTTAGTGCAGCTTTCTGGGATATGGCAAATTCCCAGTGAGGGGTCTGGTTCCTTAGGAAAACAATGCTGGTGAGCCAAGTTTGAGGGCGAGAAATTAAAGGAGGAAAACATTAATTTTGAGCTTACATGTTGCCTCTAGAGCTCTAACACATTTTCATTTTGAGACACAGGCTTAAAACTAACCAAAGCCCTTTTCCCCCTCATGTGTAAATAAATAATCTTTAATGGTAAAGGAAATAGTTTGACATTTTGGGAAATGGGCTTTTACGCTTTCTTGCCAAGTGTGAGATAAGAAGACGGGTGCCACACTAGGCCAGTTAGCTTAGCTTAGCACAAACACTGGAAACAGGGGGAAACAGCTAGCCTGTCTCTGTCCAAACCTATCAGTACCTCCAAAGCTCACTAATTAATACGTCATATCTCATTTGTAATATTGGTAAAAATGTCACTGCACCCAGCCGAGAAATAGTCCAGCACATGGGCCCTCATAAAACAACAACTCCTAATTTTTACATTTAGTGTTTTGTACTGATTAAATAAATGAGATATAAGGTGTTAATTAGAGAGCTTTAGAGGTGTTGGTTTGTTTGTTAACTTTGGTCAGAGGCAGGGTAGCTGTTTTCCAACGATTTGAGTGAGTTGAGTGCTAGGCTAAGTTAACTGTCCTCTGGATGTAGTTTCATATTTACAGTACAGGCATGAGAGTGGTATCATTCTTCTCATCTAACTCTCGGCATGACAGCCAATAAACACATTTCCCAAAATGTTGAGCTATTCCTTTGAAGTTCCTGACTTTTTGGTAACTTCAAACTGAACTTAGAATTAAAATGACTTACACTGGCCAGTGAGAAAAGAAAACTGCAGAAAGCTGAAGAATTCAGATAATGTTTATAAAGATTTTCTTCTAGCTTTTTTTCATCTAATCATTCATTAATTAGTCATTTTTTGTCAGTCATTTTATCCACAACGCAATTCTGCACAAACACACCAGTGCAGTTTTAAATGCAGGAGTGCACACTCCATGCTGACTAATGTCTCTTCCACTTGGCCATAAGGCCACAGTTCACATTCTCTGTGTTACCTAAATAATAATGAGCATCAGCAGCCACGGCTCAGTCAGATGATGTATTCAACTGAATCCATTAGTCCGTCTTAAATAAAGGATGAGATGGGGCAAAATGGAACAGCCTCAAGCATACAGTAAGTGCTCCTTTGAAATTCCCCACGCTACCCTGAGGACATCTCATGGATAACATTTTGGCCTGAATGACAGCAGAAGCAGAAACTTGTGGTGAACTGCTGACGTGTGCAGTTCTTCTGCTTGAACTAAATGAAAAATAAGCCAGACGTACTCACAGGTGCGGCTTTGTTGAGGATCTTTCTTCTTCATTTTAAAAGTGCAAATGGAACGAATGATTATGTCATGTTAAAATAGCACCCCGTGTATCCCAAACGCTGTTGGAAAGGAAGTACCACTGCCATTTTGACGCCATAGTTTCCAGCAAATATTGTGTGCTAATGAGGGCCTATAAACTGAGGTATAGGACTCAGTCCAACTGTCTTCCCCAAGGTTTTTATGGCCCTATTTCTTGTGTGAAAGGATACTATAAACTGTTGCAGCACATGCATTCAGTACATACACCCATCGTCAGATTGGAAAGGCCGACAGGATTTCCTTTTTACTAACAAGCAATACAAATCAGTGCATCCTCTTTACATTTCCACTGCTGTTTTCATTGGCCTTTAATGATAATCTTGATTTAACATCAATTTATTTTTCTTTCTTTCTGGCAGGAAAAAAGTAAGACAATAAACTTTCTCTGTTATTGGCTTCACACTTAGAAGTTAACCCAGTGACATAAGAAAAAAATGTTCGCCAGCAGTGTTTCCAGTTTCCTATTCTCAGAATGTGATAAAAACATCTACAGTAAGACACGCTACGAAGACCTCACTCATTTGCCATATTTTTCGTTACTGTAGTGTGTGCCATTCTTACCAAGATGTCCCCTTTCAGAAGAAGACCAGGTTCAATGGTAATACAGATGCTGGTCTGGCTGTCACCCTGAACATTACTGCGGAAGAAAAAAGCCACAACATTACTGCTGTAAAACGATCACAGCACAATCCAACATCACTCCATTGCATCAGTTTACGTTTTCTTTTTTATGTTGCTTGTCTGGGTATAACCGTGCACACATGATCTACATCGTCTACTAACGATCCCTTATTTGCTTCAACAGTTGCCGTAACAGAGCCGTGCTGGGCTGCTTTTAGGTATTAGTGTCTACATGATTGTCTAACTGGGAGAGTAGGATCAAAGGGTGGAGAGTGCTAATAGAAATCATGTGAAAGAAAGTGGGGAGGAATGTGATTTGGGGGTTTAAGGGGTTGACAGTTTGGAACTACATGTGCACTGATTATATCACACTTAGTTATTGTGTATGCTGTAAATGTGTTTACAGTATTGTAGGAATTGACAAACATACGTAGTAGAGTTCACAGTTCAACACAGCAGGCTTTACTATTTACAGTAGTAACTTTAAAAACTTCATACAGCTCTACAGTTAAATGTGGGGGGGGGGGGGGACAAAATACAAATCAGGACATAAGGATCAGGGAGTTTAAAGCTGCACTAATAAATAATTTTTATAGGAACAATGGATCAAATCACTATGTGTAATGTAAAAGGTGATGCTTGTAGTAACAAATGCACAGAGAATTATCACCCAGCTCTGCCGTTCCCCTCAGCTTTAGCATCTTTCAGCTCATTGTTTTGGTTTTCCGGCCCACAAACTCTCAGTAACCTCATTTCTAGCTGCCGCAGGCAAGTGTTTTCAGCAAAAAGTATCTGATAATACCGCTGTATGCTACCTGCCCAGCACCAAAGGGCAGACAGACAAAGTTAGTGACATGCTGGTGAACATGGAGCATTTAGCAGCTAAAGATGCAGATATTTCCCTGAGGAGTTGGTGGAGACCAAAACAGAGCTGAAAGGAGAGAGAACAGAAACATGAATGAATGCTAATGTTGCTCTGTGTCTGTATAAATCAGCATTTGTTTGCTAACACATTAGCCATAACAACTTTACATTTAGCAGACACTTTTATCCAAAGCGACTTACATATGAGAACATTCACAAACCGAAGGCGCAGCTTCGGGAGCACTCAAGGATGCTTCGACGCATGGATGGGGGATCGAGCTGCTGACCTTCCGATTGGCAGGCAACCGTTCCGCCCCAACTTTAAAAGGTGATAATATGCTTGCACAACCAGACCTCTGCAGATGATCCAGAACGCGGCGGCAAGAATGGGTTTCAATGAACCGAAGAGAGCGCACATAACCCCTCTCTTCATTAGGTTACACTGGCTCCCTGTTGTCGCCCGCATCAAGTTCAAATCGATGCTCTTGGCCTACAAGAACACCCCTGGTTCTGCACCATCATATCTTCGCTCGCTGATACAGACCTATGTTCCTGCCAGATCCCTGCGCTCTGCCAACGAACAACGTCTGGTGGTACCATGTCAAAAAGGAACAAAATCACTCTCGCGCACCTTCCCTGGATCCGTTCCACACTGGTGGAATGATCTGCCCGCTCCTACAAGATCAGCAGATTCTGTAGCCACCTTTAAAAAGCACCTGAAAACGCATCTCTCCCATCAACACCTAACTGACAATCACTAACATCGACTTCCTTTCTATCTCTTTTCTTTAAAAAAATAAATAAATAAATAAACCTCCTATCCTTAGCTTTGTACACTGTGCTGGGCTTTAAAAGACTTATGCATTTTGTTACCTTGTGTTGTTATAATTGCTTCCATTGTCTTCCTCGTATGTAACTCACTTTGAATAAAAGCGTCTGCTAAATGACTAAATATATATGGAAATGCTGAGTTTACAGCATGCTGCGCTGCCCCCAAATGGCCAGAAAGTAAATTAAAGCATTTAGCAAGCTTTAAATACCACTCCATGGTTGCATTTACGCGGAAGACTTTTGGAGCTGTTCATGAACTAACATTTTTGTTTAAAAAAAATTGGTTTGAAACAATACAGTTACTTGGTGCCTTTACCATTTTACTCAATTCCCCTAGTAGCAACCAAGTCAGCCATATTGTGTTCTTTCCATTGTGGAGTCTGAGCTTCCATCCTAATGCTGCCTCTGCCAAGCTGAAATGGGTGACAATTTTTAAATCTAATAATTTATTTAATAAGTTATTAATGTTTAAAATATGAGTAAAGTGTACGTATTGCACTTTTAGGTGTGGAAACTGCATGATCTGACTTTTGCACGCATGTGTTTTTTTAGATAGGAACAAGCAGATTTGACTGTTCACCCAGATATACTAATCTGCGTCTGTGTTAAATTTAAACTGTAATACTATCAAATGTGGCGTAAATGTAGCCTGTATGCCTGCCTCACTCATCTGAGGGCAGTGCAGCTCTCCCCTCCTTTCCTCTCCTCTAGCCTACCCTCTTCCCAAAACAACAACAGAAAGCCAGAGAATCCATTATTTCCTGTCTGGCCCTGGGAACCAGCAGGGTCCTCTGGCAGAAAAACCCTGCAGGCATCCACACAGATGCCCTTCTGCCTGTTTCATTGGCTCTCCAGTCACAAATAACACTAGAAAAGATCTAAAGTAGGGAAACAAGAGCTTGCAGCTGGGGAGGCTAGCTAAATACCATAATGTGAGGCAAGTACTGAGAGTAAACTGGCAAGAGGGACGGTGTATGTATATATTGGGGGTCAGGGGAGTCAAGGCACAGGCTATAGAGGAAAATCAGGGTTTTTATTATTGAGCCATTGCGAGCTTGCTATCCCTGGAATCTTGTAAAATCATTTGAGTGTGAGTATGTTTTATGACTTACTAGATTCCAGATGTGTACACGGGCTGCATGGCCTGGTAGATTTTGAGAAAAGGACGGCAACCTGGAACACAAATTTTTTAAAAGCTGTTAAAAATGTGTGTGAAAATGCTTGTGTGTGAGCGCACAGTGTCATGTGCACGACACTTACCTCCCTTAGACTCGAAATTGGGGATGCCGTGCATGATGACATGGTGAAGGAACAGGGGTTTGTTGTTGATCTTGATGTGTCCGGAGAGCAAGCCGCTGAAGTACTCCACATACCTGAGCAAGGTAGAGAAAAGGAAGAACATGGAAGGAACATGCTGCTAGGTCCCCTTCTGTCAAATTATATCATGATTCTTAATGTTTTACGACAAAGGTATGAAGGTATAATCTTGTGTACATCACAACAAGGAGACACAATCTTTGGCATTGACCTCTAGTAACAGCAATGAGTGTTTTCAGCTTGTCAGCAGTGCTAAAAGAGCCAACCTTGCACCTTGTTTTTCTACTAAATACTTTAAAGCTGCACTAATCAATATTTTTTATATTAACAATGGATCAAATGGCCATGTATAATGTGAAGGAGGTTGCACGTAGTGACAAAGCCGCATTCAATTACCACCCAACTCCAGCTCCAGCTCCAACAGCTCTTAAGAACATTTTAGCTTATTGTTTTGTTGTTCCTGCCCACAAACTCCTCTCATCAACACTGATTGCAGCTACAGCAGAAACAGCTGTTTTTAATAAACAAAGCTCTGATAAACCCCCTCAGTACTACCTGCCCAGCACCAGACAGCCAAAGACAGACAAAGTTCGAGACCAGCTGGTGAACATAGTAGATCACTCCGCAGCTAAAGAGCCAGATATTTTGTTGAGTTGGTGGAGAGCAAAAATATTGGATTTTTGACAGGTGGACTGAAACACGACTCCAAATTAATGTTGCTCCTTTTTGTGCTGCATGTGTAAATAAGCAACTGTTTGCTAGTTGCTAGTTTGACATATTAACATTATAAGGTGATAATATCTCAATGTTGTTTTCAGCTTGTTCTGCTGCCCCTGGCTGGCTATTGAAATCAATGAATGCAGCTTCAAATGTTTTGTGTTCATACATGGACAAAGACTTCTTTGTGAGACAGTTCACTTTGGGGTCAAACTCATACTATAAACAACAAGTGAGGGACGACTGACCTTTTCTGAGATGGTTGGCCCACAGGAAGCACTTTGTCTTCATAGAAGCGCTTCATGGCAAACCTGTCCAGAGCCTGGTCAGCACTGCATTGCAACGAAAAAGTTTGGTCAGTGCATGTGGTTAATTTACTTTTAAAGCACTTTTGTTTCCACTCCAGTATATATGTATGCAACGTATATATGTAAAGTATTTCAAGTATATATATGTGTGTGCAGCCTTGTCATTTTTGTGCAGCTTCTTAATCAGGAAAACAGTAAGCTTGTTCATGTCATGTTAGACATCTTTAAAGTCTACACACCACGACATTTCATGCAAAACCCTCCTGCAGCATTCTAAATGTCACACAAAAGTAGGCATAAATATCAGTGTAGACATGCATAATATTTCCTGTCAAGTGTATACAGTACATATCTAAAGATTTTGCAGACAAAAGTGGTCTCAGTGTTTATGTCTGACAGCTAATTATGCATGACCTCCATTACATAGCGCACAGTAAAACATCTTAATGCAATATTTATTTAACAGCTATATTCCCATATTGCAAGTGTCACATTGTGTTCGTGTTTTCAAAGTTTTGACTTGTGAGATAATGAGATTATAGAGAAATGTAATACTTTCCCAGGGTGCAGAGATTTTTTTTCCTGGCCAATCACCGTTCTTTCAGAAACAATAGGGAGTCACGCACTCCTCTGATTGTTTAACCGTTTACATTTCCTTAGTTTTTGTAATAGAATGTCATTCTATTTTGGCATATCTAAAAACAAATCCACGATCTCATGATCTGGGGACTATTTAAGATAACGCATTGCTTTCTGCTCATAATTATCATATCAAACACATTTCCTTGAATTTCTCCAAATAAACTTTGTTTTTCTCCAGTCTCATGTTCCACCACTCCTACATCATATCTCTTTCTGCTCTTCAGACGTGGTCTCGTGATGAACAATGCTTGTTTATCTAGTCGCGCCCCCCCCCGCACACACACACACACCTCTATTTTTCTGTTTCCATAAAATTACAGATTCTTCTTTCTCCTTTTCTGTCTGACCTTCTTTACTCTCTTTCAAAGTGTGCTGCAACTTAACCCTCTGCAGCTATAGTTGGGATTACAGGCCTACCTCGCGGATATGTTGCTGTAATGCATGTAGGCTGCCACCACCACTCCAGTTCTGCCCCGGTTGCCCTGAAAAGACATCAAGCAAGAGTCTATTACAGATTTTATCTTCATGGTGTCCCACGAACAATTTTTCCACATCTTTATAATATTGAACTTTCTTTAGTGGGGTTATTGGGGTAGTCTGATGTTGTTTTTAAATGCAAAACATCTAGATCCAAATGTAAACCAAAGGGTAGCCTCGACACCTAAACCCAAAACACTAAATTAGAACCTGCAATCACTCCAAAATAGGTCGACAGAGTTTTTTAAAACACTAACTTAACACGGACAGTCGCTGCTGCGAAGCTTACAGCCAGAGAGGATGAGACATTTCCCAGAGCAGCACACCAGTTCCAGACAGCGACACTCACAACTCTCCTGCTATTATAGCAAACATCGCAACAACAGCACATCTTGGCAAAGGAGAAAGTAAGCGGAATGTCCGCGGGCGAGTCATTTAACGTTACCTGACACACAAACCATGGCAGGAATAGCGTTGTGTGGTTCAGTCCAAGCCACTTTGTTTATTTCCCATTTACAGAGTACAAACACCAGAGTTTTTTTCAGCGCGCACACAGAACGGACAGCTAGCGGACCGTGAGGAGATATTTGAGGAATTTGACGAAAGACGTGCATTGGATTAGAATCACATATCCCACCTTGAACACTATAAACTAACTAAATCTATGTTACTGTTACAGTTAATCAGTATATTACACTTCCATAAAGTTGGGAGACTTATACGAGACTTGAGATTATATAAAAGGTCAACATCAATCTAGGATCTTATCCCATAATGCAACTTGACAGTATCTTTTTTGTTAAGCCCTCACATCTTTCAGACTTTATTCGCACAGTTTGTAACTCAGGCTTTCTGTTCTACGCATAAAGTCTCCAAGCCCAAGTTTGAGATTACATCATCAGGGTTATTTTTTAGACTTTAGAGACCTCCTTAAGAACCACACAAGCATTTAAATAGTACACCTCAAGACTTGTCAACTGACTGTACAATTGGTGGCGTACCCCTTTAAAGATTTGCCTACAGTAGTAATTTCAATTTTGATCATAAAAATGTGATTAAAGGCTACCTGTTTTTATATAGTAAAAAATAAAAAATACTGGCTGGGCATGCACAGGTTACTATGGCAACAAACCAGGATTTCATTCATTTTCATATATCCAACTTTAAAACAAGGACAACTGTGGCGAATAAGTGTGTTCCATATTATAAATATCGTGGCCACTTAAACAACGTGGAGCCCAATGGAAATGATTTGTTGATATTTGGAAACCCAACACGGCCTGCTTCCTTAGTGACCACCACAACTTCCAAGCCCACACACTCATCACCAGCGTTACTCAACTCTCAGTAAAATAGCACCAGTTGTTATGGCAGCCGACTTGTTTGTAACCTCCCCGTGGGAACTTCTTGGAATGAGGCACGGAGCTTTAGGATCCCATGGTTAATTCTTATGTTGCAAAACACAATCAGAATCACAGTGGGGTTAACGTGAAAATGATTAGGTATTACATTTGGGACCTCGGCAGAGCAGTTGTATTTGGATGTACTTTTTATGGTTTGTTTCGGCATACTTAGAGGAGCCAGATGAGTGTGGTTTGCCACAAGAGTATAATGTGATGCAAGTAAGTTTAGGCAACAACAGGAAAATATTGGTCAATTCAGTTTTTATGGTACCTTTAAGAGTAAAAGGGTAAATAAACCTAAGCAACCATGATGAGTGGCGTGCTTTACGCCGCTAATTTGTGTTTTCCTAACCCTTCAACCAAACCCAAACATGCACACATAGAGACACACTCTTTCACTCAGGGAGAACGTCATTGCAGAGACAAAAGTACACATAAATACAGAAAACATTTTCCGCCTCAGAGGAAGTGGAGGTCCTGAGAACAGCCTCAAAGCACCCTCTACTGTCTAGAGATACTTGTTCCATTCTCACAGCATCCTCTCGTCGTTCAGTCGCACCTTGTTGTGTATGACCACCACGTTGTGGCTGTCTGCACTCAGCCAGGTGTCCATGGCCTTGCAAATGCTGCAGATTTTGTCCAGGGCTGGAGCATGGTGGTCAGGCCAGCCAAAGTCCAACACCTGAGAGAGGAGAGAGATTGTCAGTCAGACTGATGGTCATACAACACATGGGAGAAGAGAAATCAAGCTGTTAGTTTTACCTTTGGATTAAGTTGGCTGATGTCATAACGCTTCTCACTTAGGTTGAAGAGCTAAGGAAGAAGTGAAAATAATCACCATTATTCAAATGTTTTGGCATTACATTGTATATTGAAAGACAAGAGGAAACTTTATTATATATATGATTTTAGACTGTTGACTATTTTTTTGTTTTTACAAAAAATGTTATCCCTTCCTGCCGTGTGTGCCATGCATACCTGCCAACATTTCGGTTTTGATCTGGCAACTTGGGTGCCGTCAGACAACCGTGTATTCATAATACCGTTTGAGGGCCACGCAAATTATGGGAGTTTCCCGGGAGAAACAACAAAACGAGAGGGTGCTGGGAGATGGCCTTGAAGAGTGGGAGAAACCCGGGAAAAACGGGAGTGTTGGAAGATATGGCCACGGGGATCCATTGTGCTATTCACTACCACCTGCAGTGGCTTAAATAAAATAGCGCATAGGTGAAAGCTGTTTTGGGTTTTGGGTGGTGAGTTTGGTGAGATGTATACAGATACAGGTGTTGCATGACCAACGTATGCATTGCGTGAATGCGTACGTTGATGTGTAGTCGGGACTGAGAGAGATCAGCTGATGATCGGCTGACCTGGGCAACTCTAATGACTTCATGTTCCTGCCTGAAGTTACGCTATTTGCTTCTTTTATTCTGAAAGTTTGAAAATTGCTCTATTCCTGCCAGAATCATCCAGATGTGCACAGGAAACTGTACCAGGTAGTTGTGGCCGTGTTTGGAGCGCAGCATGGAGGCGACCTCCCGCAGGTTGGCAGCGTAGCTCTGCTCCTCCACGCTGCTGGGGAAGGAGACGGAGATGATTCGCTCTGTGATGTAGATCAGGTCCAACTCGTAGCTCTCCTCCAGGGCCTGCAGCAGACTCACACTCCTGTCAGAGCAATACACAAGCATTTACGGTGTGGGTTATTGTGACGACTCAAATTGCACTGAGCAATTTTTCACATCAATGGCATCACTGTGCAAAAGTAAACTGAGGTGACTTGTGGACTGCAAAAGATAGCTAGGAATTTAATACCCAGAAGTAATGCAGCACATGTGACACCTGCTCGTGTTTATCAGGCCAGCTAGTGTGTGATCTCTTTAACCATAGCATACCCAGGACAAGAGTGCCAAAGGCCCAAAGTTGGTGTGCTCATGCTCTCTCTGTTTGTATTCAATTTGGAAGTTTCTATCCATCACGTCCTCCACAAGGAGAAGATCTTCTACCCCTGATCATACCTCACACCCTAATATTCTGTAGGTAAAAAGGGTTAATTCAAAGGTTATGGACGCTCCTCTCTGTAGCAGTCACATTTTGTGATTTAGGCAATAACATGGCTGCTCTTTATATTACCATTTTCCTTAGTGTTGTTTTGTAAGCTCATTTTAAATCATCCCAAGTAAACAGTATTTTCCAAAAATCTTCTGGTGGAAATGTTTAATACAGATGACGTCATTGTCGCATGATTCATTCCAGTGATTTAATACGGACACACTCACTAATCACTAGTCACTAAATTGGAGCCAAAGCCTAAAACAATGTGGCTGCTTACTTAATCTGTAAACCTTGTTACACTGAATGTCATGGATGTCCTTAATGTAAGTAAGAAAGTACATTTCAGATTCAGTCGAACACACAACACAACACTCTTCTTCAAGACTACAAGAAACAAAAATCCTAATATGGAAAAGGCAACACACCACATAAATACCATATGCACAGTGAAATCATTTAATCTCAGGGGGTTCAAGTTTGCCTCCAAAATGTAAGCTCTCCCCTCTGTATTAAACTGTGGCTGTCTAAGAGGAGGCAAAACAGAGCGAGGAAACACTGATTAAGTAGATAAAGAAAATATCGCAGCATACCAAGGATTACAGCGTGTGTGCACCTCACAGACTAAACAAAATATGATGGTCATTTATGGGGAGAAGTGTTTTGGTAGAAGTGACCCGAGATGTTATTTGACCAACTCTTGTTTGTCTGGAGTCAAATCCGGTCAAAGTGGTGAAGGAGGGAAAGGAAGAATGGATGAAAAGGAGAAGGGACAAAGAAACTGTAAAGAGACAGTCCAGCCAAAATATTCTGTCACTTACTATGCATTCACCACTATGTCAAAATTCCTTGATTGATCTGTAATTTAGTCTCAGGCTTCTTACTAAAACAGAAAATGACAGAGCAGACATTGCTCCAAAAGAAGCATAAAATGTCTGTCAAATGTCTCCAAACAGCTAGTGCAGCATAATCTAATGCTGTGTTGCCAAATGATTTCATTAAGAGTCCAAAGTCCAATACTTATCTCATTATCTCTGTGATTTGGCTCAACAATATTGCTTCGGAGAAATGTTTTCGGTTTTTTGGAGGTATGAAGAATGGCTTGTCGAAAGGAATAGTTTCACATTCTGGGAAATAGGCCTACATTTATTTGCTTTCCTGCGAGTAGGTGGGAAAGATCAGTAACACATTCAGATTGGTCCTTTAAAAATACAGCGACCGCCAGTAGCCTGTTAGCTTAACATAAAGACAGGGGCAGAGGTAACCTGGCTACTTGGCGCCTACCAGCACCAAGAAACAGTCCTGCACGTAACCTCCTGTAATTCTGCAACTTTTTGTTTTTACATTTCCGTTTTTGCACAGATTAAACAAACGCAATAAGTGCTCCCAGGAGGATTTTATTATCTTTGTCTTAATGCTAAGCTAAGCTAACCAGCCGCTGGCTGTCACTATATATTTACTGGACAGATAATATATGTGGATGGCATCGATCTTCTCATCTAACTCTTGGCAAAAAGGTGAATAGGCATATTTCCCAAAACATTGAACTACTGCTTTAATTTCAACAGCTTTCTGTAACTTTAAAAAGGTAATGACAGATTTTTCATTTCGGGGGGGGTTCCTTTTAGTGCCCAAGCTGATATTGTCTTTTTTAGAACTTGTCCATTTCAATGTCTACGTGGACAGTGCGATGAAGAGGTCAAGTGAGAGGTGTCTGGACCCTAAACGCCCAGACTGCAGCATATTTCCCACATTTGTCAGCTGTGAGTAACCCCTGAGGAAATTGCTCATACGTCTGGGAGAGAAGAACTCTCCAAGTTTAATATACAAATACTGTAACTTGCTCTGTACTGTACATCTGGACCCACTCAAAACTTGCTTACTGGAAATGATTCATCACTAGTGATAGAGGAGAAACTGATATGTCACACATGTTCTCTCTCATGTGTCGCGACAAACATCTCGCTTTGAAATTTATCTGAAGTTTTTGTCTTTTTAAGTTCGTAAATTGCCAAAACTTTGTTTTGATGTTACCTGCATCTCTCTCTCTCTCTCTCTCTCTCTCTCATTCTTTCTCTCCTTTCCCCATCATTTTTAGTATTTCCTTTTCTCGTCTGTTTCTCTCTCTGCCTTACTCTGTCCATTTCCCTATCTGTCACTGCTTATGTATGTCTTTCGCCTCTGTGGTTTGGTCCTATTCCAGATCAACCAGCAAGCACTGACCGGCCGAGCGCCAACCTGCTTCTCACCAGCTGAAGAGATGAAGCGATTGCTCTCTTTCTGCATATCGCATTTAACGAATGACGCATTATCTCCTCACGCTCAATTTCAGCGCTGCAGTGATCTCATTTGTGCGTTTGGACAAATACCAACTGTGAACTAGGAATGTTTTATGAGGAAACCTGACACATTAGGCTGTAAAATATCTTGCCAGATATGTCTTAGAAATAAAAGTGAACAACCAGGACTTCTGTCTCTTCTATTTACAATACTGAGAGCACCCCTTGTTTGTGATCAGACATGGCATACTTCCTGATGGTGACCTACAGTTTCTCACGATCACAAGGGTCAATAATCAGTCTCGATTAAACTTAAGATTGATCATCTTCATCAATACAGTTTATCAAGCAAACATAAGACTCAATATTTGTTTTCCTGCACAAACACCATGTATTTGTGATTAACTGCATTTTTATACATAAAGCTGTGCTGATCATTGTTTTGTATTAACAATGGATGAAAATGTGAAAAGGGATCGCATTTAATGACAAAAAACTGTAGCGAATTATCACCCAGCTCCGAGAACCTTTATATACATCGGGTGGTCAGAAAAGAGGCTTCTTTTGATTTTTCTCACATTTTTGGGATAAAAACTTCATAAGGTGCTGTTTACAGCTTGCTCCGCTGTAGAAAAATCTAAAATGAAGCTTTAAAACATCAGTCTAGCCAAAAACAATATGTATGATATGTCTGGTAACAGAGTCAAGATTTCCTTATAAAGCTCTGTCCGAATATTACGAGTTACTCCCAAGAAGAAGGTACCGACTCGAAGGCAATAATATGTAAATAGCGGCTTTAACTTCAGGTTCATTTTGCACATTTGCTTCACTGAGACGTGGCTGTGTCTTAATGTAACCCTTCAACTAATGGTGTCAGCTCAAAGATGTATTTTGGAGGCGAGATGTAGAAATCGGACGTGTCGTAACCTGCATGTAGTATCTAAGCTCTTCCACTTCACAAGCAGCAAGTCTGATTGTTCTTGCAATGTTCCTAAACTTGCACATTAATTTGAAAGAACAATGTAAGAATGACCTGCACTACATTTCAAAATGTTTAAATAAATATTTGAAGTGCAACACACCTTTGCAAACCACTTCAAAATGGATGTCTCTGTAGTTGTTTATAGCATTAATGACATTTTTAACTGTGGTGTGTTCATGTACAACCAGAGGTAACAATGTAAATAACAATTTTAAAAAACTGAGCAAAAGAAAACTAAATAGGGTGGCTACAGTATGTTTACTACCGTATTAAACTTGTTAAAAATCAAATGATGATTCTCACGCAAGGCTTACTTCCTGTTGCCAGGAGGTGGCACAATGACCATAGCTCCTAATAAGCATGTAGATGTCCTCAGGCCGGGACTCTTGTGAAATTTGGGGCAAACTGGACAACGTACACTCATGTTAATACAACTTCCTGTTTCAATAATGTATCGCCACGATAACAGTGTTTGTTGGAAACTCATAATTTTTTCACATTTCTTTTGCCACGCCCGTGCGCACCACCCATAAAACATCACATTTGGAGCCGCGTCTGTGTGTGCAATGTTTCGGCCACCTTCATGCGATTCATTTGGAAGAAAGAAAAAGAAAGAAAGAAAGAATAATTCCTTGAATTTCAATAGGGTCGGCGCAGCGGTCGCAGCTCAGGCCCTACTTACAGTTTTTGTGGGGTGGATGGGGGCTGGGGGGTTGTTATCTGTGTATCAGCCGTGTAGTACTGTGCAGCACAACCTTCCATGCAGATAAAAGGTATCTGTCTTTATAAGAATGTAAATAAGCCTGTGTGGACCCACCAGTTTGATTAGCTTCATTCAGCCAGAGTAGTACATAAGAGACAACTGTCATTGGTCGGAGCTGTTGTGCACTTTTGAAAAACCTTAAGAGGTTTGATTTAAGACGTTTTACGGATGGAAAATGACTATAATCTTTTGAGTAAATGAACACATATTCTCTGCATGTGCTGTTAACAGTGAGGATGTACAAGACAAACTGTTTTTAAAACTCTGTATCAAGTCTTTTATTTTTCTGTGAGGGACTCAAACTGTCACTCAAGCTTAGCAACAGCACTTCAGCATGAGCTTTTGCGGTGTCAAGTTTTACACATTAATTACACAACTGACAACATCTGCGACTCCCTGAGGACCGAGGTGAGAGGGGTTGACACCAAATATCTTTTTGTCCAACAAAACAGTGTGAGGTCCAGAACAACGGCAGGGCATGTTGGTTCACTAATCCCCCTGGTTAAAATCAGCAAACATCACATTACATCTAAACGTTTAATTTCAAGCGCTTCATAACTCAAGCTGAATGCGATAGAGGATGTGCTTAATATTTATTTAGTGTCCTTCATTATCTATCTGTCCTTTTTGAGAAAACAAGCTCGTACTTACAGATAGAGTCCAGTAAGACGAATGAAGCCTTTTATGGGAAACATGCAGTGAGACGAGAAGAGAAGAGAAGAGAAGAGAAGAGAAGAGAAGAGAAGAGAAGAGAAGAGAAGAGAAGAGAAGAGAAGAGAAGAGAAGAGAAGAGAAGAGTTCCTACCTCGATGGTCTGCGCCGTGACTCCATGCTCTTTGAAGATTTTGTCGAGCCCTGCAAAACACAAAGAAAAACACTGGAGCTTTATCACTGCCCTGTGCATACAACATTCATACTAACAATAGTGCTCTCAAAAATATACATACAGTGAAAGACATCAAAATATGCTACATATCAAACAACAGAAACAACCCCAGCATCATTAATTAAATTTTTTTCTGTTATTTATTGGTTTTATGTTACATCAAGACTTCTATATACTAACATCATATTCATAATATTACCAACTGTTCCACTGATTGTGGCTTTACCTGCTACTGATCTTGTTTATAAGGCAGTCCAAGAACCAAGCTGTTGTCAGATGGTACCACAAGTTCAGTCTTGTAAATGTTGTTGAAACTGAATAGTTGAAGATTTGACAGACAGCCAGTAGCTGTCTGAACTGTTTGACGCTATGCTGACATGAGCGGGATATCTTCAACCAAGCAACAAACTCAATATGGCTGAATGAGCCTGAGCAAGCACCTTCCTAGTCTTCCGACCACTCAAAGTGCTTTACACCCTTTTTACACACATTCGTACGCTGATGGGAGCTGCCAACTGCTAATCAGAACAAAGAAACTAATTCAGTCACACACACTAACACACTGAAGGCACAGCCCTCTGGAGCAATTTGGGGTTCAGTATCTTGTGTCCTTGCCCAAGGACACTTCGACATGTGGGTTGGGGGAAGCCAGGATTGAACCTCCAACCTTCCAATTAGCGGACGACCCGCTCGACCTCTAAGCCACAGCCGCCCATAGTTCATGTGCACCTTGTGATGGGCTCTTTTATACAAAGCTGTGGAGTACCGTGTGAGGATGGTGTCACATGGCACCCTCACAAAGCAAAGCAGAGAGATCCTTGCAGAGGAAGTGTGGCTGAACGTGACTGACTGTGTTTGGCTCCGCTATGCCTCGCCTCCCCCTCAAACCAGCTCAAGGAAGAGGTCAAAGGCCATGTGGACTGGTTCGCTCCCCTGGGGTGTTTGGGTCACATGTACACAGGAGGGGGCTGTTATCCATCATCATCCATTAGATCAGACTGGCTGGGTGACCACCGGTGTAAAGAGCACCACTCGCCTCACTGGATGAGTTTCAGCCTGCTCTGCTCTCCTAACACCTGACTGTCGGTCAGTGTACACATTTAAAACAAACGGAGACAGCATCCTGTATATATGGTGTGTAGTTAATCGTGTGAGTGGGCCTGTGTGTGAATAAAGTTCCTTTGCTGTGCCCAAAATGACTAAATGAGGAGCAGCTTTTCCAAAAATAAATATGTAAAAATTACAAGTCAGCTGTAAAAATTGCTACTATAAATAGGTTTGTAGCGCTGTTGCTAGCCAACTTCCAAGCAGGGAAGTTGAATGCGCTTCTGTAAATTTTTTCCCCCTGAATTGAGTGTACGGGTTCTATTTTCACGGCAGTCCAACAACCAGCACAACCAGCGCTCCGGCCGTATTTTCCTGACATTGAAATTCACTCTGCCTGTCTGTGTGGTATCTTGGTTCCGATGCGCAGAGCACACAGGTGGGAGGTTCATTCAAATGAGGCAGAACAAAGCAAGTTGTTGGTATTTTTGAGTAAAATGTGTCTTAGACTTTGCACTGAGAATAGACGTCTCAGAACCAAATCTGTTAGTAGA
The DNA here is from genome assembly GCA_011952105.1 of Coreoperca whiteheadi. Lineage (NCBI taxonomy): Eukaryota > Metazoa > Chordata > Actinopteri > Centrarchiformes > Sinipercidae > Coreoperca > Coreoperca whiteheadi. The sequence continues at coordinate 24,311,329 of CM022488.1, forward strand.
GCAAACTAAATGCTTGCAGCAAAAGCACAGCAACAATGAAATAATGCTGAATGTGTAAATCAAGTATTTTAATTAAACACGCTCTCATTTAAATTGGCATCAAAAATGAGTGTTTAATATAGTGAAAGCAGGAACATCAGTAAATTAAGACTGCATTGATCTATAAATATGTTTTGTACAATATCTGCTTTATACTGTATGAAACGCTTCTCCTTCAGTTCATGAAATCCCTGCAGCCAACTGAAGGCAGCAGGACAGAGATGTTGATAAATCTGCATTCTTGCAGGGTCTACAGGGAAACAATTAAAATTTTTGGTGGGGCTCCGGCCCTCTCTAGCCCCTCTGCCATGTTCTGGGAAACAAAGTCAGCCCCACTGGAGTTATAAGGAAGCTAATGATTGACTTTTATTTGACTTTGTCTCGTGTTGGATTGCAGTGATTGGTAAAAAAGGGGCAAGCATTCCTACAGTTTGACTATTTCTTGCAGAAAACTGCATTGATTAAAAAAAATGCAAGATCAATATTTCACAAAGCGGTTGAATTTTTGTTAATTTGCAAATTCTTGGAGGGACTAAATTAATACATATACATGCACAAACACAGATATAAACAAATCAGGTGATACCGTGTTTGCCTGTGTTCTTTTCTTTCACAGCAAATCCACTTAATTTCAACAAATTCTACGCACCATTCCTTTGTTATCTTTGTAATCTTACATGCCAAGTATTCACATGAGTCCATGGCCCCACTGAGGCGACACAAAGCAAATCCCCCATTTTCCGCCTGTGCTTCAGCCTAAACGTTTCAGTATGTTGCAAGGGAATATAAAGTGCAGAGTCGCCAGAGGAGGACAGAGATGAATGAGCGAGAAATGGCCTAAAAGAGAGGGTTCAGAGACACATGCAGAGCATGAAGAGTGCTTGTTTTAAGTGGAGCTGTGAGACTTGTGCATGAAAGTCAGAAAAAGCCCAAAGTACTCTGAGGTGATCCTCCGATTTTTGAATGGGAAGGCAAACCTGTCTGAGAAATGCTGGTAGATGAATGCCAACAAGTATTACATGGTGCCACCAGTTCAGCCAGCATGCAAAAAAACATCTTAATTAGAGACTGGGAGAGAGCTTAGAGGAGATGGTGTTTATATTGTGCTGAGAAGATGGCAGTTAATTCATAGTTTTTCCTTCAAATTAGACTGAATTGGTGTGCAGAGCATTATATGAGCCACAATATTTCAGTCAAATTGCAAACATGTGGCTAAATAAAAGCGTCGCAATGAAGCTACGGTCAGTAAGTAAGACAATAACTTTCTCTGTGGCCACATTGATGTTTTTGTCATTGAAAAACTGAAAGACATCATGATGGACCGTGACTCTATGAATGGAGTGCACTGTACAGCAATACATTTCAATGAATCTTGAGTTAAGTGTTGCTCCACTTTCTAACCACAGCTGCAAGATTTTAAGTATCTCAAGCGACAACAGAAATCATGAATTCATTTAGTTCAAATCTGTTTCCCAGTGCAGCAGCTCTGAAGCAGACCAATATTTTAGCCATTAGCTCCTGATCGCAACCTAAGACCTGTTTCCCTCTTTTGAGAACTTGCGCTGGGAAGGAGTGGGGGAGGCGATGTAGCGGGTGAAGAGGAGGTGGGAACTGGAGTGGGGGGTCCAGCAAGCCTGTTTCCAGATGAAAACCATCTGTGGAGGTTGACTTTACAAGCAGGCCATTCAAATTAACCATCTGAGGAGGAGGGAGGGAGGGAGGGAGGGCAAAAGACATTGGGGGCTGGTAGAAGTCTGCGAAGGAGACGAGAGAAACTATTCCATGACAAAGAAAAAAAGCAAGCAATGAAGGAGCGGATGAGACAAGTACAAGCTACGGGACCTGTGTTGACTAAATCCATCCATCCACTCGCCCTTCCATCGTGTCCTACCTTCCTGAAAAGGTAGCCCGTACTCCATCGCCAGGCCCCCCTCAGAGAGGAGAGCCGCCTTCTCAAAGACCCTCCTCGGTTCATCTCTGGAGAGCTCCCTCTGGCTCTCACAGCTTTCTGTCCAGCAGTGAAGATTCCTCTCTGAAACCTCTCCCTTTTCTCTGACAGTGGACGAGGAGATGAAGAAGTGGAAGCAGAAAAAACCAAACAAGGGCTCTATTTTGGGCAGTTGCCTGCAGTGGGCCCCTGCATGCTCCGGCTCAGACCAGACTCCTCCACAATGATCCTTGTCTCGTCCCTCTGTCCGCTCTCGGTTCTCCCTCTCTTTCTTTCCCTCTGTGTCTGTGTATTGGCCACTGTCCCCCTCCCATTCAGCCTCCCATCACGTTATCTCTCCCCCACATATTCAACTTTTCCCTCCCTCTTTCTCATCTGTGTACAGATCTAAATTGCAACTGCTAACCTTTTCCGTGTCTTTAGGCAAACACGTGGGGTCTGATACACACAAACACATCACACATAAATCTGCTGACTGTAGCCCTTCACCACTCGTAGTCATGTCTGGTCAAATGTAATTTTGTAAAACGTGCCTGTGTGTGTGTTCGTCTATGAAATCTTATTCTGACATGAAGACAGTTGTGTCTTTTGCATAGATGATTTCACGAACAAAACACCGTACACTTGAATGCTGTTGTTGTTGAGTATATAATGTTAGTATTATATTTAGGTATTACTAAGTATTATAAGCATTCAGAACTTCCCTCTCTTTCATTTTTTCACCTTTCTGACACAAATAAAAGAAAATTCCCCAAGACTGAGCAATCGCACAAGAATTTGCACTTGAAACGGATCAACTTTTTAAGGTAAACAACCTTCTGATTTAATGCAGTGCCTAAACGTTAATGTCTAAATCAAGAAGTTTAAAAAATATAAAGCAAAGCAGCAGACGAACACCAAACCAGCCGAGGTAGAAACGGATCCAGTGAAGCGAGAGACGCTCATGCAATCATAAGACCAATCTTTTTGATGCGCCGAGGCGATGCCAAACATCTCCCAGACGTCACAGTGTAACCACACAGCAAATGCCCATGACCAGACAGTAGCAGCTGCTCTCACACACAGACCTACACTCACTCGTGCATATACACATGCACACTGTACAGACGTGTGATGGTACAGTATGCGTGAAACACAAACTCATTTAATCACACACTTGCAAACCCTGTGTGTTTCAGGCTCTGCCCCTTAGTTAAAGTGCAGACCAAATTATGACCTGAGGGGGGAAAACTCATGAGCCGTGCAAAAAGACAGTCTGATATGACGCTCCTGCGTGGCTTTGGGAGAGAGGCCGAGACTCCTGTGCTCTTACTATACTACACTGTAGGAGAAAACTGAAGAATAACACAGCAAATGCCAATAAAAGCAGCCACACACACACACACACACACACACACACACACACACACACAGAGGCACACTGGTGTTATTTTTAAAGTGGGCACTAGGATTTGGGTGGTAACTCTAAATCGGCTACTCAATCCTTCCTTTCCCAGACAAAATACAACTCACAGGAAGTTGTGTCATAGATGACTACTGAGTCGAAGGCAAACGTGTATGCTCTAATGTTTCTGTGTGTTGACCTAACATGCACAAATGGAGGAGAGAGTCATTACTCGGAACCGATGATAACTCTTATATTAAAGATCTTTCTCAAACCACCATATGAAGGCCAAAGGGTGATATCATAGAATTAATCTAATGTGTCTTATTACCTGGGGTCTCTGAGCTGAAATCCTATACATCCATGGTGAAAAGCCAACACAGTAGTGATGCGTAGAGACACTACAATGTTCAAGGATGTGACTTTGTCAAGTCATTTTGACTGAATTTATTTTCCAATATGTATAGCAGTAAATTACACTTTGCAAAAGGCTGAATGTAACACAGGCCAGTAGTAAAGAATACTGTATGTTTGCTAACACTAGCAACACTCGTGATTTTAGTGCTGAAATCAAAGATGAGATTACCTTGATTGAAATTTGCTACTGTACTTGTACCTGTGGCATTCAGCCCAGTATTGCTAGGAATTCTGTCCATATTGGACGATGTCGCACCGCCCGATTTGCATCCAGCACACACATTTAGTCCCAGTGCAAGAAGTTGTGTGCATAATATTCAGCAAACGTTAAGGCTGTGGAGGTTGAGGGGGTGGATGGGTGTTTAACACATCCAACTTTCATAGAGGAGAACAGAGAATCAACCGATATTGTCCAATATTGACAGTCTTGTGTGGCGTTAGGATTTGTTTCATATTGTGAAATTGGGGTTCAGAATGTCTATTTGACATTGGTTTAAGAGTTTCCAAAACAAGGTTAGCACTCTGTAGCTGACCATGACCTTTAACCTTCCTGCATGTATGTGTGGTGCAGCAGGCTTGCTTGATTCCCAGCACAGAAATCCCTGATTGTCTTGTTTTAACACTGCTATTTGAGTTCCATACAGTAAGACAATCTGATAATTCAGTCATCAACTACTACAAAAAGCTGGCACCTTGTGTTTGATGTGAACATTGGATGTGTGCGGTTTTTATTTTGGACACTCCATAAGTTGGGCAGTAAATTGGATTTGTACTATTCCAAGGCCAGTACAAACAGCTGCTAACAGTGAACAAAGAGAACGTCCATACTTCACAGGATGAATGAAATAGTGATTTGTTGACTCTGTAATGTATCAAGTATATACCTGAAGTAGCTCTATAAAGCGTTTTATTGATAAAGGTTTCAGCTTTTCAGCTCGCGCCTGCTGGAATGCAGTCATAATTAACACAGCTTCTACATCAAATACATGATCTGTCTGCAAGTGTTATAGAGGCAGATAATTAATTAAGTAAAAACAAAGCTGGAACTCACCATGGTGTCTACATGTTTGAGAGGGAGGTCGCTGCTTGGTGCCTGTTCAGAGAGGACAAAGACAGAGAAAAATAGAAAGTGAGATCAATATAACGCTTCATACCACCCAGTTATGTTATGTTGTGTCATGTCACATCGTCCCCTCTCATGCTATGTGGAAGCTACACTCGGCGCCATTCTTTGCCCTAATGTGGCCTGGAGCAGAGTGGGGCTCCACCTTGAATGCGTGGGACCATCTATAATCCCTCTGTGCAAATATTTACACAAAGAGACAAGTCTGCTTCCATTAGCCAAGACCAGAAAGTCCACCCGTGGAACTCTCTTTTTCAACGCCATATACAGCTATGGACAGCGAGAGAGAGGAAGAGAGAGAGAGAGGATCACGCCAACAGAGACAGAAGAAAGGGAAAGAGAAAAGGAGGGAGAAATAGAGGAGAGTAAGGAAATAGAACAAGGAGAGTGTGGGTGTACAGTCAGGACAGGCTGGGGGTATAGAGGCAGAAAGACGAAGGTCAAGAGAGAGGTTCATGGCAGAGAGCAGAAGACGAAAACATCAGAGCAATCCATGATGTCATGAGCTCGTGCGGGCTTGGCTAACCACAGACTACCACACACGCACAGATGTTACTACATGAAGAATTCTGTCTAAGCAGTATTAAAAACATCAGTCGTATATATGTAGCAGAGAGGAAAGTAAAGGACTAGTGGCACTTTTCATTGCAGCAAATCTTTATATATTGTACATAGTATACAACAAATGAGTGCATCCTGACTGACCAGCCAGAAAGTATGTAAGGGTTGAAGTTTGATCTTTTGTGATCATCAATGGAGGCTTGTGTAGTACACCTGACTACTTTGCTGTCATAGAGATTTGAGTAATTGTCAAAACGTGGCAGGGGGTGGTATTGAACCTCGAACAGTTTTTCAGTACTGACCAAAAACAGCACATAAAATTGTAAAACGTACTGAAAGTTGGCATTGAGTGCTTGGTCATATTCTTAGGCTTGTTGACTTATTCTTTGATGAAATGTGTTCAGAAACTGTACAAACCTTACACTACATTTTATTAAGGCAAAGTTTGGAAAATGTTGTTAAATGTAAAAAAAAAGGTTTTAAAGGTTTTTTTAGGTGTTTATATTCTCCAAAATAAGATACCCCCCCAAAGAAGTACTGTTTTGGTAATGATACTGAAACCTGGGCATGATGTTGAAAATGTTCCAACAATAACCACCCCTAATAATTGTTGTTTTTGACATATTGAAAGTCTAGTGGGATGAGATATATTTAAGTCCATGGTGTTTCGAATGCCATGGGCTTAAATATTTTAGATTTTTGTTAATGTCTATCAAATCCCATGAAAAGACAAAACCTAACAATGTGTTTGTCTCTCAATACTTTCTGACTTCCCTACCCTGTCTGTAGCTCTCAGTCTCAAGCCCATTTGTTGTTACTGGAGATGGAAATCTCTAAAAATGAGTCACAACTATGCAGTCTCATTTTTAAAAAGGGCAAAAGAATTGCATAAAACAGCTGGTCACTGTAGTTTTTCGTAAATGTTACTCAAACGGGAGTAATAATGCACTTTCAGAATACATATTTGTTAAACTAGTGAGAATTTAAGGAAGCAGGACGGTGTATGTGGGATTGACTCAGAATAAACTCCAGTATTTGTGTTCATAATAATGGAGGAACATGTCACTGAAATAGCTTTTGGCCAATAATGGAGCTCTATTGCACAGAGGAATAAGATATATCCGGATACACAGACAGTGCTTTTTATTGGGATCAATTCATTGTTGGTTTTGGCCTTTACATGGGATTTATTGACAATAAGAAAAATATAGAATTTCACTAGACTTAGAAAAGTACAGAACTTTGGTAATTTGGATCAAAGCACTCAATGGTGGAAGCCTCCATGGTAATGCTCACTCGACAGTCCCACACAGAGAGCTGGCCTGTGACACCAAGGATGCTCTGCTTCTGTAGCAAGCTTCAGTGGAACATAAACAGTAAATGCAAAGGGTAAATTATAGTCTGGCTGTGCAGGCCCCAGAGTACAGATTCCAAACGCCCAGAGTAAACCACCAACCAGGAAGAGAGAGACAGAGAGACAGCGAGAGAGAGACCTCAGAATCATCCTAACTTTACCCCAAACTCCAGCCTCACCAGTGAAGTACCAACTTTTAACCTTTAAAAACAAGAGAATGGGGATTAAATTACCAATAGAATGCCATGGCAACACAGTTGGAAACTTTCTATACCAGGTAGATGTGTGTAGGTGTGTTGTGCTATACATCAGACACGTGGAAGACAGAGTTACTTCTAGGAAGGAAGGAAAAGGAAACACCAGACTGATGTCTGAGTGTCTAAATGCAGATTGTGGATTTGCTTGGAGGCCAAAATTGCCGCAGGCATTTCTCACACAAATAGAGCCTATTGTGTGTGTACACCAAGAAAAACACGCACAGACACAAACAATTCTCACAATGATTTATTCTAACATGTGCGTTTCCGTTTCGTACAATTGCAGCCAGATGGTCGGAGTGTGTGTGTGTGTGCGTGTGTGCGTGTGTGTGTCTGTACGTGAATTGTTGTTGGGACTAATTCAGAAAGCATGAGAAAGCCTGAGAAGTTGTGTATCAGCAAAATAGTTCACAGAGAAAACGTTTGCAGGTTCTCTTAGCCCTCTTCATGAATCATTTGAAGGGGAACTGTAGCACGGGGGCTAGTAATGGTATCAAAGACATCCTTTTTTAAATCAAGACAATTCTTGCAAGCCATGCACAATAAATCTCTATCTAATTCCAAACTCAAAGCCAGAGCTATCATAGTGTGTATATTTCATAGACCACCATCCACTCTAACTCAGCATTTGCTTTGTCATAGTGAAGTTCAGATTCAAGGTAAAGAGGTCAGTCCCCAGCTATGAGTGCGTTTATGTTCTGGTGAGGAACTCTTGACATCTAAAACTAGACATCATCACTGCATTTAAGAGCTGACAGAAAATCAAACCCCTGAAAACACAATAGGCAATAACAGATGCGCTCACGCTTAAGGCCCAGTCACATCGACATATACAGTAAAATGGTGAAACTTCGTGGCAAAATCAATTCATTTCAATGGTATCTCCGGGATCACTGGATCCGGGGGAGGGGGGGGGCAAAGTAAAAGTAATCCACATGAATCTTTCACGTCAAGTTTCACATCTGTGTGAAACTAGCTTACACAAAGCTCGTTTTCCCTCTTTAGTAACTCTTTATTGAATGAAACAATGGACAAATCCTAAGAAAAAAATGCCAGGAGGACGTAAACAGCACAGTAAAAAGAAAATAATAAGAAACTTGGGGAGCCATTGTGACTGACTAGCACTAGCATATTTGCCATTTGGGGAGCCAGCAACAGTAGTTCAGCCACTAGCCCTGAACAGCAGTCCCTACGTCACCAAGGCTCTAGCACTGTCTATTTCTTGGAGAGATGCGAATGCATTTCATTGTGAAGCATTCCGGTGTGACCGGATCCTAAGGCTGCAGGATTAAATGTATAATGTAATGCAATCTTATTTATACATTACAACCATGCCACATTAACAGGGAGATCAATCCCATAAAACAGCTTGATGTGACAGTCCCATACCAGTCATGGTCACATTGTTTGTTGAAAATAAAATATGTATATTTATTCAAAGGCACATGTGTATATAATTTGAAGTGATGGTATCACTGTGGCAGACTGTAATGCGCACCAGAATCCTGAATCATAAGACAAAATCATAATCCTAAATCATGTTTCTCATGTTTGTCGAGAGTCATACAGCCCAATTTCACAATGATAGTGCAAAAACGAGTTTCTGTTCAACAGCTGAACATTTTGGAATTCCTCACACTGCACCTGAATGCACTGTGGCACAACAGCAAATGTCCGCCACACAACCACAGAGCAGATTGTTGCAGACTCTTCAAATCAAAAACTCCCGTATGGGCTTTAAATATAATTACAAAAGGTGCCAGAGTAAATAAAGAGGAAAAGTTCTGTGGCCAAGAGCTTTGAAAACACAAATCTGACAATGCCTATGCACTGAATATGTAATAAGTATACAGTTTTGATCAAGCCCTTACAGGAAAATGAAATATACATTGTATTTCTCCAACTATGGACATTGGTTGGACAATAATTCTATCAACTTAAAATGAAAACAAAAAAACACATTATCCATTACAGATAGTCAGATTTGCTGACTCCATGGCACATCCTTTGCTCAGAGCCATGCCATCAATTTGAACCAAGTCAGCTGAGCATCATATTGCATTTTTTCTCATGAGAGGAGCTAAATACAATCTGTTGATCTCCAATATGGTAGGTATTAATAGACACACTGTGCTTGTTCAGTTTTTCCTGCTTCATAGATTGAATAAATCTGGGAGGTGGCACAGTTGCTGCATCCTGTCCAAATGTGCTGACTCTGGCCTCTATTTTGCAATAAGTCTGACCCACAAGACGTCAGATAATCAGGCAGGTAATGGGTCGGTTTTATATTGACGCCTTTCTTGTGGTCCAGGAGGTTCCTATTGAGGGTATCACAAACACGATAAAGGATGGGCTCTAAGTAAGTCAAATGTATGGATATTACAACACTCACATTAGACCGTTTACCTCCTGCAAAGAAACTCTTTGTTTTGCTCATGTTAGCTAGATGGTTGCAACGGTAATAGGAACGTAGCTATTCAGTCCGTGGGTGCCAACCAGATAACGGTTTAGTTCAAAGTCAGCATCCCATTATTGTGGGCAGAGAGAGAAGACGCCCAAATTCAATTACACAAATAGTCTGAAAAGGTTACGCAGTTATTATTTAGCTTCATTTGGAGGTGAAACTGAAAGTGAGTCCACCTGCAATGTTGCTAATAATCCCTCAAAGCACAGGAAAACCGTACGTGCACAACTGCGGCAAGTGCAGTAGGACAACGTTGAAGCAGGAAGTGGGTCTTTAAACTGTGATTGATGTTTACAACAGACAGTTTGCTTGTAATCTTACTGTTCGCCTGCATTTCTCTTCCAAATAAGTTTGGCTAACCTGTTTCCAACCTGTCTGATTGCTCGTGTTTCTTGCCCCATCTGACATCTTTTTTTGAGGGACATCGCCAGTGTTCCCAGATTAAAGCAATTAAGTTGGTGAGTACAATGTTATTATTACACAAAAGAATGATAGGCAAAGCCACAAAAATAAGACCCAAGTTGTAATAAACTGAAATTTCCCTTTACTACCCTGTCAGACTGCAAATCTGCAAGTAGTCCCTTCCAGAATCCAATAAAAGTGTACTCACAGACAAGAACAAATTACCTGAACTGAGGACTGAGTTTAGGAGCCTTCTGCTGTTGTTACTCATGTCTGACTCTAAAAACTGTCACGCGAAAACACACAGACGATGAGAGGCCATCGACACAGCCACGTGTCTGTCTCCTATGAGAACAGCATATCAGTGTGTGACTTTCACCCACAGCTCTTTATCTCTGCCACCACCGTAACATGTGCTTTCTTTCACATGAGCACAGTGGCTCCTTTGACCAATTTACCAAATTATAGCCCCACTCGTTTAGGAAAGCAGAGGTAGCTAGCATGCTGGGAGTTTCCCCCCTGAGCGGCGGGGATAAACGTAGCCCAGAGCAGAGCCTCTGGGGAAATGACTTAGGGCTAAATATACAGCTGTGCGCCTTTAGATGCTCGAGACACAGCCCATTTAGCGCGGCAGAGTGGTTAAAAATCTCCGCTTTGGGTGTGGGTGTGAGACGAGAGAGCGTGTTACTCTCTGAGAGGAAACAGACAGCATTGATTGTGAGTGTTGGAATGGTTCAATGTTTACGTTCAGTCGGTGAGCTGAGCATGCAATAACGGATTCTGTATGCGTGTGTGAAAGTGAAATAAGGAAAGAAACCATTCATTTATATTCGTAACAGTTAAGTTATTACAGACTCATGTACAGTATAGGTACATGAGTCTGTGTGAAGGATCTTGTGTTTGTTGGGTGTGTGGTCAGGTGTTGACCCCACACATGAGAAGCTCTGCTTTTATTTTTAGAGTACATCTTTGAGTCTATATACAGTATGTGTGTGTGAGTCGGACGGAAGGGTGTGTCCCGAGTGCCACTCATCCTTTCCTCTCTTCCACACGCCCCCCCGCCTCCCCCCTCGCCCCCTTCCTGCCTGGACGGCCTCGTACATTTTAAGGACAATTGCTTTCTTTGGAAACTTTAAAAAACACACACCATCTGGACCGGGAAAGCAGAGTGGCTACGCACAAGCTCTACTCCAATGTTTACACTGCCTTTTGGACAACAGCCCACACTGAGAGCTTAACGGTTTTAGACATGCCTCGATGTGCTTATGTCGTTTCGCTTTGATGAGAAATTATGCAGCATTCCATGCCGGTAATGAAATGAAAAGATGAAAAGCTAAATGTGCAATCGCAAGCCGTGTTACACTAAATTATTGTCGAGGGGCCTAATTTGCGGAGAATGAAACACATCCCCGTTTTAAAATTAACAGTGTTTTCTCATGTTACAGTAGGCCACTGATTCATGCCCCAATGAATGTTCCCAAAACAATGCAGGCTGAGTTATGAAATAAAAACCTAAACAGTTATTCTTCGGACATGCCACTTACTGCTGTGACTGTCTCTGGATCAGTCTCAAATGAAATTACATTTGCTTGTCTTAATCCACTGGGAGCGACAGCTGTCTGGGGTAACAACATCTGGACAGTCCTGTTTCAGGTAGTTTGTAACAAAAATAAATAAACACTGAAATCGAGTTCAAAATACTTCCCTCTGATTGTCGATATGTGCTGGCATTGCGAGTTACCCCTTTGTGTCAAACACCATCCATCACGGTGGGCGGCACAGACTGAGAGATATGACACAGGACACCTGCAGGGGCTCCTATCTGACATGTCCAACAGTGCTTTCTAGTGGGAATGAACACAAACTGCAGGCCGAGACCCTAGCTGCCATAATCATGGTTTACCTGACGCCTTTGTCTTTTACAGTAAAATTCATTCAGACATTGTAACTCTCAGCTGCTGAAAACAGCAGCAGCTATTTTGTCACTCTGAGAAGCTAAAGGTAAATTTAAAGTCTAAATGATGCTCATTTCCCTTCACTATCGGAGCTTTCGCTACTTGTTTGCCTTCAAAGTAAAAACACATCTGTTTGGCAAGAGCCTTAAAAATGTTTTCCCATCTAGTGGCTGCCTAAAAAGGCAATCCTGCTTCACTGGAGATGAAGCCACCCCAGAGCCAATTCCTGCTTGATCTGAAAGATGCAAAATGTAATGTCGAAAAAGTGATGCTTAAAAATTAGAGGACGAATGGAATGTTTGCTGTCACTTGCAAAAGGTGGTTCGGTTCACTGTAGTTTTCAGTGTAAATGCATTCACACATTATTCGCTCTCATGCAAACATTTGATACACACATATGCACAGTATAACAAGTTTACATTTTCCTCCCAGAAGAGAGAAACACTATGTCAAAAGGTCGGGTAAACACTGATAAAAATAATCAAAGCGATGTTCTACGCAATGAACTGTCTTCCAATATTATACTTTAAGATTTGAAAAAACCTTTTCAAACGTGTAAAAACTCTTTTTGTTAGTTTTTGCTACGATTTCCTTGGAATCATTAATTGAGACAACGCAATTTTGTTGTTGATTTGTGAAATCAATAACACAATGTGTCCACATTCATAACAATACGGTACCACTAAATGTTGATGAACACTAATAATCACTTATGCCCCAGCCCAACTATTTCATCAGGCTGAGTAACACACAAGCAAAGCACACACACCAACACACACACACACAGCTGTTCCTCTCTCATGCTCCGTGGTCCTTCATCTGCAGCTTTCACACAGCCATGTCCCAGAAATATAAACACAGTGCTGAAGAAGGGGGGGGGGGGTGCTGTGTAGGCCTGTGTGTGTCCAGGGTTGGGGTTCGGGTTGGAGTGTGTATGCTTATTCCTGTTCCCACCCCCTTGAGGTATAGAGGGTTCTAAAATGCCAGGGATCCCTTAGGACCAGAGGAGAGGAGAGTGGACGGTCCTCGCTGTGGGAAAAACCCCCCGAGCCATCTGTGACCCTAAACCACCTCTGCCTTCTCTGGGTTTCTCACCCCGCCTGTTCCTGTTCCTACTGATACGCACCCGGTCGCTCACTTTCTTATGTAACCAAAAGCTTTTTCCAACATGTGAGAAAGGAGGGAGTCTCTGAAGGTATTTGCCAAGTATTTTAACTCCTCGAGGGTGTGTTTGTGTGCACCCACCCACCCACACACACACACACCTTTTAAACAAGTCGCTTTACCTTCTCCATTCTTAATATTTCAACTCTGCTTATGTCCCAATATGGTTGTAACACAGAAACATCATGAAATAACCTGAAACGCAATTGTGCAAGCCTTATCAAGACTACTGTTCTTCCTCACTAGATATATCATTTCTTTGGCCTGACTGAACTTCCCATGCATGTGAAATATGAGATATTCTGTACATTTTGCAAACTTTATTAGTATAATAATAGACAAGAATGTATGTAATGTAGTTAATAAGCTAAATGACAAAATAAGTTTGTATGTCAGTGCCTTCCAAAATGCCATTACAAAAATGATTCATAAGACTGCCTTCTGATCTGTTGGTCCTGTTAGATTTAGGCACAAAAACAGAATAAAGGCCATTTCTTGCAGCATCCGCCCAATAATCGCCCCGATCTCAGAACATATGAGACAGTATGTGGGAAGACTGAACATGTAAAAGTCTGATCCTTCTTGAGCTGTTTCCCATCAAAATTGAATAATTCTCGACAATTTATTCATATTCTCTACAGCAGATGGGGAGAAAGAGAAAGTGTGACTGCAGCATGACAGAGGCTGGGTTAGAAATTAATAGAGCTTGGATGAAAAATGCCATTCAATGTTCATAAACATTTTTCTTTTTCTTGATGATCTCACTCATTTTTCAATCAAAACAAATCTTTGTGCCGCAAATAGTGTTTATTTGATAACAGAACTTAATATTTATACTTTATTTCAGAGTTTAGTAAATGCCCCTAGCATACCTTCTGAAACCAAATCGCCTAAATGCTAAAATCTGCGTGCTAACATGCTGATGTTTAGCAGGTATAATGTTTGCCATGTTCACCATCTTAGTTGTGCATGAAAGAACTATAATAGTTGCTGATTAGCACTGAACAAAAAGTCAAAGTATTGGACAAATAAAAAAAATGTACCTGATGATGGCACAAGATGACAAGTTGAGGGATCACCAAAGTAATTCCAATTCACCCTTTTGGGGTACATGAATGTTTGTATCAAATGTCATGGCAATCCATCCAATAGTTGTTCAGGCATTTCAATCTGGACCAAAGTGGTTGACCTACTGACCAACACTGCCATTTCTAGAGCCACGCTGCTAGCTAAAAAAAATACTTGGTTAGGTTAGGAAAAGATTGTGGTAATGGGTAAAAGAGTCCAACGCTTACTCTTGGTAGGAAACAGTGGTCTACTGTGTCAAAGTCTCACACTTTGTATATCAAACCGCCCAACCAGTGCTGCCGAGTATGAGGTTGTTTCTGTGACGACAACCTACTCCGCCTTTGCAGCTGAGAGAAAACAGTCATAATGTGCAGCCATGAAAGGTCCTTGTCAGGAAAACATGTGTCCTTTTATATCAGAAAGGTATAACTGAAGCTTGGGTGGCACTAAATAGTCTCACATAGCTTGTCTCAAAGCGTGAAGTCTCGGCCTACTTCCATGAAAACTACAGAACTGTTTATCAGGTGAAACAACTGAACTGACAATAGGAAACCACACCAAAATGCAAGGGTTGATGGGTATAAGGAGGAGGATGTTTGCATCTGATAACCAGCACTTACTCAAGTTTGGAAAGCTTAGCATATCTAACCAGGCCGAGGGTGACCACAGTCTGAACTGATGTTTCTTCATACTGTACTTTCTAACACTATTAAGAACACTGGAGAGAGTAAATTAGAGCTTAGCGTGCAGAATAGTCCATTATGATAATAGGTCATAGTGAATGGGACTGGAATTATTTTAACTCTCTTAACTGCACTCTTAACACCTACCTTGGTGGGATGACTTCATAAAACTGCGGTTTACAAGCAACTTACAGCAATATAAACTGATAGGCCCATTTATTTTTAACCACATAAATTGCAAGTGTGTTAACAATTGCCATGTTTGATTAAGAATGAAAAATGAACTTTTTTGTGTTTCTTAGGCGTGAAATGAGTAAAGTACATTTTTTAAAAGCTATATTTCAGTGCACTTCATATAGCGCTTTTCGAAATGCACAAGGCATACAAACGAAACAAACTACAAGTTTAAAGAAAAGAAAAAGTCAAAGAAACCAGTGAGTTTAAAGATGCTTTAAAGAAGGGTTTTTTGTTTTTTTTTAAAGTGCAGTGGTTTCTCTGCATCAGAAATCATTCAACAATATGCCTACGTTTGGGTAATTGTGTGATAAAAGTGTGTCAAACAAGTTCAAAGCGACTTTCCCACTATGTTTCACCATCCATTTGAGACTGATGTTCAGGAAAAACACTTTGACCAAATACTTAACTCGTTCATTTTGCCTTTCCTCCATCTTAGCTGAAGTGGATGTCTTTCATATCAGCATTTGATATTGCTAGATTATCACGTAGCACACGTAAAAAACACTAATGCATGACGCCTGGCTCTACCTTTTTTTTCTCCCCCCCAGGATAACTGAGATCATACTGTATATCGTTACAGGATGCCTGGTATGTGCTTGTATACACAACGTAATACAGGGCACATCAGGGAAATATGTGGGGTTCTAAACACAGCGCTAATTGGACCACATCTAGACCATCTTTACCCTGCAGTTACTCATTACTCAGCAATGTCCTGGCCCTGTTCCCCCACTACACAAGACCTATTAAAAAAAATGGATGACGTCGGTGTTTGTGGTTTATGGTTTTCTGAGTGTGTGTGCATATCTTTGCTTGTGAGTGCATGCATTCTTTATGTGTGTTTCTGGGGGGGGGG
>CM022488.1:24327265-24337623 GCA_011952105.1 Coreoperca whiteheadi
GGTGGTGGTGTTTGTTTTGGGTTTGGGTTGTTGGTTTTGGGGGGGTTTGGTGTGTTGTGTTGGTGTGGGGTGGTTGGGTGGGGGTGGGGGGGGGGGGGGGGGGGGGGGGGGGGGGGCATGTGTCGACCTCACCAGAATCCCTAATATCTCTCTCCGTCTCCCGCTCCAAGCTTTGTGTTTGCTCAAAATAAAACCTATTCCGGGCAGAGCTGGCTCGACATGAGGGCACATCTGAGGAATGCTCCCGGCATGCTTTACAGCACGCCGTGCACATCCAAGTGTGGGGGTCTGGTTGGGGGTGGTCACTTCTGTCATCATCGCCGTTAGATGGGATCTTCCAACCACACATCATCACTTACAATAACCGGGCTGCCAGTTGGAATCACCTTCCCACAGTCGGCTGTTTCATTCCAAATCCACTCTGTAGACGCTATAGTTAGCAACTAGTGGGTTCCTATATTTAAATGAGGACTAAGAGGCAACTAATTTCATAATTGCACTAATTTTACTTGAACATGCTGGTGCAGTTGACTCTTATAAAATTCTAGTGTCTTGTTTCTGTCAGTTACCAAAGCTGTGGCTCCACATACTGTAAGTACGTACATTCACAGTGTGTCAACAGACTAGAATCATCCATCCAGTTCAGTTCAGTTCAGATCTTTGACTCTATTAACACAACTCCATAAAGTCTCACGCAGACTACATGACATTTGCCACGTGTTGCCTGTCCCACACACAAATTATCAGGCTTTGCGTAGCTCCCTCTGAAGCCACAAACATATTAAACTTTTTCCGCATATTCTGTAGTCCTCTCCAAGACCTGTAAACATTCCCGTTTAAGTCGACAGGAAGTCCTTAAAGTGCCCAGAAAAATGGAAATTTGAACATCAACAATCTTCTAGTCTACAAGGTTGTGTGATACAATCTAAAGTCCCACTACACATACTAAATGGTCCGTGCAGTGTTTAGTCAGCCATGTTTGATTTCGTCAAAGCCAAAAAGATGTACTGTATATGGTTGGAGCACCTTGAATACGAGTCAGAGAGAGCGCAACAGGGAACTGTGAGGCAGTGGACACATACACAGTGACTTCTTACATGATTTACTTGAAAATTGCAATTATTCACTTCAGTCACAGGTCTCTGCAACTGGAATAATCTTGCAATTAGTACACTTCATTTGAAGTCAGTTGTAACAGGTTGTACACCGCCACGTCGTTGTCAATGTGACAACAGTCTGGGACAAAAAAAAATGTTTTGTACTGTGTATTTCTCTTATTCTTCTGCTGAGAAACAGCTGCATGAACATATCGGATTTTCATTTCATTCAGAATGGAGCATTATCATCCGGTAATAAAGCTGTATGTTTTTCATCCCATCTCAGTGGAATGTCTGGATTCCCAAAAGAAAAACTACTTTTTTTTCTCCAACATTTTTCTCAGACTAAGTTAATATATGCTCGATGTTGCAATCAGTCTGCACCTGAGTGGGGAAGTAAATCATGTTGGTCTCTGGCAGTGAGCGAAGGAATTCACCAAACAAGGGGCTGAGGAGAGCTCACACACACCTCAGGCTGGAGTGCTGCTGCTGGGAACGCTCGCAGGCATGCACGCCCGCACGTCCACACACAAACGGCATGGTCCACTTCCTGTCATACAGAGCCACTGCCATGGCTGCACACCAGAAGGGTGACACATATTGTGCGCACAAGTAGAATGATTCACGTTGTCCATCTGGCTGTATTTTTAAGCTATCACCATAGCATGACCATTGTTTGCCTTGAAAGCCATGGTCACACACAGCATTATCAGCTTTTTTCTTTTTTCTGTCTCCACTGTCCTCGGCGGTTAAGGTACATCAGCAAATGTTTTACACGCCAGCTCATCAGCTTTTATTAGAGTAATCAGCGCCTTTAGTGCATACAAAAAAGCCTTTGGGGAGACTCCTGTTGGTGAGTCGAAGAAAAAGGAGAAAAATAGAAAAAGAGATGCTGTTCTCCTTCTGCTTCCTTTTTTATCTATTCAAACAGATTATTGATGAGGAAGAAACACAACTATATTCTACTCTCTGTTTACATTGACTCACTGATTACTAAGTCAACTGAGCCAAACAGCTTCACTAACAAATATTTTCCTTTATACTGTCTGACTGTAAATCCCCATGCCTATGAATGTCCACTGCAGTCCACTGTATTGCACTAAGAATTTTCTTGTAGCAACTTGAAGTTGATTGACACCTGTAGTCTGTTAATGCTGCTGCTTCTCTGGGGGGGGGGGGGGGGTGTGGTGAATTCTTGTATGATGTCCAAAGGTGTTTTCATTTCAGAAACCAAAGTGCTTGGGTCATGAGCCGAAATTTAACAATGCTCAGAAAGCTTAGCCCGCGCGGCTGCGCATCTTAAACGGGTGTCTTCATGTAGAAAGCATCTAGTGCAAAAGCATCTGCAGAGGATAATAACATGTTCTTGCTTGATCACTGCAGCTTTTATTAAAGAAAAACAAGACATTTCGAGAAATATTTTCTCCGTGAGCGTAGAAAAGTGCAGGGGATATTTGCTTTGGTTTGTCAAGCGCCCAAAACCATTTAAACACACAACATATGAGAAAGAGAGTGAGGAAATAATCTCCAAGTCTAACACTGCTTCTAATGCCAATACCAAATAAGGCAACAGAACAAGCACGTTTTTTATTGCCCTTGCAAAATCACTTCATACTCGGACTGCGTCCCACTTTGTTCAGTGTTATTGAAACCGCCAAACATCACCATGATATAGCGGATTCAAGGATACAACTTTGTATTTGCCTTTCTTATCTGGATGATTTTTGTTTTCATGCCACAGCAACCAATACATCTGAAGCTTTAAAAACGTTTTTAGCATAACAGAGAAAACAACTGCCGAACAATGGTTAAGTCAGAGGGCTGGCTTATTTATAAAATCACAAGTTTGTCTCAGGGGGGCTCCAGATAATGGTTCATTATCTGCAATAGTAACTGCCTTGTTAGTGTAGCTGATAGAGGCTGCTAATTTCCATCCCTGTTTGCAATAATTCTGCACCAGGAAGGACCCAATAATGCCTGCTGAGCACATACAGCATGGAAGCAATTACTAAAAGAAAAGAAAATGTGTTACTTACCAGCTCATAGTTTGCTGCTGGAACACAAGATGAAGACACCTAAAAACAAAAATAGAACTGGTCAGTTATATTGTTGCTTATTTGCAGTTTATACAAGAACATTATTGATTGAACAGCAATTGACTTGTAATATTCCTGCATTTATTGCATTTGGGTTAGGCTTTATGGCTTCATAGCTTGAAAGCGCAAGTAACAGCTTTAACGTAACCTGATTGAAAAGCTTAATTGACCATCTGGCCAACTAGAACTCTGGTCTGATGCTGTAAGCTCTTGTTTAACACAACCACAGTATCAGCAGAAGTTAGTCAGTGGTGGGATTGCTCCAGCAGAACTCATGATCTGTCAAGTGCCTGAGCTAATCCGATTACCATCCGACAGTTTCCATAATCATTCCCTGAGCTCGGAGCAACAAAATGAGGACTGAGGCTGATAAACAGGAAGAATATAATGATAACGGCCTCTAACATAAGATTCAAATGAAGTGCTCCCAGAAAAAGCTGACCCCTTGATGAGGATGAACACAAACAGGATGTCACCACTGATGTTTCCTTCCTGTGCGTGTCTGTATTCTGTCCCTTTGTTCCTGTTTCACCATCATTTTTCTGATGCTGCACATGGAAAAAGGAAAACAAACTTAATTTTCACCAGTTCGAGATGTACACAACCATCCTCTCTGTAGATAACTGACAAACGGCAAACGATAGCACAGGACAGCTTTATGATTCCAGTAGGCGTTTGACTTGTTTGTATCCTTTATCCTTCTTTT
Organism: Coreoperca whiteheadi; assembly: GCA_011952105.1. Classification (NCBI taxonomy): domain Eukaryota; kingdom Metazoa; phylum Chordata; class Actinopteri; order Centrarchiformes; family Sinipercidae; genus Coreoperca; species Coreoperca whiteheadi. Next base: position 24,331,165 of record CM022488.1, read on the forward strand.
ATTACTATCACAGAACTGTGTCTGTTTTAGCTGTGAAAGATTAGGCCTCGGGTTATCCCAACTGCTGACCTCTAAAAGCACCTTTCATCTTTGCTACTGCTCTACCACTCTCCTTATCCAAGACTAATTGTGTCATTTGCATGAACACAACCGTTCTGCTCTGTCGAGGTCTGCTTTGTGTTACTGTTGAAGGAAGCACATGTCCCTGTCTGCCCGCAAAAATAAAATAAAAATCTGGCCCCCTTGAACATGTCTTAAAGTTTGGCCTTTCTAAAACGATGAGTGTTTTCATTAAACTTTGCTGCAGTTTTACAGACTGATATTGAGCCGATATTGGACCGAGAGTCACACAAATACAGAACATATCACAGCTTCAATTGTGGGTGTTTCTGTACTGCAATGTCTTGTTACTTATCAGCCTACATACAGTACACGCTGATATAGCTATATATGCAAATAAGCTAATATTGCTCTAGCCTCTAACTGGACAAGCTAATTTATCGGTCAAGTACCCTGATCAAGTAATTTGGGACAAACAAACCCCCAAACAGCTAGTCTGATTAAGGCATTATTTATTTGGATAAAAAAAAATCTACTGTATGTTTGGGGTGTAGTATGTTGGACTATCCACCAGTAGTGGATGCTTCCAAACCAAACTAAACGGACCACTGGATGAGTGCCATTGCGATGTTAGAATGGCTGATAAGACTCACAATGTTGAGGATGTGTGAGTCACCTTGGGTCATTAAAGACGCTTAGTGTCTTTTTATAGCTGTTAGCCCATCTGGAATACAGGAACGTTAACTGTAAACAGGAAGTGACCTTTATCAGCCTTCATCAGATTACATGTTTTAGTCCCTTTTTGCAGTAGAAGCAGCTGATACACTGATATGAAAGGAGGCGGTGCCTTTAAGACATGCTCCAATATACTGGCTGTTCCATAATGCTTTCCCATGCGAGCTTGTGAGATGATAAATACAAAATCTCACAAAAGTAAGGTGAAAGGAAGACTCTTTTTACATATAAAAATGTCCCTCTGTGACTGCTGTTTGTCACATTCGCCCAACACGTTGTCCTGTGGATCAACAGCCTACTTGAATGATGACATCGCAGTGGAATGCGTCTCTGTTTTTGAGAATTTCGTCTGGCATGTTGGAGTGTGTCTGGAGTTGACAGGATACTGTATCTCCGTCTGGCTCAGATCACCTCAAACACAAGTTATTCTAACCCTCCCATAACCCCCTCCATTCCCTCAAACCCCCTTCCTACTCCGCCATCCTTATCACTCCGCGCACAACGACATGTCGTTCTTCCCTCAGAGGCCCTGCTCCTTCGGGTGCCCCCCTTATGCCCTGACTCCTCAGGCCTGGTCAGTGTCTCCACCTGATGCTGCTTCTGCCCTGGAAGCTGTTGACAGCTAGTCCACCTGCAGTCAAAACTCATTGAGTACTTCTACATGCACTTTAGAAACCAAGTTGTGGCCACGTATTTGGAAGATCCTGTTTACTTGTTTATTCATACACTGTATACTGATTTTGAGAAACCCAACCAAGCAAACTGGGTAATTCCAAATGAACGCGGGACAATGTGGCATGTTTAGACCCTTTTTACTGTCCGCTCTTTCCTCAGGGAGGAGTAAGCGTAACAACCAATATGCTGATAAGTAATACAATGACCAATGTGTTGTTTTAGTTTGCTACTATTTGTGTTCACAGACACTAGGTCTGTACACTACACCCCACACACCAGATCCACCCACACAGGTGTTTTCACTTATTTTGCCTGATTAGACCTCTTCTCAGGACTGTGTCGGTGTGTACAGACAGTGATTGATTGACGTCTCCCTTACTCTGTTGTTAGTCTTGGTGTGTCTGTGGCGGTAGGACAACTTAAATATTCTTATTAGTACATCGACTTTGGTGACCCTGCATCATTTCCTCCAGAGCTCTGCTAAGCTTCAGCCCGACAAGAGGTCTAATATACAGACATGTGCCAATATAATAAGCGATACTTTTAGATGATCATTGCTGACATTCCAAATTCTAAACACATCCTTAAACAACTTATTTCTTAACATGTTCCAAACTGACACGTGAACAACCCCATGAGCCGTTTCTCCGGCAGAAACTACCATGAAGGTATATTTCTAATGGAGATGCTCAGTGGTCAACATTATAAATGCAGTAACTTTGCAGCTGCCAAGTGTGAATGTAAGCAACTGTGAAGCAGGAATACCTATTGCAGTGAGCTAAGCTACTTTCGCTTTGCAAGTATCAAGGGGGAAGAGAAAATGACTGCGGCTGGATAACTTCTAAAATTGTAGAATCCTTTCTCAAAAAAATCAGAAACTGTCAAACCTTCAAAGTGGACTTCTTGGTTCATAATTTATTTTCTAGTACTTTGTAGCAACACACTAGTACACCAGTACAGCCCCAGAGTTGTTTTGCCTTAATGTTGTTGTCAGTCTGAAGGCGCCATTAAGCAATGTAGGTGATTACAATGAACACTACTTTGACCGGGCAAACCTTCCCTCAAAGATTCAGCCATCAGATAAACCGTCTTAACCATTGTGAGGAATTATTAGGAAATTTAATCATGAAACGTTTTTGGGGACACTGTGCCAGCAGACAAGAGGGTAAACACAACATAAAGAGCCACTTCATGAACAAGTCTCCTCCCCAATAATCAAAAAGACTATGGCGACTTACTTTCAGTTGAAGGTCATGTCTAATAAAAATCATACTTTTATTTGCACTAAACAGAGTTGGAGACAACATCAGTGCCAAGTTAGCCAATGTCGCCAGTGTAATAAAACCTCTGATGTAAAGGCCAGATTGAGCGGATAGTCTGCCCACATCAGAATAGCTCACATTCTCCCTCATGCTAAGTACTTGCCTCTTAACTTGTTGCTGAAGTGGAACTTTGCACTATTGTAGTCTGGTAAAGCAGTCACAGCCAGGATCTCCCAGAAACCACAGGGAATAGTTATCTAAAGGCAGGGTGCAGGTGAGCACTTCGCAGTGGGTTAGCCGCAAGTCAAGCAGTGGGAAGCCACTAGGTGAAAAATACTCCTGACAAAAAACATCTTATCTGAAAAGTATGCATGAAAGGAGGCTACCGTGCTTCCGTTCAAAATGATGGCGGTATGTTGCTCATGACGGGATTTTTAGCCATGAATGCCTCTGAGAATAGCACTGTTTGTTGGTCCAGACTGAAATATCTCAACAAGTATTGGGTAGATTGCCATGAAAGTGCCCGTGGTGAGTCCTTCTAACTTTGCTGATCCCTTGATTTTTCCTCTAGCGCCACCATGAGGTTGACATTTCTAGGTTTGAGTGAAATGTATCAACAACAATGGCATAGATTGCCCTAAAACTTAATACAAACATTGATGTCCCCCTCAGGATGAAGTGTAATAACTTTGGAGTAAGGGGATAAGGGAACATTTCCATTTGTCCAACATTTTGGTTTATGGCTAGATACTTCCAAAACTACTAAAATATTCATCAGCCTCAGCTGTACTGTTTAGTTCCAATTAGCAAATGTTAGCATTCAACCACACTAAATTGAAATCGTGAACATGTTAATCATTCTACCTGCTAAACATCAGCATGTTAACATTGTCAATGTGAGCATATTAGCATGCTGATGTTAGCTTCCAAATCACGTTTGAATTTAGATGAAAACTTACACAAAGCCTTTGTCCGTGCTCTGCTGTGCGTGGGGAGGAGGCCTGGCAAGAGTGTGTGTTGATGCTATCGGGAGGATTCAAATGAGTGTAATATAATAAAGAATAATTGTGCTGTTGCATTCCGTACATGCTTGTCTTAACAGCATTAAACAAGGGCCCATTTCCTGCAGACAAAAGTCCATGTCAGGCGTCTCTGGCTTGTAGGACAGCGTTCACATGCAGTCAGCTTCCTGCTAGTTACTGACACACTCATGTTATGTAACTGATGTCAGTCTCCCAGGTCTGAATATGTTAATGAATGTCACTAATGACAGGACCGGTGTGTAGAGCCTTCAATAAATGATGAAATGATTCGTTATGTGTGTAAACCACCTGCAGTAAAATCTCCGCTATGCTTAAGTCCATACATTTCAAACTCTCAAACGGCAGAGTGATGAATCGAGGGAAAGAGAAAAGTACATTCCAGCTTTACTCCAAGCAGTGAAATGATTGCCATGCAGGCTAGCTTGTTTCCACCGTGGAAAAGAAGCGTGGGGCCGTGCGATTTGCAGCTAAAAACGCGTTCCCCGGCCCTCTGTGCTGGCATATAAACACACGGCTGCCCTGAGTGCTTTTATGTTTATCCAGCTCCTTGCATCTGGAACATCCCAGCAGAACTATTCAGTGTGCAAATTCAATTTGTGAGCTGTAACCAGTAACAGAAGGCTTTTCTGCCGCCGTGATGGTGGAGTGTGCCAGAGTCCATATGGACTTATTGGGATATAATCAAACACAAAGAAATGATGGTCCAAGTGCCCCTGCCCTATGTCTTTATCTGCTTCTTTATCTATAATCATTGATTTATAACAATTATGATGCATCTACTGCATATATAATGAATGATCATTTGCTAGATTCTCTATGTCCACGCTCATTTTCTTTTCTATAACTTGTCTCTTTCTACCCCTCTACTTCTGCATTTTTTCCTTTTCTTCTGTCCATCTCTGTCTCTGTGAAAGTTATGGCCTCTGTTTTTCCTACAGGGAAAGTTGTGGAAAATCTCAGATTTATTGAGCAGATTGGACTGCAGGACATGTACACGACTGAACAGCAGTCTGTTCTCTGTCTCGGTGCCACTGATTTATGTTTCTTAGCTTAAGAAACACTTCAGGAATGGCAGAGTATGTGCGTGCTTGTGTCGGTTTCTTTCTTGTATGTGCCTTTGTGCACTGTCTTGTATACAGTACAATTTCTTAGAGCAGAAATGATCAATAGTCCATTGATCAACATAGCGATCGCCAACTATTTTGATCATCATTTCAGTCGGGTAAAAACACCAAACACTCTCTGGTTCCAGCTTCTCTAATGTTTGGATTTTTGTAATGTTAGTCAAACAAAACAAGACATTTGAATGACACATTCCTGAAATTATAGTCTAAATGATTAACTGATTAATCAAAAAATAATCGACAGATTATTAGAAAATATAATAATAATTGACTACAATGTGTGTATTTGCACCATCCATGTGTGCTCCTGTATGTGTGTACTGTAAATGAAAGCGTCATGGAACAAGTTTGTGTGTGTGTGTGTGTGTGTGTGTGTGTGTGTACTTTCTAAAGATTAAAATCGACGTCACAACAGTAGCAAATTAACAGAGATAAAACTGTGATGGATCCAATAAATAGGAAGATTTAAAAAACATAATAAAGAACACAAACTTTATGTTATTCTGCTTGTATGTGAATATCTTGAGCTCCAGTGGGATCCGACAGCCTCTGTATGTCCCTGCCATGTTTCTTCTCCACGGCCGGGACTCACAGAGGTCTTCTGCCGACCGGAGCGCCTGTTTATTCTCAGCCCATCTTTTTTGGACAGGACTGACGTCGTGGAGAGGGGAGAAGCTACAGCTTGTTTCTTTTGTTTAAGGGGTTACAGCGGGGGTCACGTACCTTCCCAGGCTTTTTTAGCTGAGAGCCGGTATTTACCAGCACGCTAATTTACACATTTAGCATGGCTCTCACTGTCTGGCACCAGGCCAAGTGGTGGAAGACGAGGAGGAAGGGGGAGGCGTGGGCGAGAGAAGAAGGCAGCCGTGAAGAATCAGGGTTGAGGGGAATTGTGTGCCCTTTAGCATCCATAGTGAAAGCCCCTGCTTTGAGAGATGGTTGTATTTCCAATCATACACGATTGCCTTCTTCAGTGCTATTTTTGATGGGAAGCTACCCAATTTCAGTTTTTTTCACTGCCAATCTCATTTCATTCTGCTCTGGAGCAACTCTGACATTTTGGGCAAAGTGCTTGTTTGCCGTCTTACCCAGAGACAGATGAGAAGATCAATATCCATTTCATCTCTGTAAGTACAGTACAGAGAAATGACTTGGAGGCGTTTTGCTTAGCTCAATGACGAGAGGCAGCGGAAAACTTCAGCCTCTGTCAAAGTGAAAAATAGCCTTTCAGCATCTCCCCATTTTGTCTCTTAGTGACACTGTTAAGTTGAAAACATTTTTCCACATGATGTCATTGGACATCTGCTCACATGCAGGGAGATGTTAGGAACCAGTGTAAAGACATGCACGCAGATGAACAAGCCAGACAGGAGAGGCTTAGACGAAGAAAAGAGCTGTAGAAATGACTACAAACCAAAGGGGTATGTCAGGGGAAATAGTTAAAGATTTGTTTCCCGTTGCTTTCAATGTACATACACATTAATAGACATAAATACAGCTAAAAACAAGGACAGCAGGCTCAACAAGGTAGACAAAAATGTATCTACTATGTGCGTATAT
>CM022488.1:24342787-24363091 GCA_011952105.1 Coreoperca whiteheadi
CCCCCCCCTCCAAAAAAAACTATTAAACTGAAAACATTAAATCAGTTGGGAGTGAATGATTGGGCATGATTTGGTCCAAGTTGGTGGGCTTTGTCGTGTTTTAACGGTACTGAGCTGCTATAACCTCAAAGCAGTAAATTCTAAAAGGGGTCCACTGTTGATTTTAACTGCAACATTAGTCTCCGGATATGTTCTTTCATACACTCTTTAAACGCCTTCCTCTGGGCCAATGACAGCAGTTTCTCATATGTGCCAGACGACCTGCTAAGTAACGACCATAGGTGAAACATTATACAACGCCCATGAAAAATGTGAAGCTTTTACTTTGCTCTCATTGGATGCTATTAATTATACTAAAAGCCCAACTATAAGGCATGATGCTTTGGCACAGCTATAGATTATTTATGTTGCTAATGTATTGCAGGTTCAGTATGTGCCAGCTTTTAGTCCAGAGGACAAAAGGTATAAATAAAATGCTGTGCACACATTACAGTTCTGCGGAGCATTTTGGGAGGCTATAAGAGAATGAACGATACAACATAATTTCTATTACATTAGATGAATATGTATCAAGCCATGTATTGATTTAGCCTGTGCTGTACAAACTTTGTACTTGGGCATAACATTGAGTGAATGTTAGAAAATGTCTCACTTGCTTATATTTCAATGTACCTTCATGCCCTTGAACCAAATTTCCTTTCTATCTATCTATCTATCTATCTATCTATATCTAAATGAATGGGGGAAGAGAAAGAGGAGAGAAACAAAAGAGAACAAAACAGAACGGGGGGAAAGATTGGTACAGCTAATTAAAAAAACTGAGTAAATGAAATAAAGGTTTGGCTTAGCTATCCCTCTGGTGGTTTATGTTGCGATGTGAATTGAAACAAAGCTTCCAGTTTTTAAGACAGACGTCTATCAAACACAGATCCTCTGCACAGTCAGAGTGTGTTCTGTATCAGTTAGAAAAATAATAACCCAAGAGGGTTAACCTGTGTCTGCAAGGACTAAAACACACATACACACACACACACACACACACACACACACACATACGCACACACTAAGGAAGGATTACATCAGCAGAGAAGCATGAGAATTGTATAGGGTTATGGACCACTGCCTTATCCCTAATCCCAAGAACTCACACACACAGACAGTCACTCAACACACACCTTCCTAAACTGCCCAACCATGAAGGGTTAGGCAGACATACTCGGACATACTAGAACCAATGTGACTGTCCTGGCTGTATATGTTGTTGTGTGTGGCTGTGGTTAGGCATCTATCATGAGTTGCCTAAAGGAGGGACGGGGGGTTGACTGGAGCACTGTTTCCCTGGCAGATGGTAATGATGAAAAATGTCTCTTCTGAAATCCAGTCCGGCACAGGCTCCCTGCCAGTGGATGTATGCTATTCCCACACAACCAGGAGTCATGGGTAATGCCGCTGTCCAGGCAAGACAGTGCTGTGTTACATTTATGATGGACAAGGAATGCTTATAAGGAGTGTGTGGGTTATATATCAAACAAGTTATGGCAAATCTAATGTCAAATATTGTACATTACAGCACAGCATTTAAAAGGTGGAAACAACCCTTTTTTTTTTTTAAATATTAACAAGGGATCAAATGACTATGTGAAATGTGACAGAGGTCACTTGTAGTGACCAACCCACAGAGTTTTATCACACAACTGAATTCTAACATTGCTCTATGTCTGCTCAATGTGTGAAATGTTAGCCGCCATAACAACTTTATAAGGTGATTATATTGTATACCAGCATTGTGTTTACAGCTCGTCTTGCTGCCCCCAAGTGGCCATCAATTAATCAATGAATACAGGTTGGAAACAATTGCACATTCCACTGATTTACAATTTATTCCGAATTTTATCCCTAACCCAAATATTTACTACTGTAAAACCCTGTAAAAAATGCAAATCGAGCTGGAGGTGTACAGGGGCCGGGTTAACCTAACGCGTTGACTTGACTCAGTGGCCTGGTGCAAGACCACTCTATAACACGAACATCACAGGGATAATACCAGCAACAACCAATGGGACCTGCTATTAGGTTCTAACAGCTCCATTTTTATTAGATCCTTATTTGAAGGACTAAACACACTTGAAGCCTTATCTTACATAGTATAATATGGTACTGGCAAAACTACATCCTCCGACAAAAATAAAAATCCATTAAGAATCAAGATACCCACACGGATGGAGCTGGACTCTCTGTCGGGGGTGTCAGAGAGGAGGATGCTGGCCAAACTACATGCCATCCTGGACAGTGTCTCCCACCCGCTCCATGACGTGCTGGTGAAGCAAAGGAGTACCTTCAGCGGAAGACTCATCCTCCCAAAATGCACCACAGAGCCCCACAGGAAGTCATTCCTGCCTGTGGCCATCAAACTCTATAACTCCTCCCTCTGAGTGTTAGTCGATATGACCCTAAGTCACTAAACTGGACACCGATCATAAACATCTCTGCAATACTAGACATAATTTGGAAATATTCGGTGCTTAAACTACTGTGCAAAACACCCTGTCAAAGAGTTTCCCCTCGGGGATTAATAAAATATTTCTGATTCTGATTCTGAGGCAGGGTTGACGGGGAAAATCAGAGTGCTACCTTACAGATTGTTTTAGTTTTCACACTATGCCCTTATTCTTTCTCCCCAATTTCAAGCAAATTCGAGGCAATTGCAACTCACGTAACGTGCCAAAAATTCCCAAAGTGCTGTGGGGTTTTCTCACGCCTGGGGTAATGTTTTCAGTGCAACAACTTTTGCAAGGTCCTATTGTGAAACACTGCGGCTGAGTTCATGGCTGCAAACACACCACTACTGAAATTAGTGGAAGAAGGCTAACACACACTTTCTCGCTCTCATCAAAAACATTTTAGATGGATAGATTAAGTATCACTTTCTGCCACAAAATGTTTGCTGGCAGTTTTTTTTTCAAACTGCGCTTTGACCTCTGGGTCAGAAACGGTTAGAACAGCATGGTGAAAACAGACTCACGTTCACACACACACACTAAAGTACACTCAAAGGTGCTACAAACTGATTTAGGTATGCATGAAAATAATTTGAGAAGATAAAAAGAGATAATAGGAGAAAACTGAAAACAAGAGGAGACATACGCCACCACTGTCATTCCAGCCATGACCATGGGCCACCGACCACAAAACATGGTAAGCCAAGGAGACCACACACAGACACAGAAACAAGCAGCGCTTTACATCACATAAACACATACAACATCTACACTATTACAACCACACAAATTCCAAACTCTCTCTTTTACATGTTAATTTACACACATTCCTGTCATCCATACCAGACATACTAGAAGCAGTGCAAATCACTGTGCTGGTGCAAATACACAGACACATATAATGATTGAAATCACTTGTTGACACACACATTTCCATAGAAATGTACACACAAACCGTACATTTACTGTATCAATGCATATGCAAAAACAGAACAGAATTTCTCACATAAAGTAAAACCTATAAACATAAACCATAGTAGTACTGCACCTATGCTATGCTTTACAATCCCTAACATACATCATCTATGCCTGACAAAACATGCATGTGAAAGCACTTAAAGCTTTCACTTTCTCCCTACCAAATGAAGCAAATCCATAATGCGGAGGGTTTGCTGTGAAACAAAGCACAGCACAGCCAACACTTGGGACAGCCAGGCGCTCAAATACCAGACAGGCAGCAGCTCTTTCCCCCTCTTACAACCACACTCCTTACCTGAAACACTGCGGTGGCCATCCTGTCTGTCAGTGTGCGAGTGTGTGTGTTGCGTTCTCTTTCACGCTTTGGTTTCTCTGTCCTACTGCGTTTTAGTGCTGCATCGTCCTTTCCGTTTTGCAGCAGAGAGCTTTCCCCTGCGCTCCGACTAGATGGCTAAAGCTAAATCCATTCACTGTTACCTTGGTGCAGCGCAGAGCTGGAGCAGTGTACAAGTGTGTGTGTGTCAGAGAGAGAGAGAGAGAGAGAGAGAGAGAGAGAGAGAGAGAGTTGGTGTGTGTGTTTCAGGCTCCAGGCTAATAGGTCTGGCTAGTCTCTCCCTCTCTCACTCCTCCTCCAAGAAAATGAGCATAAAAATGTCTAAAGAGTCTTTATGTGAGTGGGGAGAAGTGCAGCCAAAGGCAAATCTTAACATCCCACAACTGGAAACGGCGCAGTGCAGCACTCAGCGCTGAATAAGTAGGCAAAGTCTGGCTACAGGCTATGGCTATTTCCCTCTCTTTCTCTGCCTGGGTTTTCTCCTCCCTCTTGTTAAGTCCATTTTCACCCTCCTCCCAAACCGGGAGACACATGAGTAACGAGAAAGGAGAAAAAATATTCAACTGAATTTCCCAGGGAGATCAGGGGGAACGGGACATTAGCTCGGGAAACAAAAGCACAGCTCTTTTCTTTCTCTGTCTCACTGTCTTTCTCTCTCTTTCACACACACACACACACACACACTCCTCACAAGCTCATTCTTCATTCTCTCCTTGTTATCAGCTTCTCAAGTTACAGGTTAAATATGAGTCGCCCCCTCTCTACTCCCCTTTTCTGTCTCTTTCCCTCCCTCTCTCTCACTCTCTCTCTCTCTCTCTCTCTCTCACACACACACACACACTCTAGAGCTGCAACTAGAGAGAAAGTACCATGAATGAATCCATTGACTTCACAGCAACTCCAAAGTCAAACTATGTCACCAGCAGCGTGGAGATGCACACTAATCAGTCAGCAGCTCAGTGTGTCTTTCAACTCACAGCACCAATAAATCTTTTCATCCCAAGAACTTGGACTTCAGCTCTGTCTTAATATGCTGATATAATGAAATATGAATGTGAACTTAAGATTAAAAACTGGAAACATGCGCAACATTGTAGAGTACACTACAATACAGCAAGCCAGTTGAAGATGACTGCTGATCACTGATTACTGTCCCTTCAATTAATTCCTATGGACTAATCAAGGGGAAAAAACACACATTATTATATTAAACATATATTAAAATGTAGGCAACAAAATGTCCCTTTAAAGTTGTATTTATCCTTTTAGTAAAAATAAGTAAAATGCTTCACTTTCTTTCTTGCACTCCACATCTTTAGCTATCATATGCATAATATATAGAATTAACTACACTGATGACAAGCTTTTTGTAGACGTTACAAACAATTTGCTTCCTAATTTGAGATCTTGAGCAAGTTTAGGGGGATGGCAAAGGCCCATCCTCTGGTGATGCTGCTGTGAAGCTTGTAATGACACCAAAGCAGCTGGTTCACTGGCTCACTACCTGAACTTACTGACACTCAGACATCCAGATGACTTACAGTAAAACAGTAACTGCAGCTGTCAAGTCTGGAACACATATATCAACAAATTTATAAGAGCTGAAGAGAAATGTGGTTCAAATGGCTATTTGCCTATTAAACTGATATTTGTTCCATAGTCACTAACCAGCATATCAGACAGTGTCCATGTATTGTGACTGTTCTCTTCACAAATCCAAACCATGAAATTAATCTCATTATATAGATAAATATCAAATGATGTGACGTGTGTTAGAATCAAAGAGGTGCTCTGTGACTTGGAGTGTAATCTATGGATTTGGCTATAACCCCTTAAACCCCCTACACATCCCCAGTTACTGTTGCTACGTTGGACAATTTTCAGTTAACAATATAGCAACGTCCATACCATTTAGCCTGTTAGCTTTGGAACTTGAATAATAACAACAACATCCCGACAATCAGGATACCGAGTGTTACAGTTAAAAATGTCCCCAGGCACATCGTTTGACCATGTTCAAAGAGGTTTTTGGAGTTTAAAAGGCACTTGGCAGCTGAGGCATTAGAGCAGCAGGGTTACTGAGATCTTTGAGATCTTTAGCTGAGACTGGTACAGTAAGGGAAAGGGGCAGTGCTTCAGATCGTCAATTTGCTCTCCAGCTGAAAACATGTTATTCACTCAGCCTCTAGCGGAGTATTTTCAGCTGTCCTCTGGGTCTCACCGACTTCTCAAGTATTCGGTTGCAAAGAAAACAGCACGTTTGTTCCGTAATGCTTCAAGCTGCTGCTACTGGATATGACGCTGATGCGAGCGCTGAGACGGAATCCAGTCAGTAACATTGTGGGTTTTAAAACCAAAACAATGAGCTGAAAGACGCTACAAAGCCCAGCAGAGCTGAGCAGAACTGCAGAGGTGGGTCATAATTCTCACTTAAAGCGACTCCTTTCACATGATAAATAGTCATTTAATCCATTGTTAATTTAAAAGTTTTGATTAGAGAAGTTTAGGACGACTGGCTTTAATTTCATCTGGAATCATGATGATAGTCAGGTCTTAAAGTACAGTAAGCGCTCTGGCATTTTAATTTGTTTCCACAAACTCACCAGTTGTGATCCAGTAGCAGACAAAGGGACATTACTGAAGAATGTTTGGTACAAATTTGTAGCGCATTAAGTCTCAACATGTAAAGAATGGCCACTCTCCTTGATATTCCTCGGAAGTAATTACACGGAAGGTAGTTCTAAAAGTAACACCTTTAGCTGAAGCCGTTATGTTCGCCAGATGTCGGCTCAGTAAGCGTTATTTAATTTGCTATTAATGACAAGGGCCAGGAAGGAAGGGAGGGATGCCAGAGAGGAGACATATGGTTTACAGAAACAAAACAACATGCTTGTTTATGCGAGACGCACACCTTTAATGTAGGGACCAGGCTGAACTGTGGGAAGTGGGAATTCCCCTTGTTTTTTTGGTGTTTGTGTTTGTCCATGTGGGTATGAGTTATTGTACTTAGAGCTTTGTGTTGCCACTCAGCTATGTCTCTGTATGTTATGGATTGTAAAGCATGGGAAAGTTATCCGTCTGTCTTTGAGGCTAATATCTTTCTCTTAGTCTGGTCTATTTCCTGCGTCCCGGCTTTTACTACCTTCATGATCCCGCGACTGCTGTCTGTAATCACGCCAACATTGCCACAGACAAATATTAGACTGCGATAGCACTTTTTGTTTTACTTTTAGCGCTGATTTTGTTCTAGCAAGGCCAAGGATTAATAGTATTAGCTTGGGAAAGACATCATTTCAAGTAAGTTAAATCACTAAATCATTTACAGGTCTCTCTTTCACACTGACATCCTTCCTTCATGGGATTGGTCAAATGCAGCTATTAAGGGGATGTGACCGTTCAATTTGTCTTTTTAACCAGAACAGATGAAGAGATCAGTACTATGCAGAGTTTGCTGTTGGGTGAATGAGAGGTAGAGATAGAGACAAGGAGTAGTCTTGAGAAAAAGTGACATATAGACAGTTAAAATGAAAGATAAGAAGAAAGTAAGACAGAAAGAAAGGGAGCGACATAGAGAGAGGAAGACAGCTGCCTGGGTGAGGTCCAGTTTCATGAGTCTGACTCAGGCTTTCCCGAGCAACGGCAGAGCCGAACAGATCACTGTACCCCAGTGACCAGTGGAACGTTTCACCAACGCCCATGCAGCGTACAGACCAGATTTTACATGGATTCTTCTCCTGGATGGTCATGATTAGGCAGCAGGAGCTCAGACACAGTGGGAGCAGGCATGGGATGGACTTTGAATCAAAAGACAGGCTGGAGATATATGGGCGGGTTACTTAAACAAAAAAAGTCTCTGAGCTCCTTCAGCATGTAATGAGGGTGTCCTTCACTCACAGCTGTTGTAGTGGTCGAGGAAGCTTAGTGATGACGGAAAAGAGGGTGCGCACTCAGCAACTGCTCCTCAGAAAACTTGTTTCAAAACAAGTTTCGTAGGGCAATGAAATTAAGCAACTGTGTGCTCTGCGAAGTCATTCCCCTCACTTATTCCCTCCATCTCTGTCGCCTGCATGCACTTGGCCCATTGTTGACATTCTTTCCAGCAGCTCTTGATTACTTCATCATGTTAAAGCCTGGGCGTTCCTGTTTGTTTTCTCTGCTGTATCTATGCACATGTCGCTACCATGCAGTTACTAAATACATGGCCATAAGCCACTGCTCCTTGTGTAAGCCATTCACTCGCGCACGGGAACAAGGAGAGCTGACAGATGATTGATTTTGGCTTTCATGAAGCTCACAGATCAGTAAACCTCGGTTTTGCTTCTTGCAGCCAAAACTGTTACAATTAAGCTCTTATTTGCGCTTAAGTAGATAAACTTTTGTTTAGAAGGTCTAAGTCAAAGCTGCACTTATCGATATTTTTATGTTAATGATTGATTAAATGAGTATGTGTAATGTAAAAGGTGTCCCACCCAACAAACTCACACAGAATTATCACCTAACTCTGCGTGACGGAAGTGGCTTGGTGGCAGAACGGTTTCCTGCCAATCGAAAGGTCGGTGGTTCGATCCCCCAGCCATGCGTCGAAGTATCCTTGAGCAAGATACTGCTCCTTAGGTTTATGAATGTTCTCATGTGTAAGTCGCTTTGGATAAAAGTGTCTGCTAAATGTAAATGTAACTCTGCTGTTCCTCTCAACTTTATGGAGCATTTTTGTTCTGCTCATTGTTTTGGTTTTACAGCCTGCAACGTTACTGCTTGGGCTCAGTCTCACCGCTCTCATCAACCCAAGGTGGCCAGAAACATGACTCCAATGCAAATTATAACTGTTTGCAAACTGTTTCACTTTGTTCCGCTGCCCCCAAGTGCCCAAAAAAACAATTAATGTAGCTTTAAAGTTGTCTTGGTGTTCTCCCAGCATTTCAAATATATCTCTAATTGTGACAGCAAATATTTAGACTCTGTGAAAATCCTGCTAAAAATAAAATCAGAAAAATGATTTCTAATTCAGAAAGAGCTCTCAAATTAGGGGCCAAATTATTTATCCTGTGCTTGTGTTGTTGTTGTGTCTTGCGGTCATAAGGAGAAGGGCAGAGTAGCGGGCATGTGTTCTGTCCTGTGACTACTAATTCAGTCAGCTTCAGAGCCGTTGGCTGCCTCTGTAATTGATCAGACTAGGAGCTGCTTACTTGGAAATACAGTACATACAGATACCATGGCAACATATCACATTTACCCAGACACACACATTCATACACTGATGGCAGGAGCTAACTGCCCATCAGTACAAATTAAACTAACCATTCACACACACCGAAGGCACAGCTTTGGGAGCAATTTGAGGTTCAGTATCTTGCTCAAGGATACTTCGACACATGGTTGGGGGAAGCCGGGTTCGGGCCTCCAACCTTCCGTTTGGTAGACGACCCGCTCTGCAACCTAGCCACAGCCGCCCCATGCATGCAGGTTTGTGTAAATGGTAAGCATCAAGGGGTTTGAGCACTAAAATACAGTTTTGTGATTAAGTGGGACTGTAACAATTGTGACCACAAAAGTGACCACATTTTCTGAGTGGTACGATGCCTTGAAATCATAATAAAGAGTTTAATAAACAGAAATTGAGTTTACTTAGAGAGGAGTTGCATGAACATTGAACAGAAATTAAAGTTAAAACACTCTGACAGCACGTATTTACAGTATTGTGTTATTGTAAGCAAAATCTCTTATGCCAGGTCTCACCAGTGCCAAAGCTAGAGTTCTCTAAAGTCTATATGGCTACGAAAAGGCTTCGCAGGTGCTCTGCAGCAGTGGCACAGCTTCCAAAGCTTCCAATTAACGCCAGCGTGATAAATCAGCCCTGTAGCAATGCGTGGCATCTAAAGGAAGTCACTGGAACAGAGGATGAGGTTAATCAAGCGGACCTCCAGGGTCATTTCTGTCCAATACTGTAAAATTCCTCTTCACATTAAGTCACAGAAACTACAAGTTAACCAAAGTTTACAGTAGTGGTATTAGTGCTGAAATGATTAGTTGAGTAATCCACTGTTGAACTCATTTATCAAGCGAAACGAGTGGGTCTACAGCCATGCTAGCAGCTCTGTAAGGCTGCACTACAAACCTGCATGCTTCCATTAGCATTTAGCACTTGTTCAGCAGGTATTTGGGCACTAACCAAATTTTCAAATCAAAATTTGAACCTGATGATGGTGCTAGATGGAAAGAGAAGGGATCCCTAAAGTCAGCACAATATAATCCTGAGGGGAACATGAATGTCAACCTCATGGTGGCACTAGAGGAACCTCCAAAGTGATTAGGAGTCATCCTCTGTAGACCATAAGTGTCAAAAAATTGAATGGCAATCCATCCAATAGCTCTACATATATTTTAACCTGGACAAAAGTGGTAGAACAACAGACCTAAAAATGCCAAACATTTTCTCATTCCAGCTTCAAATGTGAGGATATGCTGCTTTTTAGATCGTTGTAAATTGATTAACCTTACATTTTTGGACTGCTGGTCGGACAAAAACAGCAATTTCAAGCGATCTGACTTTAGGGTTAGGGTTATAGATAAGAGTTTGGGTCATAGGGTAAAACCTGAAAAAATGATCCAAAAATATTCAACATAAATAAAAGAAACCATTAGGTGCAGCCCTACAGTGAGGTCAAAGGTCAAGGTGAACAACAGAACAGAACCACTGGAGCTGGTAGGGACTCAGTTTTTTGTTCAAGGAATTCAAGTGAATATATGCTTGCTGTCACTTGGGCCTTAACCCAGGTCTTGCAGTTGAAGCATGGTCTCTTTAAAGACGGACTACCTGAAATTGTGCATGAAGCTCCTGGTGACCAGACAGCTACTGTATCCTTCCACAGTTATAAATCCAAGCCGTGTTACACAGGTAAGGGGAAGGCCATCTGCAAACCTAATGTTCTCTCTCAAAAATGCACCTCACATGTGTGGACACAGGTGTTTGGATGTGTCAAAGTCTTGGAGTCAATAAATAATAAGAGATGGATGGTCTGCCTTATTCTCAGCCACACCGAGGACTTTTGATCTCCAGATCACTGCTCAGAAATGTTAAAAATGTCGGGAAACGGTTTCCACTGCCATGCACGCTGTGCCAGAATGACTGGTTGTTTAAAGACAGTGGTATGGAGTTTTATCCAGAAACGTCCTGGAAAGGAGAAAGCTTAGGAAATCAATTACAAATGTGCAGGTGTATCCACAACTAGAGAACACAACTTATTGATTTAATCTACTATACAAAGTCCTCATTATGGTCTAGTTTCATTTGTCTTCTGAGGTACTTTAATAGCATTCATTTGTCAAGCATGAAAGGATTCAGCGTGGCCAAAAAACCAGTGATATTAAAACTGTTACCAGATTCAGCAAAACAAAAGGAGCGATTTACGTCTTTTTACTTGGCAAACATGACAAGTAAAATGAGGCCATATCCATCAGCAGGCTGCAAGCAACAGATCTCTAACTGAAGGATGTTGTGCTCAATGAAAGGAACTAAAGGGGTCACAAATAACAAATCTGAAATAACAAAAACCAAAAAGTAGAGCCAGCCAGCACAAAGAAACACGTGGTTTTTCTCCGCACATTCAAACCATGCATCCTGAGAATTTCAGGAGCTGGGAAAAATGAAAACAAATGCTTCATCATTTTGGAGCGGAGGATGAAAAACTAGTGGAGTGTGTTCATGTTCTTCCACTTTGCTTTCCCAGACCTCCTTCCTCATTAACGGTGGGACATGGTAGTTTCCTTCTCAAAACACACTTGACAGGCAACGAAGGATCAGTGAAATCCAATAGTTTACACTCAGCACCTCAGCTTATTCGTGACTTTAAGTGCTACCAACCCACTAGAGCCTGACCGGTGTATCAGTGTATATTTTAGCTGATCGGACATAAGAGTATAGTGTCGCATATGTGTTGGCTGATAAGTAACAATAAACTGCAGCACGGATATGCCAAAAGAGTACCGATAAATGAAGAATATAGGGATACATAAAGATAGGTTATTCATTTGTGACAGTAAATATCAAAAATTCATGATCACTCAGGTTTAAATAAAGGCTTGCCCACACCACACACTACTTCATTAAATGTTTATTATAGTTAAGTATAGTTATATACTGTAGTTTAGATTTTATCTTAACAGGCTTCATTTTTATATATTTGACCCTTGTTTCCTGTCTCAACTTAAGTGATTTTTTTTGTTGTTGTTTTTATTGTAGTTATTTCGTTAGTAGTAAAGCACGTAAGTTGTATTTACTGTTGGTGCTGTCTTTTTGACAAGCTGATTTTGATTCAGTTATGCTAAAAATACAATGATATATTGTTGTTGGATTTATTTTAATGCTCAAATATCAATATTGGCCTAAACAATTTAGTATCTGTCAGACTCTACATTCCCCTATACATTGTCCAGAAAAGAAGAACTGCCATTTGTCAACTCCACAGGCAACACCGGTGAATTTCCAAAATGATCAGATCAGCAAACATGATCAAAAGTATCACAGGAGCTACTTTGTGTGCAACTTAATAAGGGTGGACAAGGCTAAAAGCCTGCACATAAAGGCAGTGAAAACTGAGCAAAAAAGCCTGGAGTTCAAAGGGCTAAGGGCGAGTGTTGCTGCCATAAACAACAGAGACCACAGACCACAACTGACAAACACATTATTTTGTACAGTATGTTTATACTACATGTCAGACTTAAAGGGAAATTTGCTGAATTGCTTTTTTAACTGCACAAAACAGGAAGAGGGTGAGGCCGAATGTACGGTTCACCTCAGTGACTGTACAAATAAAATGCAGAATGAAATCATTCTTCTATAGCTACGACTGCATTGTGGACGAACAAATATAGGTAAGCGAACCTTTGTCCAATCTGCTGATGTTGTGTTACTGAATGGCAGTGCAAGGTGGGAGCTCCTGCTGTGGCTGCTAATACACTGTCTGTCTTTAGTGTAATAAATTTAGCGCGTGTAGACCCAGAGCTCTTAAGTAGTCTATGGTTTTATCTTTCCTTATCGCTCTCACAGCAGTACAGTTGGGAAGTCCCAGCCAGCCTGCCACTCGGTTTTTCATAAAGAGGTTAAATTTGAGCATGAAGACATGTGTGAAGAGTGAAAGAGTCAGGGAGAGAGAAATGACAGGTAGGGTATTTAGTACATATGTACAAGGATTTGGGAAAATTGACCATGAAATCTCTCTTGTCTCAGCTTCCAGGGTGATCTAATACGCTCTCCTCTGGCTCCTTCCTGTCATCACCCAGGAGTGAAATCTCACTGACAAGATTTAAAGCATTTTTCACATCCAGTTGTGAGTGAACACACATAAGGGTGGGGGGCACACATGTGTTCACATACACAGGTCTGACCATTTGTTTGCAGTTGCCAGGTTAAATATGGGCCACATATTAGTCTTATCTCTGGACAGAGATTTATAACTGTGGTGTGTACTTGGGATAACTGTCCCAGCTAAGAGTTATTATCAGGAGTTTACATTCCTAACATGTAATATTATATATGACTGACAGTGCACAGAAGAGAGCTTTATCTGGTTTTTAAAATAAATAATTAATACAAAATGTACCCAACGTTCTTGCAGGCCTGACTGAGTGTCGATAGTGATCAAGCTTGACCCTGTCGTGGTCACTCCCTTGTTTTTCATCTCAGGCTTGTTAGCAAATTGCTTCCTGCCAAAGCTATGACATTTTTAGTTGAAATGTTTAGAAAAGGAAATGCTGCTGTGATTTTTGGAGATGGAAAGTTTCAGTTTTGTATATATAGACACTGGGAGCACGTTCTGGGCTTCTTTAACATCTCCTCCTACAAATTTGACCTGTGACTTCCTGAAATTTAAACGTTACCAACAAGTATGAGTCTTGTGCTTTCGTACATCACACTTTTGTTCTTCAAAACAGCAACTAAAAGAAAATGGAGTGGGTTGTTGTGAACACAGAGGAAAAAGGAAATATTTATCCTCACTAAGCCCTATTCACACAGCAGTTATATTGGGGACCTCGTGCATAAATAAATTACCCACAACTTTTGGGAAGTACCCAAATAACTAACTTGATAACTAGCTCTATAGTTGCTACAGTTTGGTCACTATTAGGATTGCTAACAATGGTAACTTGATAAATACGAGGTTAAATGAGAACTCTTTTAACTACACAAACTCGTTTCAGCCATGTGAATGCCCCCTGTTCATGAGGAGGTGCACGTTAGTGAGATTTCATCATTAGCACACAGTAATCAAGGGCCCGAAAATTGCCACGTAAGGTCCACCTGTTCGGCTCTGTGTGTGGGCAAGTGTCAAAAATGGCCCCAAAGGGTAAAAAGAATTTCACACCACAAAGTACAGCTGCCAACTGTTAAGGAAAACACCAACAACGTGACAGCAGCGCTGTCCTGTGACAGAAATAAAGAGGAAATGATTAAACGTGAGGGTAGACGCTAAACAACGTCTTTCTAAAGCAAAGTGGTCCATTACCAATATGAGAGGGGTCATGGAGATATTAGACTGGATGATATCACAGCCTACAGTAGGTGATGTTTCATTGCTGGGTGCATTAGAGGATGATATTGCACAGAGATCTGCTTAAAAAGCCTGAGGCAGCTGTAGGAATGAGAGAATTTTCCTAGCCACTACTGTAAGTTTTTGTGTGCCAAAACATGCCGGTGTTGGTAATGCTAATGATGATTTTAACAGTATATACATTTTAAATTACGTTTGTCTCAGTTCTATTCTTTGTTTTAGTTTATTTCGGCCTCATATTCAAACTCCAAATGCATTTAGTATGAGGCGTTATGATGTCAGGTCCCATGAGTGAATGTTTGTTTTTGCTCCTGTGAAGAGAGGCAGACTATGACCCGTACTCGTTTGGACCTAAGAGAAGATTCTAAGCACGATAAAATGGTTGAATGTCACAAATTCTTAAAATCACTCGTGCGTGGCACATAAGAACGAATCTTGTCGTACAAATGGTTCTTGCATGAGGCCCGCTGCGTCAAACGGAAACATTTTTAATATTTTTATAACATTGAACGTTTGGATTTTAAGAATGCAGCAATGACAAAACAATGTCATTGTCCCCGTTACCATGAATAATCCACAGAGCTCAGTCAACTACTTTTCTACCTTCTACGAAATAGTCTGTGTGAAAACTGATAGCGTCTTCTGTGCATTATACAGAGTAATGGGGGCATTTCTGGAAAGAGAAATTCCCTTTTGAACTGTGGAAATGTCGTATTTCAACGCTGTGTGCACTACAAAACAAAATGCCATTCATCCTCCATTTTATGGGCTGGAGGCAACAGTCCCAGAGACAAATATCTCAAATATGAACTTTGCATGCCTAGATACCACTACAGGTAAGTGGGGAAACATGCTGTTGAACCCATTCATTAAAGCTTCCAGATCTACCGGCATTTTCAGTGGTTGCAATATTGCAACGCGGAATGAGAAATGTGGCACGGGTCGAGCTTCTCATTTCTGCCATTTTGTTTGATAACTTCCCACTAGAGGCCTGTCCTGCATGGCTGGCCAAAGCCCCCACCTCGTCTGCCCTGCTCCCCTGGCATTTCCTGTGAGTAAAAGAGGGATTGGGCAAAGCTGGCAAGTAGCACCCATTTCAGTAATGGATACCAGATGATGGGTGTGTATATACATAGGTGCGCATACGTACTCTATGTGTGTGTGTGTTCACGTGTTTATGTGTGCAAATCCTCTCATGGCAGTTGCACCTTTGCACACACAAAACACACAACCTTCTCTCTCTAACAACCCTGCAGGAGCTTCAGCTTCATCTGTTTTCCCTCCCATTTTCTTCTACGTGCTCTTCGCCTTTCCAAAACAAGATATATCAAGCGACGGCTCCATCCAGAGGTCTTTTATTTTTAGACGCGGGGCGATCTCCAAGACGCAGGAGTTGATCCAGTATAAACACATTCTGGTACAAAGAGCACTTGTTTAGACATTCTTAACATTTTTTGCAAAACATGGACGCCCCACACGCCACCTACCCCAAAATCTGCATGTACATACACTCTCACACACAAACAAACACGCACTGTACAGAAGATAACATAATATTTCCTCCCGATAAGCTCACACGGATGTTAAAGTGAAGATTGTGTGGGAGCCTTTCTCGTGTTCTTTTCCATGCAGCACACATCTGATGCATGAAAAGGAAATCTGCAAATACCTTTCAAACATGACTTTTTTTTCCTTCCTATGTCTTTCGGGGTGATTTATCTTTTTTTAATTTTTTTTTCTTATTTAAACAAAATGGTTTAACTCTTACCTTGACTTCGCATTTCTTGTGGCAAGCTATTCGGCACACTGGAGAAAACAGAGAAGGAGAAAATGAAATTAACTTCACAGTTCATAAAAGTCTCCCAAACATTGTGGAGAAATCCAAACACTGTGGTCCAGCATGAAGCGCGGCATTGAGTAGTTGTCAAGGACGTATGAAAAAGCAAGAGGTTCATTCAGATTCCGCAGAATGTTTGTTCTGTGGTCAAAGTCAAACATCATCTGCTGTTAGCAGCCTAATACTGCCCAATGTTAGCTTTGTGCTGTTTGGACACCAGCTCCCTATCAACTTCTTAATTCATTATTCTGATCTGGGAATTTATAAATCTGACGTCTGTGTTGTTTGGTTTAGTTAAGATTCAGTAGAGTAAGCTTTGCGTCAAACATATAACAGTAAAATGGGTCTTTCTGCTGAAACTGCTCTGATGAATGGGTCCACCATATACACATATGTGCCATATGTGGACCATCTAACTTCACCTGGTTAACATGCCAACATTTGCTAAATAGCACTAAACTACAGCTTAGGCGGATGGGACTCCTCTGGGGATCAAATAGCTGTCCCAAATCTGCACCAAATCACCACAAACTATTGGATAAGTCACTCTGGAACAAAGTGGTGGATGAACCGACCAAAATTGCTGCTAGCATGACTAAAAACACAAAAGCCTAATGGAGTCAGATGCACCTTGCAGGATTCAAACCTTCGATAACAGATTTTTTGGACACTTGGGGGCAGTGGAAACAAGCTGTAAATACAACACTTATGCTGCATATCATCACCTCATAAGTTGCAATGGTGAACAATTACAGCTACCACTTTCCTTTTTTACACATCCAGCAAATCCAGAGCAACATTAGCATTTGTTCAGGGTCAAATGGCCAAGTTGCGAATGTAAGTCCAAAAGTCGCTCAGCTTTTACGTTTGTTTTGGACTTTAGCTGCTAAATGTTCCACCACGTTCAACACCAGCTACTGGCTAGCGTTGTCTCTCTGGCCGTTTGGTGCTGTGCTGTGGGGCTTACAGCTGCTTGCTTTGGCTGGAAACGACACTGATGAGAGACGTAACAGTGAAACAAAAAAAAAGGAAAGTTGTTCCATAAAACCAAAACAATGAGCTGAAAGACACTATGAAGCTCTGTGGAACTGAGGGGAACTGCAGAGTCCAGTAATAATTGTCTGTGGGTTTGTCACTACAGCTGACCCCTTTCACATACAAGTATTCATGGGATCCATTATTTATATAAAAAAATATTGTTTATAGTCAAAACAAAATGTCATGGTCATGTTATATGGAAGTCAGTCAGAGTTGTAAGGAATTCATAAAAATCTAGCACGCAATCACACAAGATTGAAGACAATGTTCTACTTTTGAACGTCACCTTTTTTGTTTTGTTTTGCAGCTTCCCTTCTTCCCCCGAGCCCTCTCTCTGGACTCCCACTGGGTCTACAAATAAGGGTCAATAAGGGAGAGGACCTGGGCCAGCGGCTCATAAATTGACAGAACCCAGCGAAGAACAGAGGGGACAGAGAATCAAAACACAGCACAGTGTGCTGAGGGGTAAGCTTTCCAAATAAAGAAGACTGTATGCTTTTGCTGGAACACGTTACACCTTATGTAATGAGTTATTCTTCCTGTCTCCAGCCACATTTTTCAAACCAAGTGTAATATCTATTGTGATTTTAAGTCATTGATATGAATTTGGGAGGGGGCCAGTCCTCACATTGTGTGAGAGTGGAGATCATGTCTATGTTATACTGTGTTATGTCGTCAGCCGTATGTTTTCTGAACCCTATACTCCCTTTGTAAGCTTTCCTGTCTAAGATAATAGTATGCCTTTTAAACAAACACTTTGTTCTCTCTGATGTATGTCCCCAATCAAACAATATATTTCTCAAAGAAAGTCCTTAAACACTTGGTTCCTAAAACCATGTGTGTGTAATCCAGTGAACATTCAGCTGTGCATTACGTGTGTTCAGACAGAGGCAGCGCGGTTACTTACAAAGTCAAAGAAAAGAGGCAATTAGACATGAATTCGCCCAGCGCGAGGCTCAAGGTCGGTGCGTCTGTTGCTAGCTAGCTCACACGGATAACGTCTGCACAGTCGATTCATTGGCTGTTCGGGACGAATAAAGACAAACGGCCCAGCAGTCAAATTCATGCATATGATGTTCCCTCAGGGCTTTCATTGGGCCAATATCTGAATGAATATTTTAGCAGACTTAAAAAAGAGATTTTGGCACTTCTATTAGGATTAAAAAGCCACTGTGGAGCAACATGTTTCAATTAAAGGGAGTGCACAACCTGGACCAGAACTCCGAAACATACTAGCTTTGAGGTGCACGGCTACCAACAGTGCTAACGTGACAAATCCATAAACACAAAATGTTTAACGCCGATTTTAAGAGTTTTAATATGTTAACATTATTATATATGGAAGGCAAGGGTTGACATCAGATCTTTCCAAGGCTCAAATACTGATCATACTCACGGGTCTGATGAGTTTATTATTAGGTTATGTACATCCTTATCAACACTTATCTATAGACTATTGCTAACTAATCGTTTTAATAAACTTGTTTGCAACTTTATAGCTTCTTATAAACCCTTAATAGCCCTTTGCCTGGCTCAGGGTCAAAGGTTAAGTGTTCAGAGCAGCTAGGGGTCAACTAACAGCTACTAGGCCTTTGACTCTTATCCAGCAGACCTTTATTTTTCTTCTCTTTTTTTCCAGAGCGACACAGCATCCTTCATTCATTTTGAGGAGACTTGTATTTAACCGACAGCCACGTTATACTTGATTGACATGTCACTAGTAAAACTCTTCATTTATTGATACCAAAACTTATAGCAGGCGTACAACAAAATGATGCGCACTGCACATAAGATGAAAAATCTGAATTAACTTCTATTTCAAAAAACTCGTAGACAAGGAGTGTACAAATACTGAAACTAGGAAAAGTGAGAAGCCAAATGTGTAATTACATTATGGTGCAGTTAGTTTATATTTAAGCACCCGCGGGACTATATTTGCACTTGGGGGGTAACATTTGAAAGTCAGTTTGACTTCTTAATTAAAGGCCTTCAAATGTGGGTGGCACAAGGATCCTACCGGGATACACATTTTCAATCTTCCAAAAAGTACTTGAGTTTTCCAGGATAAAACCGAATGGAGTTCTTCTCTACAACATGAGCCACATAGTCTCTCACAGGGTACAGCTTGAGTCCAGAGAGTAACAAAACACATTACATTATACTCAGTTTGGAACAACGTACTGTGAATGAGCATTTCACATTTTTGATTATGTATCTGAAGGTGCCAAAGCATTTTCTCAACCCACAGACTAGCATGTAACCTTTCGATCAGGGCTGCAACTATTATTTTCCACCTTAATTTTCAATTTTTTGTTCATCATTTCTTGGGATTAATCGAAGCGCTGATTAATCATTTAGTCTATGAAATGTCACAAGATGAAAAATGGCCATCCCAATTTCCAAGACCTCATGGTAACGTCAAAGTGGGTTTTGGACTTACAAGGACATATAAGTGAGAAACCAGCAAAATCTTAAATTTGAGTAACTGGTACCAGCTAATATGGCATTTCTGCTTGATTAATACTTTAAAAATTATTGATTATAGACTAATCATTTCGGAACTACTTTCACCTGAGATAAAAATGTAAAAATGACCAAAACTTTAAAAGGTTTTTAGAAAAATGTCTTTGAGTTGCATGTGAATTACTGATGGGTTTGTCCCAAGTGCAGGAGTATTTTCGCCCACATTTATGATTGTTTTCGTACAATTAAGACACTGGAGTGGAAGTACGCTGAGCCCTGCACAAAGTATTTTTGACATACTAGATGTGACACAAGTCACATGGAATGCTCTCATAGCATTCCATGTGACGTTCAAACATACTGGGCTGTTTGCTTGATAAGCATAAAAGCCATGTGCTCATTGTTCCCAGAACGTGAGTCCCCCGTAAACAACAGCCCTGGGCCACACGGGAAAAAGCAGGACTTCCATATTGGGTGTGAACGCACTGAGCCCAGAGAACTGGAGTAAGGCTTTACCTTGTTAGGAAGTTAGAGCTTTGGAGAATAAACAGAGCAGAAATGTTCCTGGTGGAGGGAAGGATGGTGGTGGCGGTAGTGGTGGTGGTGGGG
>CM022488.1:24363116-24380832 GCA_011952105.1 Coreoperca whiteheadi
GGGGGGGGGGGGGTTTTCCCCCCCCCCCCCCCCCCCCCCCCTCACTCTCACTCTCTCTGTCCCGCTTCTTTTCCTTTTCCTCTCATGCACAATCACAAACACGTGAGCACCAACACTTGTACATACAGTGTACTAACACGCACAGTATGTCACTTTTGTGTACACACACATGCTAACTCTCTGTCTAATGACCTAAAGTGTGATGAGGTGGGAATGCTCCAGATGGTGCTCATGATAGGGTAAAACAACTACCAGCAAAGGCCAAAATCAATTATGATTACATTTTTAGTATTGTTTTTCCAAAATCTTCCCCCTTGTATAACTTACATCAGTTTGATGCTACTTGCCAAAAACTGAAAGGCAAACGTGGGTCTATTTTCTACTTAATTCTTGCATTTAATGACAATATTATAATTCAAATCCATTGGCAGGTTGTACACAAAACAAGTACACACGCTAAATTGTTCACAACACACAAACCAGTGTGTGCGTTTCAATCAGAGTGTTTCTCTGTATCTTTTAGAGCTTCCTGAAAAATCTCAAAGCTTTTAATTTGGTCATTTTAACTTCCTTCATTAACAGGCAAGAGCCACCACAAGTCTTAGCTAAGCACGCCAAATCCTGGCTACTAAAACTTATAATATTGTTATAAGTTTGGCCACTCAGAAATAATATTGAATTTGACATGTGAAAAACAATATTTGAAATTTTGGCCTCTATGTCCACTACACAGGACATTACTGTATAAGGGTGAATAGAGGAGAGCATTAGTGTTTCAGGGATACAGTATATGAACCATGTTGATGGGACATTCTGAGCCTTGGTACTTTAAAAAAATAAAAAGAATAAAAGAACTGTGTAGAACGTAAAAAGCTAATTCACGGATTTTGTCACTCATGTTTTATTTTTTTCACAGGGTGAATATATTTCAAGATTTAATAAAGTGATTTAGATCATCTACTATGGAAATTGGAGATACCACTACCACTGGAAAGAGTACGTGGTGTTGATTCCAGAGGTATGTGTGTTCAGATTTAACCGATTTATAACTCAGAGAAGACGGGACGCGAGCCTTGATGCCAATCAATACAATTTAAAGGGTTAAACGGGCGGGTGAGGCCCAAAGCGTAAAAAACACTGTTCAAATCAGGTTCTAAGCTGATGACACTCTGAGTACATGGTTTGCGCACCAGCCCGCTGACTACGGCGACTAACGATTATTTCCATTATCGACTCATCTGCCAGTTATTTTCACGATTAATGGTTTAGTCTATAAAATGTGAAAACACACTCATCAGAATTTCCCAGAGCCCAGAGTGACGTCTTCAAATTGCTTCTTTTGTCCAACCAACTGTCCAAATTCTCTTCCTTTATTAACATAAATGACCCCCCATGTACTGCATTTACAGGCCGAAGGCGCAGCTTCAGGAGAAATTTTTTTGGTTCCGTATCTTGCTCAAGGATACTTCGACATGTGGCTGGGGGAAGCCTGGGATCGAACCGCCAACCTTCCGATTGGTGGACGACCACTCTGCCACCAAGCCACAGCCGTCCAAAACAGGCTAAAACAGGATCACCCATCAGCCACAAGTCAGTTCAGTATTTGTCTCATAAACGTGAAATAATTTATTTATATATGAACTACTGTGGGGTGTGGACAAAACAGGTCTCCTGGCTGGGATATTAACAGCACAGAATAACAGCAGACGTGGATGGGTGGATATCTTGTGGGCTGAAGGTGCAGTATGTATAATGCCACGCTAGCTTTCAGTTCATTCAGTATATCCTCTGAAACAGGCAGCCATATTACAGTAAACAGCTGATGACGTTACATGACTAAACGTCTCTTCTAAAAGCTGAAAAATAAGTATTATGTTTCATGTGCCTACACACTCTCTCTAATACCCTGTTGTGTCTTTTGCTGCAGTGAATTAATGTTAGTAATTATTGACACTCAGTCATCACGATCCATCATTTGACTAATACAGGGGTGTCATCATTCAGCCCACACAGATACATTCCCTGCCAGTGTTGGGTTTTTGTGGGTAAAGCCCCACCTTCATCCAGCTGCTAAGGCTTTCCTAACATGGGAGATTCCTGAAAACATTACAGGACAGCAGAATAAATCCTGAGTGAGAGTTCCCATGGAATCCTTCTGTGTACTCCGCCATTTGTTTGCTTAGACCTGACAAAACATAACTTCTGTTTGCTTAGTTTTCTGTCTATTTGTTGTGCCTCCGGGTATTACTGTGACTCTGTTTGGTTGAAACAGCTGTTTCCCTTGAGTCAAGCTGCAGCTACCAAAAACACAGCAAATTAACATGTAAATATAACAAGAAGCGCAGCAAATGTGGATAACACAATGTGCACAAGTTCAGGTTTGAGGTTTGTGCTGAAAATGGTTGGGGATTAGACTGGGAGTCAGCAGCAGATGTAGTTGTGCACTCGGATTAAACGTATTCAATTAGAAACAAAGGACTCGGCTGCCTCCTGGTGGCTGTAACAGAAGCTACAGGTGGGAGACGAGAGTAGCACATTCTGATGAGCTGCAGCCTGGATTATTAGTATGAGATCCAGTTCATCCATTCCTCATCTTTTGAATTAATTCAATATTTGAAATATACTGTACATCAATACTGATCTGGTCAGTATTAAAAGCATTACAGAGAAGTTTGATGAAATCCAGTGCAGTCCTTACTTATTATTAAGGTTAATTGCCTGATAATTATCTCACATGACAGAGACAAGAATTGACATTTTCAAAAAACAGTCTCATGACATGAGCCATTTAATTGCTCTTCTGGAGCCTTCCATCATAGCACATGACCTTCATCAGCAGAGGGAGTTTGTCCATTTATCATGGAATTGTAAATATTTCAATAAGCTTGTACAGTATATGCTTGTATGCTTATATGATTAATAACAGTAAATGTTCCAGTCCTAATCTGCTGATGAAAATCATGTCCAGAGCAGCTACTAAATGGACCTTCTCAACTGCTTTTTCCAAGGTCAAGAATAAACTTTGAACCTTAAGAAATATTTATTTTAAAAACCGCATGCATGTACAGCATGGATGCAAATGTTGTCAGCGATAAAGGATGAATATTTGTATTTTTTTCAAAATAAATTCTGAATTAGAAAACAACCATAGGTTAGATCGCAGAGTTAATTAGCTATGAATCTAAATATTGCTATGATTACAAATGCTGTTGATATACAATCATTACAAATATCACATTTTTTTTGGGAAGGGGGGGTTGTCTCTGTGAGCTTAAAAAGGTTTACATAAATTTGCATTTTCTTGATTTGATGCATGGCAATTATGCAAACCATAACGTCATGTCCCACTTCTCTAAAACAATATGGGGTTGGGGTTGGGGGGGGGGCTTGATATTTGACACATGCAAGAAATAAATACAAACCAATATCAACAAATAAAAAACACAGCTGCAAGATTTGCCAAGAACACATGTTGAGCTGAATAATCAAGTGAATTCAAGTCAATGTCAGTCCCAAGTCTTCCATTAAAAGGTCAAACTACAGCTCAGTTGCAATGTTCCAATTCACCCAACAGGTGGCCCCCTAACTGTGGAGCTGCCTCTGTGGGGACTGGGTTAGATTTTGTTGAAGCTTTCTGCAAGTTTCACCATAAAATTGCAATTGCGTCACATTGTGTTTTAATGTCAAAGGATAATGAGCGGGCTCGCGCCGTTTTTCTGAGAGCATGGGTGACGGATGTGTGCATGTACAGACTGACATGCAGGCAGGCGAGTGTGAAAGTTCCCGTGCGCGCAGGAAGAAGAAGCTGAATTCCAAATTCTCAAAAATCTGTACAGATACCTTCCACTCACTCTGACAGAGCAGACGGAGCCGTGGTCTCCTGGCAGGGCTCATGGAAAGCCATTGTCTGGTCAGTTTAGTAGATTAGGATAATGATATTAGACTGGGTGACATTATCCAACATCCACAGAAAACCAATGGTCATCTTCATCCATCTGCTCCACTTATTAGACTTTTGATTTCTGCCAAAGCAAGGAGTGGCACCAAGGAAGACAAAACAGTAACAGTGATTAACTTAATCGCTATGGGTCTTTGTACTCTATATATAATTTATATATGCGAATGTGTGTGTGTATGTCTGCATGTGTAATATGAACTTGGCCTGTGACCACACAGACTGAGGCAGGTGCTACCTGCTGCCTGACAAGTAGTAAAACTGCATTATATACTGCTGTAACAATGTTTTTACAACTTCAGAATGTCTCTTTAACATCGCTGCATGATGCAATTCTGCACGTGTGTTTTAACCCTCTTTGGGATTTGCTGCATACCTGCTGCATGAGCTCAGCAGGCAAGAACAGAGCTACGATAACCTTCACGCTCCCTCTCTCTCTCACACGCATACCTGTTATTGTGGTGTATGTCCAGCCAGTCTTTTAAGATCTGTGTTTACAGTGGATCTCGACGGGTCGGCCGCCTCCAGAACAAGGACAAACCAGTCGCCCCAGAGCACAAGAGCTGAAGGTGGTTTAGATTTTCTTTAAGAGGCAGAATGGCTTTGTATGATGCCTTTACAAAAGCTAAATGCAGCAGCTGTGAGCATTAGAAGAAAACTTGATTCACAATTTTTGTGATTCCCTTCAGTTTGGGGTACAAATCCAAATCAATTATGAAAAAAAAAAAAAAAACAGTGTCCTCAGAAACTATATCCAGTACTAAATCATCTGCGAACATATTCTATGTTGCACTTTACCTTGTAAAGGGCACAGCAGCACTCTATTGACCTGCCACTGCATACAAACCATCCATTTAACCTGAACTGCACCACAGTGAATGAGCATAAAAGCCAGTTCCTGCCCTCAGGGCCAGTTCTCCAAAAATACCCTACCACAGAGGGCCTTTTTTTTCCTTCACTGGAAAACTGCTGTCCTGACCTGCGTCAACATGATATTGTCAAAGCAAGTAACACCTCGTATCCTGGCACCCGCTGAAGGGAGAGGAAGTCCAAGTGCTCGTGTCATTACGAGACCATGTGACTGGAGAGTGTTAGTAAACAGCAGCAGGGAGGTGCTGTACGACTGAGGCAACAGCTGGATCCTGTAAGTCTTCATTATGAAGAACAATTACCTTTCAGTGTAGTAAATTATTGATGCATCTACCTCTGTTTTAACGTTGAATGTTCATAGTATGTCAGTGCTTCATATATAAGCTTCTGGGTTCAGTGTTTTTTTTTTTATGTAAAACCTTATTTTCCTAGCTGCTACAGCAGTCAGATGCCACGACACTTTAGGAGTAAAAGCTTATTCACTTTCCGCCGGAGAGTTAGATGAGAAAATCAATACAACTATTAACGTGTAAAATGGGTGGAGTGCCCCTTTAAATATCTCACCTCTAAAACACTGAAGTACCCAAACACGCACGTACTGTACTCTACTACACTGATACTACTTTCCACCACTTAAGAAAGGGACCCAGCGAGAAAGACAAAAACAGAGAGGTTGATGTCTGCTGTAGAAGTCTGCTGTTAACTTTGTGTTGTCCTCATAAATCTGCTATAGCCACACACACACACACACACACACACCCACACACACGCACACACACCATTTGCTCGTACACATGACCAAGCCCAGATATGACTAGGGAGGGAGAGAGAATCCAACTGAGGTAAATTAAATCAGAATAGACTTCAATCTGCCTTTTCATGATGGTTTATTTCCCTTTTAAATCAGTTCTTGCAATGGGTGGCCCCAGGTGCTGTCTTGTATACTTTTATGAGAACATTGTGACTGTCTGCAAACACAACTGAACATTATTTATCTAGAACAGAGTGACGGCAACAGCCCATGCAATTCGTGGAAACATTAGCAAAATATAAACAACATTTTCATTCCAAAATCTAACAAATCCTTTTTGGGGGAAGAAACGGTAACTTTAGTCAATTGCGCATTACTTCAGTAATGCAGTGATTATTTTCTTTAATATGTTTCTGTTTAGTAAGTATGGCAGGGTAAGATTTTTTTTCCATGAATTTAACAGATTGCTTTTATTAAGTGTGCGGGTATGAATGCTGCTTGCAACACAGTCTTGTTTCACACTATTTAATCTTTGAGAGGAGGCTGAAGGTGAGGTACTCTCTTTATAATGATGAAGTCACTTCGGAGGTCACATCAGATACAAATATGCTTCTGAAAAATACCGTCTGTAGCACACTGAGAACATGACACAAAGACGCCAATGTCAAAGTTTAATGACGCACACAGGACTGCACAACAGCGGCATCTGGACTCGGCAGTTAGATCAGAGTAAAATGCGGAGTGAATGCAGGTGGTGAATGGCGCTGATTTTATAAGCCTTTCTTTCAGCAGTGGATAGAGAAGGAAGCAACAGTGGTAGTCAGATATTTTACACAACCGACTTTTCCCAGACAATCAGGGATTCAAACCGCAAGCTTAGTACGAAGTGATTTACTCAGCGTTCTCAGTCCAACATGCAGCCATCAGTATTCCTTCAGCATGTTAACGTGCCACTTATGACGTATTCCAAGGACCAAATTTATGTAAAGCACAACATCCCTAGAGACGGTAACAATACATCATCTGTGAATGAGATATTAACCTGTAATTTCTTGAGAATAGCATGTAGCCACATAAAGAAATAAACTCTAGGTCAGAGCTTAACTCAGTTAAGAAACAGCACAATTAATGTATTGTTACATACTGTTATGGGCATTAAAGGGTCTAAAGGTTAGGGAAGCAAGATTGTAACAGAGAGGACATTGGTTTGATCCCCGGACCAGCAGGGTAAATCTGGGTGGGGAAATAAAGGACAACTATTTGCCTCTCCCTCATTACCATCTCTAATTACCCTTGAGCAAGCCACATAAACCCCAACTGCTCGGATGTGAATGTGCAACAGTGTGATGGTGGAGAAGGGCAAAGGGAAGGATTAGGGTTAAAGAAATGCATGTAGTGTGTAGCGAGAGCAGATTTAACCACACTTTAGTATCATAATAAGTGTGTTAAATGATTTGAATGACAGCTTTTATCAAAGTGTCAAAGTGTCAAACTTTCCTAGCATGACGCGTCGGGCCTGCACACACAGTACAGCACAAGAACAAAATGTCAATGTGTCAAACCGCCTTTTGGGTCCAAAAAGATATATACAGAGAATGCTCTTGTTTTTCAAAGCTGTGGCCTTCGAACATCTACCCGTCCTGTGCAATGGCTTGGGAAGCTGCAAGCTGAATATTCCCCCCTGATGTGCCAAACCAAACATTCAGCCATTTCCGCATGGTTTCATTTGACGTTATCTGTCTGCAAACAGACATTTCCACTATAACATGAGGTGGTGAGCAGACCGGGGTCATGTATTCTTCGATTTTGTTATAACCCACTTTGGAACACCAGATGGGCAAGGTTAACTGCATGGAGACTGCTTTGAATACGGTGACCACATTTAGGTCTATTAATGAATCTCAGTTACTTTCCTGCCATTGTTTGTTGTTTCGCATTATACTTCACCAACCTGCATAGACTGAAGAAAAAGCAAAAAACAGTAGAAGCACAAAATCCTGCTTGATACTGGGACCCTATTGAAGTTACGTTAGCTTAAAAAACAACAGAAAGTATTCGTTCAGGAACCAGCCATGACATTTTCGTACAGTATCATTAATTAAAGCAACAAATAAAATCTGAAAAGTAAAATTTTCCAAATAGAAATACGTGTTTCCCTCTCTCGTCTATTAAAGATGCTTGTACCAATCAAACAATGCAAATCACTCATCGGTCAACCACATTGCCTCTTCAGTAAACACCATTAAGGAAACTGAGAAGCTGTTAACCTTTAGCCTTGCTGAGGCTTCTTTTGGCCTCCTCTGACACTTGACTAACTAAACCCTGACACAAAGACGACCCCAGGTACCCTCAGATGACCCCTCATTTAGACCACTGATGGATGTTGTAACAGATATTGCCTTCATTGTCCCAGCAGATTAGAGCAGTTATTGCAGATTCCCTCGGTGGGCCTTAGCTCTAGGTCGGGGAAATGTAAGGTAATCAAACAGCTGAGTTTACATTATGAGTCTGCTGAATGCAAATCATGTTGCTTGTTTTGATTTTAAGCAGTGATCCATAACAGATTACAAGCGACAAGGGCTCAGAGTAAACTTTCCCAGCGATGGGAGTTGGGATCTTAAATGAACATCAGGCCCTGAAAATAGTTCCTAAACAAAATAGGAGGGATGTGATAAGATCTTAGATCGAACATGCTTCTAACTACAAAACAATGAGCAACTGCTTGTTGTACAGATAAAAGGTTAATGTCAAAGTGTTACAGCCTCCCTACAGTCACATTTTACTTACCAGCTCACAGAGGCAACCCAGCAATCACACTGTACAATGAAGGCATCATTAGAGTGTAAAAAAGTGACTTTTACCCTTTTTACATCAAAATTAGCAGGTATATGCAGCTTTTTGTAAACGTGGGTAAACCCCATAGAAATAGGCGATTGACTCCTTTCACATTGCCAGTATATGAGTTTGCCTTTTCTGATGTGTCAACGTCAAGAACACGCCGGAAAACAGGGTTAGTAAACAGTGGGAAGGAGCATGGAGGCCAGTGACAATGTTACGGTGGTTGCTGTGCGTAGCCCATAGACTGTACACGAATAAGGTGCTTCAGGTGAGCAGGTGGGCAGGGGACAGGTGTGTTTACGGTGTCTGTGTGCTCTGAAAGACGTCATAAAGTCACGGATATAAAGTCACAGCTGACGGCCTATTAGCCTAGCATGCTAATACTATTCAAACATATGGATGAGACGTTTGAAGACACCCACAGATAGAAACAGATGAGTCACGCCGGAAAAGGGGCGAAGATTTGCGTGTCCGCCCGGGTGTCATGTTTCCATCACTGCCGATCGGAGCCGAGCCGATAAATACCCGTGACTACTGTAGAGTCATTTGACCCAGGAGTGAATGCCAATTGTACCATTTCACACTGAAGACAAAAGCCAGATGTTAGCGGGTGTCAGCGGGTTTTTTGTCCAGTGTAAAAAGGGGTATTAGGTGGGCTTTTGCATTGAAGCATCTGACAGTATATGTTTTGTGAGGTTGTCTTTTTCATTACCATGCCAAGGCTTTTACACAGTCAAGACCTTTTCATCCTACGCACCTGTTAATAAGAATGTTTGGCATGCAAGAACTTCAACATAATCAGCCACTAAGCCTCCTATGACAGTCACACTAATGAAATTCTTTTAGGATGACCAGCTGTGACCAACCGCAACACTAAGTGGCAGGGAGACACTGGGACATATTGTCGTCTTTAAATAATCAATAGATTTACAGATTCTGATCTAAAAACATAACTTAAAAGGGACAATTCACACCCAGATTCAAAAAGACATGTGTTTCCTCTTACCTGTAGCGCTATTTATCCATCTAGATAGTTTTGGTGTGAGTTGCCGAGTTTTGGAGATATCGGCCGTAGAGATGTGTGCATTTTTGGAATATAGTGGGATTATATGGCACTCGGCTTGTGCTCAAAGCAGTTTCATGTAGGAACTATTTTCTTTCCTGCCGATAGTTCCTGCATTGAGCACCTGCTTTTTTTCTGCAAGAGCCCTTTTTTTCCGGGATGCTTTTTTTGTTTTGTTTTTTTAAATAAATTAATAAATATATATATAAATTATATATATTCCTGTAGCTTCCCTGTCAAACAAATATATTTACTGAATAAAAAATCTAAATATCAGTTTAGGAGATGAGACTTTGTCTTTGATGCCCTCCCGCCCTGTTTTTCTCTCAGCAGTGCAGCACAGGCGGGCAGCAGCCCCTCCCAGCTCCTCTCCCACTTGTGTTTTTCTTGGCTTGTGCGGAGGTGGGTGAGTCGTGATGAACAAAAGACTAAGCTACCAGTGCCTCGAGTTTACAGCTAATTAGCCAAAATCCAAAAGACGAATATAGTTAACTTGTGTCTCGCTAACATACATACATCATGAGCTACTCGTTCATGTAATAATGTACTGTACTTAATGGAGACACTACAGGTGAATACAGTAAAAAATTGTCTCTAATAAGGTCATCACAATTGCCACATTGATATGCAAACTAGGCGGAAACTAATTAAAAAATTTGACAAGGCACTGCAGGTGAATAGGATAAACAAAATAACTAAGGCATATCACCACAGAACTTCCCCAGTTATTGACCTACACGTCAAGATTCTTTTCCCCCTGAAATGTTATGTGTAAATGTGCACATTAGCTTTGTTTTGGTTAATTTAGAAGAAAACTAAAGGTGCAAATAGAACGAGGGTAGTGGGCTTAAAACAAACATCATCTAAATGTGTATTTTGGAAGTTTTCTTTCCATTAGAGTAAAAGAAGACATGGAAGCAAAATAGACTCCAATCTCAAAAGTGACCACTATATGAAACTATATGAAAAAAACAGTAACATCATAATTTTGATTGCCTCGACTAATAGCTATCCATTCTATTAGTTTGTTGTATGCTGATAGATCTTACATGATACAGACAGCCCTCCCTGTATTTTGCAGACATCTGTTGAGTATGAAACAATTGCATGAGTGTGAGGTAGTTAAAATAAATCGGTTTAGGAAGTCAGAGTTGTGTTAATATATTTAGCGTTTTCTTTAAAAGAAATACTAAATAAATAATTATGACAAGTGCCCTTTTTTTCCGCTTGAAACCCTGCCCCCCAAAATGTCTGTGCACGTCCCTGGTCCCATTTTATTAAAAAAAAAAAAAGCAGAATCCGATGTCTCCAAAACTCTGCAACTCACGCCAAAACAATCTACATGGATAAATAGCAGGTAAGAGGGAAAATATGTATTTTTAATTTTGGGGTGAACTGTCCCAGGCTGAAAAGCAGCGTTTTGTTGACCTCTCTGGTTGAAAGTTTCAGACCTGTTGCACCTGTAAGCACAGTGATGACACTGTGTTCAGGAGTACACCTGTAAATTAGTGCATCAAGGTGAGAGGTTAAACTAGAGGTCGGCAAAAACCTGATTTTCAAGCGGTGTCTGGGGCTACCACGAAAACAGTTGCTACAGGAAGTCCAAGAGATCAGAGTTTCAGGACAGGTTACTGACCTCGGCAGATGAGTCCGTCTTGGATGATGGCCTGCTGACAAACACCGCAGTGCTTGGCCTTCTTGAAAGTCTTCACCCGGAACGTATGAGAATGAAGAGCCTCCAACTCCTCTGGCTGCGGTTAAGAAAACAACAACAAAAGACAAAAGAGGTGGAATAGTTAGTGCTAAAATGTCGTGACCAGGTGGTGTGATGCATTTTGAACTGTGCAGTTGTTTCGCAAAAAGAACATTCTTAGTTATTTTGCAATGTATAAAATTAACACCTGACTATACACATAAATAACATACATCCATGCTCTCAGAAGTGACCCCTTGTCCAGAGCATTACAAGCAGAGCATGGCTACTTTCAGCTATCTATGCTTAAAAAAAACCACATAAAATGGTCAAAAGGTCCTCTGATGTTCACCCAGGAAGTAATTAGACCACAGCCTAGTCTCTGTTGTTTTCCTTATTTTTCACCCCTCCCTCCCAACTTTTGTTCTGTCATCTCATTTCCCTTCTTGCAGGTGTGTCTTTGGAGAAACTATCTGACAGTGCTCCCCACCCCAGTTAAAAACCCCTCTGTCTGTCTGCAGCCTGCTATTTTTCCTCTACTGTAAACCATCTTACACAGTCACACACACACACACACACACACACACACACACACACACACACCCTTTCCGTCCAGTCTGCTTTGTAAACTTGGCATTCAGCAGTGCTGGAGGGCAAACAGAAAAGTCAGGCTTTGGAAGTTTGACTGTTTCCTACGGTGTCTTTATGAGAAACCTGCATTGCGTTTCCCTTTGCCCCCTAATGACCAACCATGGGGAAATGTGACGTCATTTCGGAAGTGTATTTGCTCAGCTGGTCCCCATTTTTACTTTGAGGCTCGGCGCTATGGGATTAGTGGTCCAATGAATCCCCCTGTAAGCAAGACAACCTTATCAAATTTTAATATTGTAGTTATTGTGTTAATAATACATCAGATACAGTGGAATGTAATGTAACCTGCAATTAACCAACTAACAGAGACACTGTGTGGGTGAGACAAAGAATAGAATGCCCATTTGCCTTTAGTTTGACTGTGAAGAATATCCAGTACAATCAATACATAATCAAACACCAGAAGATACAGGGCAACTTAACAAAGCCTCCCAATACGTAAACATTTCTAAAATGTCTGTCTTTAATGTACCTAAATGCCCTTATTGTACATATGTTCTGTACAGGGATTAAAGAGAAAAAGTAAATGTGTTTTCAAGGCAGAAAGTGCAGGTTTAGCATGGCGTCCAGCCATGAGGCTTCTATTAAATGTGTGTGCATGCTGGACAGGGCTAAGAGTGGCCATGTGGTTGGCATATTGGGGGACTTCTCACAGGAATTTTGATATGGGGAGACCATAGAATTTCAATGCATGGCAAGGAAAAAATAGCAGCCCCCTTTCTGAAAGAATCCCCAGACTACCAACCGCAGTAACATTATAACCACTAATGACCCCTTTTTTTTCCTTCTCATCAATCCTAAAAGGCAGCGTGTTGGAAATGCGGCTAAGGGTGTGCAATCACAGTACCGCCCTAACACTTGAACGATAAACCAGACTGCGTATCTGTTGGACTCTCCCCGCTCTTCAATTCAATGGCTGTCCTTTCTCCTGTTATTAGCAGAAGGAACTGACTTAGCAGAAGGAAAGGAAGGCCTCTTGTCTGTTTCCCATGATGCCTTTTCCAGGCAGTGCAGCATCCAGTTAATACAGAGCCTTCATACTGACACCTTCATCTGGATCCACATGTGGAAGAAGCGGTCTCATTACACATCACTTGTTTTATTCTTCATCTCATTATACTGCATATCTATAACAATAAAGTTCACTGGTCATCTCTTTGAAAATAGGCAAACTAACTAGAAGAAAGGTGTGACCTGGAGCAAAGACTGCAGTGCCTTGAGCTTCATGCTAATGTCAGCATGCTAACATGCCCACAATCACAATGCTAACATGCTAATGCTTAGCAGGTGTAATGTTGTTCACCATCTTAGTTTAGCATGTTTGCACTCTAATATTTGCTCGTTAGCACTACACACTATACAGCTGAGGCTGATGGGAATGTCATTAGTTTTGCACGTATTTGGTCATAACCAAAGGTTTGGACACATACATTTTGCCCCGATGATGGGGCAAGAGGAAAAGTGAAATGATCACCAAAGTCATTAGGGTTCACAAGCTGGAGACAATGCTTGTTTTCAAAGATGTTTTTTGGTGCCTGAACCTAATCAAACCCAGAAAACGGTTTTATTCGTTAAACTGTTGAATTGTTGAATCTCAACTAATAAGCTGAAATTTACAAAGAAACTATAAACTATCTGTAGGTGGATTATTCAAGTGTAACCAAGAGCAAAAATGTCAACCTCATGGTGGCGCTAGAGTAAAAGTCAGCTACAAAAAATTAACTTCTGGCGAGAAGGTGCAACAAAAATGTCGGTATATTTTAGTTTAGAGAAACCATTGCACTGAGATGCCGCAATAGGATTGTGCTCTGAATAATATATACTGTATAATTATACATTACAGATTCTCAAAATTGATGATTTTCCACAATTTATGAGCTCATTTGGAGGTTCAGAAACTCAGACAGACTGATGTTACCTCTGCTGTAAATCAAGCTTATGTGACAGTTCAGTGTTTGTGTTTCAGAGCCACATGGCAACAGCAGGACAGCCGACCCTTCATTCCATCTCCAGGCTACGCCTTACCACTACATAACATGATTAGCTTAATCTAGTTAGGCTGAAATAATGACAATGGCTGTGCAATATGCGCCATGTTGGCAAGGGGGCTTTGTCTGGGGAGGGATGGAGGTCTCTGCCTGGCATCCATGCATGTTGTTGCCCAAGGCGCCGCCATGCCAAGGCTCCGGCTGACACCTGCTGGGTTGGAAATCTTGATATGGATTTCAGGGGATTGGAAAGGGCCGATAAGTGGGTTTAATGGTACTCTGAGTGAGTGTAGTAGTTGTGGATGAGTGTGCGTATCTATCAGCATTTCTGTGTTTTAAAGAGGACATCAAATATTTCTCCATTCTGGCAAAATGACACCAGGCTTTGTGGGAAGAGCACAAGCTGTGTTTTGACCGAAAAACAATCCTCTGGTTTCACTTCCAGACCATTTAGGAGTCAACTGTCAAAATAAAAGGAGTCAATACTTTCAGCAGAATGAAAATGACCCAGCTGCAGGCGGGTGTTAGAGGAACAGCCTGTTTAATCGCTTTTGTCAAAGTGTCTACTCTCTAACCACATCATCCAAAACACTCATTAAGTCCACAGGAATAGAAGTCTTGGTCTGAAATGAAGAAATCTGTTTTGGATACAATTGTCACAGATATTTGGGAATCTAACAGTATGCTCATGTTGTATTAGCTGTGCCTTATGAAACAATGTTCATTTTGTAAAGAAAAACCAAAGAGATGCATGACAATCAAGAAGACGTGTGTGTTTCTGGTCTTTTTCTTAGTTTTTAATGAGTGGTAAACTAAAGTAAATATAAAATATAATAAATAAAATATATTATATAAATATATCATCATTTGTATCACATATGGATAATATATTAAAGATATAAATGTGGACAAACTTCTCTGTACTAGTGTTTTTTGTCTAATGATTTAGACACACATTTTCCAGATTCCAAATCAAATTACTTCTGCAACATGGGGTGTAACACTCTAATCAGCCAATGTTGCCATAGCAATAAGCAATGCTTTTCCACTGTAGATGCATTTTAGCCTCTCCATTCACTTCCCTGTCCCAAGCAACTCAATCGCTGTTAATTTCCCTGAAAAATGTTCCAGAGGTTGAAAAAGTCTGAATAAAGCCGTAGGGAACACTTACATAATGGACAGCTATGTCCGAATGACAAAAAGACATCACTTTAACAGATAGATGTCAGCAATGTTACATATTCCATGTCAGGGCTTAAAATTCAACTTAAGCTTTCACTCGCCTCTTTCTCACACACACACGCGCACACACACACACACCTATGCACTTCTGCGTTAAACAGGCAGAATGTCTCAATCTAGGAGTCTATTCAGCAGCCTCTTTGACCACTCTTGAGCCTTCTCACACTCTCCCAGCCTCTACCCATTCACACACTAGGGCTTATCCAGTAGGACGGACACTGGCGGGGGGGTTCCAGTGGCATGTCACTTGTCTTGTTTACACATTTCTCATTCTCTTATTTCTTGGGGTAGAATGGGTGAAACAAGATTCGAGTGGGGATAATGCGCATGGGGATACTCAAATTGAAATTCCCTCAACTTTAAGCGTTTAATTCCCAATATTACTGGAGTGGTTGGTAGTCCAACACATCCTTCTTTATAAAGCCAAACAAAAGAAAGATCTCTTCAGCAGGCCTGTCTATTTTAGTCCTCTTGCCCTCACCAGAAAACCAGGCTCCAGTCATTTAACCTCAAAATACTATGTAAATACCGCACAGAGCAATATAGCAGGACAGTCCCTTTTGTGAGCCCTTAATTGTTTCCCATCATTAGCAATGCACCCGCCGCTCAGAGTTTGTTTGTTGTTTGGGGGGTGGCTGGAGTATACAGGGAATCGCTTGGGGAGATATGGGTGACAGGGAGAGGTATGGGGGTGGGGAAAAGAGAATTAAAGAGTTAAAGGCAACCCTGCCAGTACATACAGAGATGTGGTTCTCGCTGATTATTTTCTGTTTCAACGTGTTGCAGGAGCATGCAAATTGCCTCGGTCCTTCACATTCGCATCACACTTTGGGCTCTCAAATGGGCGACAAAGGAAGGAAATGGTTTCAGACTGGCAACCGGGACCCCCGAAAGCTGGGGTCAGGGTGTACACATACCCCCTTCAGCTCAGGCACTGCAGCTCCTGGGAACAGACCCTCGTTCCCTTAGAGACGCACGCATAATCTCCTGCCTCACACTCATTAGCACACACGGGAAAAACAGGCACTCTTGTGCATAAAAATATCCAAACACACACACAGGGATGA
Source organism: Coreoperca whiteheadi (assembly GCA_011952105.1). NCBI lineage: Eukaryota > Metazoa > Chordata > Actinopteri > Centrarchiformes > Sinipercidae > Coreoperca > Coreoperca whiteheadi. The sequence continues at coordinate 24,379,235 of CM022488.1, forward strand.
ACACACTGTTACGTCAATGCTCACACAAATATCCACACACATACACAGACACATGCCCAGCCATCTCTCACATATCCGACACTCCTTTTACACCTTTTCCCCACTGCTGAAAGACCCTAAAGAAGAGAAAGATCCGACAACCAGCTTCTAGCCCTCCGTCTACTGCTGGCGGCAGAGTTTGTCCTAATTATCAGGAGCATTTTTGAACTGTCATTTTTAATTTCACAGGAATTCTAGGAACCCTCAAGGGAGGTGCTCAATTACCCTACCTTAGCTTTAGCCCTGACCTCTACTCCTGACATTTTACACTGATGTTTTTGACAAAATGTCCAGTCCAGCTATTCTCAGCAATGCCACTCACAACTTAAAGATGCATTACTTTATTTGTTTGGCCACTCGGGGTCAGCAGAACAAGCTGGAAACACACCATTGACATATTATCACTTTGTAACGTTAATATAGTGCATGTGTTAGCAAATATCTGGCTCTTGGGTTGCTAAATACCACACTACGTTCACTAGGTAATCGCTAACTTTGTCTGTCTGCAGTACAGCCCTGAGTAGGTAGCATATAAGTTTAACAGAGCTTTTTCGCTAAAAACTGCTGCCTGCTGCAAATATAAACGAGGTTGAAGTGAGCAAAGAAAAGAGCCGGAAAACTAACACAATGAAGCAAAAGAAGCTGAAAGGCTCATTTACCTGCCGAAATCGCCACTTCGTTTTCACTACACATAGTAATTTGATCCATTGTTAACATGAACATTTTTTAATGTTTAAACTGCACTGGCATAAATAACTGTCCAGAGGTGGCAGCATTGAGCAGCATACACAGAACTGAGAAGAAGTGGGAAATGAACAGCTGCTCACAAGTTTAAATATCTAACACGCTAAAAACTACAATGAGATCATATTTATTTATTGGTGACTGTAATTTAATGTGCAGTTTGGCTGGAAGTAAATCTGGCCTCAGATGGCTTAAAATGATAAGCAGAGCTGCAAATCAGGGATAATGTGTATTCCAGTTTCTTTAGGTGTACAGGAACACTTGACCTGGATATCAGGATGCTCTGCCAAAGTAAAGACAGGCAGGGAAACAGCCAGACAAGCAGACAGGATAAGAAAGATGAGCGACTGGCAAAGACAGACAAGAGAAAAAGACCTAATATGACACTGACTGATATCCAATGCAGAGCACAAATTTCTAATAGCGGTGTTTATCTCATAATGGATATCTAGGGTTTTAGAATCAAACTGTTCACACTGAGCAGCTTCAGCATGTGTTAGGTGGTGTTATAGTATGGAGATAAGTCCTTCCAGACTCTGCTTTGCGACAGACATTCCAGTTGAATAAGGTAACCAAGAGGCTGTTTTTCTCCTTAAGTTCAGAACTCTAAACTATTACCTCAACTGCTTCGAAAGTGTGAATCATGCAGAGACTTACGTAAACACATACACACACACTGATTTTACTTCTGATTACACTGGCATTCCCTTTCAGCACTGCATGCATTACCTCATATACACGTGGAATCATGTTTGCATGTGTTCAGCGCACATGCACACTCACAAACATGCATACTCATACACAATAGAGGTCGA
>CM022488.1:24381033-24454723 GCA_011952105.1 Coreoperca whiteheadi
ACTGTTCCTCCCCCTTTTTTTCCAAGCTGATTGTTTATGTATAAAAAACACACCCACCAACCACAAAAAAACCCCCCCCCCCCCCCCCCCCCCCCCAATCAAAGACTATTGTTCGTCCCGGTGGAGCCAGAAGACTAAACGAGACCTCTCCAGTCATCTGGGTTAATCGGCGGGTTAGCACGCTGCCGTCTCTCATATGGGACACCATATGCATGGATGGACGTTTTCACAAGAGGCACTGGGGTGACCACCACATGTCTCCATCTGTGACTGTGTGTGTGTGTGTGTGTGTGTGTGTGTGAGCGTGTGTGTATGTGCGCGCGCATGTATGTGTATGTGACACTCACTGAATCAATTTTGAGTAGTCATGTTTCCCAGAGAAGACTTCCCAAGATCATCTCAACATAGCCACTCTTCCACTCTTCACAAGGCAGCTATTTTCCAGCTTTCTCAGCTAAACAGGAGCTAGCAAGGGCCAGCTGACCTTTGACCTATCGCCACCTCTCTTCTTCCACTGTGCCTGACCTCTTCCCTCCACACCCTGCCCTCGTCCAGTCAAGGCTTTCCCCAGCTCCAGCTGTAAATCCAACTCATCCTCCATTTCTCCTGTTCGTCTCTCGCTCTCACATCCTCCCCCTCCCTCCACCGTGTGGTCATGTGACTACAAAGAACCCAAACAGTTTATCTGCGAGTTTGCACTGAAGGTGCATGGGAAAGACGCAGAGAGACTGTCACTTTGATCTGAAAGGAAATCAACTAAATCCTCGTTGTGATGAGTGTGCAATCACAGCACTTCGATCGCTGATGCATGATCCAGCTTTGTCGAAACACTCCACTGACACACACAAACACACACAGCTGGATGTAGACAAGAAGGCTTGCAGAAAAGGGGATGCAGTAGGAGAAAGACTCTTTTGGGGTGGCGCTGGTAAATGCTGGCAACATACTGATGCTTGTCATCTAGTGTTGAAATACTCCAGCCTGCAAAGTCATAAGAAATGTGATAGATATGTTTTAATAAGTTTGCAAGTAGGATTAAAAGTAAAGAATGTTTGCTTTTTTTTTTCATTTGAGTCCAGAATTTCCTTTTTAGCAGTTTGTCAAATATTATATAATTAACGGTTTGTATTTAAGGGGTTTTCCAGTGAAAATGCCCACTTCTTTTTCCTGATGATATCATCAGGGTTACTTCTCAAATTTTGGAAACCTCCTCAAGAACCACAGAAGACATTAACTTCACAGACTGAGTATACTCTGACTAGTAAACTGAACTCCATGTGTAAAATTGATGTGGTGCCAATTTCGTTTTAGTGCCACCTCTATCTTGTTAGATAACACACAAGCAGATAGGAAGGGCAGATGGGAGACAGAGGGCTTCGGACACATGACATACAATAGATCAAATAGTGACTCAACTCACTCAGGTATTAGTGCTTCATTGTCTTTTTCCTACGTTTGATTTTCATAATTAATAAAAATGGAATGCTGAACATAAATCAGAAAGACACTTCTCTCGTGAACATGTCATGTGCTTATTAAATGCTACTATGAATTTTACCATGCATGTGTTTCACACTGTACATTCAGCGTAAGTAAATCATTCTGGCTTCAGTGTAAATGTGCATATTACTCTATATGGCTGAAAAAAGCACCCAACACAAGAGTGACAGGCCCCCCAGGTTCAAAATCACACAAAGAAACTTTTTACCTCACCACCCACGAGTCAAATGCATGTGAAGTTAAACCTGAGTCGTTTGCTTGTACAATAAGGTGACTGAATTATTCATAGCAGCCCTGACAAGAAATGGCAAGATAAAGTTATGAGTGTGAGAAACACAAGCTTAAACAACAAAAGACACATTCACCAGAGCCTTTATTCCTTTAAACACAAACCGCCTATTTCTGCTGATCCCCATATTTCTGTCTACCCTTTTGACTCCATCACATCTGATACTAATTAACTATTATCGGCGCATGTTTAAACATTGTTTGTATGTGTATTATTGCCTCTTTTAGATAACTTCCAATCACCCTGAATTTGTTATGACTTATTCTACTTCAGAAAGAAAGATACCCCCAGCTCAAAGCTCCACATATTCACAAATAAGTCATGCAGGCAGTTCGGCTGTGACTTCTTGATCAACTCTTACGGACGAATGGAGAGCAGATAAAAAATGACTCAAGTAAGAATAAGCCTGCTTCCAATTAAGGTTTTTAACAGATTTTTCCTGAATGACATGTTGCAATACATTCAGCAGTTGTAGACGGAAGTGTCTGTGAATCCCCTAATTGTGAGCAGCCTACTACAGAACAAGTGCAACAGGCAACAATTCGCAGCTAAATACCAGAAAGAAGAGCGCTTTCCCTTTTTTTGTCGACCTTTCCTTCCTCCCTTTTCTTCCGCTCTCCGCTTCCCACTATCCAAATGGCTTTACAATGGACAGTCACCTGCTTTTCATTTGGGGGGAAAAATGCACCCCAGGCATTCCAGTCCCCCCCCCGCCCCCCACTTCCCCCCGCTCTCTACATGCATTTCATCTCAGCGAGGTGGATCCCAGGGAGGAAATTACTCAGTCATCCAGAAGTAAGGGGGGGGGGAGAAATCCCGTCTTTTTCAAAGACCATCAGCAGCACTGAGAGCAACACAGAGTGGTCATCTTGTCTTGGTTGCCATGACTTGGTACTCATTCAACTTTCTGAGTAGTGTGGGGAGGGGTGGGGGGCAATGGGGATGGACAGTTCTCCAACCAACAATATTGGGGCACAATCTGTCAAAAGCAATGTTTTGGTGAAGATGTTCCTAAGTTTTTATTTTATTGCCATGAAATTTGGTACAGACATTTGGGAAATGATGACATTCCCCATCAGCCCCACCTGTACCTGGTGTTAGCATACTAACCCGATAAACTAAGATGGTGAACATGGTAAACATTACATCTGCTCAAGATCAGCATGTTAATACTGTCATCGTACAGCCTCATAGAGCTGCTAGCATGGCTACAAGCAAGTCTTGTTTGAAAAAAAGTTTGGATTCTAAATTTCATCTGACACTGGTTGAATTGACTAAAGCAACTAAGCTAAGGCAGCTCCCAGCTTTTTATTCTACTGACAAGAATATTGTTACATACCAAATTCTAAGATCTGTGACATTTTTGTACTGCACGCACTCATCTATTTAGTCTAAGTTGAGTTGATGGCAAATGATGAGCCACATGACTGTTATGTAACTACACAAAGGTTAGCTTTTGTTTATTCTAACACAGACGTCTAAATCCCATTCAAGTTAAGTTTGCTCTACCGCCTTCTTCTCAAGTCCCTCCCAGAAAGCCTCCGCACAAGTTCTCCAACATTTACAAGCCAAAGAACTTTTCTTGTGCAGTTTTCCTTTAAAGATATGGTGTTAATGGAATGAAACACAACGGTGACTGAACCTTGACTGTATTGAAAGAACGTCTGAAAACAATGAGTGAAAAATGAGTATACAGAAGGAACGTTCAAGAACAGTGGAATACAGTCGAATAAAATACCTATTTAGTTTCTGATCATTTGGAATGACTCGGTCTCCTTCTATTCTTAAATCCTAGAACCCCACCAAAGAAAGTAGATGATTTTATTGGCCAAAGCACCTCAGGCATCTCAGAGAAGAATAAAAAAAAAAAATTAGCCAAGTAAATTAAAAAATGTTATAGCATCAAAACAAACTGCTTGTAAAAATTCCAAAGTGCTTTTGTAATTTGTTTTGTATGAGGATGTTTTCAGCAATCCAGGGTTTGTCTCTGAATCTCCTTATCTCCAGGAAAATACATGACACAAACAAGTCTTATGAAGCCACATTCCTCAAAGATAAAGAAGGAAGTAACGTCCTTACACTTTAATTGAATCATGTGCAGCAGAAAATACTTAAATTGAATCTGTTGATACGCCCTGCTTTGCTTATTGTTGATATGTTCAGCTTTTCCTCACAGCTTTTTGTCCACTAATTCTTCTTCTTCACTGTTGTATTCCTTCTCTTTTTTAGTTTTGTAGTCAGTTGTTTTGACTTTATGTCTCCAAGTAATCTGCCAAGCACTGTGAGTGTAAAATGAATTCTTTATTATTGTTGTAACACAATTACATTGTCATTTCCTGGCCTGGGTTCAGGTATGCATTTTGAAACCTTACAGCAAATCCATATTAAGCAACTCACAAAAAGTTCTGTTCTCATTTGTTTTCAGTGAAAATCTCAAAATTACCCAAGATAAGCTTTCTGTTTTAAGAAAACAAAGCGCTGAACTTTCTCTCACAGTATTGTGATATAGCAGCCTAGGAAAATAAATTATACGTGTGGAACAAAGATGGCTACGAGCCCCAAAAAGCAAGAGGCATGGTCATTGCCAATAGCATTGATTCAGTGGGATAAAACGGGTTTAATCAAAGACAGCCAGCGTTTATCATAAAAACTAACTGCCGAGGGAAAACAGCACGTGTTCCATATCGCACTGGATTGGCAGAGACTCAGGCACTTGGATGAGACGGATGAAACTAAAACCATAAACCAAAAGGTTCTCTGGGAAGAATAGGGATGACATGTTTTGGGGGGATTTTGTTCTTATTAGATCTCATAATTTCCTGAAGAGTGCCTCTTCTGTTCATCCAAACTAGATACAATTGTTCATTTCGGGATTGTTGGCTAAAATACATAAAATAAGGGACGTTCAAATAAATCCGACAAATGACTTGTGGCACTGACAATACTGCAAAGTAAGTCAACTTATTGAGAAGAATTAGACGAATCGTAAACCTGAAAACCTTAAACGGAAATCTCCGTCCCCTTTGGATTAATGTACAGGCAGTGCAGCAGGATGCTGCCAGCGCCACTTCCAATGAGCATTGTTTGGCCTCACACTTGAATGCATAGGTATCCACAGGAGGTCTCAGATCACAGCCAGAGATAGAGGTTATCATGGCATTAACAAGTTCTGCGGGCCTCTTTGGTGAGGGCCCTTGACTGACAGATTGGAGAAATGGTGCCAAGAAAGATCTCGATGTCCTCAAACAACCCAAACACTACCGCTGGCGTAGTCAAGAAATAAATACTGCTGTTAAGTGCTGTATCGTGATATCAGAGCGCTCATATTCACTCACACATATGCACACAAGCTCAAGTTCTGGCATCACATTTAATAAAGTGACATGTTTCCTGGGTTTGATTAGTGTGATTTGTTGCTGTGTAAAAACAGGGTCTTGTTAAAATATCTTTTACATAAATTTAACTTGGCCGCTCTGTCCTGCCTCTGACGAAGCACAAAGCTTGAGTCTACATGTACTTGTAAAGAATGTCTTGGCTTACCAGGACTGTGTTGCACTTGAGATGTGAAGCATAGCCATATAAAGTGGCTTACATACGGTTGATAAACATGATATAAAACCTTTAAAGCCAGACTATGTAACCTTTGCTGGACAGTTACCACTATGGCCACTGACTTCTATTACACCGAAATATCTAAGAAAAGTTTGCAAAGAATAGCTAATATATTAGTGTATTGAATTACGCAATGGTATTTTATTGCTTATCAATTCAACTTTTCATTTGTAAGAAAATGATTGGGTTATTTCTTCTTTTAAAAATGCCATTCTCGTTTTAAGCAGAAATCAGATTAGTTTTCAGATTAATATATAACAGCTAATAGCTACTGAAACAGCGTTCACAGCTCGGTGTATGGAGCGGATGGTTAAAATAGACCACTCAATTATGTGAATGGAGGCCCAGTGACACTGACACCATGTCTACACAGGAGGCGCAGCACATTAGCAGAGCAGCAGATTTCTCTACTACCAAGTAAACACAAATTGTGCCTGGGTTATCAAAAACACTGTATCATTAACATCATTGTCGAGTGCGTAACAACATTGCAGGGGATTTGTTTTGCATTGTCGTGGCTCCAGTATTGAGAGGGCCCAGGCCCCACAATGAGCTTCCTGTTGGCTGTCCAATCTTAACTACTACCAGGTCCAATCACCTCCCCAGAGTCCAGAGCAAAGTCTGCAGCCAGTCCCCACAGTTGTTTCACTGCTCTACCAATGACCTCTGACATTCCTTGTTCTCAAGGGTCCAACAGGCATTTGCTTGACTATGGTCACCTGTACAAATTTGTGAAAACAAATATAAGAACAGCAGTGACCCCAGAGGCTGACCAAACGTACAGAATGTTGTAGAACATGTTTTTAACATCCAGCTAAGGATATAAAGACTGAGTAAACATTACATCACTACTGAAAACTTATGAGACAAACTACACTCTAAACATTTACACAAACCAAGATGAAATGCCTTTAAAAAAAACTTAAATCTAGCAACCACGCATCTGGTGCCTTATATTATGCATTAACAATTCAACAGTTCACAATGATGGTGTCTTTTTTATGATTTTATAGAATTAATTGCTATTTACTAAAACATGGAAACCCAATACAACTTACCTTTTGAACTGAAACAAAAATCTAATCATAACAATAATGAACGGAAAGAATCTATCCTATAGGATACATGGAAGTGATCTGCATATTTCATGATAATCTGCCCAACAGAATAGATGAGGACCAGCAGATTTCATTAGATGAGGCCCAGGCAGATTTCATGGAAATATGATCATTAGTAATCAAGAGAGGTTGATATGGAGTAAAGAGTTGGTTAAAGGTCATTTTAACCAGAGGGGTCACCAAAATCCTAAGTAATCATTTGACCATAAATAGTCATGCCAAAGTTAATGGCAATTGTCAAGATCTCTGTGTGGACTTATGGCAACATTTTTACAAAAATGCAACAAAAAACAACCAAGATCCATGCAGTATTATTTTAACTGATTCTAGTAGCAAAAGGTAAAAAAGCAAAAACAAAAGGGATATTTGTAGTCCATTATAATAATGTAATACAAACAGCTAGACATAACATTGTTTGTAATTACAAAACATTGCCATTATATCTTTAAACTGTGTGGGCCTGCAGTACATGACTTAGCACACCCAAAACCAAATATAAAATAATGGCTCATTACATTAAATAACTTTTTAAGCCTAAAATGTATGGTGCATTATATTGTCAATGTCATGACGTTATTTATTGCAGTTGATCTGACTATAATGTGTCCTCGTGATGTCATGTCCCACCTCTGACAACTCTCTTAAAGCGTGTGATGGACATGACACGGGACATAACCAGAGGTTAAAAGAACTATTTTTAACGTACTACTACTTTCTGTGGGGCCAAGCTGATTAAAGCCCTTCAGAGACATGATGTAATACTGCCCCAACTTAGACACAGGAGTTAGGGGGACATGATGTCAGAGATGATACAGAGACAATATTATTAGATGTCACAACAGAGGGAAAAAATTAGGGATCTATTAGTTCACTCTTGCTCTGGCAAGTATTGCAATTCTTCATGTGTTTTTATCCATCTGTATCAAGAAATGGGATATCTACATTCAACGTTAATCACTAATCTACAGGATGAAATAACAGAAGAGAAATGACAGCAGGTATGAGGGTGGAAAAGACCTGTGTAAAATATACATCTGATCATTGGCTATCAGTGCATCCAATGAATTTACTATATACTATCTGTGGTAAAGTAGGAGTTGGGGGAAACTTATATCCCCAATACTGTGGTTTATAAGTCAATATTCCTGGATCAGGGAGAGCAAAATGGGGTAACTAAAACCCAGTAATTTCTGAATCCCGAAACTCCCTCCAGGAAAAGCCAGAAGGCCATGCATGGGAGGTTTAAGGCCAATGTGCCCAGTGAAGCATGCACAAAGCTGGGGGTCTCTTCAGGAACCAAAGGGGTGGGTGGGAGGGGTTACACAAAGCCTAACAACTCTCATAAATCAACTGAGCAAGGGTTAAACTTCCCTTTTTGTTGTTCAGGATTTTTCAGCCAAGATCCAAAGAGCAACACCAAGATGAAATAGCATGAGTCTTGTTGCAAAATTCCTCAGGATGGCATCAACTGGGGAGCGTGCCAAGCCAGAAAACAACTGCATGGCAAATCCATTGTAGTGAAACACATTGGGCCAATGTAAACCCAGATGTTACAGTTACAGAAATGTTGCCGTATTTCAAAGGGGCCCCACATGTGGAACATTTTTCAACTCAAATCAGAGGTAATCTCAGGAACTCAGATGTGGGGGGGGGGGGAATCAAACTAGCAACAGACCAAGAGAGGAACAAGGAGGGTGGAAAAGGAGATGATTGCAGGGGATGTGAGAAAAGAGCCAAAGATAAACAAATAGGCTAGGTAGAAATAGTGGAAAAAAGACATTTGTAATCAGAAGAATGGAGTGAGAGCTCAGACCCACTTATACGGTTACACATGTACTGCTTTCAGAGGCAAAATTTAAGGATCGAAGGCAGTTTGAAACAGCAACAAAATGTTTGGGTTTCAAGTCAAGACAACTCAAGACCAATGACCTAACATTCCTGAGATGACACCTTTTCCCAGAGCAATCCCTTTGAGACCCAACTCTGAACCTAGATGGAGTGTATGTTAATGGATATCGATCATCCAGAGGAGTTGTTTGAACCCTGACAACCCTGAAGGTTTAGCCAAAGGTCAATATTTGCATTGACACAACTGCGAAGCAGCAATCTGAGGCAGTGTTTCCTACAAGAGCGTCTTCTAAGATTAGAAGCACCTGGCCACCGCTACCGACACCTTTGCAATTGCCTGGCACACATGCTTTTAATTACACCTGTGTCAGGCAAAAGCCACAATAACTGGATGCATTGATAACCTGCACTTATTGAATGTCAAGAGAATTCGCATGGTCTTTAAACGTTCTCTCAGCAATGAGCTGGTAGAGGACATTTGATTGGTTCCATGGTCCTTTCAGAGAAACCTGATAAAACTCTCCCTAAATCCCTTATTTGGCATTCATTAATAATTCACAATGTTTGGTCGAGGAGAGTCACTTTTCCGAAGGTCTTCTTTCAAGGCCTCTTGCGCCAGCCGTGCTTACTTTGCCCTCCGATCTTGCCCAGAGCATCTTCTGTTCATTTCCTTTGTCCTTCACGTTGTTCCTGTTCATTTTCTATTTTTCCCTGAGCATTTTCTTTCTGCGTCTATGCAGGAAAAATCTCCTTTTATCCAGGAGCGTCCTGCTCTGACAAGAGGAAACCCTCCCCATTTCGGGCCAGGCTAAGGAATAGATCTTGTCTAGTTCATGGAGATGGTCTGTTTCCTGCATCTGTACTTACTCACTCACTCTCACATGCTCTTTCTCTATGTTCCTATCTCTCTCTTTCTACTTCTCTATTGCTTCATAAGAGCTTTTGCAGCTGTACTCACTTTCCCAGCTGCCCAAGGAGTATGTCTGGTTCCATACTATGCAAACCTGATCAGTCTAGTACAAGTACAGCAATATATCATCAGAAAGAAGAATTACCATTTGAGCATTTCATAATTTGTAAACATTCCATATCTTTAGTTGTCTTGGAAGATATTGTGAGTTTCTGGCAAAGGTCCATCTTATATTTGCAATGAAAAGCACATTCGCAGAGAAGGGTTAGTGTTAGCGTTAACCCCAACCCTAACCCCAATCTTAATGAATAAGGTGTGCCCAAATTACGGCTGTTTTAGGGTCAAAAAAAGATCTGCTATTAACGCAGGGGCTCAGATTGAACTCCGCCCCCTTAAGTGAGCTTGCTTTGTCATACAGTGCTCTGATGCAGTCAATCAGTGACCCAAAGCTTAGCTGGGGGGCTTTGAGATTCTTTTACGACCCCCCTTTCACCTCGCCTCCCGGTCCTCAAAAGAAAGAATGGTAATTAACTGATGAAGAGCTCTGTAAGATTATCCAGTCTCCTCGCCAAGGACTCCAGCTCTGCCAGTGATGTGCAGTCATGTCCCAAAGGACCACTGCAGAATGGGGAAGGATGGATCTCAATGGTCTATTCAACTACTCTCCTCTTTCATCCTCTATTCAGCTGAAAAAGAGGAGAGCAGCATGCAATGTTGTATATTTGAGCCAGGAATGTTCTTTCATATCAGCACAAATTAGGAAAAGCACTCACAGTGTTTTAAGACAAATGTCGAGACCACGGTCACAGTGCTTTTAGCGTGGACACACACACACATACACACGAACACAGTTCTTCACTGACCACATCACAGCTTAGAGGGCACACAAGTGCACAAACAACCTCTCAGTGTGAGCGGGAATGCGCGGCAGATTGAATTATACAAGAGAAAGCAAAAATAGCTGTGTGTCCCAACCACCTAGAGCGAGACAGAGCGGGGCACAGAGGGAGTGAGGGAGTGGGAAAGAGTGAGAAAGAGAGACTGAGGAGAGAGCAGGGGATCCATTTAATTCAACTCCACAAGTTTTTAGTCTGCGCATGGAGCTAAAGAGAAATTTCTAAATATGTTTCTTGAGGGAGAAAACAATACAGAATCTGTTCTCGCATTCGCACACCCTCCCATTCTCTTTCATAATATCTCCCTCATTCCAATGTGTCACTGTGCCAAGGCCCCCCACAGCCGGGGTCCCAACCCTCAACCCAACCCCCGACAAGCAGACCACCCAATAGATCCCCTGACCAGCTTGATTTGATCAAGGTTTCCCAATGGTGATGTGGTTGAAGTTTTAAAAAGTTATTAGATTTGCATGGCCAGGTAATGCACAGAGGTGTGCTATCTCCTCCAAATTGGTCATACAAGTGACATAAGTCTCATGCTGACAGTTACAAATCAATCGTGATCCTCAGAAGAAATTCCCGTTGAAAGATTTTCTCACCCAGAACATGCAGGACAGGCAGACCCAGGTGCTTGCTGGTCCAGCCAGAGCAGTTGGCAGGCTTAGAGAGACAGACGGCATGGTGACGGACCGGAGTGATGCTGCTGCTACAGACTAGTGGGCTTCCTTAATTATAATCCAGCCAGGAGAAGAGTTGCCCCAAAGCTGCAAAGCCATGACTATCCTGGACGTAAACACTCTTTCACCTCAGGCTCTTGCTTTCTCCCTCTTCCCCACTGTCTGACTTGCTTTCTCCTCCTAGTGCCTCTCCTCTAAATTGGATCCTGACTGGCTCTCCTCTGCGCTCACTCTGGCTGCTCTCTTCCCCTCTGCCGGGGAAAGTTTCACAAAGCTTTGGGGGGGGGGGGTTAGGCTGCCCCAACCACTCCACGGGAGCAAAGGGGGAGGGGGTGCTGTGCTTATTATACGTCTTTTATGCCCCTCCTCTCTCTCTCTCATCCCATGTCTCCCTCCCTCTTTACCCCTCTTAAGTCTCTCCACTTTTAATTTCATTCATTCCTTGATCCCACCCCTTCCCTGTTTGTCCCCCTCAGCATCCGTCGCACTTCACCTCCCCCTTCCTCCATCTCTCTCTCGCAGTTTCCCTGTGTATTTCTGTATTGAGCCCATTTTAATATTTCATAAACTCTGTCTCCCCCCGTATTCACCCGTGTGATTCACCCATGTGATGCTATACTGAATCATAGTGGATGACTGTCAGAAAAACACCTGATATTTAGATTGTCCGTCCATGCTCAGTGCCTGAAATTTGCATGAAGTTGAGCTGAGTTCTACTTTTGACACCCACTCTCCTCCACATTGTTTGACATTATTTGATGATCCTCCAGAAAGTTCAACACCTGTACCCATTGAAACACACAACAGCTGTTAAGTTTACATAATACGTTCTTTAATTAACAATATTAGTTTCAAGCACCTGTTCTAATTTCATACAATCAATCAACAGTGAAATTCAGAGTCACTGTCAATCAAATTTACAGTGGTTGATTATCAGCTTTCATGATGATGTGACTCAAATCATGGCAGGACCAATGAGTGCACTGGATAAAACTGTACATTTATAAATCAGGGCATTGCAGTTTTTAGCAAACGTTGCTCAAAGAGGAGGAAATTGTGCATTTGTGGGGACTATTTTCAGCCGTTGATTAATACACATTTGCTATGCGGGCTCTGTTGTTGGAGTGCGCCTTGACAGCCTGCAGGAGGTGGCTGAGGGAAGGATGAGGTTCAAAATAAGGAACATACTGTAGGACCCATCTCATCCCCTTCATGAAGAGATGATGTACCAAGAGGCATTCAACTACACAATAGGCCTTTCGTAATGACTTCCGCCAACTCAGAGGTTACTGAGCTCTTACATGATGGCCACCCCTCATGGACTGTGGTATAACGTACTGACTATACATGTGGACACTATTTGCACTATATTTATATATGTTGACGTATACATATTTTTGTTCTTTTTTCATTGTTTTCCTTATCTATTCATTATTTATTATTAGTTTTCTATTCCTTACATATCTCTGCTGTTGTGAGACTGAAATTCCCCCTTGGGGATAAATGAGGAGCTGGCCTACCGAGGTGTGTTACAGCAGCATGGCGCTGTATGTGGGACTGAGTCAAAATAATCTGCAGTGTGTGTGTGTTCATGGTAATGAAGCAACAGCCACACAACAGTGTGACTCATCGATGTGTTTTTAATAGTTTTTAAACAACAAAAGAGTTATATGGCACAGAGGAGGAAGATATTTCATACTTTGGATGCACACACAGTACTTAGTTATTTAGTGGGATCAATTCATTATGGGTTTTGGTCTTTTCCTTGTATTTGTTGTTAACAATAAAATAATGCAACCGCAGGGGGGCACAAGCCAGTGTCTTCATGTGCCAGTCCCAAGTCTGGATAAATGCAGAGGGTTGTGTCAGGAAGGGCATCCGACGTAAAACACGTGCCAAACTAAAAATGCGAATCATGACAATGACTTCCATACCGGATCGGTTGGGGCCCGCGTATAGAAGAGACAAAACATTAACCCTTTAATCAAAGTGTTGAGTAGTTTTAGTAATGATTACAAGGGTGTAGGCTTTTTTATTGCTGTAATGATGAAACTCGTTAACAACGACCGCCACCGGTGCTGTTGACCTACAGGGTACCGGTGGAAATTGGACTACTGTTGTTAACAATAAAATATATAGAAAATCACCAGCCTTATCTTTCTACTATCCCGCACACTCATTCACCATTTTCAATCTCCGTCTTGGCCTCCCACACATTTTCCTAAAGAAACAAAAGTAGTCCTGTAGGCTCTACCTCTGACAGTAGAAGTGGCCTCAAACAGAGGCCCCTGGATCTTGACCCTTTACTACAGAGAAAGAAAATAGAGAGGCCGGGAAGCAAAAGCTGCTTCATTAGGTTCTCACTGCTCATCAATGACTATGTTAGCCCCATGCGTGACTCCTTATCCCCTTGTGTTGGTACTTTTTACACACACACACACACACACACACACACACACACACAAGTAGTGCAAACCGCCAAACAAAAAAGTAACCATTACCCAGTGGTGGGCTATATGCACCTGTAAACACTCATGGACCCATAATTGTCTAACATACACACAAAGATTCTCTCACATGACAGAAATTCCCTGAGTTCAGGCCCACTACTTCCTGACAACATAAACACACATAATTTAAACTATCAAATCTATCACCGTATGCATGGACATAAACATTCACCAATAACCACCTATTTCTCCCCCACTCTCTCTCACACACACACACACACACACACATTTTTCTTACACACTACATAAATACACAAACCCACCCACACACAGAAACATACAAACACACTCACCCAGTGGCACAGAGGATTAAGCCCCTGGTATTTCCTGCAGGCCGCTCCTACAGAGACAAATTCGCTAAAGGAGACAATGTAAAACATTTAAATGTAATCCCCCCTCAAACCAACCAACACACACACACACACTCTAAATGGATTTTTGTCTGAGAAACGCAAGAAGAAAAACAATTACTGCACATCTGTGTCTTTAAAGGGTTTTAACTAAAAAGAACTTTTCATTACAGGTTCATCTTTGTTTCAATTAATCAAGCAATAACATGACAAATGCCCCAGTTACCAAAGTTGCAAGTCTGCCAAGTGATGTTCTCAAAATCTTTAGTGGGACCAACAATCAAATCCCACAGCCAAAATGTGAATTTTACAATGCTTTGAGATGAATAAAGCAAGCAAATCTTAGTATATCAATCTACTAATTGTTCCTCCACTAATTTGTTAAATCAAGATCACCCATTCTTTTTTTGTAATGACCCAAAACATCAATATATTGTAATATGCTAAATAGCACACTTTTACAGTTTACCTGACAATGCAAGACACATTGCTTAGTCCATCTTTATCTGCTTTTAGATTAGCATCAATAATTAAAATATTCAAGGTATTCATGGCAACAATTAATTTAAAAAACAGGTGGTTTAGTCAGTTACATTAATGCCTGTGACCATAACCAACTCTTTAAGAGAGCTCTCACAAATTTAGACCTGGTGGAGATTAATCGTGAAATTTCGCAGTATTTACCTGATGCTGAGTCATTAATAAATTAGTCATGACATAAAATGTTGATAACTGATGTATTTTTCCATGAGTCTGCTCAGTTAACGATTATAGCATTACCTAGCTTGTTTGGTAGCTTTTTAATAGCTTGTTGGATAGTAAGTCACTCACTAACATGGCGATAAGCTTATGTGTGAACTGATATTAGGCTAATATTGTAGATCTACCGTTGTGTTGGGTTTTGCTCAATATGATTTTAAGTGGCAGATCAATTGGCGTGCTGCAGTTGAACATCAATAGAAGTAAGGTTTTCCTCTGTGCACACATATCCTAAGTACAATTTTAGCTGTATTATTTGTGTCCCCTTCAAAAATTGCTCTTGAGAAATTTAATGTTTATCCCCCCCCCCCCCAATTTACGCCCACGCCTTTTAAACATGCATTAAGGGATTTTTTGATGAGAGCAGCCGAGACTGAACCATAATAGCAAAGCTGCCGGCTGAAAAACCAAAACGACGAGCTGAAAGATGCTAAACCGCTCTGTGTAGCTGAGGGGAACTGCGTTGTTGGGTGAAATTTCTCTTTGGGTGCATCACTACGAGTCACCCCTTTCCCATACTCATCTGATCCATTGTTGATATAAAATGATTGATTATAGCAGCTTTACATTTCTTATAACTCCATTTAACTCAATTAATTTATATCTCACTTCACTACAGTAAAGTGCGTATAACTGCTTGAGGCTATTTTGGAACAAAACACAAAGTCACTGACTAACTGTGCACTTGAGTGTTGTCCAGCAGAGCTTAGTTGTACTCAAAACAAAATTTAGCCGTCACAATATTGCACGCTATGTTCTTCTCTTGCTTGAAGTCATCTTCCAGTTCCCTGTCAGCACACTCTAGTGTGACAGCCTATGATGGATCAAGTATTTTTAATAAACAGAATATCTTCTATGTATAGCATCAGGACTTACTGCACAGCCATCATTTAATATGTTAGTTATCTATTTACAAATTGCTTTAAAAGAGAGAATAACATGAAAACAAACAATAGCAGGAAGCGGTTAGTGGTAAAGAATTGCAAAGATATCAGATATCATGATTTGATATCATGACCCTGTGCAGTTCATACAGCAACCAAGTGCAGCCGGAGCACCCACTGGTGGTCACTGAACAAACTGCTTCCATATTTATAAATCAGACAAAAGACACTTGTTCAGAGCACAGTTATTAAATATAGGAGGTACTGCAGAGATAATGGAGGGAAGGAGTGTGTGTGTGTGCGTGAGGGAGGGAGGGAGGTTGTAATGTAGTAAAGAGAGGGTGGGCATATTTACAACGCTAATCAGATCACTTGGTGGATTTGTTTCAGTACCTCTTTAACCTTGACCGTTTCTGTCTTCTTTTGTAAACAAGAGCCAATGTGGACAGGGAGGCACTTACACAATTAAGAAGATTAACTGGTGACAGGTCATTGTCCTTGAACCAAGTGAAGATGGGTAAACAGCAGAGAGGGATCAACGCTGTGTACCCTGTTACAGTGGATTAAAAAAAAAGACAAGGTTTCAGCCGATAAAAACAAAACGAGGCAAATGAGGAAGTTTGTCAGACAGAGAAGGTAAAGAGGTGGAAATAAATAAATAACAGAAACAGATAAAAGAGATAAAATAGGGTCTGTAGCAAATAGATGAGCAGACAGACGTAGTAGATAAACGCAGATAGATGAGGAGAGCGTGAATGTGTAAACAGAGGGGTGTGTTCTGTCATCTTGGCTGACGTCCTAGAACCTGCTAGATGAAGGGGGAGTTCACTTGTTGACAGACAGAGGAAGGACACACTCCAGCAGGCCCCCAACACACACAGACATGCACACACCCTTTCCCGCCCCCGTGACTCCCATCTGTTGAAAACAATACAGACCCGGGGCCCTCCCTTTGCAGAACACTCACATGTGTGTGCACGTTTTCCTCTGTTCTCGCTGCTGTGTAACACTGAGAGGAAGGACAGTCCACCCAGCGCCAGAACACGCTGACCCGTGAACACAACAACAAAACTCCTACAGTACATGGTGTGAAGCCTTTTGGGTTTGTCAGGCTTACTCTTTGAAGACCTGGCATTAGTAAACAGAAAAGTGATCATTTTTTGGGATCATATTCTTTTCAATTTGGAGACATCTTTGGAGGAAGGGGTTTCTGAAGGGTTTCTGCACTAGACTTCCCACAGGTCACCTTTATATCACGGGTGACCACTATATGATATATTTTCCTAGAGTTCCTCATTATGAAGTTACATTCAGCAAACCCACTATTTTCTGTGTATGTAAACCACATTGACCTAAATAGAAGAAGTGAGTAGTTGGCATAAGCAGTCATAGCCAAACAATCTGCTTTTTTTGCCAGAAAGGTAAAATATATATGAACAAATAATAATAGTAAAATAAACAGAAAGGCACTTAAATGCATTAGTGTGCAGTACAATACTTAGTTGAAGAATCCCCTAACTGCAGTGCAAAGGGCATCCACATCCTGTCACATTGTTTAATACTTATGTTGATTGAATATACTGTACATGCTGGGTTGATTGTATCACGGTTATAAGAGCCTAAACTACATCATTAGATTAATTAAATAAATACATTAAAAGTGACTGAATTTAGTACCTGAGATTGAAAACTCAGACTGACTTGGTAGCTGCATGGCAGACCAGAGATAAAAATAGAGGTGGCCAGAAACATGACTCCAAATGAATGCTAATATTGCTCTGTATATGATGGATAGGAAAACAGATGACTGTTTGTCGGATCTACTCGGTTTTCCCTCTGGATACATCCTCTTCCCTTATGTTTTGCAATGTGCACTTATCATCATAATTATATATACTAAAATGTCATCATAATTGTGTGTACTCTGACTTCTGGATCCGTCCCCTACTCTTGTGTTTTACAACCTACATTTTGTCATTATAATTGTAGATACTATGATCTTCTGTTGTGAATCTGTTCTGTAGATACGACATCTATTGCATGTCTGTCCGTCCGGGGAGAGGGATAGCCTCCTCTGTTGCGCCTCCTGAGGTTTCAATCATTTTCTTTCCTATTAAAAGGGTCTTTTGTGGGTACTTTTTCCTTATTCGAATCGAATCAAATTCCTTGTATGTGTACACACACCTGGCCAATATGGCTGATTCTGACAAATGAATTGAATTGAATTTTTTGCTATTACTGCTACAAAATTTCCGTGGCTTAGTCAATTAGTCCACTGACAAAAAACTGTATGTGCTACTTTTAGGATGATTGATTGAAGTAAAAAGTCCAAATTTCAGTTAAGATTTTCAAACGTGAAAATTTGCTGCCTTTCCTTGTCCTAACATTATCATAAAATTAATATTTTAGGGTTCTGGACTGTTGGTGTTGGGCAAAAAAAAAAACATTTGCGGACATCACTTTGGTTCTAGGAAATTGTGGTGGGCATTTCTAACTGTTTTCTGATGTTACATAGGCCAAACTATTAATTATTAGATAATCAGAAGAACAATCACTGCCCTATTCACCACATCAATTTTATAAAGGTGACAATATATCAGTGCCAGCTTGTTTCTGTTGCCCCCAAGTGGCCAAAAAATCTGTTATGGCAGGTTTAAGAATATAATACGCAGGACAATCTACACAATTTAACTTGGCTGGCAAATGTAGGAATGTAAAAGCTTATCACTCTCAAGGAAAGTATCTTTTGGGTCAACTCACTATGAGAGGTCACAGCACAGGGTCACCTATGAAACTGCATCCCTGCACCTGGCAGGGATTCAGCTGGTAAGCTGCTGTTGCTTACAATTTAGCCACGTACAGCCAACTGGCTAGAGCTGAGGGCAAATGCAGGTAAAGTGCTTATTCACCCCTGCCAAACGCCACGTCATGGCACAGAGACAATCATAGTGCCAACGGAAGAAGATGCACAACCCCAGGAGAGAGCGACGCATGCTAAAGCGCCGTGATGTGTCTTTGGCCAGACAGCCACCGACTAAAAACACTTTCTGCTTTAATTACGGGTGATTTTGGTGTGTGTAGAAAAATACTGTGTGCATATTGGGCTGTGTGTCTGTGAGGATGTGTAGGTCAAGACACTGAGCAGTGGCTGTATTTGCAGGATTTATGTCTTTGTTCAACAGCAAAGACCTACTATCGGGAGTCAAACTGGCAATATCCTGGTCTGTGTGTCTACTCTCTTGCGTGCGTCTAAATGTGCTTATCTCTCCAGCCCGTCACTAGCTGGGAATCATACAAATTGTCATTGTCATTTGGCAACCGCAGATGGAAATGGTGTGACATTTGGGGATGGGGTCACACATCTTGACCTGCTGGTGCCACTAGAGGAAAAGTCAGTGGATCACCAAATTCAGTAGGATTCATCCTCTGGAGACCATGAATATCTGTACAAAAATCCAATCGTTTTGACCAAACAACAGACCAATGACATTGCCAGCTCTAAACCTAACACTAACCATTAGCGTGGCTAAAAATACTGTTATATGTTTTAAGATACAAGATAGATTTATCAATAATTTTACAACGCAGGGTTGTATAATGAGACTGTTTTGTAGTTTCCTTTATGCTAATCAAAACAACTCAAAAGTCATAGAAATAGATGTAGAAATAAAAATAGAAATGAAAACTATTTTACATGGTGGAGAGCTGAAGATGACTTTAGCAGTCTCACAGATTGAGGAAAGTAGCTGCTCTGTAGTCTGGTGGTACGACGGTGGATACTTCTTTATCTCTTTCCACACGGCAGCAGTGTGAGCAGGCTGTGGCTGTGGTGGGAGCTGTCCTTTAGTATCCTTTGGGCTCTGCGCAGGCACCTCACCTGACCAATATCACTGATGCTCGATAGGTTGGTACAAATGATCTTCTGAGCAGTTTTAATCACCCAGTGCAGAACCCTCCGGGCCTGGGCCGTGCACATCCCATGCCAGTTTGTGATGTTTCCAGTCAGGATGCTTTCTATTGCTCCTCTGTAAAAATTAACAAGAACTTGGCACGGGAACTTTGCCTTCTTTTCCTTATTTCCTTAAGAAATACAGCAGTTTCTGAGCTTTCTTGACCAGGGTGGAGATGTGAGAGGACCATGTCAGGTTCTCTGATACGCTGATTCCCAGGAACCTAAAACTGTTCACCTGCTCAACCTCAGCTCCACTGATGTAGACAGGGGTGTGTGTCTTTGCCTCCTTTTTCGTAAAATCAACGATCAGCTCCTTGGTTTTTCTGACGCTGAGCAGTAGGTTGTTCTAGATGGATAAATAGCAACTGTCCCTTTAACAATTAAAATTCCACATCTGGGGAACAGTGTCAGTCCACTTTAACAGCATTTGAGCACCAAGCACTATTGATGTAAACACAGAGACCGCCTCCTCTCATCTTACTGGAGTCTGTCAGCACGGCACAAGCTCCAACCGTCAAGTGCGACAGCTTCATCCGGGATGTTGTAAGGCAGCCAGGTCTCAGTAAAGATGAGGGCACAGCAGTCTCTGATTTCTCATTGTTGAGTCAGCCTGAGTCTTATCTCATCCATTTTATTTTTCTGCAACCAGACATCAGCCAATATCAACCAATCCAGCATTAATGCAGCTCTTTTCCAAGCAAGAAACTGCATTTGTTTTTCTCTATTACAAACAGGATAATCTGGCACAGTCACTGAGGCCTAGTTCAACATACAGGTGCATAAATCTGAAACAAACAACAACAAAAAACATTTAAGCTATCCAGAAAACCCCCTCCAACTCATATAGAATCTAAAATATGAACTGTACCTTGTTTTTGCTTTTCCTTTGTTTCCGAAATGGGAAGATGCAGTAGAAGAAAAATTTTGCCCAACTGAAGACTGTGGCAAGACACCAGCCTAGTCTGCCCATTCTCTCCTCGAAAACCTCCTTACGTCCTCTACTGTATAACAAATGCCACTCCTTGCTCCTCGTCTCCCCTCCCTGCTCCTCGTCTCTCCTCCCTCTCTAGCCTGTTCTTTAAAACCAGTGTCCAGGGGTACGAAGACCCTAGTAGTTAGTCCTGGAGAGAATCCTGGGATGGTTGCTGATCTGATCCAAGAAATGATACATTTTCACTCAGTTTCAGTGTTTAGAAGTTCTCTTAAAATGTGGTTGAGGTAATTCCTAAATGCATCCTTCCCTCTCTTGCCTAGCATCCCTGCAGCATCCCTCCATGCTCCATACTGTCCCTTCTTTCTCTGGATGCTGCAGGTTCGTCCAGTCAAAGCATGAGGATGTAAAAGATTAGGTGAGGGAAAGACAGAAGTGGGCGGAGGTGGGGTGGGATGGGCAGAGCCGTCTGGTAAAGAATGAGCCACTTATATAGATGAAAAAAGGAGGGGGGGGGGGGCTGGCCTGCAATTTAATGGGGTGGGGGGGAAGTGAGCTTGGAGGGAGTCTTGGAGCAGTGAAAGAACAATGAATATAAGATGTGTTGAGTGAAGTAACAGTGAATTTCCCAGCAATTAAAATGAAGTTGTAAATAATAAAAAAGGGAAACAAGGTGAGTGAATATAGGAATGTAAAGAATGAAATAAGAATATAGATTAAAAAGGGGGAGATAAGTGTCCTGAGGGGAGTGTGCTGGTTCATTTTTAGCTGTCAGGGGGGCCCTAATGAAGATTGGCAGTCTTAGACCAATCATATAAGGCTCATGGAGCCTCTGAGCGTGTATGCATTCTGAGTAATTACTATAAAGACTGAGGACCACAGCATTGACTTACATAAGCCAGCAACTGAACTGCATGTTTAGTTATTAGATAACGTAAAGGGCATATGAAATGCATTGCTCAAACAATATGGAAAACTACTTCAATATTAAAGGAGAGAACAAATTTTGCTTTTAAAGGCAAAAAAGAGACAAAGGATCCCAAATTAAAAACACCTGACCCCTCCCTCCCAAAAACACAAACTGAAACTGTGAAATTATTAAAAGGGGGTGCATGAAGTGAAATTCTGCTGATAAAGTCTGAAATTGAACCTCTTTGATGTCATGAGGCAATTACTCATTAAAAGAATTCAGAGAATCGAACCAGATCCTTTGGCTGTATGTTCTGGCAAATGTCACATTAGCCGAATCTCCTTACAGAACACTAAAGAGTAAATTTCTTCCAGATCATGTCACAAAGCTGGAAGTAACCTTCTTTGTTGCCTTCCAGGGAAATGAGAAAAGGAAGCCTTTGACTTTTTGGTGAAAACACTGCAAGATAGGCCTACTGCCCCATTTGCGTGTATTCTTAACTGCTTCCTGTTTTTTTGTGGTCAGCCTTTTCCAGATCCACATCCAAAAATCGCAGCAAGGTGTTGGAAAATGAAACGGTTACACTGTAATGTTCGGACATCTTATCCAACTCTTTACAGCTACTGCTCCAATGCAGTGTTGTATACACAACCTTTAAACTGAAGGGTACGCAGCCCAGCAGGTGTAATGGAGGGGGAACGATGCACAAATTAGTCATTGCTATTGAACTAATAATTTGTGCATCTTGTCCACAGATACCACTGTATTGCCTTAGATTAATGCATTGCACATTGTCAGGCCATGGAAAAGCTAATCTAAATGAGACATTTGTTCCGATTTTTGTGATGCATGGATTTGCTTTGGATTTTGCTGCATTTAAAGAGACAACCCTTGGACATACATGTTCTAGCCTAATATTGTTTGGCATTAAGTTCTGTGTGCATGAATAATTAATCCGTGAGCACAAATTAAGTCATTCAAAAGCATGAATTAATTCAGTCGCAAGTACAAATTAGCAAATGAGAGCACGATTTACGCACATGAATTAGAATTGATTTTTTTTTCCTCGCTCTCTGTCTCTCCATTAAACCTGCCCAGCTCCAAGCTGCCAGTTAGCAAACTGCTAACTGTGCCCGTTAGCAAGCTAGCTAGCTTGTTTGCTAACCTGACAATAAGTTAACACAGTTTATTCAAGAATACGTATTTGTACCATTGACTCCTATCTGCAAACAATGCGTTTTTGTGGAGCATTTTGTTCTCTGGGACAGCTAAGTTGATGGCAGCTTTGTCCATTTTTACTCTACGGCTCTCCGTATCCTTAGCAGTCAGTCCTGTCAACACAGTTGGTCAACGAAAAGATTACACAATACTGGAAAAAGGACAGAGATGTTTCAGAGAAGGAACGAGGACAATATCATGCGCACTTCCTGCATCTCTGCAGTACAAACAATGGGCTGGTTTCAAGTCTCAATCTGGCAACGTCATGTCTGTTGTCCGTTCTAGGAAACCAGACAAGAGGTTAGGGAGTAAAGGGTCATTGTTCCTGAGAGAATAAAAGGGGAAGTGGCGGGTCATGGTTTTAATGGGGGGCTGACAGATGTTTTGGTACCAGCTGGTGGTATTCGTTCATCAATTTAATTTGTTATTACGCATCAATAACATGCAGTTTAATTAAAAAAGCACCAATAAAGAAAAATATGTTTTAATGTTGTCTAGGCTATCTTATCTCTTATGGAGGACTGGAACTGCCAAATTAAATAATTAATATGCCATTAAATGCACCGAAAATAATATTACAATTAATGTAGGTGTTAAATAATTTATAAAAATGTGACACAAATTGATATTACTGTTTTTATTTGCTTCTGTATTTAAATTTGTTTTAATTCCCCTATTTATTTAATTTTCCATTTAATTTATTTAAATTCATTCATTTATATATATTTTCCCTCTGATGTCCCCCGGCTGCTCTGCTTTCTTACTTTCAGTGACTTACGGAGTTTGCTGCTGGACATATGTTGTCAGCAGTTAGCTACTTAAGCTGTGCCGCTAGCTGTCCCAATAAGACGACTGCCCGGACTGGGAGCTTGAAGCCGGGAGCATCTGGGAGTTTCATTATTTACACCTGTAGTACAGGTCCTTTGGACCACTGTGGCTCCGAGCTTCCACTCTGGTCAGATTCAGTTAATCGGACTGCAGCTGCACAGCTAACTAGCTGAGGGCAGCTAACGTTACAGTTAGCAGCAGTGAGCTACTTTAGCAAAAAGTAAAGCTATCTGTTCATCAGGAAACTCCATAAATCACAGAGAGTTGAGGCAGAGCAGCCAGAGAACATCAGAGAGAAAACCAGGAAATATTTGCTCCATAAAATATGATCCAGATCAGAGTCCTGGTCGGAGCCAGCTGTAAATCTCCTTGATATGATCGTGTAGTATGTTAGAAGGCATGTATTGTTGATGCACTCTAATGTCAATCGACCAATAGGTGAAAAGTTGACCTCATGACACACAGCCCCCTAACTTGCATAATGAAGCAGAAATGCATAAAGAAATGACTAAAAGAAAAGACAGAAATAAATAAGTTTGGGGAAAGAATTGGAGGGTTAATGCAAATGGAAAATAATACATACATAAATTAAACAAATAAACACATTTGTAAATAAATAAATAAAAATAAATAAATCAGCAAAAATAATAAATTAAATGGGAAATTAAATAAATTGGGGAATTAATACAAATATTTATTTATTTATTTATTGAGTAATTTATTTATTAATTTTGGCAGTTCCGGTTCCCACATAATCTCGACCCAGGAGTTATATTATCCAATTTTTCCAAGAACAACACGCTTGACATTTTTGTGGAGTAATAAAATAACATAAATACAAGTCTCTGTGGAATATCGAGTCAACATTAAAAATGCAGCACTGACCATAGTAAGTATTTAATAGCCAGTTGCAGTTAGCCACAGGCTCCTCGTCAGACTTATTACATGCTACATTGCAGCTCACTGCAGACTCTGTGATGAAACTTTGTGCTGAGCTTTCACCTTATCACATATTTCAGATGTATTTCAGCTGTCAACAGCAGAGAGCCATGGTTTAGCTGAGCCTCAATGACATCTTGCAGCCGGTTTACACCTTGTATGTGCATGGCTACTGTAAGACACCATTATTCCCATAATATAAATTGACATCCAGAGAGTATCTACAGAACTAATTTAAAATAACTAACAACATTTGCATTGGAGTCCGTTTCTTTAAATATTACATTTATGTTACTGCCCCAACAAAGTGACTGTGATTAATGCAGCAATTATTTCCTGCCCCTCCCACTATTGATCCAAGGCCTCCATTTTTTTGATTGAGAGCTTGGCGAATGTAAGCACATGGCAGAAAGCCATGGGGAATTAAGTGAAAGCTCATTTCATCTTTGAACATAGCAAAGAGGCGTTGCTCTATCTTAAGACAGCAGATGGAAACACATTTGACAAATTGGCAATCACAGGAAATTAAAGTCCGGATTGGTGACAAAATGGAGAGCACAATAAGATATCCTGTTTTAAGAAAACCTATAATCTCCGCTTTTAGCCCAAAGCCTCTTTAGACAGAAGGAGGTACAAAGAACTACAAAGCTCCCTGGGCACAGGTTCAAATTTCAGTGACTGCATGCAAGTGATACTGCAACTCTAATGTTGTCTGGTGAGAAATGATAAAGCATATTCAGAATTTGTTGCCATGCAATGGTAAAATTTGGAAATCCGCATTGTTTTTCCAGAAACGTTGTGGATATAGTGGATCACTGAGACTCCAAAGTTTCAGATTTAGTGGCCTGCACCACTTTAAAAAGTGTGAAACCTTTCTGCGTGTGAGATACAGAACAATGTATCACATTACTGCTGAAAATAGTAAATAAAGATCCCTCTCAAGATGTACAATACATATATATAAAATGAAATGATTTACATTATTCACAATCTCATCTTCTCTCAATCTCAAGGAATTTCCCACACGTTTGGTAATGGATATGGTCTCTATGGAACCAGTAAATCAGAGGTGAATAAGAACTTTAAAAAAAAAACAAAAAAAAACTTTATCCTTTGTGGGGACGTAAATTATTAATTCCAAAGGGCAGGGGTGAGCTATTTAACCTTTAATTATCATTTACTGAAGCACCCGCCAAACACAAAGTACCCACAGTGACCATTTCACCTTGCAAGCAGCAATTATCAACTGGCCTCAAACACCAAAGGCCTCTAAGCAATCATCAGCTCCCTCATAAAAGCCCAGACAAGGCAGAAATGACCAGGATGTAGGCCAAGGTGATGAAAAGGTACTGTATGAAGGTCCGGTGTAGTGCTGGCTCAGTCTTTCTTCACTTTGTAAAAAACGAACTGCAGGAACACCCAGTATATACACATGTGCATCCAGACTGTATATCCATTATTTCAATGCTTAAAAACATTTTAACACGTGTCTTCTTCATGCAAATGTCCCCTTCATGGCATGTAGTCGTTCAGTAAGTGAAATTAAGCCACTATAGCTTAAATGAAGGTTAATTAAAGAAGCCTGGTGTTCTCTCTTCTGTTTGCACATACCAAACAACCAGCTCAGGCTGACCACTGCAAAAGAGTCAATGAAAAGACGTGGGCTCACCTCCAGTGAGGACAGCCCCTTGTAAAACAGTCAACAGTGTGAAAGTTATTGCGTTCTGCGCTGCCATTGAGTAATTACCTGTCCGGACACCTCCAAAAGTGACACTTCCACATCATAGGACAGGACAAAAGAGAGACAAGAGGAAGAGAGACGAGCAAATGGACACAGCACAGCGTGTCTCTGTCTAAGGTCAAAACACAGACCACACAGGGCAGTGTTTATTGTCCTAGAATAAAATATTTTGTCAGGTTAAGGCACAAACAACAGCTTAAATTAAAGATGACCCAAAGAATATTTCATCTTCACTACTGTAGGCTATAATATCATCCCGTCTATATTCTCCATGACTGTCAGATCCCCCCTTGACCACCTGTCTATTAGTCATGGTCCGCTTTGATTTTACAAGACATTGTTTAGCCTTTACCCTTACCATTCGCTCTCTATGTCTGTCACAGTACAGTGCTGGTCTGATAACACGTCAACGAACTCAGGAAGGGTTTTCGAAAGGATTCAAATTCAATAACTGGATTCAATTCTGGATTAAGATTTGATAAAACGTTACGCCCCCAAACCTATCTACTAGTTGGTTTTCCACAGCTCACTTACATGAATGGAAAACAGCTGATGCCAAAAAGGCAAGAAATCAATCTAAAAACCTATGATGTCCTTGGAAAATGGTTGAAAGTAAGTAAGTGTAGTAACCTGAAGTAAAGCTGCATGTTAATAACCTAAAACAGGCAAAAACCAGCAAAGTCCTTTGACTCAGACTTAACGTTTTGTGTGCTGGGGTTGGACTGACCTCGAGATGGGAGAGAATCCCTGACCACCCACAGATAAAAATGACATGTTGCAACAGCACTCACCAGCCAGAGGGCCATCGCAGAGTTTTCCTTGAAGACACCTGGGGCAGTAATTCCCTTTCACAGATCCACAGCTTTCTTGAACACTGAGCTAGCTTTTCTGGGATTAACAAGGCTATGTTATTGTCCCTCAAACTTGGATGCAATGACCAAAGAGAGCCTAGCAGTCTGGCCCTTATCCTGACATACTTCCTGAGCTGCATTGTTAGCAAGGGGAGAGGAAACACACACACACACACACGCACACACACACACACACACGCACACACACACACACACACACACCCCCCACACACTATGGAAAGCCAGTATCAGGAGATCATAACATGGAAAGTGAGAATACCAGGAGCTGTTGTTTGCTCTCTCAGATGTTTTTTTTGTTTCTTGTACTTTTGCCAAGGTCAGTTTTAACGCCATAAACAATCAAATTAAGGCTCCCTGTTAGCAGAACAAAGAAACGTCTCCAGATGCTTCCAGGTTTCAAGTCAAGGAACTTACAAAAACTGTATTTCTTACTACAAAAAATGTTCTTTCATACGGTATATCAAAACTGTAGAGCAATGATTGAAAATAACATTTCTGAGGTGCAATTTACATATCCACTACATAGACAGACAACCATTCTGGGCTGCAGAATGGTTGTCTGTCTCTGTGTCAGCCCTGCGACGAGTTGGCCACTGTCCAGGCGTACCCCGCCTAAGGCCCAAAGCCACTGGCATAGGCTCCAGTCACCCGCGACCCCCAACGGGAACAAGCGGTAGAAAATGACTGACTGACTGACTTAAGGCTGCATTCACTGCTTTTTTGACGCTTAACTTGCTCTGGCGCCGCACTGTTTACTTCTTGCGTTTTCCATACTACAAGAGGTAGAAAACGGTTCCGGGCGAATGAATCAATACACTGGAGGTGCTGGCAGCTGAGGTGAAGAGGCCGCCCCATTGAAACGGGTCCCCTAACCAAGTAACTTCCAACTAAATGGGCTTCTCTATTGTTTTTTTTATTACAGACCCTTAATGGAAACCACCTCAGACCTGACAGATTCATTGCCACTCGTCCATGAGCGAGGAGGGTAAGAAACAGGAGTGGCATCGGACATGAACATTCTTCCAGTCTGCTCTTCTTCTCCTCTCCACGCGACTTTTACAAGGTGTTGAAGAAAGAAGTGATATTTACTTTGCTGGACATAAAACACAGTGGCAGCCGACTCGCCTCAGAGGAGGGCATATTAGCAGAACACGCACACATTGAAAATACAAGGATCCAAGAGGCATAATTCCACCCTACCACACATGTTCAACTTTAACTAACCTTTAAAAATCCCAGATTTTTTATATACTGTATTCGTATAAGTATGTATGTATGGAATAATGAACCTAATTTTCATAAAGATCCATTGTTAACTGTTACAATCAAGCTGAGAATGTGTTTCATGCATGTAAGTAAGTAAGTAATGCATGTGTATGTAGATAGAGGGGCTCCTAACTGTGTCAGTATGTAAACACTGTGAAGCCCTTAGCCGAAACCATAGGGTTCATTCTTCCTAAAGCTCTTCAAAAAACCCCCTCGGCTGGATCAAAGTCTGCGTTGTGTGCTTAGGTTTTAACATTGGGGATTTTACTTTCTGGCAGATTGTTATCACTCCTCAAAGTGCTAAGCCATGAGTGAGGCCTCCGTGAATGCTGCTGCCAAAGGAGTGTCTGAAATGTGTGTTGTGTGTGTAGTCTTCCCTGCCATGTGTGCTGGGGATAAGGCAAAGGCTTGGGTTTAAATTGGAAGCACATGTTGCATGAGCTCACACTTGTCATTTCTGATTAAACCACATGAACATCACATTACAGCAAGTCGTTTATTTAGTGCAGATGACTGTTCAGGCTTACTGTGCCAGCAAATCACAACACCACCCACTGCTGGTCCCTTTTCACCGCAATCACAAAATGTCAGAATCATTTGAAGCAAGACCAAACTATACGAGTTCCTCTTAGTGGTGGAAACCCAACATGGAGAACCCATGCAAGTGTTAAAGAGCTAAAGCCACTGGCCAGGCTGTAAACATGGTGCATCGGATAAACCCTGTGGGACTCTTCTTCACACAAGCAAGTAACCAGTCTACTCACAAAAACACTTATTTAGCTGCCCACAGGGTGAATTCAATCATCTCTTAGAGGAACTCCAAGAAACATAGTGGTGTAGCAGATTACAACATCCTTTGGGACTGCATGAAGTCTACACAGTCCACATGTGCGGGAAATGATGTAATAATGTATAAAACCATACCGACTTTGGTAAAACATAAATGAGTTCAAAAAATGTTTGAACAACAGCATGAAATGTGTGGTTGGAAGCCCAGTTAATCAACTTTGAGATTTCTTTTTTTTTTTTTTAAATCAGGAGTAATCATTTTTGAGAGACTAAAAATCTATAGTACCTCCCTTGGCACGTACTACACCGCTTCCTGGAGAATCCAGAGGAGCTCTCAGGTCAAAGGATATCTGCAGTCCTGCTGCATCTTCCCCGTGGTCTTCCCTCAGTTAGACAAATACCTCTATAGAGGGAATTTCTGTGAGGCATCCTGGGGCCCGTCTCACAAAGGCGATTGACGAGCACGGTTTACACACAGATCGCAAATGGTGGCAATGTCACGTTTCACAAGTGATTGTCTCTCACAAAATGCATTAAAAAAAAAAAAGGTTGTGAGTCATACAGTTTTGATTAGTGAAACGTGTTTCACAGAATCTGAGCAGCAACGACGATTCTGTTTGGAAAACTGATCCCTCTTTAATAAAATACATTCATGAACATTAAATCTTAGCCGAATTGACATTACCAACAACAATATCAGAAAGGCAACAGCCGAGTAGTAGTGAGTTGTGTCAGGATATAGAGCTTAACAGTGAGGTTCCCGGAAGTGAAAATCCCATTCATATTCTGAATTCTTTCAGATGAGGTAGACTTACCACGAGCTATGAGATTGTGAAAAGATGGAATATGCTCCTGTAGAAGCCACACATCTGTATGAAATCAACCGTTGTTATAAGAAAAACATTGTTATTCACGATCTCATGGAGAAGTACTACACTACCCACAATCCTAAAGTGTAAGAGTGACGTCTCTGATTTGTTGGAGCTAGTTGTTACTGCACCCGGGAACGCAAACGGCTAGTGAGCTTATGTGGTGTGTTTTGCAGGGTGGCTAGTTAGGTAGCTAACATTAGCTAAAATGAGACTACGAGTCGTACTAATCACATCATTAAAATATATATATATATATACACACACAAACACACACAACACTACAATTAACAATATAAACACTATAAAAATGACAAAGGTTTAATTCATGAAGAAGCGCGCTTCTATCATTACGTTGGAAGTTGTTAAAAAAGGTATCATTTGCAGTGGTTTATGGGATGTGTAGTTCCTTCATTCGTAAAATAAGTCTTGTACCTTTGCCTTCCTTTTCTATTTTACAATCTTTATTTTTTTTGCTCCGAATCAAATGTTTTATGGTCACGATTCATGCCAGTCAGCTAATGCAAGCATGACTTCCGTGCTCTACCTGAACTAACGCTATGCTCTATTCCAGTGCAGCATCAACACGTTTTCAATTTATATTTCAATCTCAACATATTTGATAAAAAGGGACCAACACGTTCTCGACAAAAGGTGGGTCATATTAGGCGGCATGCCAACCAGTCCAGCCCCTTCATTGTGTATGTCAGTCATAGTCCAAGCTAGTTTAAACTTGAATTCAATGTTCCTCTTTATTGATGCGGTCTGTGTGTCGTGCGTGTCCTGTCACACTTCTACAAACTGCTAAGTTCATTTTTTGTCTTGGTAAAGATGATCTGGTCTCTTTGGAGCTCTGTTACTTGTCTCACATTAGACGCAGATTGCAAGACCTCTTTTATAGCTGACAAATTAGGTTTCTCCAAAGTTAAAGTGCTTTTTCCTGTAGTGTTTAGTCTTATAGTTAGTGTCATTTAGTGTTTACGGTTAAGACTGAAATTAGTTTTAAATTTATGCTTGGATTAAAGATTGGATTTAAGGTTGTAGAAGAGAGGGCCAAGATAAGGGTGTATAAGTGTTAGGAAGCAAACAGGGTCTTTACAAGTATAGTAATACAAAAGCGTGTGTGGTTGTGTGTGTGTGTGGTGTGTGTGTGTGTTTGTCTGTGTATGGTGGTAGTAGTGAGGACATCCTGCCTGTCAGCTTCAGACAAGATACACCCGCTAAACACGCAGCTGAATTTCTTCACAGCGCCGACTGTATCCCATGGCGACGGGGAGCCTGCCCACTAGCCGGGCACTATACAAATGTAAATCACGCTTGACTGGCCACATGGCTGCGTGTGTGTCCATCGCATGGCTTCACATTTCACCCAAACTTTATTGGTGCCAGTGGCCTTTTGTCTGCTTTAATTGAATTAACTTCTCAGAAACAGACCTTGTTGCAGGAGAGCGATGGGACATTTCACAGCCATCACCTCGGCATGAGAGCTTTTAATAGTGTTTACATTGGGATCATTCAGTGCTTTTGAAGAAAAGGGGCTTCTCTTTTCGCAAATTTTACAACTTAGTAACATTTTCTTTTTAGGAGTTACATGACACAGTTGTCACAGCCTCGGGACATTATTAGCAAATAAACAATCACCATTGAAAGACTCATTCTATTATATGTCATGTTTCAGCCCCCTGAGGAAGTGCTTACAAAAGAAGGTCCAGTGCTTTCACTTTAACTGTCACGTCTTAATACTGGCTGTCCTTCCTAGTTGTGCCAGTCACTTAGAAGGGCTAAAATAACTCCAGTCTGTAGAAAAAGGCGGTTAAAAGCCCCGAAAATCTGTTTTCTCAATCAGCTTCTTACGTTTAGCCACGTGGGCCCACATGAACATTTTATGCCAAAGATAGAGCAGTTTTGGTTGTTTCACAGGAAGCAATTCAATGTTCATGTTTTTGTCACAGTTGGAAAAAGGTTATGTCACATATTTCTGTGTACCAATCAGAGATCAGCAGCATAAATCAAAACGTAACAGATTGTTTATGGTGTGCTCACATTGCAATCAAATCTGATCAAACCACGCCCACACAGTCCTGATGAAGTCAATTAGCTAAATGTTTGTGTGTGAAACTCTTAATTTACAATAATTTCTCTCAACTTTGAGCTTTGGTTGTTGCTTATTGAGGTCATGAAAACGCAATGTTCTGGAGAAATGCTCTTCAGGGGCTTTAAGAACAAACCTGCCTTAACATGTTCCCAGCACTAGTTATTTTCTGAGCTCATTGCCTCAAACATCTTTATAAGAGGTCTTTTAGAGATACATGAGAAACAGGATAATTTTATTGTCAAGAATAATGCGAAAAATGTGTCTTGGCAACAATAGTGCAGAGGCATATTTTCAGCTTGTACGATTTCAAAATATAAGGTCTACAGCAACACACATATATTGAAAAAAAATAATCATTTAATATTTTAAATTCATGTAGCATTAATTATGTCGCCTTTTAAATCACAGTGAATCATGGTTTAAAAAGGTAGAATAAAGTCAATGGCAATGTCTCCATCTGCTGGTTAAAAAGCACAGTATCATTATAATCATACTATATTGTAAATTTAGAAAACTGTCTTCAGTTTTCAAGTACCATAGCAGCCATTACTACCTTTCTTTTTGGTAAATGAATGGATGAGCAATAATTTCTTAAGTTAAATGAGGACATAACTGAAATCCTACTAGTCAGCCAAAAAAAAAAAAAGAGAGAGAAATGCTGTTAAATAATCTGGGGAAACTGACTCCCGGGATTAAATCTGAGGTTACTGTCAGAACTGATGGCAACAGGGAAAAGGACCCCAACGCAGACAGCTTGATGGAGGACGATGTCTAGTTTATTTCCCTACTTACAGGCAGCCAAACATGCTGTAACCAGGTAACTGGCAGGCAGAAATTCAAAACAGCTACGATGACAAACCAACTAAGAACAAAGGAAAACCACTATTTAAATACCCTCAGGTAGGGGAGAAAAACGAGACAGGTGAAGTCACATGTGGAAACAACCAGGGCACTCACAGACAGGAAGCAAAACTAACAGACACACGAAGGAACAGACAAGTGACAAAATAAAACAGGAACTAACAGAAACTATACCCAAAACCCTGACAGTTACAAGTTATCTTAAATTTAGAGCTAAGTCACACATGACCAAGGTGACGAAAACATAATTTTCCTTAGAAACACGGTTAAAGTACGACCATTTATAAAATCAAAAGGATGATGAAAAGCTGATTAATGCCTTTATTTCAAGCCGACTCAATAACTGTAATGCACTTTTTACTGGCCTCCCGAAAAAAAACCCAGCTCATTTAAAATTCTGCAGCTCGACTATTAACCCAAACCAGGAGGAGAGAGCACATAAGACCGGTTTTCCTGTCTTGCTGTAATATTTAGAATTGATTTTAAGGTCCTCCTCCTTGTATACAAAGCCCTAAATGGGCTAGGACCAAGATACATTGCTAATTTCCTTGCTCACAACTTGCCTTCAAGAACACTGCGATCATCTGCTGCTGGTTTATTGGAGCTTCCCAGCAACCCCTGAAAGAAAATCGGGGATGCAGCCTTTTTCAATTACGCCCCAAAGCTCTGAAACACACTACCTATATATCACCACCTAGATATCAGGGAAGCAGTTCGCTACATATTTCTAAAAGTAAGCTAAAGACTTATCTCTTCACTTTAGCCTTTAACTAGATATGACTTTCCTGATACAGGCCAGAAACTCTTTTTGCTCTTTGCTGCACATTTATGCACTGCTGCACTTCTTTTAAAAAGCTGCATTTTAATAGATTTTATGCATTCTAAGTATTTTTTTAACCTAATTTTTTTATTATCCCTCAGTGGGTTTTATTTTCCATCTTATGTTATGCATTCTATGTAGCATATATTCATCTTTATATGTATTATATTTTTACTGTTATTATCAAGTGGGTTTTATTTTCCATTAATTATGGCGTTCTGTCCCTGTTTTATGTTCACTCCATGTGAAGCACACAGTGCATGTCATTTCTTTGTTGTTAAGCAATTTGAGCTGCATTTCTTGTATGAAAGGTGCAATACAAATGAAGTTTATTATAATAATTATCATCATCATTATTATTATTATTATTATTATTATTATTCAGATAAAATACAGCACTCTGCCATTGTTTTGGCTACAAGCTGCAGTTTGAAAGAAGGAATGTGTTCATTGTTTATTGGTTGTCTTCCTTCTTCTTTCATGTCTGCTTGTCCCCATTCAAAATGTAAGAGACCCACCCAGACGCCAAGCAAACAGACACTGGCCAAACATTTGAATTTCCATGACTCTATCTGCTGGGGAACACCACGTGACACTGAGATAATGTGAAGCAATCAAGTTTCCGCCCTTGTGATGTATTTGAGTCACAGACTTAAATTATACAAACAATGAGTGATCTATGGTACATAAGAGTATGGCTGGTATTTTAGCTAGATGTGTACCAAATGGCACTTACCAATAATTCTTAGCTCTTAGTCAAGTCTACATAAAGCATCAGAAGTGTAGGATTTACTGTTTTGGGACATTTCAGAAAATAAGCAACTTAATTTTCAACTTAAAGTTCACTTTGAAACATTTCAGTGTTGTTGCCAACACTAACGGAAATGGACGGAACAACTTCAATTGTACGAATAGGATACAGCTGGCTTCCCCGGTTGCATCATGAATTCATTCGACCTCGATTCTTTGAAGTGAGAGCCCCAATTGGGACCGGGTCTGACAGTGATCGGGTCCCTTTCAGATGTGGGCCCATGAAGACCTCTAGTGCCTCGCACCTGAGAAGGCTTCAGCTATTAAAAGTTGTCATTTCAAAAAGATCTCTGAAAATGCTGTTTGACCTATCTTTGGTATAAGCTTTTGTTTTTAATAAAAGGGTCATTGATGATTTACAGTGCCATGTCAACCATGTCATGTGAAACAAATCCTGCCATTTTCTTTTTTAAAAAGGTTGAAAATGTAATGAATTGCAGTCACTCGCTTGTCACACCACACTCCATCGCTGAGCAGTAAAAAATATAAATGGAGGGTTTTGACAAAAATCTTAGCACTTCTGGTGTTAAACAAAATGCGATGGCGATGTTGTGCTATGGTGCAAAGATTTTACCAATTACATCATTAAGCAAATGTCGAATATATGGATGACTTGTTAGGGAAGCATTAATGCCTGAAATGAAAATGTTTCTACTAGAATATTATTAATCAAACCTCTTTCCTGCAATTACCAAGTATACAAAAACTATTTAAGACTTTCTTTGATGGCTTACATTCTTTTTGGGTAGAGTGAATGAGTGCTTTGGCCCTCAGTTTGGCAACTATATGGTATGCTGTGAATACTTATCTCAGAGCCTAAATTTAAGAACCCAGATGGCAGTGTGTTAAAGGATTGGCTACAGTAGACCTTAGTGGTAATATAAGACACAAGACAAAAAATGTCTTGAGAACCCAGGAATGTGCCACAAAAGTGAAAGTGCAGAGAAAGGAATGTTAATGAAGTGATAAGTAACAGTGTCGCAGTGAAGGGAGCTGCTAACTGATAACGCAGCCATTAAAAACAGCTTGCTCGGTTTCATCCAATACTGCTTAAGAGACACATTATCTAACTACAGACTGTTAAATGCATTACTGTTATCAGAACAGATAAAGTATAGCAGTGAAACATTTTGAGTGTCACAGCCGCCCCTTCTCAATGGTTTGGACTTTACAACAGTGATATGTGATTTCTGTGAATACACTTACTAGTTATGGAACTATGAATCAATCTCGCTATCCTTCTTGGTCAAGAAGTATATAACTTGCCTACCCAAGGAAATATTAGCCCCTAACCTGAGTTAGTGCACAGTTATTAACAGCCCTTGACAACACAATACAATGATATAGAGGTATTCAGGCTATTTGTCAGAGCCATGCCATGAGGGCTTGCCAAGGCAGACAGGCACGCAGAAGGCAAAGAGGTAGCAGATTGTGTTCTCAGAACTTCTGTGACTAATGTAATGTAAAATGAAGTGGGCTTAAAGGGTAAAACCTCTCAATTTAGGTAATCCGATATGCTATTCTTGCAGCCCGGGAAAGTCCATGTAGAACCTAAGAAGGTAGGTCTGTGTTAAGAAGACTAGAGGCTTTTATGCTCAATACCGTATTGCTTCTGTGCTTTAATCCTAATTGCTGCGTGAGTGTGTATAATGAGGATGTTACATACAGTTACCTGTGTCCCCATATACAGTGAAAAACAGCTACATGAAAAAACACAGTAAAACAACATGACTCATTAGCTATACTGATAAACCAATCAATATTAACTTATTGCTGACTGGTATTGGTATAGATCTCAGCAGATAAGTAACAGGAAATGACAGTTTGTCCACCAAATGGCAGTGAAAAGTTTATTTTTCAGCTGTAAAATGTCTTACTATGTACATATCTTAGTCAAATCTATGGGATCATCAAGATTCTTTATGTTTAAAAACTGTCCAATTTTTTTAACTCTCAAATATCAGCCTGCCTCAAATAAAACAAAATAAAAACTTGCTATCCTTAGCTTTGTATACTGTGCTGGGCTTTAACAGACTAGTTTCTGGTGCACTTATGCTTTTTGTTACCTTGTTGTGTTATAATTGCTTCCATTGTCTTCCTCACACGTAAGTCGCTTTGGATAAAAGCGTCTGCTAAATGACTAAATGTTAATGGAAATATCCAGTCTCAGTCAGGCTATACATGTGATATTTGGGGGATAAAATCTACAGTCCCGTTTATGAGCAAAAGGCATTCTAATGTTCATCCAAAGCTAACATGAGGCTTCAGCAGTCTGTTTTAGACACATTAAGTGGGTATCTTACAAAGTTGCACTCTTTTTAGTACATTTCCTCTTTGTGTTACTGCCCGTCCACTGCAGCTCAGCAAGGAAACACTGTCCAGGGAAACACAAAGAGGGAATGTTGTACTAAACAGACTAACTTTGGAATTAGGGCTGGGCAAATCAGCTGAACTTTAGGATTTTGTGCCACATCACTTTCGCTGGAATCGCTTTAGGAAAGGATCCCTTTACAGCCAGGTGGAATGATTACACCGATTAAGAGCCTTTTCATTCATTGTACATGTGGGAGTGTGAAAAGACAGTTAAGACAGAGCTGAAAATTTGTGAAGCTATCCTTTTAATTTAACTCTGACAATTATTTTATCTAAGCATTTAATACACATAAAAGTTAAAACTGGATTGTATATACTGGGATGTAATTTTGTACCTCAAAACCATGTGGTTTGGAAGTGAAAACTGATTACTACACACTGATTAGGATAGCATTAAACCACCTGACAAATCAGGGTTCTTCCTCACACTGATGCTAAAAACCTATAAACAAAATGTCCTTTATAAAGCAGCCCTGCCCATTGATTTACATCATTGCCTTCAATGGACTAATACAACCAGAGATATTACAGGGATAGTCAACTAAGTATAAAAAGATATGGCTAAATCTGTAGTCAAATTCCTGTCATCTCAAATTATATATCATTTATTGCCCTATACACATGTGAGGAAAAGAATAGATTCCGTATATTTTCAGCCTTGGTGCGAACACAGCCTTGGGGGTCCCGTAAATAAACTCCTAGCCTGTGTATATGATATAAATGTGTGGCACGCCTGTGATGCTTGTGTAGGATTTCAGGCGCATGCAACACATGTGTAGCATCGGGTCCAAGAGTGTGATTTAATGAAAGATTCCTTTGCCTGGTGCATAGTATGGGACACACCCGCTCTCATTAACAGGGATCAGGACGGGAACGTGGAACATGTGCCGTTTCTTTATGGAGGGCTATTGAGTTTCTACTCCCGTTCTACTAATAATAAATGGCATGACAAACTTTCTCTCCAGAACAATCATCGGTTGTGTCCCCCTTGTGTTGTCTTTAAAAAGGCCCTGGAGACACACAAAAGTATCATACGTTTTTCGGGTTATGTTTCTCCAAAACTATTAATTAAGAAGTATATTAAAGTGTTCACAATGCATGCATCTCCATCGCCTTGGTCACTATCCAACACTTAGTCTAATACAATCCAGTGAACCCTTTACTTTCTACACAGCTTTGCCTGTGACAGTGAGTAGTCTATATGTTTACTTGACACTTTATGGATTACAATTCGTAAGGCCCATGACTCCCAGTCCAGTGAGGAAGCACATTCCAGTGCAAATACCTATGAATTTCCCCAACAGTAGAATGTCTAAGTGTGCAAACCTATCCTTTTAAAAACCAGTGAGGACAAATAAGCAACAATGATCTGCCTCAGCTTGTTACAAGCACTGGTGCAAAATAGAGAGGGAAAAAAACCTGGGGTCTTTCTTCCTGTGTGTATTCAGAGTAAATGCAGCATGTCAAAAGGGGGATTTATTACGTCCCCAAAGAAAAACATTCTCCCGAATGATGAAAACATGATTGGGCGACCTGGGTAGCCCAGCCTAACTTCTGCTCCACTGTCACAGTAATTACCCTTGGAGCCCTGTGGCATCCGACCTTGGTGAGAAGAGCCACAAATATCAACAAAAGACACATTTTGAGGCGAAAGGGATGCGACCTAGGAGAGCCGAGCTCCCTGTCCATCACTCGGAAGTGTTGTGAATGGCTACAAAGGCCCCCAGAGTGAGACTTTGTTGAATTTGGACGTTGCCAAGAGCGAATGCCACAACGCCATGCCAAGTATTAGGGAGAAGACAAGAAAATCCCCCTACACGTTGAGAAATATCAACAAAGCTGCAGCATAAAGGCCACATTCACGAGCACACAAAGCCATTGGGGCTGGATGGTATAGGGCTAAACGGAGTGTATTATGTTGCTCTGATGCCACAAGGTCTGAGGCAGAGGTGGAAGTTAGGCCTCTGCTTTACATTCCAAGAAAAGGGGCACACAACCGTGACTCTGGGGGAAAATACAGTT
The DNA here is from genome assembly GCA_011952105.1 of Coreoperca whiteheadi. Classification (NCBI taxonomy): domain Eukaryota; kingdom Metazoa; phylum Chordata; class Actinopteri; order Centrarchiformes; family Sinipercidae; genus Coreoperca; species Coreoperca whiteheadi. Next base: position 24,419,683 of record CM022488.1, read on the forward strand.
GCCATGTGCTTTAATCTATCATTCTGACTGTCATTCCATCCACTGTGCATTGCCAAGTGAATTAAAGCCACTTTAAGAAGCTCAATGAACGCCTTTTGTATCCCATTATCTTCTCGTTCCACAGCTTTGTGGGCAACGTTACGCATCACCGAATCAGTGATGTCTTGAAAGGCTGTTTGGAAAAGAAATATCCGCTCATCGGATTCACACATCCTTTGACCAAGAAGCAATGAAAGTGAAGGCGTTGACTTCCAAAATGGATAAAACGGCTCAAATTATTAGACGAGCCCATGCTAGCTAGTTGGCTCAAGCTGAAGAATTTCCTCTCAAATTTGGCAATTTAACACACACATCTACATTCCTGGACGGCATTTTGAATATTCTGATGTTGTATGGAACAATCTATGCATTGAACATGTTACTCTACATTTACACAAATAAACTGATGTATATTGACACTACATCTGATATTTTCATACTTTATGGTTGCGATTTTTAGGTCATTATCCTGAGCTCTGTGTCACACGTCTGAATTACTGAAAACTGAGAATAAACTGAAATAATGCAGTTGCTGTGAATTTGTCTGGTATTGAATGCTATTTTATTAATCTCAAAGAACTTTTGCAATGCGTAATTATTTCTTTATCATTGTAAGATCAATGGTCACAACTGTTTCTATTCCTTAATGTCTGCTCTTGCATCTGAAGTTGATACTTTTTTCCCCCTTCATTCTCTCCGTGTTTTTTTTGTTTTTTTACTTACATGATTTCTGTCCACATGTTTCTCATTAAGTAGCTGGATCAAATTATCCAATTACTGGGAGGTTTGCTGGGAAGGAGGCAGATTAGCAGAAAAGCATTTAAATGTGTGCTAAATTATTATGATATTTGCTGAAGAGAGCTGGTCTAACCTGCTGGGAGCAGCATGTGGGAGAGGTTTACCACATCAAGACAGACAGATGCAGGTAATAAGACAATCAAACTATGAATTCAGCTTACAGTAACTTAACTCACAAACAGTGGTTTATCATCTGAATCCCCTACATATCATCGTCAAGATAAATACGCTGCAGCATCCTCTGCCCAGACTGTTGTGTGGAGAATCGGTGGTCTATTTGAAGAAGCTTCCTACTCTGAAATAAAATGCAGAGATGTCTGCACGAGGTCAAAATCTTGTGTGCATGGGCATTAAAAGGTAAAATGACAGGGGTTAACCTTGCTGAGGCATCACAACCCTCTCCCGGGTCAAGCACAGCCTGGGCACCTTTCCACAGAGGAACACACAGAGAGGGTCTTGTTCTGCGGCCCATGTGCAGGTCACTGCCGGCAGGTAGGAGTGAAATGATAGGCCTCCCCAGAGACACTGCACAGAGGACACACTGTTCCCCCACAGCTAAAGCAGCCACTGGAATGCAAAATGGGGCGGCAGGTAACTTTCAGTTCGCCGCATACCTTTATCGAAAATCTTCAAATCCCAGGAAAGCCCCCGCCTGCCGTCTGACACTTTGGTGCGAATTCAGATACAGGCTAGATACAGAGCTGGACTTGACAGGCATCAAACTGAAATGAGCATTAGTTTCTTAAGGAGGGATAGTCGGTGGTGTTACTCATGTTGAGCGTTTGGTCTGGCAAACAGCTATTTAATATTGCGTTAAAATGGTTGTTATAGTTTCCATCATGTGCAACATTAAAGATAATTCTACTCCTAGTGAGCAATTCATAAAAAAACAAAAATTTTAAAAACACCTTTATGTCTCATTTTAAAAAACATTTAGCATACCACCTTACACTGTAGTTTACATTCAGGCACACGGACAATGGAGCCTGTTCTCATGTAGATACGAGCTAATTTGTGCAAAATATCTGTGAATTATTTTTTAAGTGAAAAAAAAAGCAGAGAATTCTAAACAAACTCACAATCTAATTTCATAATATCCAAATCCCAAACCACTACTAGCAAAATCAAAGTGAAGGAAAACCAGTCATCACACAATATTTTAACTAACCAATTTTTTTACACTGGATGAAATAACTGGTGGTGGAATGGTCAGTAACATGTCAAAAGGTAGTAATGCTGATCCCACTTTGACCTTATTGTTTCAGTTATCCAAATCAACAAAACCAAACCAATGCTGCTTCGTACACAACCGTAAATGGTGGCTGCTCCCAGCACAGGAACTAAAACAAGCCAACTGCTCACTTCCTGCCCAGTGTGAAACAGCGGGGAGCCAAAGTACACAAGCAATAGTAAAGAAAGTCAACTAAACAATTAGCAAGCCAACGACAGCAAGACATTTTGCTGCGATGTTGGTGGACCAAACAAGAGCTGGACACCACTGGTACTGGACTTTCATTCAACAACCAGAAAGAGGACTCTGGACGCATGTGTTGCACTGTATCTGCTAGATAGACATGTACGTAGATAGTTCTTCGGTAAAACATGAGCCATATAAAACTATTTGCTCTCTTTCTGCCCTCTAATGGTCAAAAATTGCTAAATACTGCTTTATATTCAGTGCTAACTGATATGATAAACATTCAGCCAAATTGGTCAACATGTATAAGTCCCATCCACTCTTACACTCAAATATGGACAAATAAAACAAGGTGATTCATTATTCACATAAGTCTTTAGATTGTGTTTCACACTCTTGACCAGTGACTTTTATTTTTGTTTTGTTTATTTACATTGGCTATCAGCTGTTCTGGGATAATGTGCTGGGAGTGGATGCCCAAGGTTTTATATGGGTGGTTAGTGCAAGCTTTTGGGATTTGATCAATACAGAAGGAGGGAACCAAAACAATGATCTGAGCATGGCTAAAAACTATCCATCCATCCATCCATCTTCTTCCCCTTATCCGGAGCCGGGTCGCGAGGGCAGAACTAACAGCATTTTCACATTATGAAGTGCCATTTTTAGTTGTAATGTAAAAAAACACAAATGGCGATTTTAAGTTAAATGAAATCAGACAATGTTACCCAAGTATACATTCTAAATATTATTTAAAATAAGAAAGCCAAATCCAGTATTAGTATAGTATTCTGTCCCTGACAGGGTAAGCTGTGCCAGCCCAATGGTATAATGCATAATCTTCATTTAATGCCAGTATTGTGTCACGTGTCTTTGCTGTTACATTGTGCAATGAGATATATTTTGTTATGAATTGGCCCTATATAAATAAAAACTGAATTGAATTCTTCTGTCAACTATCTGTCAGCCCATGTACTGCCATTAGCCTATACAACAAACCCTAGATGCAAAACACACAGCGCACATTCTTCGTGAAGCCTATTCAAGACCCCCGCATCTGGTTCAAAGTCTTGGCTGTGTACTTTGGTTTTACATGAGGGTTTTACTTTGTGGCCGATCGTTATCGCCCTTCAAAGTCCTGCGCCATGGGCCTCCCTGAGCGCTGCTGACAGGAGCAGCCAGACTCTCTTCTTCACCAAGGGCACAAACCACAAGCATCACGCATACACCAGGAGCAAATACCACAGGAAGCAGTTTCTCTGCACCTGAGCGTAGCTCCGACACAAACATCAGCATGTTAAAAAAAAAAGCAAATGGTATGCAAAAGGATGCTAGGGTAAGCACAGCATTTGGCAAGATAAATAAGCTCCAGAGAAACAACGCCATTCAGCACAAGAGGCATTCTACGCACAACAGTGCCTTCAAGATAAATCAGTGAACAATTATAGCGCTTGGTGAGTCAAATTCTGATTACATAAACTGTGTCTCAACCTCAGCCTCCTACAAGCTTCTTCTAAAATGTTCCTTTTAAAAATCAACCCTAACCCTCAAACGAATGCTGATTGTTTATATCCACTTGGCTACATCACTCGAGTGACTAGTTTCAACACTTTAGCACCACTTCATTACATCAGCCACAGCTCTGCTGGCAGAGTCGGGGCATTCGTTTCCCACAGCTCTCCATGTGCCCACAGCCCCCCACGCCTCAGTGCCAGCTGCTTGTCTGTGCCACCAGACAAGTCAGCGTATCCGGGAAAAGTCACCCGAGATGGCCAGAAGTGTCTCTTGAGTGTTACTTCCCAGCAGCACAGGAATTACACTGGTTAATAACACAGTATATGTCTGTGCTGCGGTGTGCAATAATAGCCTGTGTGTGTATTACTTCGGCGATAAAAGGATTTTCCATCCACAAACGTACTATACAAAAGGTGTCATCTAGACCAATGAGTCCCAACGAGGGGTACCCCAGGGGTGCAGAATAGCCTCCCATGGACCACTATTATATTTACCAATTTATACAAATCTGACTAACCAACTTACCACCAGAGACACACCAGTAGAGGGTAAGAAAGAGGGAGAAAAAGTCAATTATTTCTATTGCATCAGTACATCCTACCTGTACACTGCTGATGATCCCTGTGCTTTTTGTCATGGAGTTCAAGCATGACTGAACTTGGACTTTTCAGAGTTGCCCTTGGCAGTCATTATAGTGAATAGTTTACCTCATTCACTCACAGAAGCAGTGTTTGAATGCCTAATGTCAAAGCAGGTATTAGACACACAATATAGGCTACCTGGATTGATGGTTGTGTACAAGCTGTTTCTAACTTGTGTAGCAACCACTGGCTACATTCAGGTCTTCCATTAAAACATGCTTATTACTACTGCTGATTGGCATGTGTGTGCTTTCAGAGGACTTTCCCTTGACTCAGTACACTTTTTGTTTAGTGTCTCAAGTGGAACCAAAGGTCGGGAATTCTACCTGAACATAATTATAGTAAATTGGGTTATAAACATGTCCAGTCTGCAGTGAAAACTACCTGCGCAACCACGCAGCCCCGTTTGGACAAGCAGCTCGTGTTTTGACGCACGCATTTGCCACCCGCGCGTTTCTGGCGCCAGCAGCAGGTCCTACCTTTTTCAGGCTCTCTTTCTTCGCCTCCTCCTCATGTTGGTGAACAGGCATTTGCAGAAAGTCCTCTTCACAGCAGACGAGGCTCACTGTGCATCCCATCCGAGCAGGTCCAGAGCGCGCAAGTCCCATTCACAACTTCGCAACCCCTTGGTTCCCTTCTCTCACGCCTCGGCCGCAGGTACCTACTGGGACTTCATTCGGCCCAGACAGGCGACAAAACGTGCGCACAGTCGGTCTGGCATCACTGCGTTGACAGTCGAGCACTAAAAATAAGTTGTTGTTTTTTGTTTGTTTGTAGAAGTTCCGATGAGCTTCCCGCACTTGTTTTCAGACACCGTGCACTACCTGACGGCCACACACAGGTGAGGTGGCTTCCCACTGGAGACAGACTGTGGAGGAGGACAGACAGGTAGCCTGCAGCGCGAATGGTCTCTCTCGCTCTCTCTCTCTCTGTCTCTCTCATCTACACATTCGTGGTTTCATATGGTTGTGTGATTGGTGGCTCAGGCTGTCACTCAAAAGTAGAAGGGATCGATTGTTTAATAGCCTACACGTGCAAACATTTTAACACCCCCCCCCCCCCCAACCCCCAACTAGAACAGAATTTCCCAATATGCGCGTTTTTAATGATTTGGTCCCAGACCCTGCAAAAAGAAAAGAACAATTTTCTCATAAATGACCTCCACTGCCAGCCACTTCACCGAACCACTGGACTGAGATCGGTCGTGGCACAGTGCAGCAGTGCAGGAATCCCTATGGTCTGAACAGCACTGGTGAAGTTCAAGGGCTTTGTTATTTTCATGCCATTATGCCGCCACCTGCTGGGCGATTTGTGGAGCAGTAGTCAGAAGCAATACTATCCATTTTCTATAGAGCTACATTCATCTAAGTTCTATGTTTAATTAAAGTTAGTTTTTAAAAAAACCTTTTTGTGTTTCTATTGCGTATAAAGATATAATCCAAGCTTTACGAAGGTGCATCACTATCATTATGATTATTATTGCCATAAAATGCTGTTGCCCCCATTGCCAAATGAGTCTTTAGTCTACTGTCTAACATTCATTCAGGACTAATACAGATAGAAACAAGGAGGAGGAGACCGTCATACTACACTAAGTCACTCTTGACATGACCACAGACTTTCTACCTTTCTTTCTAACCTTAATCAGGTACGTTTTTATTTCTAAGTATTGCCCTTAGGTCATCGTACTTGTGACGCTTACACATAGATATTGCAGACACGGCTACTTAAAAGAATATCGTCATTAATCTGAATCCAGGCTGTGCAGAAACATAAAATATTAATCTTGCTTTTTAGGCCAGCAGGTTGGCAGCAAATTAGAAAAGGTGAGAACCCCATGGCATGGCTAGAGACTGCTGTCACAGCGGATTTTTTTACTTGTCAAACACAGGTGTAACTGATAAAATTTACTACGGCTGGAGTCCATTTAGGTGATCCAGTGACAGGGCACACCAGAATGGAACAGACCCATTGTAAAAGGTATTATCTACACCTGTGCTTTTCTACCAAAGGTCCAGTGCTTTCAGAAAGGAGTTGTTCTTGTTGTTAAGTTGTATTCATTTCTTCAGGTGAATTACCGGTTATGTTATTTATTAGTATGTACTCCGTCTTGATGTGGGTTTTCAGTAAATATAGAGTGTGTATAGAGTGTTGTGTACACGACAGTGGCATATTTGTTCACAACAGGGTATTATCCACCGTCTTTAAAATGTTGCCCTCAAACTCACTGACTCTTAGAGTATTTTGTGGAACTCACAAAAGAGGGGCCCGTCTAAAATAAGGAGTGGAGGGATGCAGTTTCTAGTAAACCACATTCCTAGGCTCCATCTATTAGTGAATAAGGCTTGCCGCTCTTGTTTAACCCATGTGTCCCATTCATGTCACTGGAGTCGCTGCAGAATTTATAGCTTCATAAATCTGTAGTTTAAAAAAAAAATAAAATCGATTCATGTGTTCATGCATACAGCAGTGAAAGAGGTTGCTCTGCAGAGGCATCAGGTTACTGATTTAATTCATTCAACGTCTTTATTTTCAGATCAGCAGTGTCATTTTTAGCAATGAATACAAAAGATACAAGGCTTTATTGGGCTATACAGAGTAAAAGGTGATAATATAATTTTACTCTTTATTACAAGTAGAAGCTCAGACCATTTCATAAAAAGTAAGTTTCCAGGAAATCCATGTAACCACATCATTACTCTGTTTTCTCATTTCTTATCTCATACTTAGAAATGCATGATGTGCATCTATGCATCCTGCAGGGTCTTGTCTGTGTGAACAAGGACGACTTGTTATGTCGAACCAGTCTGCAAAAGCAGATCAAGCTGCCTTTCCACTTCCTCTGTCCACAAAGTGTAGGGATACCGGCTGGTCTGGTATCAGAACAGAGCGGTTGATGCATTTCAACTCTCCCATTGCAGGGTTTGGTTTGATTTCAAACAGCCTGATTACCTGGAGGGAAAAAGAAAGCATGGAGTTACTGACATCCCTTTCTTATTAGACCTGGCTGAATGAGGCCATGCCAACACTCTGGCCTCCCGGGTTTTTGCATTAACTACACGGAAGGTTGTTGCTGGATCATTTTAAGTGAGATTTTTGCCCATGTGATTCATGGCCGACCTGCCAATTGGTGGCAGAGCGGTCGTCCACCTATCGGAAGGTCGGCGGTTCGATCCCAGCTTCCCCCAGCCATGTGTCGAAGTATCCTTGAGCAAGATACTGAACCCCAAATTGAGAAATTCTGAAATCCAGAAGCTGCGCCTTCGGTGCGTGAGTGTGTGTGAATGATTAGTTACTGTACATTTACATTTACATTTAGTCATTTAGCAGACGCTTTTATCCAAAGCGACTTACATGGAACATTCAGAAACCGAAGGCGCAGCTTCGGGAGCATTGTGGGGTTCAGTATCTTGCTCAAGGATACTTCGACGCATGGCTGGGGGATCGAACCGCCGACCTTCCGATTGGCAGGCGACCGTTCTGCCACCAAGCCACGGCCGCCTGTACTGATAGGCAGTTAGCTCCTGCCATCAGTGTGTGAATGTGTGTGAACGGGGTGAATGTGATATGTAGTGTCAAAGCGCTTTGAGTAGTTGGAAAGACTAGAAAGGCGCTACACAAGTACAGTCCATTTATCATCATTCCTTTACCTCCCTACATACTGGAACATCTAGCCGCTGTAGAGACCAAAACAGGAATATTGGAGTTCAATTCGCCACAAACACAAGTGCATGGAAGCTAATATAATGCTCTGTGTCTGCGAGGATGTGTATAAAGGTAACTGTTTGCAAACACATTTGCCACAACAGCTTGTTGTTGTGCTAATATGTCATTTGTTTTTCCGCTGCCCTCATGTGGCCAAAAACGAATGATGTATGACCTGCACATACAGTGGCACAACAGCAACACTTTAAATGACGCCTCCTCCCTAAAGAAAATGAAGACTAAACTATTCAAGAGTTAACAACTCAGTGTAAAGCAGTATCTCTTTTGAAATGCTACAAAATACTGTTGTCTTACTCTTGGCTGTTCAAGCAAACCTATTTCAGTCTTTGACTCCAAACATTAAAGGCCCTGAAAACTTAATCTTCAAAATCCATTTATGACTTTGAGCGGTGGGATCCTAAACTACATGAATACATTTTCTGCCAAAATTACTAATCTAAATTGATTTTGTCACACTTCTTCTGTGCTCTTCTGTTTTGAAGTGGGTGGGGCTCAGTTGGCATGTAGCAACATTTTAATGCTCAAACACAGCCACACGGTCCTGATGAAGCAGATCAACTGAGTTTCTTTGAGTTAATAAATAATACCTGAAGATTGTATTTAATTTTTTTTACCTTCATGTTGCTTATTTAGTCATGAATATTTAATGTTATGGAGAAATATTTAAGATTTGAAGCCAAATTTCCAGGGGCTTTACAAGGAATATTCTTTTGCTGTGCGAAAAAACATAAACGACCAAATAAAAATGGTTATCTTTTAATTTGAGTGATTAGGAACTCTGACTTTCCGTCCACTTTCCTCCAACATCTGTGCCTGGTTTCAAAGCAGTGTTCTAGCATCAAGCTTGACATCAGATTCATGTGTATTCAGTAGATGTCGCAAGGGGGTTTTCCCACTTGTCACTTACCCGAAACAGAACCATGTACATCTCAAGCTCCGCAATCCGGCGACCGACGCAGCCTCGCACTCCGAAGCCAAACGGGATGGAGCCAAAAGGGTGTGGCCTCTCGCGGCCGTCACGGAGCCACCTCTCCGGCTTAAATGTGAACGGCTCTGGGAACGCGTCCTCATCGTGACTGATGGCATAGTGACAAAGCGTGAAGTCGGTCTGGAGGAACAACAGTGAAGAGATAAAACACTGAAACCTTGATCTGATATGAAACCCTGATCCAATGTATTTGTTTTGTTGCAGGGTTTTTTAAGTTTCAGAACAAAACGGCCTTACTTTTAATATTATAATTAGCAGGACTAATACAAGTTATAGTTAGGGAAATCAATGCCAATACTTTTAAACGTCTACTACTAAACGTTACAGGGTTTTCTCTTTGAAATATATTGAAGATATTAATACAAGTACACAGAAAACAAGTGCAAAAAGTCTAATAATGGTGAAAAAAAAGCAGACCCACTTTCTTTGGAAACTGATATCCACCAATAGCAACATTCTTTTCTGTAATCACCCTTGCATTTATAGGAACCACAGGGTACATCCTGCAAAACAAGAATGAATCATTTCATTTCATTTGGTTTAGGCTGGTGCTTGATGCCGGCCGGCGCATGAGGAGTAAGAATGTAAACAGACAACGTGTGAACTTTTATGATACAGATCACCTTCCCAGTATCGTGTTTACACATGTCTTTGCTTCACTGGCGGCGTCTCTGGAAGCTGAACACCAGCTGTCATAACACCATAACCCCTCTAACCACCCTCACCTCAGCGCTTCCTTAATAACAGCCCTTAAATACGGAATTCGCGTGAACTCCGCAGCAGAGAGGTTCTGGTCGGCTGGCACCAACGTGGACACTTCTTCGTAAAGTCTGTCCTGGATTTGAGGGTGGGTGGACAGCAGGTGCAAGGTCCATGTGAGGGTATTGGAAGTCTTGACAACAAAAGAATGTCAGTAAGTAAAACAGGCAGCGAGATGCATACCTGTAAAAATATACACCTCAATGCATATACAGAAGAAAAATGTGGAATTTGAGTAGCAGCCCTGCAGCCCAGTTTATAGTTTGACATTTCAGAATGGGGGAGATTTCTTGAGGCGTTTTCGCCTTCTTATTCTACAGCTTAAAATGTAAAAGACACAGAAAAATAGGGAGACAAAATAACATGCCACGTCCAAACCCAAGACACCGATTTAACAGTGTGTACCACAGTCAACTGAGCCGCCGCAACGCGTCGTTTTTATAGTGGACTTTGGCTTTTAAAAACCTAGCTTGACTCTGGGGGTGAGCGCAAAAAGAAAAGGAAAACATTCTGCAGGGATCGTAGGGATACAGTATTACATTTACCGTGTCCACTCCAGCTAATAGAAGCTCAGCGATGCTGCCGTACACATCTTTAGTGCTCATCTGAGTGTTTGAGAGGAGGTATGTTAGGTATTCGCCCTCCACATCCTGGTTGTTGTCCACACGCTGTTGAATGGCCTCCATCTTCTTGTCAATCAACACTTTAGCTAAAGTAAGTGCAGAAATTGTTTCATTTCAGTATTCGCATAAATTAACCCCATGTCTCATAAAGTTTAAAAGTCTAACAATTCCCACTTCTAAAGGTAAATAGTTTGACTTTAGGGGGAATTTTGCTTTTTTTTTTGTGCAATTTCTTGATTGATACCACTCTCATGTCTGCTAAACATGAAGCTATATCTAGCAGGGCGTTAGCTTGGTTTAGCATAAAGACTGGAAACAGCTCTGTCCAATGGGAACCCAATTTACACCTCTAAAGCTCAACAATTAACATGTCATTGTTTAATCCATACCAAAAAAAAAAGTGTAAAAACAACACAGTTGTAACTGGGGGGTTATGCGTGGGTAGGCTAACCATCTGATGTTATCAGTCTTCTCATACACTGGCAAGAAAGCGAATAAGTCTGTCTCCATTTCTCAAAATGTGGACCAACAGAATAGCGGGAGCAGTACTTGTTGACGTAGTGATAGTAGCACTAATGGAAGCAGCAGATCCATAACAATGAAAATAAAGACCCAGGTTTAAACTACAACCTAACCAACCCCTCAGCTGTCACTCTGCTGTGTTTCTCTCCTTTCCAACTCACCAAAGTTGAAGATGCCGTCCCAGCCTGCAATGAAGCGCCCCCAGTAGGGCAGTAGCCTGTAGCTCCACTTGGGCGTCAGCGCCACAGCGAAGTTGTTGGAGAACATCTGGGCGATGGCGTTGATGAAGTCTTGCGTACCTGCGGGGATTTTCTTTTCCAGACACCCAAGCCTTGTCTCAAACAGTATGGAGGCAATACCTGAGTGGCAAAGGTTAAAATTTTGCATAAGAATAAGAAATGATCAAGGCCCTATCTGCAAAATTGTGATCCCTTAGGTCTAGTTGAACTCAGAAAGTTATAAAGTAACAAAAAAGCAGCCAAAATGCAACCATATTATTTAATTTCTAATATTTCATTCATCAATACCAGAAAACAGAAAAAACCTTTTGATTTGAATTGAACCATTCATTTTAATCAATGCATAGGATTTCAATATAAATGCCCAATGCACTTGATTCAGCACTCAGCACTACCCAAGCCTGCAGTTTGAACTCTCCTTCAGGTTTTCTACATACCCTCTAGGGAGAAACAATAGAGCTCATTGGCAGTATTGGTCACCAAATCTCCTGTGGGGCTGCACTGACGCAGGTAGTAGATCCTCTTCACGAAGTCCGTAACCACGTCATTGATAATGCCACCGTACTGTGCAGAGTCCTTCGGATGCAGCATGCGCTTGTTCAGCACCACCCTCAGTTTATACCACTTCTCCCCCTCCCTGGGAACAGAAATACAGTCACAATAAGGAACAAAAATGGGTGGGATTTGCATTTTCCCATGTTTGAGATATGAATGCCAAATCTGAATATATGCGACAGTCAAAACCCAGACACCAGAGAGTAGTTGTGCCCAATGTTGTCGTATCCGCATTGTGGCAGAAGGAAGAGATTGAAGGACTAAGCTATTGTGCCTATGTAGGCCTACCTGATGCCTAAACCCTTCAGTACCGTTTTATAAATCCAAGTACACTCTGTGTGTCCTGACCCACCATATTGATGAAAACCACCCGAGCTAAAACCAGGGTAACTGGCACAAACACCGGAATAAAGGAATTATGGCAACTGGTCCCAGCCAAGAGTTAATCTAGCACGCAACCACCGTAAAACAGCAAATTGTCCTTTTTATGCTTTGCTTATCGAGTAATTAATGAGCTTTAGAGGTACTGGTAGGCCGATTGTTACCTTGTTACCTTTGAACAGAGCCAGGCTAGCTGTTTCCCTGTTTCCAGTGCTTTTTCTAAGCTTAGCTGATCAGCTGCTGGCTGTAGCTTCATATGACTGTTGGGGATTTTAAACACTAACTTTCCAGTCTGAGAGCAATCTCTTTAATGCTAGCCAGTCACAATAAATCCATCCCACCCACATGACAGGACTTTGTTACGTAACTATTTCCAGTTTTACAAGTTACAGTTAGACATGGGCCAGTGGTAGCAGGGGAAATGGGAATGGAGCATTGCTGTGCACACTACACAGTATTTGGCAGTCTTACTCTGTGAAAGGCCCATAGCCGAATCCTCTCAAATCGCGATACTCTTTCCACATGGACAGATCTCCTCGGCAAGGGAACTTTTCATCGTTCCTCATGAGTTCCTCCAGCAGCTGTGGAGTGTTCACGGACACTGACTTTAGTCCGTTTCTGTATATGGGCCCGTATCGCTGTTTCTCATAGATCTGATGGTAGTGAATGCAACATAGATGAGTTAACAGAGAAACCTGTGTGTAAGCAATCTCATAAGCATGCTCCATAACGGCCTTTAACATGTTAAAATCAACAAAGTTTGAATGTCTGCCCCATCAATCAAATGTATTAGGTTCCTTTGCACGTGTATAAAGCTGATGAAAAGACATCACATGTGAGCAAATAAGAGCGTGACTGAATGCTATTCACCTCACCGTAGTTCTGCAAAGCGGGCAAACTGAGACTAACTTTTGTTATCTGGAGGGTGACTATGGGAACAAAAGCAATGTAACCAGCCTGACATTTTCTATTATGCATTTTCGCTGGGTACAAACACAATCCCCAGTAACACACCCTAACCCTTCCAATAATTGATCAAAATTGTCAGCAGGTCATATAGAAAGCATGCAGCATTTTTACATGCAGATTAAAACAAGAATCACTGTGGCATAGACCTGCTGAATATGTATCTGCATCATCTACTGATTCATGCAAAGCCAGGCGTACCTGTAGCTCATGCAGATGGTTGTAGAAACCCTGAAACACCATTCTGTAAATCATTTCCAAGAAGCTGACATGTGGGAGGTCCTCCACTGTCCGAGGCCTGTCCTGGAAGACAGGGAGGGTCTTTGGTGGTGAGGAGGAGCTTCCCATTCCCCCGGAGCAGACCCGGGGCAGAGCAATAGGGCACGGCAGCAGCCAGCTGCCATTCTTCTGCGTCACACTTCGGGAAAGCCATGCAGCCATGACGAGGGCAGAACAGCAAATACACCAGGCTCCTGTTACATCTAAGAGACTAGCTGAGCAAGGAGGGGCCAAGCCTCACAGAATGTTTAACCCTTCTGGCACAGCTCTCAAGGATTAACCAAGAATGCTAGTTAAACCAAAGGGATTATAGAGAATATAAATAAGTGAGATGACATATACATTAGCTCACATATCCGATATCGCAAAGATAAGCTAAAACAAGAGATTTAACTACACAGTAACTTGCTCAAAGAATTAAAGCTTGTTGCTTTTCGAGTCTGGAAGAACCTCCCTCAAAGTCTCAGCGAAGCCAAATCAGTTTGTTGTCTTTGGCTATCTCTTGATTATATAAGAGCTGGGCATCTACTTGGAAAGAACTTGTCTGCTTCAAATGTAAACATAAGTGGTATTCCCACAGTACACATCCAGAAAAGTAGCCAAATACTTATTGTAGTTGTGGGGTTTTGGCCCGACATTAATAATAACAACTAGAAAAAGCTTCAATTTGTGAAGAAACTGTAAGTGCTTGCTGCTGACATTTCGCAGTTGAAACATAGAATATAGTTGAAATACTGAAACAGTAAATGTTGCAGTTGAAATGGAAGTGCTGAAAGAAGTTGACGTTCGGTTTAGGTGTGAGCACCCGATGAAGTTGAAATGTTGAAGAGAAAGCAATAAAAGCAGCTGAACTGTCAGTTGGTATGTTAGCACTGAAAGCAGTTGAACTGTCAGGTGACGTGTGAAAGCAGTTGAAATGAGCCCTGAACCAACTAGGAAACACTGCCTTTGCTGTTAGTGCAGCAGTCTCATGGAATAATTAGCAACGTCACCTAAAAATCTAAACATTTACACCCTTCTGTGACGTTAAAACCATTCTTAAAAACCATTCTCCGCCTGCCTGCGTTTGCTTTCACCGAGCCTGTACCTTGCTTACTGTCAGTTTCGCTCTGTTTACGTGTGCTCAGCCAACCTGCGCTGTATAAATGCAGGTTAAATAAAAGCGTTTGACCCAATGGTGAAAAATAAGCAGTTTTCTTATTTCTGTTCACCGATCACACAAACCATGAACGGCATCAGACAACACAAACAGCTTAGATTTACCTTGTTGTCACGTTAGTCTGTGCATTAAAAGACCTGGCAAACCATTCGATAGGTCATAATAGTCCAAGAAGGGGAGAATGTGCCTTTCGCATCAAGGAAAGCACTTAAAAGAAATGTATGTATTTGGTATCCATCATATACTCTATGGCGGCAATGCACATCTGTCTTATTAATACCATAACTTCAACTGGAAATGTTTCTTATGTTTCTCTTTATTCAGTAATCTCTAAGTCTCCAAACACCTTCCAGTCTAGTCAGTCTTTTATTTGGGTAACATTGTCTATAGATCCGGCAGGGTCCATTTTATGCAGCAGAAAGTGTCCTTGCACCTGGGCAGCGCTGATCTCAGAGTGGGTGGCCAACGCACGCTCCGCAAACCGCTCTGCTTCAGAGGCCGGCTCATCTGGGTAGAACCGCTGGAACATCTGCGTAAGCTGCCAGTGCGTGCAATGGCCGATGTAATGCTTCAGATCAACACGGCCGGGTCGGATCAGTGCTGCGTCTAACCTGCGTGCAGAGATTGGCAGTTAAAGTCACTGAAACTCCCCAGTGAAATGTCAAAAAGCACACATTTAGGTAGCCATTAAGTAGGTTGTAATGACCATTTTTAAAAGCTATTAATGTAACTTAGTAATTAGATGTAATAATAGTTTAAAGTTCACTTTAACTTTAAACTAGTTTAAATATTTTTAAAGCTGCATTACTTGATTTTTTTTTTTTGGCCACAAGGGGCAGCATGACAAGCTGAAAACATAACATTGATATATTACCATCTTATAAAGTTGTGAACAGCAAATGCGTTAGCAGACTGTTGTGGGTTCATCACTACAAGTGACATCACTTAATTCATTGTTAATATAAAAATATCTGATGCAGCTTTAAGTTTTTGTTTTCATTTATTTATGTTTAATGGATTTCACCTCAGTTTTAGTTTTATAGTCTAGGTAGTTTTTTTTTAATTTGGTTTCAGTTTTTTATATAATTTACAAAGGTGTACATGATTGGTAGAACTGACCTAGGAGCAGCTTTGTAAAGGGTTCATTAACCAAATAGGGTCTAGCTGCTGACCTTCTGTGATGTTGCTGGGGAACCTTTGTGGATGTCTTAATTTTTTTTAAAACATGATGATCACTAAGATTAGCAACATAAAATAAAAACCCAGTGTATACTTGCATTTCAAGACAAAAACCAAAGTTTTTTTGTCTGCTATTTGATTTTTGCCCTCAAGTTTTACTTCAGTCGAAGTCCTTCCTAGTTTTGTGAGTGCTGTGTTCACAAATTCTCTTTGAACCGTACCTCTCAATGAAGTTGGTGGTCATAAAAACTATTCTGGCCTCAGATGAAGCCACTCCGTCCAGAGAATTAAGCAGGCCACTAAAAGTCAGTCTTCCCATTCCCTGGTAGGCCAGAGGGTCTGGGAGACAAAGAGAAAAGGGATTTTAAAGTCACCCCCAAAACAGAATGAAACACACAGTCTGTGTGAACAACCGCCGCTTTACAAGTTACCAGAGTTGTTAAATCTACCTCTTCTACACCCAACAGTATGAGTTGATACATAGCTCATGAGTTACTGTGAATAGAGGGACAAAAATCTAATTTCTAATCATATTGGTAAAGTAAAAGCCCAATATTATAGTTCAACTTCTTCTTTATGTTAACATTTGTTTATGACAACAAAATCCCAAACCACTGGCCCTTCTTTGCTACTTACTCTCTGTGGGAAGCAGGTCGCGGCTGACAAAGGCTGCATCCACATCCTCCAACAATATGATGCTTTGCTGCGGAGCCACGCTCAGGAGGTGGTTCAGACGGTCATCTGAAAGGGTTCGGTCACTCAGACTCATCAGGCAGATGCTGTAGCCCAGCTCGCCTGCCAGTGCCGTGCTGAAATGGTCACAAAGATGGCGATGAAAGCGCTTGACAAGCAGTCTGTCTTTCAATCACGCAGGTTCTAAACAGGACGGGGAGGCATGTCAAGGCACACTCACATGAAGCTGCTTTTTCCGCACCCCGGGGGACCATACAGCAGATATCCTCTTCTGTAGGGGATGCCTGCATGGACAAAAAAACATTAACAGTCACGACCACAACAGAATAACTACATATTCTACCGAATTTGGCTTTTCAAAAAAGGCCATTTAACCAAAAAAAATATTATTTTTTTTGGGGCCATTCCTGCTATTTTGCATGTTTTAGTTTTTAACTCCAAATTGTACATATTTGACATCACTGCTACCATTTCCCAAGCATACTACATTCCAGGATGCCATTGGTTTCAGCTTATTCCAGTACAGATGTTGATTTTCTCGGTTTAATTTTTACGCTTTGAAAGGTCTGCTGAAGTGATGCATTCAAGTGCATGTGGGAAACGGCACTTGCACAAGACTCCAAAACATTTGGGCAACTGCCTCTCTCAATTCTCAAATTTTAAGATGTCAAAGTTTCATTGAACGAGACCAACAAGAAAGACTTTTCATAACAGAAACTGCTTCTCCCTCACAACAATAACCGTCATGATAGGAAAACATGAATCGCATAACCAGATAATATGAATTCATATGAAAACGAAACACTCAAAGACAACTTCCACATACACTGAATGAACGAGTTGGAGCCCTTGGCGAACGCCGCGGTATTCTACCTCTGTCTGTGTACCACTTGGGGTTTCCGATGAACTCCTTCACATCATCGACAATCCTCTCACCCACGCCCGCCTCCAGGACCACAGAGCTGAGGGGTCTGCGTCGCCGCGGAAACCCAAAGGGCCTCCACTCGGCACCCATGGCGGTGTACATCACTGTGCGTCCCTCTTCCTGCTTCAGAGCCAATTCTCTTGCTGCAAAACACGATTGACAACTGCTCTAAAGTGACCCGGGAGCGGTAGACGCAACACAAGCCAAGCGTTGGTCTCTGGGAGACATGTATGTGTCAGGTACACACACAGCAGCCCTGGGCGAACCTTTACCTTCTTGTAAGATGTTAAAGAAAATTTGCCTGTCTCTTCCCAAAGCGGTGAAGGTCACAGACTCCCACGGGGTCCCAGTGTGCAAATCCACCATCTGCTTCTCTCGGGTCCTCTCCACCCTGATCCACTTCCTCCCATACCTACAGACCACAACGGACGACACGTCAGAGGTCGGACTGTTGGCAGAGAGAGCGCTGTTTGTCGAGCGCATTAATAAATGTAGCTATTGTCTCTCTATTTTCATGCCACATATCTTAAACCGGATTGTACAGCTTTAAAAAAAAAAAGGGGGTTTTGAGGCCATTGAGTGTATTGGTGAACTAGATTCAAAGAGGTATATTTAGAGAACTCTGCTGACCAGATGATGTGGTTCCCAGGGCTTGGGTGGAAGTCAAACTGCGTGTGAACCCTTCCACTCTCGTGGGCCAGGTAGGAGGTCTCCACGCTCAGGTGCTGGGTGTGCTTGGCGTGCTTGGTGATCCAGCTCAGCAGCCAGTGGTAGCTCTTATCCCTGCTGGGGACCTCCAGAGTGATCATGTAGTTCCTGCGGAAGAAGACCATTCCCACCTGCGCACTTTTCCTGGCCAGTGCCAGCGCTGTCCCAACCCCGACCAGTCCAAACCCGGCCCCAAAGTATGGGTTGTCCTTCAGGCCGTCCAGAAAGTCTGACAGGGGCATGTTGGCGATGTATGTACACACGCAGCCCCAGTGGAAGCAGACTATAGGGTTAGTCTAACCCTTTGTAGACACAGACTGTCCAGACTCTTTGGAGATGTGTGATGTCCGTGAGTAGCCGAAGACCTGCTGCCAAGCTGGGAATCTTGCAGTCTAATAACAGTTGTTCCTACCTTCGAATTATGCATCCGGTCATGTTAAATAATTAGCTGATGTCCCCCTGACTCGCCTTCTCTGTCTTCATGCCGCTGTCTTGTATGCTTTCGTCGTTCCCGGTGTAACGTTACACCGTTTGTACCTAAACAGCACCGTTCAGCACGGCACCGACCTCTACTACACTTCCTGTGTTTAACAAATATCATTCCGACTGTTCGCCTGCCGACAAACGTCAGTTCCCCTTTTCCCCGATTAGTGTTATATTAACATTACTCTGCTCGCCAGCTAAGGTGACTACTAACTCAGATGCATATCTTTTGGCGTATAATGTAGTTTGCCCATTTTACCGTAGACCGTACGGACGGCAACGGCGACTTTAATTGCAAGTAGGAACCGAGACACAGTTTGCAGTCAAAATCAAGACGCTAACGTTAACGTTAGCTCTGCTAGCTCGAAAAGCGACGTTGTTAGCGCGTGGATATCGGGTTTTATCATCATAAAGAGTAAGTGAAACTTCGGTGGCTATTACCTATGTATGAATTAAGACAAGCCTCTACGTAACAAGCAGTGAAGATGGACTTTACGAGCTGGATGCTGTTAAACGGATAACTGTTGATGTTCTGTTTTTCAGATAGAATGGACGTTGAAATTATGTTTGTAACGTTACCGTGGCGCAGTGAACGGTAACCTTAATGCAGTTACCATTAAGGGGGTAATGGTACCCCAATCTGTAATCTGAATACAGATTTGGTTAAAACTGGTAATATATCTAAGGACTCCACAGACATGTGAATGTCTAATGTACATCAGAATAATATTAAATCGATACAAAACATGCGCACAAGTTACAAATGTGTGTCGTGCACCTTTTAAAATCTGTCACAGTATAACTAAATGCTGTGCTCTGGGTTTTGTTTTTTTTCCAGACACAATGGAGACAGTGGGACCTCATCGGTGTGAGCAATGTGGACAGAGTTTCTCAGACAGTGGCTTGTTTGCCGCTCACCCCTGTTCAGAGCGATTGACCACCCCATCCAGTGACAAGCATTTGGGGAACTACAAGTGTTCTCAATGCAGTGAGGTTTTTTCCAAGCCAGGTGTCCTGAAGCGCCACTTTAAGACCGTCCACAGTGGCGATGACCCTAAGGGCCCATTCCCCTGCACTGAGCAAGGCTGCCAGTTCAGCAGCACAGACCGTCAGGGATGTCGAGCACACTTGACGTCCACACACGGTCTCGCTCTTATTCCTTGCACCCTCCGGTCCTGCAAAGTGTCATTCCCCACGCAGGGTGACATGGAGAGGCACCTGCGGGGCCACATGCCCTTCGGCTGCTTTCGGTGTCGGTTTGTCGCTCAAAATGTAAAAGACCTGAGGGAACACGTCTTGGAGCACAACCATCTGCTAACTTGCGCTCAAGGTAAACAGACACTGCAAGGAGCTGGCGTTGGTGCCACAAATGCCGAAATCTTGTCTGTCTTTCCATTAAACCTGTGCTCCGTTTTCAGAAAGAGCACCGGTATGATTCTGTTGGCCAGTGCTCTGCTGCTCTGTCTGTGACCATTAGTAGTTTTTACATAAAAGGTTTGGCACATCTGTTCATAGGGAACAAGACTGCAGCCACAGCTGTATGCACTAATGGAAGAAGCCACCAGCCTCAGGTGTCCGGCAGGCCTAAAAGAAAACTGATGTCCAACCCAGGAGGGAATGACGAACAGCCTGAGAGGCAAAGGCACAATGTTAAAAGAGTGAGAAAGGCGGTGGAAAGAGACGAGCCTACGGCAGGGGACGCTGTACCACCGCCATCTAAAGGTATGTACGCCAATCTGCTTGGTAGGTTATATTAGTGAGTAGTTTAAATAAAATAATAAATCACAGAGGAGTGACAAAAACCAGAGTTGATCCAGTGATATTAATACATACAAGTGGTCTGTAAGAATAGCTCCCTCAGAAGAAGCAGTGCAAGACACAAAAGATATAATAATGAAGGCAAAAGTAAACGTCCCTCACTTGTGTTTTCACTCTACAGGACAATAAGACACATTAAATTGGTAACCATTCATTTTTTTATTATCAAAACACCTGTGCCTTTCCTACTATAAATAAAATATGTTTAATTCTTGTTTAAATATTTGTGTCAATGGGAAATCTACTTTTACCACGAACCTTGTCGCTGTGTTCAAAATGTGTTTCATATGTTCTCGCCCATCAGAGTACCTTGCAGAGGGATCCGAGCACATCTATCGCACCCACACCTGCCCCAAGTGTCGGCGCTGCTTCAAGATGCGCTCCCACCTGCAGGAGCACCTCCATTTACATTTTCCTGACCCCAGTCTCCAGTGTCCCACCTGCGGGCGCTACTTCACCAGCAAAAGCAAGCTACGCATACATAGGCTCCGCGAGGCGGGTGAAAAGGGGCACCACTGCCACCTGTGTGAGTATTCTGCCGTGGAGCGGAACGCAATCCGCCGCCACCTTGTCAGCGTGCACGCCGATGAGGCAGAGGATGGCGTAGGGAGCCACAGCTATCCTTGCCCCACCTGTGGTCAAAGCTTTCGCCAGAGCAGGTCGCTTAAGGCTCACATGAAGACGCACAACATCCCGTCAGATAAGAAGCCGGTGGCCTGCTTCCAAGAGGGTTGTTCTTTCCAGAGCTCTTTGCGCAAAGAACTTCTCAAACACGCTGCCAAAGAGCACGGGGTCAAGGCTGTAGAATGTCGACATCACGCCTGTGGCGCCGTCTTTCAATGCGAGACGGACATGGAGGCCCATTATCGGACACACCTTGCCTACCACTGCTCACGGTGTGATTTCTCTTGCTCCAATAAGAGCTTCTTCCTCCAGCACCAGCGGCATGGTCACCCAGGAAGTGACCAGCTTCTCTGTGACTTTTGCTCCTTCGTCACGTTTAACCCCGTGGAGTTCGAGGAGCACATCGGACATCTGCACGCCAGCGAGAAGATCCATCGCTGCTCCCAGTGCAGCTATATGACCTCGCATAAGCGTGGCTTGAAGCGACACATGCTGATGCACAATGGTGAGGAGGGAATAGATACTTAATGTTGTAATAGTTTTTTTTCTCATCTGATTTGTAGCTCTTGTGAGGAGCTGCTACTTTTGGCACGACATCTCCCGACTCATTCCTTCTTTCTGTAATAGGTGAGAAGCCCCACAAGTGTAGCCTGTGTGACTTCAGGTGCCGAGATGAGTCTTACCTCTCGAAACATATGCTCACCCACTCAGACGACAAGAACTTTATGTGCGCTGAATGCGGATACGTCACTAAATGGAAACACTATCTGAATGTCCATATGAGGAAACATGCTGGAGACCTCAGGTAGATACTTCAGTCGTTTCTCATGGATCCGTTGGTTATGTTTTTATCTTGGTATTGTTACGGAACTGCTGGGTACGCACAGAATTATCAAGAAATGATTAAGTCCTGGATGCTGTAATTACATTTAACTTAAACTAACGCTATGTGTCTGCAAGATGCACCAACAGTTAGTTAACAAGCTGTAGGGGTGGCAGTATATCAGTAATGCCAGCAGCAAACCCTGAACAAATGACAATAACAGTGGTGAGAAGCAGATCTACGGTACGATGTAGTCGCTGCCCCTTTTTCTGCCATGATCTCAGCATTAGCAATATAGAGGCCTCCTCGAGTGTCACCACGTTAACTTATAATCATGCTGGACAAAACTAGAGGTTTTCAAACGTGGAGCCGGCAGGTCACCAATCGTATCTGTCAGTCATTGCTTCTTTAGCGGGGTTTGAAGTACAGCGATTTTGATGTTTGTTTATTCCTTCCTTTTATATAGCTTTGAAAATTTAATTTAAAAATATAGTTTATCCTGTTATCGCCTCGTTTCTTTATGTGTTTGGAACGTAATTACAAAATTTACAGCAAAAAAAACAAAGGAAATGAACAAATTTGGCTGCACCCTTGACCCTTCCTTAAGGCACCCCACGTTTTGTTTTCTATGTAGTTTGGTAATCATTTAGATTGAAAGAAAAATTGTATGAAAGTGCGCAGAAGTTATCTCTCTGCTCTGTATATGACGTGGGGAAGGGGCTGCGGTATTCTATATACACTACAGTAGAAGAGTTACTTTATTAATCTCTTTCAGGAAATTTCGTTTTTTTGCTGTTTTTTTTTTTTTTATTTTATACACACAGGCCCGAAATATACAAACATGTACAGACACAGGACCATAGACATGCAACAGAGGGACAAATGTTAGTGGTGGGGCTACCACACAGCCGTGTCCCTCAAGCAGTTAGGGGTTCAGTGCCTGCAGTGCACACAGAGGTGAACTGGCACCTCTCCAGCTACCAGTCCGCACTCCAATTGTGTTATGTATATATCTACACAGACACACACACAAAATGCATATTGTTGTTATGACTAAACTTCCTGTCTCCTCTTCTAGGTATCAGTGTGATCAGTGCCCCTACCGCTGTCACCGCGTGGACCAGCTCAATAGCCACAAGTTACGACATCAGGCCAAATCACTCATGTGCGAGATCTGCGCTTACGCCTGCAAGCGCAAATACGAGCTTCGCAATCACATGTTGGCAAAACATTCTGGAGAGGAGAATCAGCCTTCCGTCTATAAGTGCAAATACTGCACATACACTACCTGCTACAGACAAGCCCTTCAAAACCATGAGAACTGCAAACACACCAAGCTGAAAGAGTTTCGCTGTGCCCTCTGCTTCTATTCCTCTTTCAGTAGCATCAGCCTCTTCCTGCACAAGAGGAGAGCTCATGGGTACGTACCTGGCGACAAAGCATGGCTTGAGAACTACGCTGCAAAGGAGAAGGAGAGGAACTCAACTGAGTTCTTGCAGGATTTTTACATTAAGCCCTCAGCAGCTCATGAGCAGTCTCACCAATCCACTTCTGAAGGACCTCCGCCACCCCAAAGAGAACAATCTGATCTTTCCGGCTCAGCAGATCACAGTGCCAGCAAAGAAACTGTAGCTGTATCACAGACTGTGGATTCTGTGGATGTTTTTGATGTTTCTCAAGAGGTTGTTAATGATGTCATTTCAGATAGCCCCCCATCTGTGAACAGTCCTGAGGAGTACTGTACTCTTGTTTTAACGACACTATCAACCTCTGACTATCAGACCCCCTCTTTGCAAAATGAGGAAGAAAATCTTGCAAATCAAACTCCAAGCTCACCCAATTTATATTGTGATGGGTCTGACTTATCACAAGAGAAGGCAGACTTCACTACATCATCAGGGGAAGATGATGTAGCTATGGCAGATGCAGAATGTGAACAAAGTGACTTGGATGACAACTATGAGCCTCTGAATAATACAAGTAAGCCAGTTGAACCTGTGGAGTGTCAGACTCAAACACCTGAGGTGGAGAGTGATAGTGGAACTATCAGTTCCACTTTTCCATCTGAGCAAAAGCAGCCATTAGATTCTGAGGTCCGTCTGAAAGCTATGAAGAAGCACGACAAGGACCAAGCTGAAGCCATGGTTTTGGAGGGACGGGTGCAGGTGCTCGTGGTGCCAACTAAAGACGTTTATCGCTGTGACAAGTGCTCTTATGTAACCAGAAAGGAGACCACTCTGAAGTACCACTGCCAGGCTTTGTGCCATGGTAGGATAAAGGGACACAAGTGCCACGCCTGCGGGGCACAGTTCAAACAGAGGCGAGGCCTTGATAGCCACCGTGCAAAGAAATGCCCAGCACTTCCACAAAAAACGAGGACATTTGTAGGTATTTCAAATGCACGTTTGTCTACAGAAGACAGCTCTTCTCTAGGTCATGAAGGATCCAAACAACTGGATGAGGGAACAAATTCCCATCAGACAGAGCTTCTGTCTTCACAAAATGGGATTTCCACACATTCAAATTATCAGGAATTTCATCAGCAAGAAGAGGAAGTATGTACAGCTCACTTAGCAAACTGTAAAGGCTTTGTTCATAATGCTTTTACATCCACTGAATCAGGACACAAGCAAAGCAACATTCCGGAAAAAAAGCTTTTGAAAGTTAAACTTGCAAAAGAGCAATCGTTTTCCAGTAGCAAGCAAATGAATGTTCCACTGCAGAAGTCCCTTTACACTAAAAACGATGGCAGATTCGAATGCAGGCTGTGCAGTTTTTCATCGGTCAAGCTCGCAACAGTTGAACGGCACCTCTCAACCTGCAGGAGAAAAGGGAAAAGAGAGGATCAGATCATTTCAGAAGTGAATGATGAGTGTGGTAAGGGGTCGGCCAAAGAAAAGGAGGACTTGGTGGAAGAGTACAATAAACGACCTGGGAAAGTTTCTGAGAAACCTCAAACCTTGTCTTGTCCAGGCTGTGCATTTAAGTGCAATCAGAAAAGGGCGTTAGACAGTCATGAAAAGAGAGGCTGCTTGAAGCCAGGTGAAGTCCAGTGCACCATGTGCTCATTTGTAGCCAGATCAAACATTTCTTTGACCCGTCACATCCTGTGTGTCCATGACAAAAAAAGGTTTTCCGTTGCTAAACCTAAACGTTTGCATTGCCAGCACTGTACTTTCACCTGTAAACAAGAACGATGCATGGCGCAGCATGTTGCGCTCCAACACAAAGGTGCACGACCTCACCATTGTCGATATTGTCCTTTTAGCACCACAAGGCGCTATCGCTTGGAAGAGCACGAGTCTCTCCACACAGGAGTCGGTCGCCACAGCTGCAATATGTGCAACAAGACCTTTGGGGCTGTGACCAAATTGCATCAGCACAAGATGCGCATCCACGACAAACAGCCTACACACTTCTGCTCCCTCTGTGACTTCAGCGGCTACACGCTCGACGATGTGAAACGGCACAATCGGAGATGCCACACGGGGGAGTTGCACCATGCTTGCACTCATTGTGATGCTCAGTTTAGTTCAGAAGTTGCACTAAGAAACCACTGTAAACGTGTGCACCAGCTCCGGGTCTGCTTCCCATGCAAGCAGTGTGACTACACATGTAGCAGCGAGGTCACACTGAAGACCCACCAAGAGAGCAAGCACCCTCAGGCGAAGTGCACCACCTGTCAGGAGTCTTTTGAGACAAAGGAAAGCCTTGAGATTCATCAGAGAACCCACCTGGCACATCCGTGTCAGCTGTGCCCCTTTGCTACCAAAACAAGGCAGCTACTAGCTCAACACCTTCTGAGTGAGCATGAGGAGGGATCTCCAGAGGACAGGCCTCTCAAGTGCACCACTTGTCAGTTTGCTTGTCGGCATCAGTTGGTGTTAGAGCAGCACCTCCGTTCACACGGAGGCAAGCGCCTGTACAAGTGCACAGACTGCGAGTATTCAACCCAGAACAAGCAGAAGATCACGTGGCACATTCGCATACACACCGGGGAGAAGCCTTACAGCTGTGAGCAGTGCAGTTACACCTGCACTGATCCATCTAGGTTGAAGGTGAGCTCAAAGTTTAAAGCATGAGTTTATTAAGCTAGAAGTTCATTAAAGGTGCTCTTTTTTTTTTTTTTTTCCTTTATAGGGATGCCAGTACATATCTTGGTAACAATTCTTTAATAACAAAGAGGATACTTATGAAAAATGTTTATTAATTCATGTGTTTGTGTAAAAAAAAAATGTATATCGGCCAATATAATGCTGTCAGATTTGTAAAAAAGCCATAGTTCAACATTTTAGGAAATGAGCTTATTTGCTTTTCTTGCCGAGAATTAGACGAGAAGATTGATATTGCTCTCCCATCTGTCCCTCAAATATGAAACTACAGCTAGGAGATGTTGAGCTTAGCTTAGCATCAAGACTGGAAACAGGGAAACAGCTAGCCTGGCTCAGTCCATCTGTAAAACGGTCTGCCTACTAACGCTCACTAATTAACACTTTTTGTCTTGTTTGACATAACAACATGTTGTGGTTGTATGGGGGGTTATGTGCCAGAGACTCCAGGAAATGACTGTGCCTGGCCAAGAAATACGACATAACCCCCTCAAAACCACATCATGTTGTTATTTAACTAAACCTTTTTTTTTTTTTTTTTTTTTTTAATTAACTTTTTAATTAGTGAGCGTTAGAGGTGCTGGTAAGTGGATTTTGTTACCTGTTAACGGCGAGTTTCAAACTATTTCTTCATGTACTTTTACTTCTTACTTACTTACTTCTTTCCTTTCTATAATATGACATTGACTGTATTCCAGTAAAACACAGCATAATGAAAATGAGAAATGTTCTTTTTATATGTTTATGTTTTAAAATAAATCCTACCATAGCTTCACATGAGGGTTCACCAAGAAGAGAAGAAGTACCTTTGTCCAGACTGCGGCTACAAATGCAAGTGGGCGACTCAGCTGAAGTACCACATGACCAAGCACACAGGTACCAGCAAGACATAAGGGTTGACGATTATGATGCTGGGGTACTTTTTAAGACTAGGGGACTAATTGAACAATGATTTTGTGGGCTTGAATGCCTGCAAAAAGTGCTATCATGTTATTAAATGTGAGGCAGGATATTCCTGTAGGTCCTCATTAATACTCAGCCAAACCGGCCAAGATTTGTAACACATAATATCCCCGCGTGCACATTTTTATCACGTAATGCTGAAAAAACATGTATTCGTCCTTTGCAGGGGAAAAGCCATATGCCTGTGATGAGTGTGACTACCGCACCAACAGAGCGGATGCCCTCCGTGCCCACCGGGACACGCAGCACTGCGACATGCGCCCTTATGTCTGCGAGAAATGCGGCAAAGCCTTCAAGACTAGTTTTATACTGAAGACCCACCAGCGTCAACACAGCGACGATCGGCCATACACGTGCGGCGTGTGCCACAAGGCTTTCCGGTGGCCGGCAGGTCTCAGACATCACTACCTCTCGCACACCAAGCAGCAACCTTTCTGCTGTCGCCACTGCTCCTACAGAGCCAAACAGAAGTTCCAGGTGGTCAAGCATTTGCAGAGGCATCATCCGGAGATGTCAGTAGAGCAGGGGGTGCTGAGGGACTCTGAAGCAGTTAGCCTCACCCTGAAGGAGGCCTTGCAGGGCACACTGGATGAGAGAGCAGCAGAAGTGGCGGAGGAGGAGCAGGAAGAACGAACGGCTGATGAGGTGGAGGAAGTAGAGGGCTCTAAAGAGAGGGCACATTAGGTGCAGTGGTCAATTCAGATAGTGGACGGCTATTTTTGCCAACAGCATGTTAACTGTGACCACTTGATTTTATTTTACAGTATAAAAGGTTAATAAAACGCATCAGTGCAGTTAAGTGAGAGTATGTGGCTTCAAAGGAAGGTGTGTTCTGTGAAAAATAAACCATGTTTGTCTTTATTTTTAAGTCCTTTAATATTCGCTTCTGCCAAAGAACTATTTTCTATGTAGTGAATAAATGTATTGGAACAATGAATGAGTCAAAAATGTTTGAGAATAACTGAATTGTACTCCATGGCGTTGTACTATTCAGAAAATGTATTGCATGTATTTACAGGCCTATATAACATACATTTACATTATACACAACATAACCCTGTGGAATTTGTACATTAGTAAATACAAATGACCCAAGCAGGCACTTAATTGTAGATTAACCAACATGACGCAAAGCTGTATAATAGGTAGGTAGTAGGTTTATAATACCGATATTTGGCAGGTTTTCATATACTATTATTACATTTTAAAACTGGACCATACGGTACTGTTACTTCCAGATATACACACATTTAAGGGCAAACAGATATATTTAGATGTTTTGGACATGCAGCAATCCATGTTCCTTCATTCCTTGACAACGAAAATTAAAAAAGCTTGCAGGCACTATTTCCATAAAAGTTGAATTGAGAATTGCACACGTTTTATAGAGAACAGAAATAAATACAGCCAGACAAGTTCCTTTAAACTTAACAATTTTTCTACATGGACTCTTTTGATAGTCCTTGTTTCTTATTGGTCTAATTCTTGTGGTAAATTTGGTGAAGGCGATGCATCAACCCAGTTTTGTTTCGGCCAATAAGGACTCCATATAACTGATTCAATCAATATGCAATGGAGTCCTCTATTACTTACTTAATAATGCTGAAAATCCAATGACTGAGTCTGATTTCTGTCATGTTACCTGCTGATTGCTATTTTAAGTTAGGAGGAAATGTTCAATATGATACTTTTTCCACCATATCCCCAATATCAGATAAAGGTATTGGTGCATGCTGTTCTCATCCTTCGCCCTGGGCGGATGCAGTCACCACCTCTAGCTTCATATCCGCCGACTTGACTTGTTCACGTGAGCTCTGAGATGCTGATGTTGACAAACAGGGAGGAGGGAGGGATGGCTGTTCCATCTTTAGAGAGCAGGTGTATGTGTCGGTATCCTGGAACAGAGTGGTACTGTGTGAAACCTGAGTTCTCCTGCATCTGGTATTTGACACAACGTATGATTTTATCTACACATTTAATAAACACCGCAGTGAGCTGTAAACCCGGGTGGTTTCAGCGCCACGCTTCGTGTTTTGGCTCACTGTACTCTTTGCCCACCTGCTTGGATGCACGTAAACGGAAGAGTGAACTGCCCCATGAAGTCGTTCCTGGACGTCTTATCGTGGTCCTCCACCACAAAGCGAACCAGGGCCAGCTCAGGGGCGTGGATGACAAAGTTTAGAGTTTCATTCCACACTGGGTTAAAACCTGCAGGTAGAGGGCAGTAGAGGAGTGAGTACGACCAACTGGCATGTGACTTTTTTTTATTTTCCAGATTTCTTTTTTGATTTATCGCGTTGTTTTCTTTCACATCCTGGCCCTCTTAGCATCAAAACCAACCTATGAAATACCCGTAGTATCTGTATAAAATCCCCGACGACACTCACCATTGTTGTTAATGTAACTTGTCTCTTCCTTGGCCTGGTCCTGTGGCACTCCGTAGATCTCTACTCTGACCAGGGGGTCTACAATGGAGCCCTCTTTCTGATTCACCTTTGGTAGCTGCTGCCCACTGATCACCTGATAAACACACAGACATATTTTCATATTAGATACAAAAACCACTGTACTATACTTACAGAGAAGAACACATTGCAAAATGTTCTCTTCTGTCATTCAGTTATTATTAGTCAGTGGTTTTCTGACATTACATGCTAATTTTCTGCAACTCCCTGCCTCACATTTACACAATCCCCCACATGTTGACGGTAGTAGCCACCCACTGCACCCACAAACCAACCAGACTGTCATGTAGTTTGGAACCTGTATGGATAAGCGAAGTGGTTTGTAGCCTCGCCGTTCCTCTGGTTTCTCTGGACTGAACTGAGTGTTGCCGTCTCTCATGAAATCAGGCTTGAGAACGTAGCCACAGCAGCCATTCTGCCGGAACAGCCCGTCGTTCAGATCCATTTCCAGACCGGCTGTCTGGAAGTTCAGAGCCACTTTGGGAAAGAGGTAGAAGGGAAATAATGCAGTTAACTGTGATTTTAATGTGGCCGGCTGCATCACATGATGGACAAACTTCATGTGAGACGTCCGGCAGAAGACGTCGGTTTCGAGCCTTTATAACAGGAAACATCTGTCCCATCAAACTCCTCCAGCTGCGGGGGATGATGTTCTGTGTCTGACAATGACCTCTGGCCTCCCTGCAGGAGGAGGTGGGGGTGGCAGTGAGGGCATGCACAAAGAGAATTACTCCTCGATATACTGTCACAAGAGAGACAGGATGTTTATGTACAGCATGCTGTATTCTCACACAACAACAGTGTGTGAGAATACGCTGTTGCGGTGTCTGGTTCCGTCTCGACTGGGAACCTTTGTTGCATGTCCTCATCCCCATCACTTTCCCCACATGTTTCCTATCAATGTCTACTGTTAACTCATAAATAAAGATTTATCTCTATTTTTTCTGGAGTGTGTGCTTCTCTGCGGGTTAACAGGATTATATAACAAGTTGAAACCATCAGCCAAATAAAAAAGTGCAGCAGAGCCTTGATTTCTTAGTTTCTTAGTTTCCTAGTTGTTCAAGATTTTGCATTGGAAAGATACAAGGTTAAGATCCAGCAGCGGCAGCATTGTTTTTCTTGTAACAAGTGCGACTAGTATTTGGCAAATTGTCAACTGTATCAAATGACTGAACTGTATATTCGTGCTCAGCATTCTTAGGATCAAGTTGTCTTCATGTCAGTGAGCGGCTGTGGACGCCACAACACTGGCATTAACACTGGAAAATAGGAGACATCAGTGATTTTCGAGGAAAGGTTTGGTTTAACCAGCAGAGGGCAACCTTCCCCCTCACCTATCTGGCAGCCCACATTCCACATCTCCTGCGGATTATAGTTGGAGGAGTCCGTCCTGAGGCCACTGGGGTAGATCCTGCTCAGCTGCCTTGTGTTGTACTGCACAAACTCTGTCCCTGAAGAGAGGTTTGAAGAGATAAAAGACAGTGTATTTCTGTAGCAAAAACACAGAGAAAGCTACATGTTTCTCTCAGATACAGCTATAAATAATAGGATAATATAAAATGATACACTATATTACACATGTGTAACATATTATAGTCATAAAACAGGGATATTATTTTATCTGAGGAATATGACATCCACTTAAGATTCAATAGTTCGCCACTCTTTACCAAAATGCATTGTTCCCTCATGATCGTGGTACCTGCGTCCTTAGCAAGCCTCTTGGCCTTGGATTCGGAGAATGAGGACATCTCATAACATTTGGCATGTAAACTGGCATGCTCAAAGCCATGGAAGTGCACACTCTTGCAGTAAACCACCAAGTCTGACAGCTCCCTGGACAGTTTTGACTTCTGCGAAAGGGGAGAACAAAATAGAAAACGGGTCAATAAACGAATCCTACGCCCATCACTTTGAACATTAGTAACATCAAGGCTGAGTAGCGGCCATACAGTTCAAAGGTAACTCTCTAAATCAAGGCCAGTGATTAAGTAATATTATTAATTGGTTACAATTTTGTTTAGTTGTGGAATAATTTTTTTATTTCACACTTTTTTCACACTGGGTGGTTGTAATTTCATGTTAGTAGTGGACAAATCACCGGGCAATTACTATCTAATTACTGGCCTGTAATTGGAAGACAAAAAAAAAGAAGCTTCAGAGTGTGATGTTGCTCAATCAAAGCTTTGAAGCAGCTTAGAAATCCGGGGAGCATTTTTAGAATTCCCTCTCTCTACCTCATTAACTCTAATTAAATTATTAAAGCCACAAATGGTTCCAGTTCATCTCTCACTGCCCAGCAGGGAAATGCTGGAGCTGCACTGGGAAGTTCACTTAGGCAAGTGTAACAATTAGCAACCCTTCAGCACTGCTTTGAAAATAATATGTTTTATATAATATATATTAATAACAGGTTGGGTTAACTGTCCCAGTTAAATATGAAATGCAGCGTCTAATATTTTCCAATAAATTAATAATTGGACGCTGTTTTCTTTCTCACTTCACTATCTTTCTTCTTTGTCCCATATCTGTCTTCTTTTAAATATCCCTGTTTCCTGTTTCTCCCCTCTTTTACTCCAGTCTCGCCTCACTGGCTCTCGTGTCCCATCTCAGTTTCCTGTCTGTCCGTACTGTCAAGCTCCATTCACTCCTGTCATGATTCCCTTTTGATAACATTCCCTGTCTCTGTCTTCTGTCTTTCTTCACTGCCACCATAAGGAAAACGTATATGTACTAAAGAAGCATCGTCCTGTCATGCTAAAAGAAATGAAGTCTCTCTTGGATTTAAAAAGGTGACATCAAGGGATCTCAGATGGTACATCAACTTCATCTACCTTCCCATTGTGGTTCAAACCCTCAGCAGGTGGGTCTTCTGCACACGGGCTCTCAGCATCATCGTTTGCCATCTCTTCCTCGTCGCTAACTTCATCTGTCAGGGTTTCATCGAGACAACTTTCTAGACCGCCAATCTTCTTGGCTTTCAGCAAAACCTTCCCCTTCAGCTCCTGTTACGAACACCAACAAAAGCACACGCTGGTGAGGGCAGTTTATCTACATATTGAATGTGATAAAAGTCTCCACTTCATCTGTAGTATTTCGCTGTTAATTTTTAAGTAGAGATAAGTATATTTGAGAATTGTATTTCATCCAGTTACATAATAATAATAATATATGTGTTGAATGAGTGTTGGGATAGACCAGCATGAGAAATTGACAGGGCACTCAGATGTATTGGAACAGACTCAGGCTACTCATGAAGGTGGTCCAACTTCCTGCACTTTGCTGTCTCCTAACTAAATGCCGCAATGCACCGCTATTTAATTGGCAAAATTCCTCATAGCATTTATCTGTCATTACTTCACCGTTGGCATTGATTGTTCTAAGTGCTCTAATGGAAAAGAGTTTGGAAGTTACACTATTTGCTTTTAGGATCAGTGGAATGGATAGCAAGGCACACATGATCCATTAATCTTTAAAACGTCTCTGCATTGTTAATGATAGCTAACTTTCCCCCAGATACGTTACTGACGCTTCATATCAGACTTGGAAACATTTAGTCAAAACAAAAAGATTTCATTTTATTTTGATATTGTTTGCATTCCGATGTGTTTTTCAATGACAAGGTTCAGATTTTTTTCTTCTTTTCTTTTCGAAGCCAGAGGCTTTGGAGCGGACGTGAGGACAGCCGGTTCAGGAAGAGTAACGTTCTCCTTAGTCTGCAGATTATATGTCAACCATGCCATTCCCCCTCCCCTCAGACCCCTCCTCTCCACACCAAAACGGTGACAGAAAGTTGAAACTGAAAACCAGTCACACGTAAAAACAAGTGCTGTCAGTGGAAAAAGAGTGTCATTGAAAAACACATCAGAATGTAATAAATATCAAAATAAAATGAAAACATTTTGAATGTGTTTTATTTTTCAGTGAAACCTTTTTTAGTGCCAATACTTGTTTCAGTGCCACTACAACCTTTTCCAGTTCAAATGTTTCAATGCCAATGTTTCCTTTTTCAGTTCCAGTTTTGTTTTCTATGCCAAATTTTATTTTGGATGCCAAATGTTAAAGTCACTGTCCTGGCTCCACAGTGTACTGAAAATATTTACTCAAGTAAAAGTACAATTACTCCCAATGACCATTTGACAAACCTACTGAAGTAAAAGTAAGTAAAAGTACAGTTTTAAAAACGTACAAAGTTACCATTCCTTTAAAAAAACAACTTATTTACTAATTTGCGTTACTTGTAACAAGTTACTACCCACCCAACATAACCATGAACCATGTAACGGTTTAAGTGAAGCCTAATAATCACCAAAATTTAGGTTTTTACTTTAGAACCGCACTATGCAAACAGAACGTAAACGCCATACTTTAACAGTGTATCTTAGGATGAAACAAGGCAGCGACTGTGTCTGTAGTGTATCACCTGCATCTGCACCAGTAACGTAGCTTTGAGCTAAATGCTAACGTCAGCATGCTAACATGCTCACGTAGTAGCAAACAAAGTACAGCTGTGCTAATGGGAATGTTATTAGTTTTGCAGCAATTTGGTCATAAACCAAAGTGTTGGACAAACAGGTCAAGTTAAGACCTGATGATGGCGATATATGGTAGCTAAGACGATCACCAAAGTTATATTACATTTCATCCTCTGGGGACCATGATTGTTTGTACTGAATTGTAAAGCAATCCACCCAATAGTTGTTGAGATATTTCACTCTGGGCCAGTGTTGGACCGACCGACAATCATGGTATGGTTCCAGCGTGGCTGAGTGAGGTTGTACATACTGTGTAGCCACTGAATCTGCCATGATGCCTTCTAACACAAATAGCAGGTAATTTACTGAGGACTGTTAACCAGGCCTACCATGCAACTTGATGCAGACATTCACGGCGCTTTGTAAACCTTGGTGATCTCCTGACTTTTCAGCTAGCATCATTCATTTCCAAAATTGCAATTAATGCAGAAATGCAAAATGACTTTGGTTTATCTAACGGTTTGGTTTTATTTACAGTGAGCATTACAGCCTCTCAGAGTCGCCAGCGTGGCAACAGTCAACCCTTTTCAGGGTTTCTCTCGTTTTCTCTTTTCCGTCCCGTTTTCTGACAAATCACTGTAAACTACAAAAGTGTTTCCATTTTAAATATGCCCATTTTAACGAATAAATTGTCAAATAAATGACAAATTAATAAATGTCATTACACGAGAAGTGAAGTGAATTAGTAGCCTTTGTAAAGTTTGATGATAGATGTAAAGGGCAAATAAATCCCGGGGTGCCTTTCCCTATGAAGTGCACATTTGACAAAAAAGTAACAAAACCCAAACAGATTCTAACCTGTGGAGACGGAAGCTGGTGAGGGACCAGCCCATCCAGCAGGGTGGTCAGTAGTGTGTCACCCAAGATTTGGCTCAGGTGTTGGGCCATGACTGTCTGCTGCTCCACACCACAGTGATTCTCAAGGGACAGGATGACTGGGAAGTCCGATACCTATCAAACAGGAAAGAGAAGACAAAATACTCTTATAAATGAACAAGTGGTTTTTAAAGGTTATCTGTTTGGGGGGGGGGGGGGGGGGGGGTTGTTTTTTTTATTTTGAAACTATATACGAGAAAGAAAAAACCCGGCACAAAGCCTTACAAACTATTTTT
>CM022488.1:24462282-24487636 GCA_011952105.1 Coreoperca whiteheadi
TTATGAGAAAATTCTCACCACAGTATGACTGACAAGATGTAAGGAATGTATTCACAGTTGCTTCACAATTTAATATCACACTCCTACTGAAAACACAGACTCACCAGGAAAGCGAGGCTTTTTTTCCACAGCCATTTGCATATTTCCACAGATTATTTACATTAAACTAATGCCTTTCATGGTTTTCAGATTCTGCTGTTGAGAGTTGAATGTGAGTGTGAATGGTTGTCTGTCTCTGTGTCAGCCCTGCGACAGGTTGGCCACTGTCCAGGGTGTACCCCGCCTAAGGCCCAAAGTCACTGGGACAGGCTCCAGTCACACGCGACCCCCAACGGGAACAAGCGGAAGAAAATGACTGACTGACTGACTTTTGAGAGTTTAAGACACCCTCCTTCATACTTCACGTCCAGACATTTAAGCTGCAATTATGTCACTTTATGTTGTTTTATTTTTTTGGATCATGCTTAAGTGTTTTGTAAAGGCGAGATGAGTCACACGAGGCCACTTCTTCAGGGAGTTCACTGACCACACACACACAGACATGACTAATAAACATCTCAGTCATGAAGACCAACAGCTCCATACTGTTATCGTGTGTGCTTCTAGCTTGTAGTTTAAATCCCTGTTATCCATTATAGGAATGTTCCATTTCCACTGTGCAGTGGGATTTGTGTCCTGATTTGTTACCTATGACTGCCTTCTTCCTGTATGCAATTATGTGGAAAATTCAACAAACAAGTGAACAAGCAGTGCCCGTCCAAGAAAATCCATATATAACTCCAAATCACGGCAGGGAGGGTGGTTTGTGCACAGTAAATTAGAACCAGAGGCAGAAATATGAGACATAAAAGCATCACATCAGCAGAGCCTGTATGCAACTGCAGCTAAAGAAAGAAAGAATGACTCAGACAAACTACAACTGGCATTTTTCCTTGATAGGGAAAAAGAGTTATACTTACCAAAAGGAGAGATCTCACAGGGATATTATGCGTCTGACCTCCAGAGGTGGGGACTCTTCAGGAGGGCCTCTCCCGGGGAGGGCCTCAGATACTGAGGGGTAGGACCTTGGATGGCCGGCTCGAGAGAAGGTTCAGGGAGGTGTGTATGTCACACTGCTGAGATCCAGACTCAATGAATATTAGCTGACCTCAGGGCCTTAAAAGACTGGGAGTGTCCGAGGGGAAATCTGGCTCAGCCTCCTCTTCCCTCCCCTCTCTCCACTCTTACTGCTGGGTCTGGGAAACCTGATTCCCTAGTCACTGCTGCCGCACGCTGGTACGCTCTGCTCCGCTGTACTCCGCTCCCACCCCTACTTATCCTCCTCCTCCTTCTCCTCTACAACCCCCCCACCCCCCCTTCCTTCCTTTCCTGCCACTCCCTCTCTCCGCCATCCGCAGACCCCCTCAGTCTGCTTCCCCTCGTTCTGTCTGTCGTTCTCCATCATCCTCTGGGTGATTGTGGATGCTCTGCAGGGTGGATCAGCACTGATAACGGTTAATACAATTCTGGGAAAAGCTCTGCTGTGTTGGCAGAAGAAGCCAAATTATAAAACAATGAGA
Source organism: Coreoperca whiteheadi (assembly GCA_011952105.1). Taxonomy (NCBI): domain Eukaryota; kingdom Metazoa; phylum Chordata; class Actinopteri; order Centrarchiformes; family Sinipercidae; genus Coreoperca; species Coreoperca whiteheadi. The sequence continues at coordinate 24,463,842 of CM022488.1, forward strand.
AATACGTATCGTGCGTGAACTAAACTCCCATCTGCAGAATGAATCACAAGGCAACAGAGGACTCCAACTTCTTGAGAATTTTGCTCCCTTTTCAGTGGCCCAAGCTGAATCTCATAACTGGTCTAAACCGAAGATTGCAATAGTCTGAGAAAGGACTGATAAAGGACTGCACTGTATAACTTGGCAGTATGCCACATACTGCAAAGCAGAGCCTTGATTGGTAGAAAGCTGTTTAGATTCAGTTTTTATTGCAATGCCCACTTTTATTTATATTTCTCAACTACTCCGACATGCATGTGAAAATGCAGTGATTATAGTTTGAACCTGTTTTCACATGCAAACAAATACTGGGTGAATATTAGTGATGTATTATGTGCATGTCTGAATCACAAATAGCAACACAACAATGTAAAACATTACTTTCCCCATTCTCAGCCCAGTGGAGCTAATGTACTCCGCCGTTTGAAAGGCTCCCTGGACTGGACCTATAATGACTTCAGCTACTGTAGCTCTTCCCTCATAAAAGGTAAATGGACAAAAACACACAATGCATACTTAGGACCATCTCCCATGGGGATCAGACTTGCTCACAAATGGAAGGCTTGAGCGTAGGTATTTCCGCAATGCATGTTGTTCATCTCAGTCGTGAGGATAATGGAACCTATGGGGGCCACAATCTGTTAATGTACCGGTAAAAGGAGAAGAGGGCCCATCGGTGTAGTCTGTGGGGCTGTTAGACGGAGCACTCAGTGAGCACAGGTGTGCCACTTTCTCATCTGCCTGACAAAGAATGAACCCAACTTAAATATAACTTCAAAACTTTGACTGAAAAAAGGCACAATTAAAAATTCGGCTTGACCCCCCCCCCCCCCCGGATGTTTTTCTTTAATTACATAGCATCACTAGTGACACTGACATTATAACTCATCAAAATGCTCCTGCATTAGTTTAACCAAGACTCAAATACAGAGTTGAAACAATTAATTGATTAGTCAGACGACAGAAATGAATCAGCAAAAATTTCGATTAATCATTTATCAACAAAAAAATGGCAAAAATATTTCCTGTGGCGGAAAATATCTAAGTACATTTACTCAAGTACTGTACTTAAGTACAAGTAAAACTTAATAGTTTATTAATATAATCAAGAAATATATTATGATATTATAATATCAATAAAACTTTATTGATTCCCAGGGGGAAATTCACAAGCTATCCATCAGTATATAAAGTAATATATACAAACAAATTGGAATTGGCCCACATTTACCAGCTGCAACATTAAAGTGATGAACACATTAATGCATCAATAATCATAATCCAGTAATATAATATACCGTATTCTACTTTTGGTACTTTAAGTATAAGCTATTTCAATGCTAATACTATTGTGCTTTTGTAGTATGCAAGTAAAAGATAAGTATTTCTTCCAGCATGTGTGTTTCAGAGAAGACAAGATATTTGAAGGCGTTACACCTCAGGCTCTCAGAATTTATCATGGGCATTTTTCCGACTAAATAATTGATAGAGTGACCAAATAATTGGCCGATTAATCTGTAATGAACATAAATATTAGTTGCAGCCCTACTCAGCTCAAGCTGACCAAACCTTCTGTGTCAAGTCTATAATGAAATATAGGGGACACAGTTGAAGTATTAAGTACCTCTCTGCTTGTCTGTGTAGAGTTTGCTTGTTCTCCCCGTGTGGGTCTCCTCTCACAAACATGCACAATACATTCAATGGAGACTCTAAATTGGTGTGAGTGTGAACGGTCGCCTGTGTATACCTGTCCTGCCCTTTGACGGACTGGCAACTCTGTCCAGGGTGTTCCCTGGTTCTCTCTCAGTGCCTGCTGGGATTGCATTCAGCCACCCAAACCTTCCGCATCACTTTGAGACAGGATGGGTCTGATTTTTGCAACGTCACATAGGTTAAAGAAGGCAGTCCTTGAAGTTTGTTTCATGTGGGAGGTAAAGGTTCAATCCTGATTAACGATAACTCCGAGGTTCCTTACGGTCGTGCTGGAGGCCAGGGCAATGCCATCTAGTGTAACTATATCTCCTCATAATGTGTCTCAGAGGTGTTTGGGGCCAAGTGCAATAACTTCAGTTTTGTCAGAGTTGAACATCAGAAAATTGTAGGTCATCCAGGTTTTGATGGACTATTAAAACTGGAAAATCGCTACAATGGCTATCTATTCCTGCCACTGTCTTCACAAGACATTAACAAAAATTTGTCCTTCAAAATCAATGTCACTGTCTTTCCAGTGGACAAGACTGAAAACAGTTCCTCTTACCTCGTGTCAAGGGGACTATTCATATCCTAAAGTTATGAAATATCTTAAAACAAGGCCAGCTTCTGAGTTCATTTTAAGGCCACCGAATACAAAGACAGTAAAAACTATACAGAAAGACATCCACTGTATGACTAGACTTCTGCATGTACTGTAATATCAGTCCAGAGGCAAGAAAAGAGACACAACCAGTCAGACAGAAGATTAAAAAGTCTTATTTGACACACAAGAAGCAAAAAACAACAGCTCCTACTTTGAAGTGGAATGTTACAGAAAGTTACAGTGATAAACGGGGGGAGGGGGAAAGAAGCTGACCGATATTTTGGAAGAACTAATATTAACATCAGAATCTGCCTTATCATTGATGGATTAGTACGGATATGTTGACAGCCATCCAGATAGAATTGCAGTGCGGTTAACTGCAGCTATAAAATGTTTTACATGTACATTTTAATGTACATTTGGTAATTTTTTTTTTCTTATTTCAAGTTTGATGTATTTTTCAGTTGTTACTTAATAGTTATTTATAATTTTCAGTTAAGTTTAAGTTGAAAAATTATTGTTTTGATAGTGAATTCTTTTAACTGTAACTTTAACTGTAAAATATCCTACCACCGACATCCTTATCACAACTCTTGATAAACAAATTTGAGGTATCTTGCCAAACACTTTTATGTCATAAACAAATACCTGCCAATATAGCATTACTGGATTTGAATAATTCTCAAATATCGATATCAGTATCGGCTTTGAAAATCCACTATCAGTCTGGATCTTAAAAAAAAACTGATTTACAGTTGTGATAGTGACCTTATGACATACTAGCAGAAAAACTGGTGTAAATGAATCTATCTATCCAAAAGCAAACAAATGTTCCTCCATCATGTCCGTCACGTCTTAGCACCACATTTGGTAAAATACAAAATCTAGACAGTGAGGAGAGTCCTTCTGTGTCAGCTGTAAACACCTTGTCCCCATCACTGCGGAGCCAGTGGGATGCCTCTAGCATCGGTGACTTGGCCCTCCTGCAGGTTCTTGACCAACTGTGCCAGCCAGCGCTTCGTGGTGGTGTCGTCCTTCAGCACCTGGGCAAAGGTGCTGTCTTTCAGCTGGTCTGGGAGACACTGACGCAAGGCTTCTCTGGCTCTGAGGAAGGAATACCACGTGTCACAAACCAATGCACTTTTCTCTCAACAACATCTAGCTATGAAACAGACTCAGACTCAACAGACTCTTCTCATGTTCCAAATGCTCCCAACGGCAGCGAGACATAAGAGGAAGGGAGGTTATTCCTTAGATAAAGGCTGTTATTTATGGATGTTCTCCTGCTTATTATCAAAGACCAAGCTATTTTTTAAAGCCTAATCCCTCTTCCGAAATGTGCTTTCCTGCGTATCCTTTCTGTGCATTTTTGATTTGCTAAAAGGGATACTAGTTATAATGGGCTATATCCTACCGGTCAGCTTGATGAACTATATTGGTAAGCTTCAATAAAACACCCAGGAGCAAAGTGGTTAGCACAGCCCTGTGCTCTGTCATACACGGTGTATTCATGCAAATTATGTTTTGGAGGATCTCTGTGCTCTTTTTTAACTTTTGATCAGAGTCATTGGTGCAAACAACATGGACATCTTGACATTAAAAAAAAAAAAAAAAACACAAACCCAACTGGTCAGCATATAACTTTAAACTAACTTCAACTTGATGCAAACTATTGGGTAAAATTCATATCCAGCAGCTGATTATCAAACCATATCAGGAACAATCCCTGTGCAATAACCCTGTGACACTAAGAGCCACCTGTACCTGTACATCTATCTCATTGTTTCTTCTTCTTCTTTTGGCTGTTCCCTTTCAGAGGTCGCCACAGCGAACCATGTGATCTATCTCATTGTTTATGTAAATAAATATGAACACTTTTTAAACCTACGCACGCTGTACATACTGTCACACCTCATGTATATAAAGCAACTAGTTACGTTAATATTTTTTTCAGCACCATTTGCAGTCTGCACCGGCTTACTTTGTACAGATGTTACTGTTGTTGTGTTATGTTTTTTTTTTTACAAAAAAAACGAACTATATTGCCCTTAGTACCTAATGGGCACATAGTAGCTTAATGTTTGGCTACCTTGTTGAGCGTGGTGTCCTTGTTCTTGGCCACACTTATCTATACTTCAGTGTATGTGCATAGAGCACAACAAAAAACTGGAGTCAAACTCATTGTATGTGTACACATACCTGGCCAATAAAGCTGATTCCGATACCATGTGCATTTGCTTTGAAAGATAATAGCCCATCACAAGCTACCAGAGCTCAAAGCAATATTTTAAAATTGCAGCAGCACAAAAGAGCAAAGGTATTTGTTAAATAATGACATAAACTTCATTGGAAATTCACTATCAAAATGGCAAACAATACATTTTCTGGTTATTGAGTAATTGTTCCAATTAGTGGGCAAACATTAAGTTCCAACCACAGGCAGACAAGCCATTTCACTGACTGTCACCACACACTGGATTTATGTCATGGCTCCTCCTAGTGGCAAGTACTGATGATTGAATTCTTATTCATCTTCAGTTCCTCTGTCATATTCTCTAACCGGTTACTAGTTTCCAGGGTCATGAGGTCCCTGAGCAGGTCACCACTCAATCAAGAGCCAAAGTTAAAGCAGGTAACCACATACAGTATACTGTGTCTGTACAACGCCGCTCTACCTGAGATTATCCGAGAGGCGAAGGTAGCAGCGAACAACGTGCTTCAACAGGCGAGCTGATGGCTCTTTGGAGAGCTGGAGCACCATTTTGCCCTGCGCAGACAAAGATAAAAATCATACTGTGAAATATTGGCTCCTCTCGTTTAATGGATTGCCAAGTGTCACACTGTGCAGAGACTTGGAAGGCAAATGTGATCAAATTCAGATGTTTCACAAGGGACACTTACAAGGATCATGGCCACGTGCGAGAAGCGCTCATACGTCTGACAAATATAGGCCAGCCCCGTGTCATCCAACAGGATCTTCTGCAGTATGAAAGTAGCAACCTGCCAAACAAAATGAAGTGAAGGATGGTAAGGTTACAACCTTGTTAGGAACCAAAACTGTCACCCAATATAGTATTTCTTAGTACGCATGAATCTCAATGCAAAGCAGCACGCTGATTTTTTTTTGTTTCTGACACATGAAGAGGGAAAGAAGGAGAACACATTGGGGTGGGACACATATTTTAATTGTTACTGTATACTAACAGTCAAGTTAGGGTATAGGTCAGTGAGGGGACTGTTTGAAAAGCAGCTGGAAGAGTTAAGTACCGTCTTGGAGAGCTCACTCCCTGACTCCATGATGCGGAGACACAGCGGGATGATTTCAGTGGTGAGGAGGAAGTTAATCACTTCTTGTTCATCGGTTTTGACCAAGGCACCTGCAGTAAACGCAGAAAGGCGGCCGGGTGAGAATCATGAAGACACAGTTTTGTGGAAAACGACCCTCAATCAAGAAATAAAAACACCTAAGCAGGAGTAAAGTTTACCTATGACTCCGAGGCTGGTAAGTCGCAGGTACTCAAATGGCCGTGTTTTGCTCACAGTGTGCAGAAAAGGGTAAAGGAAAAGAGGGATGTGAGCAGCAAGAAAAGCTGACCTGGTAAGGAACAAAGAAGTAACACTTTTTTTAAAATCAATATGACCAGACTTATATGCACAGTTCATATATCAGATGTGAGCTCCGGGGTCACCTTTATACCTTCACGGATATGTTACTGACAATGTAGACGAACAGAAATACAGTACCCACATCAATATTACAAGCAATTAACTTCATGAAGAGCGGGGATTAAAGGCCCAATTCTCATATGGAAGACATTATAGTGTACATATACAACATTTTAAAAAGAAAATGAATCATGCGTCCCGTCTGATAAAGAAGTTTATTGCACGTGTATTTATAATTTAATTCTTGTTTTGCTCGCCGTGTAAATTAATCATGTTTATTTCCTTTTAAGTTTGATTGTTCTGAATCTTAAAAATGTAACTTTGGTGTGTACCAAGGTACCATAAATGTAAAATATGTAACATAAGGGATCGCGAGATGTGCATGACAATAGAAGGTGCATCAAACTCCTTCAAACAAATCTCATTGAAATATTTTGCCAGTGACTATTTGACTGTGTTCCGGATGATAACCGAACCATTTTGTAGAGATTTCAACAAATTATGTAAGATGTAAGGGTAGAAAATAGCCCCTACCCTATAGATTAAGTAGCGACAACTTTCTGGAGGATTATTTAGTTGAAGCTTCTAAAGACAGTCAATAAACAAGTTAGTTAAAAAAAAAAAACCCACTGCAATGGTTCATTATACTGAACTCCCAATTACCGTGTCTCTGGGTGTGAGGCAACACACTGCAGAAGTGCCAGGGCATTGCACACTCTGTTAGACTGGTGAGCTGTAAGTGTAGGTGGGTTTATAGATGGATAGATGTTCACTATTTCCTACAACGAGAAAGATATAAGATATGGAAAGAAATCAGTTAGACTCATCATCAACGTATCAAGCTATCTGGAGAAATGAGAAATCAGAGGTGGCTTCACACCAAGACTTAGGCTGCGATAACAGATGTGCATGCATGTAAAGGCAGATTTCAAACCAGTGTCAAAAATTCAGTTATCAAGAGAAAATACTGAGAATTCGTGTACTTCATCTAGACAACATAGATGTATGTAATTTATGTATTTATTATGTATGTATTTACAAAGATTGATTGCTCCATAGGTGACAAACTGATGTTTAAATATGTGCTATTTCCATTGACTGCAAGAGTTTAAATAAGGATAGAGTTCAAAATACTGTCCAAAAAAATCTGTTTTTGAGCTACAATTCTAAAATTTACCACAATACATCTACCACGATATCAACATTTTGTCATTTATTTTCATGAATATTGGAGATTTATTCATCAAGAATTTGGGTTACACTTTATTTGGATAGTCCGCCTACAGATAGTTTATTTTAGAGTATTTGTGACATTTCAACACCTTATTAGTTGAGAATCAACAACTGTTTCACAAATAAAAAAACATTTTCTAGGTTTGGCTGGGGTTAGGCAAAACCCATCTTGGTTAGGGTATGTTCATGAACTGTCACATATAGTCTATTGACAATCTGTTAAACATCTACAGACAAAGCGAAACAGTTGAAATGTTACAAATACTCTATAACCTATCTGTACGACTATCCAAGTGAAGTGTTACGAGAATTTGCAGGAGCTGTTTTCAGCACTGTTTACAGTCAATTATTGATAATTACTGTTAATTCAAAAAGCTGGCTGGATCGTTTGTGGAGGACAGTCTGAAGATGTAGCGCAGCAAGTTTGGTGTCAATGAATGCGGGCGGAGTAGTTTCACAGTTTTAGAGAAAAACGGAGCGATGGACTTCATCGCTCCTGCCAGCTCGAAGCATCTGAACATTTCGCTCACTTGGGCAGAGATGCACAGCCCTTAATGACACATATAGTGACCAAAGATATGCTATGTGCTACGGCTAGGGATGGGACATGAGTCATACCTGCAACAGGGCAGCAATGGTGCCACAGGAGTGCCAGAGCATTGGTGCCAGGTCTGGCACAGACTCGCGTTTCTTGCTTAGCTCCAGCAAGGCATTTTCTCTGGTCTCTGGACTGGACAACTCATTGATCCATTGGTAGATCTTCTCGCGGTCTACCTGGGCCAGGGCTGTGACGTTAGTTACAGCCTGTAAAAAAGGAAAAGAACATAATCAAATGCAGTTATCACCATGCATACCTACTGTTTATCACTTTATTATTACTGTTTTGATCAATTAATTATGTGGTTTTGCTTATTAGAACAAATACTATTGACAATATGGCACCACATAATTAATATCAAGGTATTTAAAAAAAATACCTGTTTTCATGGGAGCAAACAGCCTTATCCTGGCGCAGTTTTACTGAGATCTCACTATAAAATTATTATGCTTCACTTAGTTGTATCAATTTTCTACTTTGGGAAGTGATCCAGCCATGAAAAACTATGCAGCCAAACATTGTTCAAAGCAACAAAACGTATTTTAAGCTCTGGTGGAGATCCTTTAGTTTCAAAAGATCCCAAATATGTCAGGCTGAATTTGGGGAAATGTGAATAAACTGATATAAAAGACATCTAGTATATATTTGGTGTAATGGTTCAGCCTTAAAAAACATGGAGTCTTGGGATTAAGTATTTCTGATATAAAGCTTCAATTAAGAGTTGGTAACATGATACACAATATAACTGTTATGTGTGATACAGTCAGACGGCGTTGAACAAGGTGGTTTTAACAACCATAAAGCAACTTAAGGGGAAACAAAGGGGGGAAATGTCAGGCAGCTGGGGCCGTACAGTAAGGTTACACCGATATTAAATACTCACTGCTCCCGTCGCCAGCATCCTTTGAAGCTCTTGTGGTCCAAATGTGTTGTTAAAAACTACAGTATCAACTGAAGTGTGGTGTAGTCGCAAACTAATATGGCTGCAATTAAATAAAGTTGGCGTAAGTAAGTAACTAACAGAGAGCGCGGGCAGCTAGCCTGAGCTAGCTGCTAACGTTAAGCGTTTTGACAAATGGAATCCAGTACGCGCGGACTTCAGTATTACAAACAACATAACGTCCTTGAGATAACGGGAAAACAAAGCGTTAATCTTCTCAATCATGCGTATCGACAACAACCCCAAGGGCTCAAAACTGAACGCTATCGATCAGACAACAAAATCCAGTGGCGAGTTTCTGTTAGACGCAATGGAGGCAACCTATATACAAAATAATTAAAATATCGCGAGAGGAGGGTGGGACGCGCTCTCGGTTCTCATTTCCGTTGTAAATTTTCACATTCCCGCCATCATCGCGCGGTGTTGCGAGGCGTCGTGTGCGGGTGCGCTGTCAACAACATACGTACTGGGGAGCAGGTGAATGCCGGCAAAACAAACTTTCTGCCCTCGGAGGACCCACGAAAACCATACTGTGATTTAAAAGTTTCAAGACGAGCACCTATCCTCGACAGGTGAAGAACCGCGATGATTTAATCAAACGGTGACACTGTTTTCATCACCAAATTACAATCAGGCAAATTAGCCAGTTAGCTAGCTCCCGCTAGCCTGCTAGCGGACTTGCTAATGTCGGCCTCCTCCATCCATTCAGCGCCTGCACATGAAGGGACGACATTATCAGCATCCCAGGCGTTCGGCTTTGCCGTAGAGCCACCCTGGCTGGCTCCGAGTAACTTTTCTGGTTTTGCACATTTCTCTGTGCCTGTTCGTCTTGTCAGAAAAACGTCCACCGAGCTGGGAGTAAGGAGCACTGGTCGCAATGTGTCGCGCGGCTTCGCTCTCTCATACAGAACTGGCCATTGGGCTAGTTTGACGGCTAATGCGAACCAGGCTTCATTGGCTCTTAATGGGACCGCTAGCCAGCTAACATAAGTGGCACGAGTTCCCCCACTTCGTAAAACGCTCACCCCTGTTAGTCAAAGTGTGTTTCGTCTGTGTTTTAGTGAGCCTTTTAGCAACGTGCCTGTGCTGTTTAGCTGTTGTGCTGCGTCGCTTGCGGTTGACTTGGAGTTTGTTGTGACTTTCAACAAGCACTCGGTACTGAAGCGTTGTCCGTAGCAGGCTAGCTTAACTGCGTTATCCATTTCTTGTTTTGTTTTTTTAAGCTGAGTAGCGTGAACTTCCATAATCCAGTGCAATGTTGGTGTTGACGATTTCTTTCATTTCGGAATAATGGTAAAGTCATCCGTCCGTTGAGTTGATTAGCCTCCTCTAATGTCATCTCCTCGTGGAGCAGTGGCACTGATACGGTTACAGCATTACATTAGTAATCCACTCTATCTAGGCTAGACAAAACGTGGATTACCAATGACACCGTGGTTGTACTGACAGAGTTGATTCAATTTCCCTCCTGTTTAGGATTTGTCTGATCACAAGTCCCAGCCTCCAAGGTGCACCAACTGGATAGCAAGCCATGGCAACCGCAGTGCCTAAACTCTCCAGCGGTGGCGCTGTTAAGATCCGCTTTACCAGCCTTGAAATGGGCACCACCAGATGGAAAGAGGGAACTTTTGAGATTCTGGAAAAGGAGAACAAGGTCAACCTCTGTCTAAGATTCAACTGTGGCGGAGCTTCCAAAACTTTCCAGGTATTGTTCAGTTCGTTTGGTTTGTGCTTATCCAATAAAGGCTGCGACTGCTAAAACATTGCTTTGGATTCTGAAGCAATAACTTTGTTTATAATGTTTTACTGTAATATTTTGAGAACCTCCTGTCGAAGTTTTGGAAACATCCGACTCATCTTTAGAAATGTGATCAGAGCAGTCTTTGATGTGTCTCCTGTCATTATCTAAACATCAGAAGCCTCAAGGAAAGCAGGTGATATGGTAGCAGATTGTTGATGCATGTACTTTACTCTGCAAGACGTAGTAATGGCTACCTCCCACAACAAGCCGTAACGTACCGCCTCATTATCTGCTTGTCCATTAACTCTGCCATTATTTATTTTGTCAGTTTCAAGGGTTTCCACAGCAATTGCAGCAGTAATATTTTGAAATGTATAATAAAAACTCAAGCTAGGAACACACCACAAAGACTTGATGTTCAACATGTTATGACCACCAACATAGAGACTAAGCAAAAAGACGTTCGGAGGGGAAAACAATTTTTCGCTCCCCACTGACTTTGTATTGCATGAAGGGGCCTTCTTTTCACTTCGGTCTGCTAGCAAACAACAGAAAATTGACTGAAAGTTGCTGTGTGGTGGGATGCACTACCAACAGGGTGAAGAACACAGAACTAAGGTTTTATAAGCTGCTGAACTGAAAAACTGAGCCTTTAGGAAGCAAAAGGTGGATACGGGCATTAAGACGTGAGGCAGGAAGAATGGGCAACCTGTGGGATCGTGGCTGCCTAAGTTACGTGTGGTTTTTTTAAGTCTTGGCAATCATGAAAGATTAGTATTGAATTTTACGGACTGAAGGTCTGAGGACTGAAGTATTACAGTGAGCTCATGCGATCGACAACGTGCAGGATTTCTTCTCGCTGTCCTGACAGTTAGAAAGGAGTACATATTGACAAACTGAGTAAAAACAGGACAACGCACTGAAAGTCTGGTAGACTGAGTAGAGCTGCGTTTGTGGGCAACCCTTTAAAATCCTGCAAGAAACCTTGCATGTGATTGTACCAAAAGAAGACCTGCGTTCAAAAATGTTTGTTTTGCTAATTTATGCTACAATTTGCACAGAAAAGCCAAAGAAACGGTTGAAAATTGGTACATTTGTATGAGGGGGTGCTGTAGGAAAGAACTTTATAAAGGGCTAATACACTTTGCGATCTTGCTTGTTTGTCACACGTCACACTGTGTAGCATTAGTTTAATTCGCACTTTGTTTTAGACAGTATAATATCAGTTTTGAGGCATGTCATATTGTGCGATGAATGAGCTTTGGCTCTTTAACTGAAACAAGATAAATTGGATTATAAAATAAATATTCCAGTGGCATACCGCAAGGTTTTCTCAGCCCTCAGGACAAGTATTTTCCTGCCACTTGTTGTTTATTATTCTCACATGTGATTCCTGATTCCAGCCGTAAAAATGAACAATGTTTAAGTAATGAGAATGACTGGCAGTGACTGAATTTGAGGACAAATGATAAGAATCATTAAACTCGGCATACTGTATGATTTTATCGCTTGACTGTTAACAGCAACTGGCAGGGACAAACTCCATCCACGGTAGTCCCATCAGTTCTGACCCCCAAATTGTAACTGTAGTTTGCTCAACAATCATAATGTGCGTCCCCACCTTTAGTCCAAAGCGATGCTCCACTCACAAACAATAGACCTTTTTCACAGATGATATTTTGACAGCTAGCTTTGACATTCTGCAGGTAGTCTGCTAAAGGGCCGGGAGAGTAGTGAAGCCCACGTGACATAGATACAGGAAATGACTCAAGTGACCCGTCTCAGTTCTAAACCATCTCTGGTATCGTTAAAAAATTCTGATACCGATACCTTGTAGTGATGTTGCTAAGCGCGTCTCTGACGTGTTAAAAAGACATGTCTGCTAAATGACTAAATGTAAAATCCGATAGGACACAGTAAACGCAATGTTGACGGGTACAGGGGATCGGCTATATGACAGCCAAAAGAAATCCTCAAATACTGTCTCACACACACAGGAAATACGGTGAATTATTAGTGTTATGAGTCTGTGTTTAATTTTGGTGTGTATGTGATCCACCAACCAGCACTTTTTTAAAATGTTTGTCACCACTACAGAAACACTAGGTAAATGCTGACGTATGTCTGACGTTGACTGTGGGTAGATATTGGTTTGATTAATGGTTTAGTCTAATAATGTGTTTGTATTGGTTACTGACGATGGCTGATCAGGCTAATTTTACTTTTGTTATCAGAATCAGACATACTTTATTAATCCCCTAGGGGAAACTCTTTGTAACAGAAGCTCACTATCACGTCAGTGCACACAAGAATGGAAGTACTAAGCAAAAATATAATACAGGTAAGTACAAGTGGGTATAAGTATACATTTAAAATTAAATAAGTGTAATGGACTAAGTGGGTTTACAGGATGAGGTTTATATTTCAGTATAAAGTAATAGTGCATGATCTGTGAAGTTACGTGTAGCTTATTTACAATATATAATGGGACGGAGGATATTGCACAGCCGTACTAGAAGTATAAAGTATCGCAAATTAAATTTAAAACAGGGTGTATTGCACAGTAGTTTAAGCAACGAATATTTCCAAATTATGTCTAGTATTGCAGAGATGTTTATGATCAGTGTCCAGTTTAGTGACTTAGGGTCATATCGACTAACACTTAGATCAAGGAGTTATAGAGTTTGATGGCCACAGGCAGGAATGACTTCCTGTGGCACTGTGTGGTGCATTTTGGGAGGATGAGTCTTCCGCTGAAGGCACTCCTTTGCTTGACCAGCACGTCATGGAGTGGGTGGGAGACACTGTCCAGGATGGCATGTAGTTTGGCCAGCATCCTCCTATCTGACACCCCCGACAGAGTCCAGCTCCACCCCAACAATGTCACCGGCCTCACGGATCAGTTTATTGAGTCTGTTAGCGTCCGCTACCCTCAACCTGCTGCCCCAGCAGGATACAGCATACAAAATAACACTGGTCACCACAGACTCGTAAAACATCCTCAGCATTGTCCGGCAGATGTTGAAGGACCTCAGCCTCCTCAGAAAATAGAGGCGGCTCTGGCCCTTCCTCTACAGAGCTTGAGTGTTCTTAGCCCAGTCCCAGTTATGACTCCTGAAGCTCAGCATTCTCGTTGCCCTCGTACCTTCCTTTTTATAACATTTATTTACCCAAAAGCTGATATTACTCTGTATAATATGACCTCCTCTTTCTGTCAGCATAAAGAGGGGGAGAGAGAGATAACAAGTCAAGTTTTAAATTATTTTTTTGCTGATTCTGAACTTTTTAAGCAACTTGAACGGGAGCCAGTCACCAAATCCCTCTAGAAATTCAATTTGAATAAGCTGTGGGGCGTCATGCTAGCACCCTAATGCAAGGAAACCAACACACGATTGCTCACAAGCTAAAGGGTCATGAGTTAGGATTGAAACAAAAGCTGTTTATTTTTTAACCCATATTTTGGCAAATAATATAAGCATTCTGTGTCTGCATGAGGGGGTTTAAAATGTTTTTATGGGCATTCTGACAACCGCCACCCCTCTGCAAGGGGCAATCAGGTAAACGTTTTAAAGCCACCTTTCAAGTCTGTAGCGCATGAATGATGCAGGTCAGAGCAGTGCATAATTTCAAAAACGAGAAACTATAGGAGTGTTTTGGTGGATCTTTGGTCTTCGGCACATACAATGTGACTGATAACCTGGGACCCAGTCTGGACCAGGATCAGGCTCAGACTGCTCTCCTGGCAAATCTTCCTCTGATTGTTTTCAGAGTCATAGATTCCTTGGGGGTAAAAAATATTATTCAGTTAAGTAGTGAATTGATAATATTATTGGTGTATAGTTAAAATGCAAGCATAACATTAATGGGCTAATAAAGTATGCAGCTGTAATTACTTATTGGAAAAACATGCAGAACAAAACGAATAAATAAAACTGCAATCAAGAAATTAATTTGACTAACTTGTGTTGTATTCTTTCCCTCAGCTAAACCAGAATGTGAAGACCATCAACCCGAGTTTAAGCCGAATCATGCTGACTTTGAAGGACAACAGTGTCATCATCCTGGATAAGATGCCCCAGTCATTGGTTCAGAAGACTAAAGAATACCTGGAAAAGCTGAAGCAGGGAAAGACAAGTAAATTACACCTCTCATTTAAAGAACTTTCAAAGCTTTGTTAATGGTTCACAGCATGGTAAAGTGCAAGATCGAAACCAAAGGAACGTGATTATTAGTGATTTTATTGTTTAGCTTATCCACTGTTGATTTTGCTTAGTATAAAGTCATTATTTTTAGCTTAACAAATAACATACAGAACACCACGGTTGAATTTCATCGTAACTTAATGAGTTGTTGTCAACTCGAGTAACATTCACTTGTCTCTTCTCTGCTCCATGTAAGCCCACACACATGGATAACGACTGTTATCTGTACTCAACGAGGTTGAGGCATTCGCATTTGTAGTTTGGCAAATCCCATTAGCATCGGAGTCGGAAGGCTGCACTGAGTTTGTAACGTTAGGTGCAGCAGCCGCTTTGCTAAAGCTATCAAACACGCAGCACTGCCTCATGTTTTATATAATGTTGTATTTGAAAGTTTTTGTAAGTCATGAGGTTGCTGGTGTTGCCCCCTTAACACAAAACTACCTGTTTACATAGATTTGCATTTAGCTGCATTTTCATTACATTTAGTAAAGTAAGCCCACACTTTGGAACGGTTTACCCTGACCGCCATGTAGAGCAGAATGTAAAGTAGTTGCGCAACGTCAACAGTAATCGCCTGACGCTGGCAGCTTTAATCTTATTATTAGGCGACTGAATGGATTACATACATACTGATAACAGCGCTGTTTGTCCAGGAGCTTATCAATATTTAAGTACTAACCCGTGAGGTACGGGTTCTTGGTACCCATCCCTAGGAGGCCTGCACAATAAATTTTTATAAAATCGCGATCTCGATTCACCCTGTTCACGATTTTAATTGTAAATGACTTCGATTTAAAAAACATAATAATAAAAATTTGGCCTTTATTTTGAAAGGACAGCTCTCACAAAGTTCAGGGCTTCATCTCAGCCAATGACAAAGCACCTTTTAGTCACGTGTTTCAGTCGTCGAGCAAGCGCTGTAGTTCGGAAATAAACAAAATGGATATTAGTGGCGTAACGGATCACAAAACTCACGGTTCGGATTACATTACGGATTACGAGTCACGGATCGGATCATTTTTTCCGACTTTGGAACCTTTGGTGTCTACATACCGTTACAGCTTTGTCCACCGCCCCTCTTCCCTCATTATATTTTATGGGGAATCCACTGCAATCCGTTACACCACTCATGGATATGATGAAAACTTGTAGGCTTGTGGCGATGTGCAGTTTTCTATGTGCCAAAACAAATATTTTTGGTACTCCCAGTTTGTTTTGTCATGGTTCATGTGTGTAATAAACATTACGCTTCATGAGAAAAAAATCATTGCAGAGAATCGTGATATCAATTTTAAGCTAAAAAAAAATCGTGATTCATATTTTTCCCTGAATCATGCAGGCCTAATCTCTAGTCACGCTCCGTCAAAACATTGCTCAACTCCACTTCAAAAATATTAAAAGAACAGCAATTCAAAGATGCAACTGAACTGACTGAGCAGTTTTCAACCGCCCTTCATTACAGATTTTTTTATGAAGTTGGGTTTATACAAACACAATACAATGGACTACCTGTCACAGTGAAATGAGCATACAGTAAGGCTAATGTCACCGGAGTAGCTCAGGTTGTGCTAGCTTAAAGCAAAATATTATGGTGGTGTTTTGTGAGAAAGGATTTCATAACCAAAATGTTCAGAACTGAATTGTTAAAGGAAAAATTTAATTCACACGCTTTGTACTGAGGTCTTATTCATTCTTAATTTTGCAGTTTTAAAATCATCCCATGGAAGTGCAAACTTCAGTGTGCTTGGGAACCGCTCTGTAAAAAATGAGGCCAGCCCGTCAGGGGAGAGACAGGTGAGCAAGAACAGACAACCACATTTTCAACTTAAAAAGTATTTATACAAGCATTTGCTTACATTTGACTTAAATATCCAGACTCCTAACATCTTCCAGACAACACAGAGGCGGCAGAGTGCAGAAGGCCGGGAGGACACAACACCGCGGAAGCCTCTGGGGAGCCCGAGTAGAGCTGCCTCCACTCCCACTCGCACTGGACTCTCTGAGAATAGGTATGATGGGACTACATGTCAATGTCATGGGAACAGTTTCATTATTTGTAATACTATAGATTATTTTGACAGTAATTTTTTAGTCACAGGTAAAGGTCGACCAATTAGTCAGCATCGATAGGCGGTTGTACAAACTATCACTATCAGCTGAACTTGGCTCCAATAGTGGCCGATGGCTGCGCAGCCTCCATCAGTCACGCAGGGATGTACTGTAGCAATCGGCGACTTTAAGGACACACGTCCCGGCGTCTCCCACGCACCCACCAGTCAACTCAGGGAATATCTATGCCGGAGTTTTTAACCAAAAAAGGTGCATCTACTTACCAGTGGAAGAGGCCCAGTCCGTCCTGAGAGTGATCGTCGATTAGCTTGGCAATGAGCCAAAAAGTCTGTAATTCATAGTTCACCCGTTTTACAGAATCGGATTGTTCTCCAACTCCATCCTCCACTCCGTGGACCCACCATCAAACTGCCTGGCTCCCAGTCTGGCCATTCCCTGGAGCCGACAGCAGCACATTGGCCGGACAACAGGAGGTAACTCTGGAGTTGTCGAAGAATCACTGAGCTTGTCTATTGGACGCAAGAGGCGTCACATGGGTTTATTTTTTGGCCAACGGTTGTATTGAATCTCAGAGTATTTTTGTTCCCAAAGAGTAGCATCTTCTCGTCCGCTCTGAATCCTCTGGCCTCACCGCAAATCTAGAGCAAACTCATGACCTCGTGAAAGCCATCGTCGTAAACGGTTTGTTCAGGAAGAATGGCGTTGTGTATGCAGATGTAAATCACACTCTCCTTGCACCCTCCAGAGCGCAATAAATGAGCTGCCTTTTTTTTTCCACCATTTTTCCTCTGTCTCTATAATACTCGCTCACACATGCGTACATTCTTCTCTTAGATACATATATTTTCTTCAGACATACATGTGTATTAAATGTATACATTGACTGCATGAGAGCAAATGTATGAATGTGTGAGTGAAAATATGTTTATGAAAGGAGAATGTATGTATGCGAGAGGGCCAGAATGTATTATAGCTTGTACAGCCCCTCGTATAAAGGAGAACTTTGACACCTGTCATTTTTTTCGGTGTTTTTGTCTTTCTTTTTAGGAATGGTCAGTTCAGGCTTGTGACATGAATTGTTCCGTGTCACTGTTTTTCAGGAGCGACAAGAGAAAGAGACTCCTTAACTCTGAAAGTGACCTGACTGAGGACTATCCCAAGGAAAATGACTCCTCAAGGTAAAAGCGACATGCCTCACTGCCCAGACTGAACTGTAATGGTACTATCAGACTCTGAATCTACGTATTTGGTATTTTTTGTCTCTGGCTTATAGACAGATATCAGAATGTTAATATATACAGTTGTGTAAGTTTTATCCTGTACATCAAGACTGAAATCTTTAGATCGTCGGTCAAAGTACATAGAAAGGTGTTTTTGTTTTTATATATTCTTCCGCTGTTTCCACAGTCAGATAACATCCAAAAAACCTATATATACATTTTCTTAGCAACAATAAGGCCACTTCGGATCCAACCAGGAAGTTTCCACTGAGCTGCAAAGATAAGCTGAAGCAGGCAGAAGAGAAATGGAGCTCAGGTAAAGTTCTACATCCACAACTCAGCACTCAACACCATCTAAACACCGCTGGTTATGTCTTCAATCATTCAGTCAGATTCATCTTTGTAACTGTCCTTTGCAAATTCTGAGACAATAAATGGGATGATATAGAATATTAACCTGTATTATTAACCGAACACTTTTTTTTCCCATATCCTCAGCTCCACTGGGTTCAACGCCCCTTCAGCCAGCATCATTCTACGGCAGCCGATCTGTGACTAAAGACTACAGCCAGAGCCACTCTTTCCTGGACAGGTGAGTCTCTTCAGTGGTTAAAAAAGCTAGCAGTGAATGCAAGGGGTCAGCACACATCTGCTTACATCTCCATATAAGGATACCCGAGAAGTGCAGTGAAAGATAAATCCGGTGTATCTTTTTCATCTAGTAGGAGAATAGTGTCACATTATTGCACGTTTATTTTGGGGATATACAATTATATTGGAATCACACATTAAGATTAAATCTGAAGTTGAAGAACCAAATCATTTTGAGGCCAGTGAAACACGTCAGTTTAATCTTTACTAAAATCCCCCCCAGGCCATCCAGTACAGCACAGACCTCCACAGCCAAGAGAAGCCTCATGCTGCCTAATCACTCTACTCCCTTCAAGAAGGTACGCCCCTCTCTGGACTACGGTGGCTGGAACAAGCAGAGGCCTTCCACTCTGGCCCAGCCCCAGCCCCCACTGCAAGGGTAAGAATAATTTCTGCTTCTAGGGGTCTTTCACTTAAAAACAATAGCAAGATGTAGTTTGATGACGTTGTGAAGCAGCCTGGGATCATGGGTGTCTTCACCGCCTTTGTTGTCATTGCAGTCAGCTTCTCCCGGTTAGGATTCCTTCAGTGTTCATCGTTCAGGAGGTTCATACAAGGTTCACACAGGGCAGCAACGCTATAAACGTGACAATCTTATAGACCATGTGATGCATTGGTGTAGATTAAACTAACCAACTGTAACCAAACAAAGCAGTTAAAATTAGCTCAACTGTAAACATCTACAGCAGTAAAATGCAACATACACATTAATGTAGCAGTAATATTAATCCAGAAACCCTGCCTTTGCTGCATGTCATCCCCTCTCTCTCTCCCAGATTTCCTGTCTCTCTTCAGCTGTTTCCATAAAATGAAGGCAAAAGCCCTATTTTAGTAAAATCAGTGTTTCTACAACGCTGTTCGACGGACACAGGACGACCCGGAGGGGCTGCGAGCTGACTTGCCGCTAACGTTGTATCATTGTGTAAATCTTTTAATTCATATATTGCAGATTCTCCAACCTGGGCAACACTTGCTACATGAACGCCATCCTGCAGTCCCTCTTCAGCCTCCCGTCCTTCTCTAATGACATGTTGAGGCAGAGCATCCCGTGGAAGAAGGTGCCCATCAATGCATTGCTCAGGTACTACGTTATTCTCCGTCTTTAACTTTAACAATCGGTGTAGAAAATGATTTGTTCATATGCTTTGCTATCTGCCCCCCCTTCAAAACCTGCTTAAAAGCACTTTTGTAAAAAGTTGCAAAGAGAAATATTTTAACATGTTTTACTTTATTCTTTGTGATCTCTTCACTGTTTGCAGGCGTTTTGCTCACCTTATGGTCAAGAAGGACGTGGGCTGTCCAGAGACAAAAAAGGACCTCTTGAGGAAAGTGAAGAGTGCCATCTCCTCCACAGCTGAGCGTTTCTCTGGAAACATGCAAAATGTAAGAGCTGCCTCTAAAATTACAAACAGTTGTGGTCTACTGGTACATGAAAAGGTGCTCTGATGGATAAAGTTGCATGTCACAATGTTTGCCAGGATGCTCATGAGTTCCTGAGCCAGTGTTTGGACCAGTTAAAGGACGATGTGGAGAAAATGAACAAGAGCTGGACAAATGAAGTTGCGGCATCCTCCTCGTCCTCTGTGGCGTGTGAAAATGGCCTTGAGGCAACGTCATTGGCAGCCAAGGCAGAGCCAGGTGAAGAGGTGGACACCTCTCGCATCTACACCTGCCCTGTAGCTGTCAACATGGAATTTGAGGTGCAGCACACCATCACTTGCAAAGGGTGAGGCCAGTCTCCAGCTTGATCGTCTGAATTTATCCTTGCAATATATCTTTGGAATGTATTTGCCAAAACTGTTAATGGCTCTGGTGTAAATAAATGGTATGTAATACCTTCATTTTGTTTTGCAGCTGTGGCGAGGTGGTGACCAAGCGAGAGCAGTTCAATGACTTATCCATCGACCTACCACGCAGAAAGAAAACCCTCCCACTTCGCTCCATCCAGGATTCTCTAGATCTCTTTTTCAGGGTGAGTCTCTTACATAAACAGGTTATATTTCTAATCAGTTTCTATGTAAGATTCATCTTCGACCATGCTTGTTATATTCCTTTTGCAAGTAACTATCCTTACATGAATCAACTACAACAATAACGTTTGAATATATAATGACAGGTGTTACTTTTTCCTTTTTGCAGATGGAGGAAATTGAATACTCGTGTGAAAAGTGCAGTGGGAAAGCAGCCACTGTTAAGCATAAATTCAGCAAACTGCCCAGGTACCTACACACAGACTATTAAGAGGGAAATGCACATGCACCATAAAACATTGTCAAACTCATTGTCAAATATGTGAAGTTGAACATATTTCAGAGTTGAGCAGAAGTGCACTGCATTTCAAGCATAAGTTTAGTCCCAGTTAGCATCACAAATAGAATATAAGAAGCACTTTTTTTTCTTTTTTTTTCCCCCCCCTACAGAGTGCTCATCCTACATCTGAAACGGTACAGCTTTAACGCTCAGCTGTCTCTGAACAGCAAGCTGGGCCAGCAGGTGATGATTCCCCGATACCTGACCCTGCTGTCCCACTGCACTGAATCCACACGACCCCCTATTAGTCTCGGCTGGAGTTCCCAAGCCTCCGTGTAAGACATCCTAAGCACCCTCAAATAAAATATATGAATAATACCTTTGAACATCTCACACTGGGTAATTACATCCTGAGCTACTGAGTGATTCAGTCGGATTTTACGTAAAAGCTTTTCAATTGACCTGGATGCATTTAATTTGGCTCCATTGGCTGAGAGATGATGTTTAATTAACCACCAGCAAATAATTAGGCTTCTAAATGTTCTCTTTGTTCTCAAAGGTCAAGAACACTCAAAACGTCACAGTTGGTCAACTCCTCCACAGCACCTGTCCGGTAAGTAGTGTTACTTTCAACAGAAAACAAAGGAAGTGTTAAGTTTACACTAGGGCTGCACAATATAGTAAAAAATCACATTGCGATTAATTTGACAGATATTACAATTGTGCTATGATTCACGATTAGTGGGAATGATGATTTTTGTATCAGAATTTTCATTTTCACTGAAAAATCATGAAATGAAATTTGTTGGGGTCTGTACCAAACAAACATGTTTTCTTACATCTGGAGATGTGGGCCAGGGCATCTCTGCAGCACTACAGGACTTCATTATAATGCTGTTCTGTCACACATTTTACCTTTTTATAAAAAAATGTCAGCTTCTGCAATTTGGATATTGCACCTGGCCATATATCGATTAATTTACACTGACCCCAACTTGGATTTTCTTGAGTAAGGCTCTGAATTCCCAAGTGTGCTGTAACTTGTTCTTATTCAGTCTGTGTGTAATCTGTCATATATTGCAGGACTAGGAAAAGTACTTAAGTGTGCCCAGACTTGGTTTTCTACTTTGTGCTTGTAAATTCAATCACTGATTTTATGACTGTGTGTATGTAGAAGGATTGGAGGGAAGGTGGCCAACTCTAGCTGCACCTCTGTCCTCGTGGACTCTGACTGTGAAGAAGAGCCTACCAGAAAGGTGAGCGCGAGCCGCAAGCGACGCCTCAGCAACTGTCTGCCCAACGATGATGACCGGCCGGAAGAGGTGAGAATTTGCCCACAGACCGTAACAATTATGATTCAGCCTCCTTTTATTGTGTCTCTGTTGCTGTTTTTACACTGTTTTATGTGTTTTCAGCGGGGAGCAGCAATAGATTCAGCAGACTTCAGTGGTATAAATGATGATGAAATGCTGGCGGCCGTCCTGGAGATGAGTCGTCAAGAGGCCGGGCTCTCGGCTCCATCCCCCCAGGAGGATGAGCCAACCAGCAGCCCCGACACAGGCTTTGGGGACACAGATGCCCATGACCTGGCCTATCATACAGATCTGCTGGAGACGGACAGCAAACAGCCTACAGGTAGTCCCAACATCATCAGGGTTAAGACATTCAGTAGATGGCATTTCTACAGGGGTCGGTCAGTTTTTACTTTTGTCTTTTGGTTGTCTTTTTTTATTTTGTATTTTTAAAGACAGCATAATGGAGGAATTGTATAAACTAAGCATAGTGAAATATATTGACTTCTGCATGAGTCAGTTGTCTTGCTAGTACTCGCTGCGTGGAATCAATGTGGCTTTATGCATTTACATAAACACTGGGCTGGCTGAAATATGAACGTTTTAACAAAGGTATCATTGTCATTATTAAACTCAAGTATCTGGGTGCTTAAGTGAAAATTACTTCACTAGTATTTAAGTATTAAGTTAAGTGATTTGTGTATGTGTCGATCTTGTGTAGATGTGCTGGATTCCCTGGACTTGACCATGGATGAGAACAAGGAGAACCAGACTCCAGAAGGTGTGCAGCAGCAGGGGGAACTGGACTGGGTCCAGCAGTACAGTCTGGATCAGGAGAGGGAAGAACAGGAGCTACAGCAGGCTCTGGCCCAGAGCCTCCAGGAGCATGTAAGGGCAAAGTCCGTGGGACATGTGCAGGACTTTCCTTAAAGAATTGGGTAGGGGGGGGTGCTGCATCTAAATACTATATTGTAGAACCATAATGCCATCAAAACAATTATCTAAGTTAAATATGCAGACTAGAATAGTAATTGTGGTGACAATTAAAGAAACTGCAATTTGTAACAAAATTAAATTGTTCCTTTTTCCCCATCCTTAATGAATAATGTTGCGTTACATTAGAGTAGTTCTCTTTATAATCTCCAAAATATCACTGAAGAAGATCTTACTGAAGCATGTACTTGATGAGCAAGGGGACATGACCTAAGTGAAAATGCAATGTTGAACTTTCTCACAGTAAATCTCAGTAATGTAATACCTGGTCTCTACCTCACCCCATATAGGAGGCCCAAGAGATGAGAGAGGATGATGATCTGAAGAGGGCCACTGAGCTCAGTTTGCAAGGTATGAACCAAGCTTGATTGGATGTTTAGTAAAGGGCTGCAACTAATCACTATTTTCATTATTGATTAATCTGTTGGATCGTTTTCTCGACTAGTTGTTTGGTCCATGGAATGTCCCAAGATAAGGTACTCAAATGTCTTGTTTTGTCCTAAACCCAAAGATATTCAGTTTACTGTCACAGAGGACTAAAAGAACCAGAAAATGTTCACATTTGTGAAGCTGAAATCAGAGAATCAGGACTCCCGCCCCCCCC
>CM022488.1:24487661-24534468 GCA_011952105.1 Coreoperca whiteheadi
GTCAGTTCAGGCTTGTGACATGAATTGTTCCGTGTCACTGTTTTTCAGGAGCGACAAGAGAAAGAGACTCCTTAACTCTGAAAGTGACCTGACTGAGGACTATCCCAAGGAAAATGACTCAACGATTAATCAGTTAAAGTAGTTGCAGATTTAATAGTTGACAACTAATCGTTGCAGCTCTAGTTGAGTAGCCTCCTGTTAAAACTCATGGACCCTGATTGGTGTGCTATCATTGAGCATCTTTGGTGAACAAAGTACTATTGATGTTTTTGTTTTTGCCCCCAGCGTGCGGGGCACTGTTGGCAGTAGTCAGCTGGTGGCCGTTTGAGTATGTTAAAGTGGTGGGGGAGGCAGTCGGTGAACAAGACATCTGACTGGCAGTTTAGAGAATCGTTTATCTCACAAAACCATTGCAGTTTCTTTTTCACACAAGCAAAAGACCCCAGGCTGAAAACAACAGTGCAAAGCAAAACTTTACAGCGCCAGCTGCAATTTTCATCAGACATGTTCTCAATAAGTTCTCAGAGCACATAATGACTCTGTTTAACAAGACTCGCTGTGCTGTGACAATGCCTGACCAGTTTCCATACCTCTTTCTCACCCAACAGAGTTTAACAACTCTCTGCCTGAGCTGCTGTGCTCAGATGATGATTCTGGCAACGAGGATGTGCTGGACATGGAGTACACTGAAGCTGAGGCTGAGAACCTGAAGAGGAATGCTGAGGTACTTAACATCCTGCTGCCACACGTCTGCCTGTTTTTTTGGGGGGGTTTTTTTGTACTTACTTTATTTCCACAATAAACTAAAAAGCAACTAGTATGTACTATAAACATACTGAAGTAAAAATCCTTCCTGTGAAAAAGTAGTGGTCTATACACTGAACCGTTACCTGCTTATAAACGTTGTAATCCACAGAGCGGAGACTTGGCCAACTCTTTTAGACTCATCAGTGTCGTCAGTCACATTGGGAGCAGCTCCTCCTCTGGTGAGCACTTGTATATTCTTGTCTCAGTCTGCAGTTTAGATGAATACTGTATCAACGTTTGTATAACTACTGCACAGGAGTTGTTTTACAGCTACCCTTTTGCAAAAAAAACAAGTCAAAACCATTAGAGACGTCAGACTGAACCTCAGCATGTACAGCCTGACGAGCACAGTGCCAGGATTTAAGTGCTTTTGTGTTAAGAAGACAGAATCAATAGGAGTGGTAAACTGGTAATCTTTGGCATGATTTGGCAGTACAAAGTATTGTTTTGATTTTATTTTAATGTTTGGTCTCAGTGATTGGTACATGAATACAGTGACTTCACATGTTATATACTGCCTGACCTGATACAACTTAGCCTCCATAAGAAGCATTACCACAGTTTCAACTACTCTTCAGCTCCTTCGATGAGCTGATGGAGATTCAACATCATACCTGCTGCCTACACTCTATTAAAGCTGGTTACCCGCCCTTGCTGCTGCACAACATTTAGCCTGCCAGTGAAATCAGCTGGTATAGTCTTGGGTTGGGATGACATCCTGCCTACCTTAGGCATACCATGGCACGTGACTGCCTGTCATCCCTTGAGTGTCCACAAATTAACCTTTATTATTTATTTCCCACCGTAGGCCATTACATCAGTGACGTGTATGACATGAAGAAGCAGTCGTGGCTGACCTACAATGACCTGGACGTGTCGCGCACACAGGAAGCAGCCGTCCAGCGGGACCGGGACCGCAGCGGATACATCTTCTTCTACATGCACAAGTGAGTTGGCAGATGAACCAGATGGTGTCTTACCAGATGGATACTGTATGTATATCCATCTACCTCGTGTACATAAGCTACCCGAAACATTAATCATATTTATCTTAGCATCATTTGGACTCTGCACCATTGCACTAACTGCCGTACTGCTGTGTATGTACATAGAGCGCATGGAAAACCGGAGTCAAATTCCTTGTATGTGTACGCATACCTTGCCAATAAAGCGGATTCTGATGTCAGTGTAGCATTTGTGCCCATAATGAAACTCATGGATCCTCCTGACCAGGGTCTTTGATCCAAGGTGTCTGTTTTTGTTTTTTTGTGTTACGTACAGTAACGGCACCGAGGCTGCATTTGTTCTGCATGTCGTGTCAGATGAATTGTGATTAAAATCTTAAAATCTTTAAGCTGCCTTAAGCCATTGTTCAACACGTAAGAGGTGAATACTTGTGCAATGCAAAAATATTTTGTAACTTGGGCGAGTCGCAGGTTATACACCACGGCAGACGCTGCATGTTGGATTAAGTTTAGTAGTAGTATCTATATGAGTTGGCTGTAAGACGCTCCGACACGTTCTTACCTTGTGTCCTCAGGGATGTGTTTGAGCAGCTGTCTGAAATGGAGAGATCTGGAGCCAGCGCCACTTCAGAGGCAGGAAGGAACGTCCTGCAGCCCCTCTGAGTGCTACATCTGTGGACGGCCGCCCACAAACATTCATCCACAGGTGAACCCTGGTAGATGGAGCTCTCCTCTGAACAAGCTTGAGTACTACTGATTGCTGTCCTTTTTTTTTTTTTTTTTTTTGGTCGTCTTCAGGCACTTCTCTACAAATGACTAAATGCCCTGTTACGTTAGCACCTGTCAATGCCAACACAGGTGCTAAACTGTCTAGACTCTTTTAAGATACCAGAAATGCAGTTAAAAATGTTCAGTGGATCATATTTTGCCTCCATGTTTTTGGGGCTGGAGTTTTTCTTTGCTATGATTTTATCAAACTGTTTTGTAAAGGTTTTTTTTTTTTCTTTGTTTCTTGATACACGTCTTTAAACTCTAAAGCCGTTCATTCAGACTTTCACTTAAAAGCAACTATCAAACACCAGATGCCACTGGTGCTTCATGGATTGTATGTTTTGCAGACCCTTTATTCCACATATAAACTAAATAAAGATATATTCTATGTTGGAGTATAAGCTATTATAGAGTTAGAGGGTTGTTGTATTTAGCGGGTACATTTGGTGCAATATTTATGTTCTGGCTCAAACTGGCCAATTCAAATCAGCTTTTTGTCAGCGTGTGGATGTTTGCCCAGTCGCTTTTTTGTGCTTGACTTATGAACTAATGTGTGTGTGTGTGGCTGTCTCCATATTTTAGATTTGAGATAAATCAGTAAGTTGAATTACAAAGCCTGTTTTAACTGAGCTTTTCTCAGTAAAGCCCACTTTATTCTTTTGGAGTTTTGACCGTGTGCCTCCTAAGAACTTTTATAAATATGTATACAAGCTTTACTTTGAAAGTTGCACAACCTTGTTGTTTTTGAATATGTTTGTCAAACCTCAATGTGCAAGTCAGATTTTCCTTTATAAAAAGCCAAGATTTTCTATTTATTGCAGCATAGGGTTGATTTATCTTAACCTACTGAGATACGCCACGGCAAATAGAAGTCATTAATACTAGACCACCAGGGAAGCTAGCTATAGCCTAATGTCCTTTTATTTCACAACCGTTAAGGTCAGTATAGAGTACACTGAGTACACGTTAAACCTCTGCTAACCCTGCGAGCTCCTATCAGGCGTGCTTGCTTATAGAATGGTTCCAATACTAGACACTGGTTGTAAAGCTGTTTTTTGTTGCGCCTGTAGAAATTAAGCCCCATTTCAGTACACTCTGGCTCATGTGCCACATTGAAACATGGTGTCTACTGAACATTCAAACACCAAATTATTTCCTCAACTCCCCACAGAAGAAAATCTATATAATATAGCGTTATAAGACATGGGTAATGAAGCTGTATGGACTGAATAATATTCTTGCTACTCAGCCCTATATAGTTGTTAAAGAAGTGTGCATTCTTATCAGCTGGAAGTACAGTATTCTGTTGCACCATGAGCATATACCCAATTATGACAGCAGACAGACGTTACTCCAAAATTAGTTCTCCTTTTTTATGACCATGGATTTGCATTTCTGAAACTTTGTGCTTTCCTGAACATCCTGTCCCAAATGCAGTGTAAAGAGGGTATGATGTATTTGTGAAGTAAAAATGAGCAGCTTTTTCTACCCTTCATACACAAATGACTTCCTAAAGCAGATTTTAATAAAATATTACAGTGAAAGTGCACAGACTTTTTAATTTGATGTTCGAAAAAGAGGTATCCACGATCAAACCGCTGCATGTCCACTGCCAGGTGAACTTTAAAAAAAAAA
This sequence comes from Coreoperca whiteheadi, assembly GCA_011952105.1. Taxonomy (NCBI): domain Eukaryota; kingdom Metazoa; phylum Chordata; class Actinopteri; order Centrarchiformes; family Sinipercidae; genus Coreoperca; species Coreoperca whiteheadi. The sequence goes on from CM022488.1 coordinate 24,491,840, forward strand.
AAAAAAAAAAACACTCGCTGCCCTTTGGGAGTGTGCAGAAGACAGAATCCGGTGTCCTTTACATTTGTTTAGGAATGAGGGCATGACAGTTACTAAAACAGTAGTCCTCCTGGTTGCAGGATAGTGATCAAGCACCATAGTACACCTAGTTCAACTGTTAAGTTAGCAGGTGACTGTCACCTATCCTGACATTTCTTTGTCAATGGCTCTAGATGTCTCCCTGTGAGTCTGTTGTACTCGCTCAGAATGTAGCTTTCCTTCTGCAGCATCTGGAAACAAAAAAAAATTTTTTTTACATTTTTAAACATAACCCCCCCCCCCCCCCTACGGTGCTTCAGCGTGTGACAAAACAGCACATTCAGGTTTAAATTAGAGTAGTGTTAGCAAGTCTCACATGGTGCTAAAATTCACGTTCAGTAGCACCCAAACTGCATCGCAACAAGCCATGCCAAACTCGAACAACTGTGAGCAGAGTTTGCTGTTTTAAACAGATGTGTTGGGATGATTTCTATGCTTCAGAGATGAAATTGGATTAAACAGAATGGTTTTCAGAGATGGACAGAGGAAAAAAAGACACTTTTATCCAGCTAGTTTGCACCCGTTTTTCAATTAAAGGGCCAGTTCACCCAAATTTCCAAGAAACATTTTCTTAAATACCTCCAGCTACATTCTAGTGGGTTTTTTGTTGTTTGTCTGTTTTGAAACGTCTGCCTCTTCATATACAGTCTATGCTCCACCCCAATACAATGAGAAATCCTCTGGATGACCCGCAGACCTGCTATGAAAAAAATTACTGGAACTACTTATTGTACTCCTGAAGAAACAGTCCCAATAGAAAGTGATGACTGTCTTGTGAGTGTTCTGGAAAGGACATGTTGCTGATTCATTTTTGTTTCATTACACATTTCAGTCGTAAGAGGGGAAAAAAACAACAATTTGATTCACCTCAACTGCATTGGGGTGGAGGCAGAAATGTCAAAATAAATTTGGGACACACAAAAACAAAACTATCCGCATGGGTACACACCAGTAGACATGAGGTGAGAAAATGTTGTAGTTTAGTTGAACAGTGTTTTTCCCCCATTAAAATTCTTTCACCATATAATCCCCATACAAACCTCGGTCCATTCTTCCTCTGTCTCGTGTCTGTAGCCCAAAAGGTGGCAGATACCATGTGCAGTGACAACCTAAAACATGAGGCAGAGGAGGAACAAATAAAGCCAGCGGATGTCACTGCAAAACAGACGGGTTAGACCCGAGTTGCTGACTGAGATGCAGAGCAAAGCGGTTTTATCCAAACAAAATGTACATAGTTAAATCTATTCATTTATTTATAAAAATGCTTATGAATAAGTAGCTTACAAACAAATGTGCACCTTGAAAGGAAAAAAAAAGTCAGCACATGACAGCGGGTGGCATTCAATGAGCACTGTTGAATATGAGAAACAGGTCAGTGAAATCCCCCAACAGGGGGGCCACAGCTAAAGTTTACCGGATGAAGCATGGTGTCCAGTGCTGCAGCTACTCACAGTCAGGGCTCCGTGCAGATCTAGAGCTTCCTCCTGACACTGCCTCATCAGAAACTCGACCCCCAAGAAAATGTCCCCAAGGTTCAGCTCGTCTCTGTGAAGGGGACATGGCAGCCTTCCAGGCCTCAGGTCCTAAAGTAATTTCAGTTGGGATTATTTATTTAAAAACAATAAGTTAATAGAGAATTCTTGGGCAACCCTGGTGACCCCCTCCCACCAGACTCTAGTTGCTTTGTCCTTCTTATTGAAGGGACCCCTTGTAGCCCACTGCAACACCTTATGGAGGCAAGTGGCAGTCTATTAATAGGTCACATGTACCTCGTAGAATGGAAATGAGAGGACATCCGTAGGCACATTCTTCTTCCTATATATGTTATTGATTTGCTGAATCCTGTGGTTATCCACGCAAATGATGCCCAGGTCAAATTTCTGGACGCCCAGTATGTGCCTCAGCGTGTCAACGTCCTTGCGCAGCCTGGCGCGGCGAAGAGGCACCACCTTTTGGAGATTCCGCAGTACTACTCCCATTGTGGAATTCGGCGTGACAAGAGAAAGCGGCTATTAAAAACAAAATCTCGAGACATAGGTGACCGTTAAAACGAAAATCCACCGACGACGCCGGTCTGTCACAACAACTCTGTGGCGGCAGGTTTTCCGATGGCGGTTGGTCAGCTTTGCGTCAGCCGCGAGCGGTGTTCCGCAGAATTCAAGGTGACGCGTCCCGGCAGTATCACCGTGGAGTTCTCCGAAACCTACCATGTACGCTTTATGTGGCTTGTGCGGACGTGGCAGTATGGTTAATAGAAGTTAAAACATATTCTATCGTTCAAGGAAAGTGGCGGCTTGCCCGTTTAAAACCCATTCGAGCAATGAAGCGGCGGCAACGTTGGCAAACGCGGAACGACATTGGGCACCGAGCGGGGACCAAAAGATTTGTCGGACCGGAACCGGATGTGGGAGTATATGTTTGGTATGAACTGAACCAAAAGAACAACATAGTAAACTAAAACCGAGAAAGGTGAGATTTATTTTACGTATCAGCATTTCCTGAGGACTTTTGTTGTGTCAATATAACAACTTTAAGGGGAACGAAACAAGCTTAGCTAAGCTAATTGTAACAATGACTGCGGCGTTAGCTTATGCTAGCGGCCGAGCCATGCATGTGTGTTCGCCCCCGTCTTCATGATGTTCTGCTGACTTTTAACGTGATAGGATGCTGCACCGAGCATCTTGATAGATCGGAACAGTGTCACGGATTTCTGCTGCTTGAATGCCTGGACGAGAAACATTTCCTCCAGCAGAAACGCCGCAAGGATACTAAACACCCGCTAAGGTTTGCGCCATGAATCCGTCATCCAATCCGTTTGGTAGTCCACAGGGTGGAGCTTTCCAAGCCCCAAGCAACACTTTGAAGACTGGTTTGTTCCAGTCATTTGGACAACAAAGTTCTAACAGTCAGCCCCAAGCTATGGGTTTTTATCAACCATCAGCTTTTGGACAGCAATCTGTCTTAAATCAGCCCTCACCTCATGGAAATACCATCTTTGGACAGGCCCCTTCCTTCGGACAGTCGTCTACACAGCCTCCCTCGCTGACTACAATAAGCCATGCTCCAGCATTTGGACAGCCATCATTAGGAATGAGTAGCTCAGGCTTTGGTAGTAGCACCACGCCAGCTTTTGGACAGACTAGTGGATCGAACCAGAGTTCAGGCTTTGGGCAGACACCTACATTCGGGCAGCCATCTGCATTTGGACAGGCTCCAGGATTTGGCCAGCAGGCCCCGGGATTTGGTGAACAGCCTTCTGGGTTTGGAAGCTCCCAGATGGCTTCCAGCTCCACCGCTGCCTCAGGGCAACCTCAGCAGCTGGGTTTTGGACAGTCTGTGTTTGGACAGCCGTCATCTGCCGGTGTCACAGCCAGTGTATTTGGCACCGCTCAGAGCGTGACCCAGAGCAGAGGCTTCGGGACGTCCAAGTTCAGTTTCAAGCCGGCTAATGAGGCATTGTTCAAACCCATCTTCAGTGCCAGCCCTGAGCCCACTAACCCTCAAACTACTTCAATGTCTAGCTCACCTTTTGGCAGCAGTGGGTCCCAGACAAGTTGCAGTACCATGACTAGCAACACCACCACCACCACTGGCTTCTCGCTCTTGACTGGTGCTAAGCCTGGGCCGCTGGGCTTCAGGTTCTCACAGCCGGGGGCAGCCCCGTCCATCTCTGCTCAAAACGATCCTGTGACAACTGGTAATAGCGGCGGTCCTTCCAACACTCTGCAGTTCACCTTTTCCCAGCCAGCCACCCCCTCTAGCTCCAGCATTAACGCATCCGCCACCCAGCCCACCAACCTGTCGTCTTTCAGTTTTTCAGCCAAACCCCCCCTGCCCCAGACAACACCCCTTTTTGGAGGAACCAATTTTGGTCAGCCCTCAGCCTTTGGTGACACCAAAGCCAAAGCAGAGACTAGTACAGACGAGAAAGGGAGCAACCTTGAGGGCCTAGGGGACACAAATGTATTTGCAAGATTTAGCAAAGGCACCAAGCGCAAGGAAGATCCAGCGGTCCCCGGCACTGGCCCAGAAAAGCGTGTCACAGAGGAAGATGTTCCAGCAGAAGCAGATTCACCAAGACATCCCTCAAAGAGGCCCCTGATGAGGTCCCGCGGCCCACCAGGTGGCTTATTCGGTAGAGCACTAAGCAGCATTCGTAAAGATGTCGCAAACCCAGTGAGGCGAGAGGCCACTGGGGAGACTCAGCAGCAAGCATTGGCGTGGGAGGAGACAGAGAGGGAAGACGTCCAAGCTCAGGGTGACGACCTACCTGCTACACCACCCACAGCACAAGCACTGACCAGGGATGTGTTGGAAAAAGCTGAAGAGTCAGGTGAGACGCACAACACCACATGAAATGTGCATGGGTCCGTTTTGTTCCCCTCTACTTCTGAAAATCACAATTGTTGGTTTTGATATCTTAAATTCATTAAAATAGTGGATTACATTATTAGAATATGCTCATCCTATTGTCTGCCCATTACCCATCGTCTCTCTCTAGACCCAGCAAAAGCCCCAGACCCAAAGCTCGAAACCACAACCCCGGTGAAACGTGCCGTACGCAGGGAAAGCTCCGAGAGCCTGAGCGGCATGTCTCCCTCAGAATGCACCACCATCCAGTGCAGGAATGTGCCTACATCCCTCAACAAGAAGGACACGATCGAAAAGCACTTTGGCCGTTTCGGCAAAGTCCGTAAGGTCTTCTGCCGACCCGCCAAGAACCTGGCCATAGTACAGTTTGACCACCATGTGAGTTAACTCTATGCTGCTACGAAAACCGGCAGTTATAACCATTCTTCCAATCGATTCCTCAACTAACTTTTAAGCACATTTAATTTGCTACAGTAAATTTGATCTGTTACTTATAGTGTCAGATAGCTACCTGTTATTTCCTGTCTTTATATAGCCAGAGTGGAACACTGGTTTTACTACTGGTTGTTTGGACTTACCCCTTCCCACTTCCCATTTTAACTGAGCTCACGCTAGCTCGCTATATTATTTTGCTCGCTCACACCGTTAACTGTTATCTCTTTCAGGCATCAGCGGCTAAGGCAAAGAAGAAAGGCAAGATCCTGCATAGACACGAACTCCTTCTCTTGTGGCAGAGAAAGAAGCAGAGTAAATGCAACATATTTCTATGAAATATAGTTAGTACCCAACAGGCAAAGTTCTGCTGTATTGCTATTACTGTGTAGAGTTACAGACCTACAAGCAAATGTGACTATAAATCAGGACTTTGTTATACTGATTAAAGAGTTCTGAGCGGTTTATTTCATATTACCTTTGATTCATTGCAGTGAGTCACTATATTGATTGTGAGATTTTTTTTTTTTTGTGCGTCAGGTCCTGGTGAGAAAGGGAGCAGACCTGCAGCAGGAAAGGAGGAGGCAGAGGGAGAAAGTCAGGAGGACACAGAGTCCAAGGCTGCTTCCTCCCCAGTCCGAAGAGCTGTTCTCAGAGCACCTGCGGTCAGCAGCACAGCGACCCTCAGCCACAGGTAACACTCGCACCTGCATGAAAGTGGTCTTATTATTATGGGCATTTGAGATTTAATTTCATTTGTAATGCCTTCATCCAACAGGTCTGGACCAATGTAGTGCTGCATGTCACTGTTTTTACATGTGTCTTTTCATGTGTCAGCTCTCCGGTGAAGAAGTCGTCGTTGGCCAAGTCTCTGCAGTTTGACACGGAACCCCAGAAAGAGAGCAGCACAGAGGCCCAGAGCTCAGAGCGCCCTGTCCCCTCCTCCCTCCTCCACCTCATTGGCCAGGTGGCTGAGAGCGCTGAGGACAAGTACCGCCTCCTGGAGCAGAGAGACAAGATCCTGCGTCAAGGTTAAGCCACCTCTCACACCGGTCTATTGCAGCCTTTAACGTGGCTAAAAAGATGAGCATGACATTCTAACTGTGTGCTGAATACGTCCACACAGGTCGGCCCAAGAGGACGGACCTGGACCTGTCCAAGGTGTTTGTGGGGACATGTCCTGACATGTGTCCAGAGAAGGAGAGGTACATGAGGGAAACACGGAAACAGCTGAGCATTTTCGAGGTCATCCTAGATACTGAGATGGTAACGTCCTTTATGCTTCCACTCCACATTCAGACTGAAGAGGCTTTTGTCAGCTGAGACAGTACTGTGAGATGTTGCATCGTGTCGCTGGTATTCTTAGGACACTTTTTTTATTTAGTCTGTGGGAGGCTTTTGCAACATAGCTCCCCTTCACCGTAGAAATGCAAAATAAAGTGGGACCAAAAGAAATGTCCTTTCTTATTATCTAGTTGCGTTTATTAGTTATTTGGCTACAGCTGCATATTCATACATTTGTGAAATAAGATCACATTGTTGGTATGTCTGTTATCCAGGCATACTGAATGTATACATTTATGTTGTTGGTTTAAAGGATAATTACAAATAATGATTCTGTAAGTGGGAGCTTGTAGGTACATCAAAGACAGGAGGGGCACCGTGGACAAAAAAAATATGAATCCGCACCTCGTGTCCCCGACTAGGTGGATCACACAGCAGCCATCAAGGAGTACAGCCGATCGTCAGCCGACCAGGAGGAGCCTCTGCCCCACGAGTTGCGCCCCCTGCCGGTGCTCAGCATGACCATGGACTACCTGGTGACCCAGATCATGGACCAGGGCCATGACAAATACCGGGACTGGTACGACTTTGTCTGGAACAGGACCCGCGGCATTCGCAAGGTAAGAGCCTGCTTCAGGTGAGCTGCCCTCTTCAAATGTCAGCTGTAATCACAGCCCGAGTTGGTTGTCCTCATGCTTCCCTTTTTTACTTAATTAAAAAAAAATCGCAATGGAAAAACAAATTATTTTATGCAATGAAGGTGGTGTTTTGCCACATCTGAGTGTATGTTGCATTGTTTTCAGAGCGACACACCTCTGTTTTGGGAGCACCACTGAACCTTAGGGTGCTTTCACACCTCTAGTTCGGTTCATTTGGTCCGAACCAAGGGCAAACAATTATACATTGTAGCATTTTTCAGCTTTTTTGGTTCCTTTTCACACCGCACTGATTGCTTTGATCCAAACCAGTTTGAAACGAACCAAAATGCAGTCACATGACAACATCCGCATCACTCATTGGCCATGGCGTATTTCCTAAACTGTTTTTCGATTGGTCGGAATTTATGTGCGGGACAATTCGAACAGAAGAGGAAAAGCCAGGAAACAACACAGAGACAACTATGTAGAGACGACTGCGCGGGCTGGTTTTGTCCCTGGCCAGAATCTGTTACATTGGTTGTACACACCACAATATGCAAACAATACATTTCTATAATGAAGCGCAGATGGCTTGAAAACATCGTTCTAATGCACTGGAAACGGCGCGCGCGTCGCTCGTCCTTTCAAGCGGAAGCGTGCATTAATTCTTCTTAACTCTGACATGCTCATCTTCCGAAAATATGACTACGGCAGCTGGTTTAGTCCAAAAATGACCAGTATTTTTTGCAGTTGGGTCGGATCACGTTTTCACCACAAACGAACTGCTCCAGAGTTTGTTTGAAAGCGACCAAACAAGCGTACCGAGACCGCTTGGTCCGCTTTTGGTGCGCACCCGAGTACGATTGCTACTTTCACACCTGAGCAAACGAACCGCACCAAAGGGACAAACGAACTCTAGTACGATTCAACCGAACTAAACGAGGCAGGTGTGAAAGCACCCTTAGGCTGTCTGAGTGGTGCTCATGTAACTGTGATGTTAGTTTACCAATGTGGGCCATTTTGCTATCAACTCCTCCTTGCACACACAACTATCTGATCTCTGACTACTGCCCATCAGCGTGCAGCAGCAAACCCATTGTTCCAACACACTTTCTGGGTCCAGTCCTGATTTTGCTGAACTTCAACAAGTTCTGACACGTGTTTTGTAGACTAATTTCAAATCCCGGCCATTTCCACAGGACATCACCCAGCAGCACCTGTGCTGCCCACACACGGTGGCCCTGATTGAGAAGTGCACACGCTTCCATGTGCACTGCGCTCACCACCTCTGCCAGGAACATATCTCATCTTTCGACGCCAAGATCAACAATGAGAACATGACAAAGTGCCTCCAGAGTCTCAAAGAAATGTACCAGGACCTGGCCACGCGTCACATCTACTGCCCCCGGGAGGCAGAGTTTCGTCAGTACAATGTGCTGCTGAAACTCAATGACGGTGACATCCTACGGTCAGTCCATCGAAGCACATATACACAAATGATTCAATGTGTTGGTGGAATGTCACTGAAATATATGTAAAGCACGTGTGTTTCTCTTTTTCCAGAAATTAGCACTTTGAAATGATTTCATAGATCTTTTTTTGTTAGCATTCACTGCATTTTGTACCTCCACTATACGGTAAAGAAGTATCTCCTCGCACTTCATGTCCATGCAGTGAGGTGCAGCAATTCCGTGACGAGGTGCGCAATTCTCCCGAGGTGAAGTTTGCCGTGCATGCATTCACTGCAGTCAACAGCAACAACTTTGTGCGCTTCTTCAAGCTGGTGAAAAGAGCATCCTACCTCGCCAGCTGCCTCCTGCACAGATACTTTAATCAGGTTAGAAACCTTTAAGTCCATGAGGGGAATCCAGGCAATAGCCATTGTCCCTTTCCTGTTTTGGCATATCAAAATGACCAGTAGTAGAGAAGAAGATGCAAATAAATAGAAGGTTTCAGTTTTAAAACATCTGAAACGTGGTTTGTGTAACACTGGTCTGCTCTATTGTATATGATGCTATTTTATGCCTATTGGTAACACACACAGCTGTTGTAACTGCTGGCGTTAACTTACTAGATGCTAATTATGTTTGGAAATGTCCCATGACAGAGCAGGTCCATGCAGACATTTGTTTTGTTCAGTATTTATAGTCTTTCTCGTGTGTGTGTGTGTGTGTGTGTGCGCGTGTGCGCACGCAGGTCAGAGCTAAGGCCTTGAAGACCTTGAACATGGCCCACACCGTGGGTCCACGATCGACTGCATTTCCAGTTGAGGACATAGTTCGGATGTTAATGTTCCCCAACACTGCAGAGGCAACTGACTTCATCCAGCAGTACGGCCTTAATGTCAACGATGGGTGAGTGTCTGCTAGCGGTCTGCTAGATGTTTGAGTGGCTTAATTTGATAATAAAAAGACATATTTTAACTGATCACAGTTAATCGTCATCGTATGCCTATACTAGGCATGACGATGAAATAGCTCAGATTTAAGTAGTTAAGAGCGAAAATGGGAATCTCTTCATAGAAGGCCACACGATGGTGCTATTGGCACACACCTCCATAGCAGAGTTAATAATCACTGAGTCACTGGTATTGATCAAGGCACCGGAAACTCTATCCACCTGAGAGAGGAATATTAAAGCTTGAAGTATTTTGTGCAAATGAAACTTTCACAAAATATTGTCCACAGTGTGGTAGAGCTGAGTCGGATAACCTTTCAGGAGCCAGACCTGCCTCTATCCCAGAAGAAGTCCGATGTCATCCTCGCAAAGAAAACGGTGTTGATCGGAGAGGTGGTGAACGGAGGTCCCCTCCCTAAGCCTCTCCAGCACGCCCCTGTCTGCAGCTTTGATTCCCAGAACAAGTATCGAGGAGAAGGCCCTCTGGCTGAGCCCACTCCAAGCCAATTTAAAGGTATTGGCTCCTTTACAGTGAAATATTTTTTTTTATTCCTCTATTTGCAGTACAAGCATTACTAAGCATAGCAATAGACGTAGTGTCTCATTTAAACTAGCCGGAACAGCATTGTTTGTGTGATTAGCTTGAAAATGACTTGCAGTTCTTGATGTTTCCTTCAGTACTATGAAAAAAGGCAGTGTTTCACCTCTCAGCTGACCCATTTTATGCTGCATTGTAGAGCCACTGGAATTTATTTTTTTATTTTTTGAAGAATAAAACACTTCTATATTGACAGGGCCTGGATCATTTTAGTAGCAACCGTCTTAAAATTAATTCTAATAAAATAAGTATATTATCTTATCACATCTATAATAGAGAATCAGTCTCCATAATAACAGCTGAAATGGTTCTTTATTGTCTCAGCTATTGCTGCCAGGGTGGAGGTTAAGGCGCCACCCAGCGTTGAGTTGACACCACAGGTTGTGCCGGTCAAGGATCCAGACGTGCCCAGTGTGTTTGGGTTGCCTCCAGCTGTCGAAGATGAGACCGGAGAGCCCAATGAGCCGTACCACAGCTCGGCCCACCCGGCAGACGCCCAGCAGCTGTTCCAGCCGATATCTCAACCTCAGCCTGTCAAACCGCCATCACCTCCACCCAAACCTCAGCCTGTGTACAGCAAGGAGGTGGGCAAGATCTTGCAGCCCTTTTATCTCAGATGTCCCACTTGGAGAACTAATTCATTCTCACTGAATTGCCTGCACTGTAGTTGTAATTATATCCCCAGCACATGATTATTTTGGAGCCACAAGCACAGTACCTCTGCTCTGATACTTGTATTCCTTACTGATGGTTTCTTGTAAATTTGGTGATGTAGGAACATAGTTGGGAAGTAACTAAGTACATTTACTAGATACATGAAGTACTTGAACTTGAGTGTTTCATTTTTATGCTACTTTATACTTGTACTCCAGTGCCTTTCACAGGGAAATGCATCACTTTTTACACCAATACATTTCTCTGACAGCTGTAGTTACTTTGCAGACCAGCTACATTAATGTGTAAGCAATTAATGCATCTGCTATAATAATCCAATAGTTTAACATCAAAAAGTAACCTTTCTAAGGATTTCATATTTTAAGTAAATTTTTCTGACAATACATTTTTCTGTACTTTTTAGTTAAGTAAAGGAGTATTTGTACAGTGAGGTATTGTTACTTCCACCACTGTGTAGGAGTTTGTCTTTATCCTGAGCTGTTTTTTAAATGACAGCTGAAGCTGAAACTTGAAAATGTATCGTAAAATGCCAACTGCAATATATCTGTTAAGGTTAAGTCTGAAATCAAAATCTAATTAGAGCTGAAACAATCAATCGATTAATCAACCACATTTTTATAAACGTTTAATCGTTGGACTCCGATTTTCTTTGAAATATGCCAAACATTTTCCTGGCTTCAGCTTCTCCAATGTGAGGATTTGCTGCTTTTCTTTGTTTTATGCGATTGAAAAAGTCAATGTTTTGGGGCTGTTGTCCAGAAAAAAAAAAAAAACATCACAAGATGGCGCCTTGGACTTCAGTACAAGTCGGGCATTTGTAACTATTTTCTGGCATTTTATTGACTAATCAATTAATCGAGAAAAGAATCCGCAGGTTAATTGATAATGAAAATCACCATTAGTTGCAATTAGTTGCAGCCTTGAATATATTACAACAATAATCCAAAAAGGATAAAAGGGCTCAGTGTGTATTAAACGCGACAGCCATTTTTGTTTCCAGTGTTCGCATGACCGTAACTGTGCTGTTTTCGTTCCCTCCTGCAGGACGTTATGGCTGTACTAGACTGTGTGATTGAAGAGGTGGTTCAAGCAGCGGTGAGGGAGGTTGCCGATGCTGGAGCCGGCTATGCCACCACAGCTCTTGCGTAAGTTCAAGTGATCCATCCATCCAGCTTTTCTGTACCAGCGACGTCTAAATCATGCGTTACCTTAACTTCACGTCTTTACAGCTATTTATTTGGTTACAGCGTGTAGATGGAGTGGAGATCCGACCCACCACCACCACATTGTTTTCATTAAGATGACTAACCTGCCTTTGGTTCTGCAGGGAGAGCAGTGTGCAGGCGGAGTCGCTGGTGAGTGAGGTGTTGGGACAGATGCTGCGGGAGATGTCCTCCTCCGAGATCAAGCTGGAACAGGAGCGTGTCGCTGAAGAGAAACGCAAGCTTGAAGAAGCCAGGTTGGTGTACTGACAGCTAAGTGCAGCCTGACAATGACCTGTTGATTATAGCACGATGTATTCTGTCATGACACTCAGCTTGGTTAAGAAAGGGGAAAGCACCCTGACCCAAAACACAGGACACAAAACAATCTTTGTTAGTTTTTTATATTTCATGTAGAGGTTAGACAAGTTTTATTCAAGCATATTTGTAAACCATCAACAAAGCATTCCATTCAGATTGTGACATCCAGAGTAGGGTTGCCCAAGTGTTTTCCATAAGAAATTGTTGTAGAATTCACCTTGTGAGCAGATTTCATTTCACAGTGTCATGTTGTTTCGAACAGATATATAATAAAGTAAAAACCACAGTGAAACAACTTGCAATCCGTCATCATAATCACGGTATCCTGCCAATTTAAAGCGATTAGCAAAGTAGCCTTATATGCCACAACTCACCCACATTTCTTTTGTTTTTTTCCAGGAGGAGACAAGAGCACGAGGCCTTCCTGGTTAAGTTCAGCTTCTCTCTCTGCTCAGAGATCCTCCACCAAGTTTTAGATGAGACCATCCAGGAGACCGCCTCCTCTGAAATCCAGTAAGGCTTTAAAGCTCACCCCCAATTCTAATCTGGTCTGATGTGAAGTTACATAATTAACAAGTTGGCTTACAATTATAACAGAATCCTAGAATTCAGGAGGAATATCGTGAAGTACAGTGTCTTTGAGTGGCACACTTGTTTTCACAAATGGGTTTCACTAAATTTAAATTGACACTTTCTTTAAATTCCTTTTTTCAGACGGGAAGTGAATGAGAAAGCAGACCGTGTGGCGAAATGCACAGAGCAGGTCTGTGCCAGTCTAGTTGAGGAGACTTTGAATGCAGACATCGCTCTGTTGGTTGAAGACATCCTTGAGGCTGAGCTGCAACGCATCCACAAGTACATCAAAAGGTAAGAAACAGAGAAAATGTGAAAAGGCAGAGAAACATTCAGACCAAGATAAGAGGCCAGCATCAATCAGTTATACCGACGCACCAGGATACCTTTCTAACTCCGGTAGTATGCAGTTTAAATATCCTTTTCTCCTCTCATCTGTACCACCAGGTGGCGCGATGTGGTAGCGGTGCGTCGGCAGCTGAAGAGACAGATGCGAGGTTTCCCTGCAGCTCCTTGCTGTGTGGACCCTCGATTCAAACTGAAGGCTCTGGCTCCCAGCGCCCCTGCACAGCCCTCCATAGCAGATCTGGCCCGTGGTCTGGTCAACCTGGGAAATGCCGGCACGCTGGCCCTCTCCAGCACCAGGTATGTTCATCTCGAGTCAGTGTTGTTTTCCAAGTGTGTGTTTGGAATGCACATGAGGATCGATGAATGAAAAACCGGTGAAAATGGTACATCACCACATTTGTCACTTCATTATGATGTGTGTTCGTCTGGTTAGATTTTTGTAGCCATCCGTGGCTAAATCCCTTTGGTTTTTAGTTTACGATCTTTGTCACTTTACTGCTCCAGTAAGTATGAAACATTGTTTTTTGTTAAGGTTGTTGAAAATGAGACAAGAAGCGATCCACCAGATGAGAGTCCACTACTACTATCAGCAGCTGCTCGAGTAAGTCATGAGTATGTTTGTTCAGTCAGTGGTCCATGTCACGAAGCAGCACTCTGACCTCTCTTTGGTGTTTCTCTCAGTGAGACAGCGTGGGCACCACTTGACCTGCCGTCACTGGTGACAGAAAATATCCCCAACCCACCTGAACGAATCTTCTGGAAGGCTGTTCTCCTCTTACCTAGCGACCACGAGAGTGTAGCTAGCCTGGCAGACAGGTAAGCGGCTACACTTCAACATGACAACAGGTCGCCGACAGCAACAGCAGTTGTTACAGGCGGATTTTGGATTTCCTTGAAGATTTAATTGAATTTCCTTTCATTGAAGGCTCCGAGTGTTCACTGAACCTTTCATTGAGCGTGTCCTCTCCTGACTGTTGTCTCCAGGATCCTGTCAGACTGGCTGGAGGTGAAGTTTGGTGGTGGCAAGTGGTCAGAGGGGAAGGAGCAGCTAGATGGCACACTGCAGACCCTCTGTGTCACCAACACACTCCAGGATAAAGGACGACACACTCACAAAGTCCACATCAGTGTCAGGGTAAGATCAGACCGCAGCTTATGTAGATGACTGCAGTCAAATGCACACGAAAGAGATACAAATCTGTAGGTTTTTGAGCCAATGTGTATTCAACAGGGCTCAGCTATGGTTAGAATAAATAGTATATATACGAATAATAACGACTTGACAGAGTTCCAGATTTCAGCGGTTTTATTTGTCACATGCTCATTCAGTATGTGCAGGGAAATGCAGCGTGGCATACTCTTAGGGCTGAGCTAAAAGGCTGCTGTGCAATAAAGATTAATAATTGGAATACGAGTAAAAATAAGAATTAGGAAAAAAAATTATAAAGGAAGAAGTAGTTTTATTTATATAGCGCCTTTTATGTAGCTCAAGGTTCCTTTACAGTATACTACTAGTTTAAAGGACTTTTGAGCATTTACTTGAGTTATTTTCTTATGGTGCACCATAAGATTAATGACCAGTCGTGTTTTAAATGGCCAATCCAAATTAAGAAAAGGTTACCCATGTTTCAGTCGTGACAAACACAGTAAATCATGGGATTACTGTTTGGATACAACTATCATTTTCATTTGGATGTTTTTTTATTTTATTTTTATAAAATGTTCTATTAGTTCTTATTTTTCCGTTACGTGGCGCTTGAAGAAAGTCCGGGCGATATATTAACATGTTTTTTCAACAGCTGTGAATGTTTGACCACTTCCACAGCCACGCTTACATTGACCTGTAATTGACAAAAGTAATAAAGTCACGTTTAGATGTCATTAAATGCTGATAAGTGGTTTTTAAAAGGCGGAAATCTCTGCGCTTTGTGAAGTTATTGTTGAGTCAGTGGTATTCATCAGCACAGCTTCCAAACACTATGCGTCACTTTATATCTAGATGTATTAATAACCCAGGTTGCTATTAATAAATCAGTTTATACATTTGTTATTTAGGTAGATGAAAATATTATTTGCCGTGCCTTGGCACTGGAGTTTTCTGACCAGTTTTCTTGGTGGTGTGTCCCAGGCGTCCCGAGGCCCTCTGACCGAAGACAGCCTGTCCAAAATGGAGGAGTGCTGTGAGCTCCACGGGACAGGAGCTCTGATCACGTTGCTCCCCGCCATGCCCATCGTCGAATCAGGGCACGAGGAGCAGGATGTACCTCTGCTGTCAGCCCTGCTTCAGCTCAAACAGCTACAGCAAGCCAGCACCTGGCACTGCCCGCTGCCTCTGGTTGTTCTGGTGCCAGGGCCTGATGGTGGCACTGGTGTCACACAGAAACTTGAAGAAGGTAATTAATAACAGTAATAATGACAAATACTATAGGTTTCTAGTTGGTATTCTTTAAGACTGAAGTAATGGTCGCTATGGTAGTAATCAGAAGGCTCCTGGTTCGACCCCCAGCTCCCCCAGAGAGAGCGTCGAAGTCTCCTAGAGCAAGAGACTGAGCCGCTAACTGCTCCTGATGAGCAGGTTGGCACCTTGCATGGCAGCCTCTGCCATTAGAGTATGAATATGTGAGCGAGTGGGTGAATGTTGGCATGTGTTGTAAAGCACATTGAGTGGTCGGTAGAAAATCGCTATATAAATGCAGTCCATTTAGTATGAACACAACCTGGGATATTCAAATA
The DNA here is from genome assembly GCA_011952105.1 of Coreoperca whiteheadi. Taxonomy (NCBI): domain Eukaryota; kingdom Metazoa; phylum Chordata; class Actinopteri; order Centrarchiformes; family Sinipercidae; genus Coreoperca; species Coreoperca whiteheadi. Next base: position 24,507,490 of record CM022488.1, read on the forward strand.
GCCATTCATAAAAAGCAGGTTATTAATGATGTTATTCATGGAACCGTAGCTGAATTAAACTGAACAAAATGTGTAAACCCTGAGCGATTCCTCTCACGGTGCCTTGTCTCTCAGCCCTGATGCTGCACACACTGGTCAAGGAAGGCCTGATATCGAAGTACACATTCTTCTTCATACCAGAGACCACAAGTGACCTACAGGGATCCAAACAGGTACTCCACATACACATGCAAGGAAACTAACACCACACTTTAGCACTTTTTATTGTCATTTGTGTTCTTCACTTTCACGAGCAGGACTGGGTTGGGATTTGATATGAATAGTGATTAATATTTTTATAATAACCATGTATCAAATTGCATAAGTGATAACGTAATGTGAAAATTTGTCGCTCATGGTGATGAACCTACAGAGAATTATCACCTGAATCTGCAGCTTTCCTCGACTTTACGGAGCTTTTATATGTGGAGCGAGAAAGAGAGCATCAAGTGGGGGCGGGGACAGTATTCAGGTATAACCATAATAATAATTAAAATCATATGGGTTTGTAACAATTACTTCCTAGGCTGCTCGCACACAGGCAATCTGCACACAGATAGCTAATTTTATTTTTTTTTTACTTACAACTAAAACAAATGAAACACCAGACAAATGATGTTGAAGCGGCAGAGATACTCTTAGCAGGTCAGAAATGTATTACTATGTACTAAGTACCTAGTTTTTGTATAGCTGAATACTGAGAGACACTGACATGTATAGAAGAGGAAATGCAAGTTTTAGATAACCAGAGTTGTGGTAGGAGGCAATACTACCTTAGTCTATATATATTTTGTGCATATATGTGCCAGGTTAGGTAGCGTACAATAGGTTTTTAGAGCTTTTTAGCTGAAAACCACTTCCTGCTGGTGTTAAAAATGCTGATGAGAGCAATGAGACTGAACCAAAACAGTAAAGTTGCTGGCCATAACACCAAAACAGTGAGCTGAAAGAGGCTAAAACGCCCACAGTAGATTGTTTGATAGTTTTGAAACGTTTCTTCTAAGTCTTTATGGCCAACAACCTTCTCCAACTTCTCTCCCACCTGTCCCGTTGGGTGTCTCTAGCTAAGCCGGGCTATGCGCTGGCTGCTCGCCCGTGCCCCACCGCCCTTTCCACTCTCCTGCCAGACCCTGGTGCAGCTCGTAGAGGCCAGTTTGAGTCATGAGTTCAGTCCCAGAGTTTACGCCCACCGTCAGGAGCGGGCCGCTGCATGTCGACCTTCCCAGGAGCCTGCGCCTGTCATCCAGCTGTACAACGCCGTCCTGGCTCACATTGCTGACAAAGTGTCGTCCCCGGAGCTCAGTAGGCTCTCGTGGCCGCCAGGCGAGTTCTGCCTGCCTGATACCCGTGACTTTGTCCCTCATTCGGGCTGGAACTCTACCCAGCACCTGGACTGGCTACGCAACGCCATCATCAGCCTGCAGCTGCCACAGTGGGAGCAGCTATCTACCACAGGTCAGTGACTCCAATGTCATTTTTGCACACAGAGATGTGAACAAGAAATCAATAATCCATGTATTATACTTCCTCCTCCCTCCTCACTCCCTTTATTTCTTCCTCTCTCTCTAGACTCATGGTCTGAGCTCTGCTCCTCCATCTTTCGCTACGCTGCTCAGATCCCAGTCTCACCCCGCAGTCAGCCTCTTCTAATGTCACGGCTGGAAAACCTTCTGGAAAGGGTCAAACTAAAGGGTCACAGTGCCCAAACCCCCGGATCCAAGGTAACCATGGGCCACTGGAGCAATGGAGACGAGAATGCGAGGCCAGCCTTCAGTCGGATTCCCTGGGACGATATTCTGGTGATCTGCATAGACCACAAGCTGAAAGATTGGGAGATCCCTGGACCGGCTGTCTGTGATGGTGAGGGTATTCTCCGGGAAGGTCATTTTCTACGTGAACCTACTGATGATGTATTACAATATGTAATTATTTGGCTGTGTTTTTGTTTAAGATGCTGTGACGGAGGATGGGGAGATCCTGGTTTACTTCCCCACAGAGTCACTGAAGGGTTTCCAGCCACCTGAGGAATGGACCCAGGCCATCAGACAAACCCACAGGGAAAAACAGCAAGAGAAGGAAGGGTAAGAAGGTCCAAAAAGCCCCCCAAAAAGTGTCATCAATCTTTTACACTTTAGCAATAGCTCCCCAAAGTTTAGTTCCTCCTTCTACTTCCTGTGATCGCTAACCTCACCTCACTTAATGGTAAGGTCACTGCGAGCAGATGGTTTACAGGGCAAAACACACCAGTGTGTGCACATCCAATATGTGCTGTGGGTATCAAATAAGTCTACATGTTGTGGCTGGTGTGTTTCACCCATAGGTCTCCTAACATTTCGGTGGATTAAGGGAAAGTACATAGTTATTATAGACCGACACGTGCTAATAACGTACATTGTACTTACTTACCAACTTTGACTTACCGAAGGTCCTCATAGTTTTCAAAGAACATATAGGCAAGTATCCAAGTCCCATCATCACGGACTTGCAGCTACACAATCCAATCAGTACTCCTCCTTTGCTCTCCTTTTTCCAATTTCTCTCCCCGTCTCCCTCCTCCGTCCTCCTCCATCCTCAGGGCGAGTGCAGCTGCTTGTGCCACGCCCACCAGTCTGTCCCTCAGACAGAGGTTGTTCCATAGTCTGATGGAGCCTCTCGAGGCCCCGACGGCCCCGCTGGACATCACACACACTCCCACAGCACAAGAGCTGCTGGCCCACAGAGTCCTCCAGAGCTTAGAGGAGGAGAAGGCTGAAAGCAAAAGGTACAGCTACAGCACTGCTGTTAAACGCTTTCATTGCATCTAGAAGTGTGTAGAATGAATAAAACATGAATAACCTTATCAAAAATAGATAGAAAGGTCTAGTGTTTGGTTGTACTGTTCACTGACAAACTCTTTTAATAATGTATTCAGTGATATAGCTCAGATATACAGTAGCTCACTGCCAATGTTTAGTTTATAGACGAACATTAGGATTTTGAGGACATTTATTACTTGGAACATTGGTAATGTGATGTTAATGAATTTAACATAGAATTTGACCACAGAAAGAAGGCATGTTCCTGGGACTCCATTGCACTTACAATTTGCCAAAAATAATCCACAATATTATGTCTGCAGGAGCATGGAGCAGCTTCAGCGTTGGCTGGATGGGGACCCCTTGGACCACTTGTCCACACCGCTTTTCATTCCATCCTCCACTCTGTTGTCCATGCCCACAACCATAATCCACGCACCCGCAGGCAAGGCTCAAGATGCCACTCTCACACAGGTATGATATGTCCCCTCGTCTCGCTCTCTGATCCTGGGACAAGTTATGTACTTATTTTATTTTATTTTTTCAAACAGCCATTCTGGGTGGTCGAAATAGTGACGGTGGCAGGTTTGAAGCTAATTTGCGTTGCATATTCTTCATTAAAGATGAGGTATTAGCAGTTGCAGTAAACCTAATCTCCAAGCTACACAATAGATTATACAATACTTCTGTTGTAGTTATAGAACATGAATGTGGCTGCAAATGACAGGATTCATCAACAATATTTTGTCAATGTCGCAATGATGGTTTGCAGTAATCATGCAATTTCCATTGTTTTGGCCCTCCAGGAGCCGGAGCCTGATTTGTTGGACAAAGCGGACAGGCCTAAAACCTCGCCTGTATCTGTGGAATGGCGACTGAAGGAACTGGAGCGACAGATTCTGGCGAGCCAAGAGGAAGAACTGGCCTGCAGGCTGAAGCTGAGTGGCCTGCTGAGCATTGTTGACGACTAATGAAAAGGAAAATCTTTTAACAAACAACCTTGCAGCGATACAGATGTTTTACAACCGGGGACGAACAAACGTGCCTGCAGCGAGAGACTACTTTGATTTATTTGCTGTGCTCATTCATGGCAGTCTGTGGCATACTGCGTTCACTCTGTTTTGAATTTCTCATATTTTACTCTGTTGAGCTCAGACTGATTGGTTGCAACAGTGTGTGTCTTTATTTTTTTGTTTGTATTAAAGTCTTGGTTTTTATAATAGGAAAAGAAAATCAAGATTTTTACGCTGTTAAATTTTGTACCATTAATGTTTGCATTTATAACTTGAAAGTGTAGGAGCTATGTTGGTTTTTGCACAAACCTGATGATATGCTGATCTCTAAAATCTCTAGAAAAGCTGCTTTTATTGCCTGTCTTTGACACACATTGAATTACCTGGGTTGTATTTCTAAAACCAGCTACAATCTATAGACTGGCATCTGTGTTATTTGAACTAATTTTTGTACCGTCGAGTTATGAAATCGTCTAACAGCTAAATATTGAATAAAGGTGTCTTATTTTTAAAGTAAATTTGCCGTTTAGCCCAGTTGTTGTTCAGTGGGGTCATCATAATCCGTGTGAGCGCATGTGTAGCGTGTGGTAGGAGCGCTCTGATTGGGGGGGCCTCACAGCGGACCCGCCCATTTCTCCGCCCAACCGGTTTGTGATTGGACGGCTGAGTCTCTGCCCATGTCTCTCCACGTACAGAACTCCGCGGACGGCACCGCGAGGTCCGCCGGGAAATGAGGTCTGAACTGTACTGAACACTGTGCTATACTTTCCTCAAAGTACTACAATTCCCGTGTAAAGAGCGGAAGGGGCGGAGCCTTCGAGGGCACCTGAAAAGAAATTAATTCATTACTTCACAGCGGAGGCTTCACCTGTGAATCTGTCCATCGCAGATATGACTGAGGGCACGTGAGTAACGTTATTTTGTTTTCATCATTTCGCCAAAACTCCTTGTTTTCAGCGTTTCTCAGCCGAAATAATGATGTTAAAGCGATGGGAGGTAATTACGTTTATGACACAAGTTTGAACAGAACTAGTTATAACAATAGTGCCAAATGTTGAGTACCTGTCAGGATTGGTTTCCCGTAAATGAGAGGAGTGATTTTGACACTGTCGTGACTTTTGAAGCCTCTTTCTCAGGATGAGAGAGCAGTGTTTTACAGTGAGTCAGGTGTGTATCAAAGTGGACCCCCTAATACAAGGCAGTTTGCTGGGGCATTGTGTCGAGGCAAGGCAAGTTTATTTGTAAAGTACATTTCAACAACAAGGCAATACAAGCAACATATAAAAAGACATTTAAAACAGAAAACAATAAGAGACTAAAAGTTATAGTGCAGTGTAAACAAATTAGTCATTTAATAAAAGGCAAGCGGCAAACAGGAAAGTCTTAGGTTTGAAAGAACTGAGAGTTGCAGCGGACCCGCAGTTTTCTGGGAGTTTGTTCCAGATATGTGGGGCATTAAAAACTGAACGCTGCTTCTCCAGCTTTAGTTTCGACTCTGGGGACAGAAAGCAGACCTGTCCCAGACGACCTGAGAGGCCTGCAGGGTTCATAATGAAGCGGAAGATCAGAAAAGTTCTTTGGCTCTATTCAGTGCTTTATAAACCAACAGAAGTACTTCATAATACATCCTTTGACAGACAGGAAGCCAGTGTGAAGTCCTCAGAACTGGAGTTAGGTGATCCACTTTCTTGGTCTTAGTGAGGACGCGAGCGTGACGGTCGGTCCTCCTGAGGTGCACTCGTTGGTGTAGAAGAGGGAGAAGAGCTGTGGGGAGAGCACACACCCCTGGGGGACGCCAGTGCTGATTGTCAGGATGCTGGATGTGAGTTCCCCCAGCCTCACCTGCTGCCTCCCGTCTGTCCGGCGGTTTGTGAGCCACTGACAGGCGTGGGCTGGCACAGTGAGCTGGGTGAGTTTGGAGTGACGGATTCCAGGGATGATGGCGTTGAAAGCCCGAGCTGAAGTCCACTGGCAGGATCCTCGCGTACGTCCCTGGAGAGTCAACGTGTTGCAGGATGTAGTGCACTCCCAAGTTGACGTAGATTTTGTCATTAAAGAAAAAAAAAAAGACATTTAATTGACAGCTGCATTTACTTTGGAAATTCAAATTTTACATAAAAAGCTTATGCTCAGTTATATGACAGTATGTATAGTTATACGTTGCATTAATTAAAACAACCCAACTTATATAAAGTAGTTAAATGTAGCTCCACCTCAACCAGCTACAAAATGAATTCGCTGCTGTAATAAAAAGTATTATCAAACTATATCTGGTGCAATAGAGACAGGAGCCATTCCGCCACAAAATGAGTACTTTAACTTTTGATACCGTATAGTGTACATTTTGCCATTAATACTTCTGTAGGTCTATTTAAAGTAAAATGTTGTGTGTTTTTTTTACATTGTGGTATTGTTGCTTTCACTTTATAGAAAGAATCATTTTCCACCACTGTATAAAAATGCTTACAATTAAGGCACTAATTAAATAAGTTAAGTAGCTTTTTCTCATTTGACAGAATTTGAAAGCAGTTTTATTCCACTGGTACCTTATCCTGCCAGAACAACACAAATTGTTTGACCAGTGGACATCCAATTATGCACACCCCCATAACAGTTTTGACTACTGAAATCGTTTGTGGATGGGGGAACTGAATATTACAGTGTCACACTTACAATAATGCAGCATAATGCAATACCAGATATCCAAAAGACGCCTCAGACGCAGCTAACAGCAACATTCATAGGACCATTGTAAGCTTCACAAAGGTACGGCGTTATTAGGTTGCAATACATTTTATAGGTTTTCATGTTATTTCTGGTTCCCCTGTGAATTAAGTAATTTAAAGAAACATTTATGTGCTTTCTAGCCAAGTTGTAGTGGATTTCATACATATTTTGACGGAGGGAGAAAAAGCTGTCTTTCAATATATATTTATATTTCCATCACTTACAGACACTATTTTTGATTGTGTGTCAAACATGATGCATTGAGGGTTTTGAACATGGACAACAATAACAACGACCTCTATTGATGACTGAATTATTGGTTTCAAATATTTCCATTTTGAGACTTGATTGTGGCCTACATATAGTACGAAATGTACAGTACATGATAAGTTCAAGAATCCAGTAGCATGCTGAATAGTCAGATGGTCTAAGGTTGCAATACTTTCTGTATCTGCTAGGCACCTGCGGAGGCGAGGGGGACCGTACAGGACCGAGCCAGCCACAGACATGAGCCGCTGGAGGCTGACTAATGTCGAGGGCAGGCAGACCTGGCGCTATGTGGAAGATGGCGACGCCCCAGACAGAGAGCAGACGATGCTGGAAGCCCACTCTCTCGGCTCGGACACAGTAGGCTTTAAAATCTTTTCATAACATTGAAATTAGACTCTCCTGTCATTATTTGTTTCAAATGGCAAATAATAAATCATTGGGCTTGTGCTTGTTGCTTATTCACTACTTTTTACATGGCACATTGGGTTCATTTGAGGTCTCTCTGCACAGATTGAACAACAGTATAAAACAGACACACAAAACAATCCAGTATATAGTGAGTATAAAGGGAATAGTGAACGACTTCCGATGTAGCCCTGGAAATGTCCTACATTATCAGGCTAGGAACTACTAGACTGCTTAGACCTACTTCTTCTTATGTACAAAACCTGTAATAGATACTTTTAGTTGTTTCTGTTAATCGTTACCAAAGTGGCTGGTAGACCCCTGAAATGTGTAAAGCTTTCTGGTGTTCATTTCTAATCACCAATTCTCTCCACAGAGAAAGTTTGTGTCTGGCTCCCCAGCTGCGCACACGGCTGTAGATGCGGCTCTGAAAGGTATGCACTTCTACAGCCACCTCCAGGCCGAGGACGGTCATTGGGCTGGGGACTACGGCGGACCTCTCTTCCTGCTCCCAGGTAAAGCCAACTCATCCTCCTCCAGTGTCCTTATATGTGACACCTGTAATCTGCAGCAGCTGTTTTTTTTTTTATCCTTCCATAAAGCCACTATGGGTAGAATTTGGCCTGGCGATATTTTTAAAGGCACCGTGGCTGACAGAAATGCACACGGCTTTAATTGCATCAGGTGACATGACTTCCGAACATTTACAGAACACATTTTGAAAAAGGAATCCCCACTTGTCACCATGTGGAGATCAGTGTGCACATTACATTGTTTTCATTTGTGCATACCTTTTGTCTGTGATTGACGGTCCCCAGGTGACAGCTCAAAACCGTATAAGCCACCTTCAACCATCATTTCCGTCTTTTTGCTGAGGTGGATTGCTTACGGTGGTGTGTGATGACAGATGAATGGTGAAAAGAAGATTTGCCGAGGACAGAGTGCAGCAGACGCACATGCACAAATTGGTGCATCTGTGTCTGTCTGCCGCTGCATGGGTGTCCATTTCTGTGCCTCAGGTCTCCTGATCACCTGCCATGTGGCTAAGATCCCTCTGGCCGAGGCCTGGAAGAAAGAGATGGTGAGGTACCTGCGCTCCGTTCAGCTGCCAGATGGAGGCTGGGGTCTGTAAGTCAACAGCACGCTTTTTTGTCTTTTGATATCCACGCATGCCATATCCCTAATGTGCTTCTACTGTAAGGTGATTTCATGTTTTTAGTACCTCTGAGTAAGGTCGAGACGTACGATTTGCCAGGTGTCATTTCAGCAAAGGTGCCATACTTTTGACAGCTGTACATGCATAATTTTGTCATCGTATTCCAGAAATGATAGGGTCAGTGAAATGTAATGTTATGATACAAGCATCTGGATTTAACTGTTATTGAACTGCTACAGGAAGGCTGCTGTAGTAATTACTAGAAGTGTCCATTCATCCCTACCGCTACAAAATAACAATTACAGGAGAAACGTCTAAAGACATACAGGGTGAGACTGTCTGAAATGTGGATTATGGCAGCATCGCAGATGTGTTTTGTTTTTCTTCAGACACATTGAAGATAAGTCTACCGTCTTTGGCACAGCGCTGAGCTACATCTCATTAAGGATCCTGGGAGTAGAGCCTGATGATCCAGATATGGTTCGAGCCAGGAGCAACCTGCACAGCAAAGGTGGGAAGGAACAAGTTGAAATTGCCCCTGACAATTGTGGAGGACTAAAAGTGCCAAAATGACCATTAAACAATTACTTAAATGTGTCATTAAATAATTAAAATACCAATTATTTCAATATTTACATTTACATTTCATGATTTACATTTAGGGGTGCACGGTGGCATAGCGGTTAGCACCCCCGCCTCCCAACAAGGAGATTGTGAGTTCGTATCCCGGCGAATACCACGATCCCTCTGGGTGGAGTCTGCATGTCCTCCCCGTGTTACCGTGGATTTTCTCCGGGTTCTCCGGCTTCCTCCCACCGTCCACAGACATGCATGTTTAGGTTAATTGATGACTCTAAATTGTCCCTAGTGGATGAATGAGAGAGTGAATGGTTGTTTGTCTGTCTGTCTCTGTGTCTGCCCTGCGATGAGTTGGCCACTGTCCAGGGTGTACCCCGCCTAAGGCCCAAAGCCAGTGGGATAGGCTCCAGTGTACCCGCGACCCGGGAACAAGCGGTAGAAAAAATAACTGACTGATTTACATTTACATTTCATGGTCCTGTGTTGCAGTGCTTCATGAATTGTCAAATTGTCAAACTCGCCCATCAAAGTTGGTAGGCGGATCCTGACACCTGATTGGTTACCCTGCGCATCAAGTCAAGACAAATCAATTCCAGATATTGGATCGATGCAGAGCTACTTCCAATACACCTCTAATGTTGGTTTAGATAACTATTAAACTAAACTTTACCGCCAAGTTGGCCCTGCTAACCCCTAACGTTGAGAACGCTAAAAGTTGAATATATTGGTAGAAGAATGCTGAGGTTGGAGCTGCCAGGCAGGAGGTCTAGAGGAAGACCAAAGAGGAGATTTATGGATGTAGTGAGAGAGGACATGAAGTTAATTGGTGTGAGTGAAGAGGATGCAGAGGACAGGGTTAGATGGAGGCACATGATTCACTGTGGCGACTCCTGAAAGGGAACAGCCCAAACGAAAGAGACTTCAGACCAAAGCAATGGATCAGACTAGATTAGCGTTAGCCCCACCCACTGACTTTGATGGGTGAGTTTGACAGTTTGACAATTCATGAAGCACTGCAACACAGGACCATGAAATGTAAATGTAAATCATGAAATGTAACTGTAAATATTGAAATAATTGGTATTTTATGTATTTAATGACACATTTAAGTAATTATTTAATGGTGTATTTATTTATTTCATTCTGGCACTTTCAGTCCTCCATAGACAATGAGGTGTCAGTTATTCTTAAATCTGCGGTCAGTCACACACAGTAACACTTACAGATCATCTTTGTGTACTGATGACACACAGGTATACAAACGCACTGCCGTCCCAGAACCTCCAACTGTGAAAGACTGATTTGTCTAATGGGGAATATGTTAGTAAAGGCATATTCCCTGCACTTGAAATATGAGCTATAATCCATGCTCATTAATAATCATGTAAATTATTGATGGAAGTAGCTTCAAAGCTGTCTGCGTTTTTTTGTTTTTGTACAGGCGGCGCTGTAGGGATTCCCTCGTGGGGTAAATTCTGGTTGGCCATTTTAAATGTCTACAGTTGGGAGGGAATGAACACACTGCTACCAGAGATGTGGTAAGCTGGCCGTTCTAACATCCCATCATGTCCTCCTGTACCCCTTCATTCATTCTTTTAAGTACACCCAAAAAGCTTCAGGATCTCAGCTTGAAGTGAGAGAAAACATGATTATGTTGGCCAGGTACAAAAGTGGGATTACATTTAATGGCATTGTGACATTGAAATGATACTGTGATACCTTTTGTCTTGCACTTTCTGCCGATAAGACTTTCTGTGGGTGGCACTCTATTCTTTGTTTGTTGCTGCTCATGCTAACAAGGAAAAGGAGAGGTGGTCCGCACCTGCAATGTTTTCTTCTGGCAAACATCTTTGTGTACAAAAACCTCTCAACCGAAAGGCCTCTCGCTTTTCTTTGTGTGCTGTTCTTGTCCTGCACTTGGACTCAACTGGGCACACTATCCACCTTCTTAGCCTATTCATGCTAAATGCCCACTTTTCTGTGTTCCTTGCAGACTGCTGTTGCTGCAGCTGGAAATGTAAATGGCATCACTGCCTTGTGCAGGATTTCTCATGGCAAAGACCAGACATCAAATGTTTAGAACCGTAAATTGAAAAGCTTTCATGAACTGTGAGAACAGACTGATTCACCGTTGTTTATGTGATGTCAACTGGTGACACAGAGCTGCAAAGCAGAACGTCTGTCTTTGCCACAGGGCCACAAAGGCAGGAAATATTTTTTGCCGGAGCAAACAATTTTTTTTCATCTGTTTCAAGTCAGGGGTGATGGATGTATTTCTTTCTGTTCCAGGCTGTTCCCCACTTGGATGCCAGCCCACCCCTCTACCCTGTGGTGTCACTGTCGCCAGGTCTACCTCCCCATGAGCTACTGTTATGCTGTCAGACTGGCTGCAGAGGAAGACTCCCTGGTCCTCAGCCTCAGACAGGTGCTGAAACCACCTCCTACCACAAGGGGGCGTGATAAATGTTAAAATGGATTTTAACAGGTGGAGAGACTTTTGGTAGTGTACTCTTCATTCCTGGGTGCCTCTTGTTTTTTGCTGTGTGTTTAATTCCCAAGATTATCAACGATCAGTTACCAAGTTGTTGCCAATGACTTTGAATGATGATGAATTATTTCAGCACTATTAACAGTAAATGGCAGCTTTTTCCTGTAAGATGCTTTCGAGTTAAAGTGCAAGAGCATCTTTCTTCAGTTATAAGAATTATTTTGGGTTAACAATTCAACTCTAAAGTTTTTTTCTACTGGAGCAAGCTGCTGCCTCTGTGTATACGTGCAGCAAGTTTGGGAAGTTCTGGGGGTTTTGAAAAGGCATTATTGTCAAACGTTTGAATGGCAGTACTTTTTATCAAACGTATTTAGTGTCCTGCATGGAAGCATCTGCACTCATCATATTTCTCCACTCATTTAGTCAGGTTTTTCCTTTAATTCCCCCCTCGTCTGTATATCGGTATAAGAGTATACAAGGGTGGAATCTCTCTTTTCTGTGATCCACCTTTAAGCTATGCGGCGGGAGCAACCCAGTGCAGTTTATCATTTATTTTGACAGTCTTGGACTGAAATGAGATATGAACCACTTCTTCTTTTGATGTAAGGTAGACAGGACCAGTGAAAATGCCACAGATCAGACAATAATATGATGCCTTAATATGCCTAATGCATGTATGAAATATTTTTTATATATATATATATACCGTCTCACACACACACACACACACACACACACTATGTTTATACATTTGAATAACCAAATGTTGTCCTGCTCTTTGTTTTCTAGGAGCTTTATGTCCAGGACTATGCCACCATTAACTGGCCTGCTCAGAGGAACAATGTGGCAGAATGTGACATGTACACACCTCACAGCACACTGCTCACAGTCGCCTACAGTAAGTATGCACAGCACACTGGGCACCATGATGATAAACCTCCAGCTACAGAGACATGTTGCTGTAAAACAGGCAGCACATACTTGACCATTAACAACACGTTTTATGTAATTACAATTTATTTTTGTGAGTTTTGTACAGTTTGTGACTGTGATTCAACTCTTTTGACCATAAATGTGAAAATAAAGAAATGTTTTGCACATTTCAGGTTAGCAATGCACTCAACGACAGGCACTCAAGTGAGACATAGTGAATAAAATAAAAACATTGGGCATATCCCTGGCTTCAGGATGTTTTTATACAATGATAAAAAGAAGTGTTTTTCTTCGGAATTCCCCTAAGAGCTGGTCTGTGAATCACTCCCCCAACCTTGTGACTCTGTTCCTGTTGCCCTGCAGTGGTATTGAATGTGTACGAAGCTCACCACAGCACCACACTGAGAGGAAGGGCTGTCAAAGAACTGTATGAACACATCCAGGCTGACGACCGCTTCACTAAATGTATCAGCATTGGACCGGTAGTATATACACAGATATCAATAACACAGATTGAATAGCGTATGGGACATGTCTGTGCTTGCCACAGGATAAAAAAACATTACAACTTAACTTATTTCCATGGGTTTTCAAATCATCCTATTTCAACTGACACTGTAAAAGAAAGAGGGTATGAACGTCAAGTATCGGCCCTTCTCCTCAGATCTCCAAGACTATCAACATGCTGGTTCGCTGGTATGTGGATGGTCCCTCCTCTCCGGCCTTTCAGGAGCATGTGTCCAGGATCCCAGACTACCTCTGGTCAGTCAGCCGAACTCTATCAGCTTATTAACAAAACAAGTTTTTTCCAATCATCGATCAGAATTAGGTTTTCAAGAAAAACTCTTGTCAAGTACTTTTGCTTGATATTCTGATATATAATGTGTAATGTTAACCGTTCATTCAGTAGTAATAAATCCTTAACCAAAGATGTGCAAGGAAGTGTACAACTGACTACAACTAACAGCCAGTTCTCTGTGTTCCAGGTTGGGATTAGATGGCATGAAAATGCAGGTGAGAATCTGTTCTCTGCTCCTTTTGTATGTTGAGAGACAGTGCACAGTTGCACAGATGTAGTAGTAGTTTTGGAGCTGTACAAAGTTAACTCATAAAGGGATCTCATCCTAAAGGCTCAGGTTTAGATATCCAGAAGGAGTTTAGAGTAGGAATTTAGCTTTTTCGCAATAAAAGGAGACAGTTAAGATGCAGATAAGTGGCAGAAAACAGACCGATGGACTGAAAACTACCTTAAAAATAAATAAACTTTTCACCTTCATTCTTTTAGCCTACTTTGTTGTTTCATTCTTTTATTTTGTGCTGTAGTAAATGCTTCAGTGCACTCGGTGAGTTCAAATTTACCTTACTGTGAGTGTTTGACGACTTTGTCCCTTTCGTTGTGCACAGGGGACCAATGGATCTCAACTCTGGGATACTTGCTTTGCTGTACAGGCTTTCCTTGAGGTAAACATAAAAAAGGCCACTTAATGCAAGCGAGCAAGCAGGCATATATTATAAAGATCTAAGAGCAGGTGTAACGTTATCAAAGTTGTTCTTTCTTGTTAGGACTGCTGTGTTTTGTGTTAGCTGTAATTAGTCCTCGCTCTAAGATGTGAAAAGAGTGTTTTTGTTATGTTGGTGAAGGAAATTAAGGTCAAAATCAAGGATAACACCCACATTTCAGACCTTACATAATCTGTGCTCTTAAGCTTCAGTTTAGTCATTATTGAGCTGGGAGAGGTTGTTAATGTCTTTGATGCATTCGACCAGTCATTAAAATTGTTTGGGTCTCCACAGGACACGGTTAGGTACTGTGCGTCATCATCTTAACTACAATAACAGAAATTGTGTTTTCAGATTATGCGGCCTAGAGGTAACATGTACAAACTGAAATGCAGTGGACCCAGTATTGAGCCCTGATGGATCCCACATATGATGTCAACTTTCCTAGAAAATTGTTTTCCTTAAGCTAAGATGTCCCACTTCTCAAGCCCTTTGAATGCAATCAAATAGAATATTACTGAAATAGAAATGTCAGCTCTGTCACAAGTTGCTCGTAGATCATTGATCACCTTGAGAAGGTGTGTTTGAGCACTGTGGTTGGCATAAAATCCTGATTGAAAGGTATCATGTAAATGATTGTAATAAGTTGTTTGTTGGGGTCTTTCAGGCAGGAGCCCAAGATAACCCCAGGCTAGCAGAGTGCCTCCGAGATGCCCATCAGTTTCTCACCATCACACAGGTACCCATTTACATTACATTACATTTAATCATTTAGCAGACGCTTTTATTCAAAGCGACTTACATATGAGAACATTCGCAAACCGAAGGCGCAGCTTCGGGAGCATTTTGGGGTTCAGTATCTTGCTCAAGGATACTTCGACGCATGGCTGGGGGATCGAACCATCAACCTTCCGATTGGCAGGCGACCACTCTGCCACCAAGCCACAGCCGCCCCAACATCTAAGTTGCAAGGAATAAAACACATATCTTAATATTCTTCTGGTATGAAGTGTTTGGCAGTGCTTATTTAAGCTTCGGTTTTTCACTACCATTCATGTGTGCTAAAGATCAAAACTGTGAAATCTGAACTGCTTTCATAAAAGTGATTTCTTGTGCCTGACTAGTTTCTCTATTCTAACAGATACCTGAGAATCCTCCCGAGTACCAGAAGTACTACAGACAGATGAACAAGGTAAAACTAATATCACACAAGAGCCACATTTTTAAATTATTGTTAAATAAAAAGACTCCATTGCCTTTTGAAAAGGAAGGCAAACATGGCCTTCTGGAAAAAGTACATTTCTTAGCCTGTTGACATGCTTGCGTATGCGCATGGACTTTTTATGCCTGCGTTCATTTTTGTCAGGGAGGCTTCCCCTTCAGTACCCGTGACTGTGGTTGGATCGTGGCTGACTGCACAGCGGAGGGCCTGAAGTCAGTGATGCTGCTACAGGAGCTCTGTCCCTCCTTTGGCCAGCTTGTCACCTCAGAGCGCCTATGTGATGCTGTCAATGTGGTGAGTCAGCAGTGAATAAATCAATGGAAGACTGACTGAAGTTTCATACTCCCCTGTTTTTGGTAGTGTAAGCACAGAAATATACCGCGATTGTCATTTTCCCCAATTTATCTTTTATGAAAAACTCCACAAGTTTTATTGGTTGACGTCACTGGTTTAAAGAAATAGTTCGACATTTTGGGAAATACACATGCGCTTTCTTCCCCAGAGTTAGGCAAGGTGATTGATACCACTCTCATATCTGCCCATAAATATGAAGCAACCGCCAGAAGTCAGTTAGCTTAACAAAAAGACTGGAAACAAGGGGAAACAGCCGGCCTGGCTTTGTCCAAGGGTAACAAAATCCACACACCAGCACCTCTGAAGCTCATTAATTAATACGTTATAACCTTTTTGTTTAACTCACACACAAACTGAAATCAGACTGTAATGCAGCCTGAAACCACAGACCTTCTTGTACACATGTGCTAATGAAAAATTGCTTCTGTAGTCTTTCAGCTTTACAGCTCTTTCACCATCTTCTCCTTGTAGCTCCTGAGCATGAGAAACTCTGACGGTGGATTTGCCACATATGAAACCAAGAGAGGGGGGAAACTTCTGGAGCTACTCAACCCCTCCGAGGTGTTTGGTAGGTCTGTTGCCAACACCATACTGTCAACAGCCATTTAATGCACTTCACTGCCAGATGTGTTCAGTCTTAAAACATTACTGTCAATCTATTGTATGTTATTACACAACATTGTGGCGATGAAGGTATTATAATTAGTCCATGCATGTTTTGGCAATTTACAAAATATGCATGACCTAAAAAGTCACTGAATCGATTTCTTGGTATCACAGAAATATTAATTTCATAATCACAGCATCATGCAAGTTGGTGCCTGATTGAACTTACAGCCCCATGTCCTTGTCAAAGGGCTTAGTTCACTGCCAGGACTGCCAGCTGTGTTACTCAACCTGCAAATATGCAGAAAAAGGGGAAACAAGGGGCCAAATATAAACCTTTCTGTCTCTTTTCAGCATTCAAAGGCTGCAAAACCTTTTCCATTGCACTCTGGACAAGCTGCGATATTATGACCTTTTCAATATCAAAGGGCTAAGAGCCTAATGATGTCATGTTTCCCTGTTAAAAAGAAGGATGCAGTATGTGTTGTGAAATGTCATGTTTATTAGTAACACTGTCTCTCTCTCACTCACACACTGCCACACACAAACAGGTGACATCATGATAGATTATACCTATGTGGAGTGTACCTCAGCAGTAATGCAGGCGCTGAGGCACTTCCAGAAGGCCTACCCTGAACACCGTGCTGAGGAGATAAGGTATACTAAACACACATACTGTATATATTTCTGGAAACATATATTGGTTTTAATTACTGAATGACACAGAAACGCCTGACCAATCAGTTGGAATGAATGAAACTCACATAAGCCCTAAAGAGGCTTTAACCGGATGTATTATTATCATATTTGTTGCAATCCTGTTTTTGTTTCATGACTTTAGTCTGAACTTGTTTTTAAAAAACTTGGAGGCAGAGAAATCCACCCACACACACGCAAAAACGCTGACACACAAACCCATTCTTACCGGAGTCTTTTCTCAGTTCTTGTTGAAGTTCGGGAGGAATCTTTGAAACGCTGGAGAGAAGAGGTTTACTGTTTATGTGCTTGTTGATTCCTTTTTCAGCTCCACTCTAAGAGATGGACTGGAGTACTGCAGGAAGGTGCAGAGGCCTGACGGATCCTGGGAAGGGTGAGGCTATGCTTGCTTTTTTATTATCTGATATCCTGCCTAATGGACAAGTCATGTTTAATAGAAAATACTCCTCTTGTGCTTGTGCTCAGGTCCTGGGGGGTGTGCTTCACATATGGAATATGGTTTGGCCTTGAAGCCTTTGCCTGTATGGGACATGTCTACAAGGATGAGTAAGAGTTCCAAAGACTGATCACAGACTACTGACATTTTATACTGAACTATGAACATCATATTTGACCCTCAACAACAATTACACCATGTGCTCATTAACTTGCAAAGCCACACAGGACATCCATGAACTCCAAGCCTACATACTTAATTACACTGTTGTGCCCCTGTAACCAGGGATGTGTGTGTGGAGGTGCAGAAAGCTTGCCAGTTCCTGTTGGACCTGCAGATGTCAGACGGCGGCTGGGGGGAGGACTTTGAGTCGTGCGAGCAGCGGCGCTACATGCAGAGCAGCACCGCTCAGATCCACAACACCTGCTGGGCTTTGTTAGGCCTCATGGCTGTCAGGTAAAGCAGTGCTCAGCTCACAGGCGTGGTGTTTATGCTGGTCTCACAATGGGAGCCGAGGGAATTGCTGTTGCAAATTTGCATAGGTGGTCTAGGTCAGAGTGATGCTCTCCTGTTGATTTTAGTCGCGTGTCATGAATTTCCATTATTTACTTATTTATTTGCTGTTGCCTTTGATTGCGTGCATTCTGTGTTGTTTAATGTGTCTGCACAGTTTATTCACCTGACAACAAATGGAACTTCCAGTTGTTGACTTGTTCAATCAAATCTCTTTTGTGCATAACCAGGCATCCTAACAGGCGGGCCATTGAGAGAGGAATACAGCTGCTGATTGACAAGCAGCTGCCCAACGGAGACTGGCCACAGGTGAGCCTCTGAGTCCCATATATTTTATTAATTACATGTCATATACATATATAATTATACTTGGTTTACGCCGCCAATAATACAACTAATAACAAGTTGATCCAATAACAGTATATAGATATAATGTGAGCTTTGATATGTGATGTTCTGTGCTTCCCCTCCGCAGGAGAATATTGCAGGTGTGTTCAACAAGAGCTGTGCTATCAGCTACACCTCCTACAGAAATGTCTTCACAGTCTGGACCCTCGGCCGCTTCTCAAGAATTTACCCCAGCAGTCCATTGGCTGGGAAGGTCAAGCTGTGAAGACCTTTAAAAGGTCTTGGTTCATCAGACTATCTGCCAGGATGAAGAAACATAATGTCTTCAATTCAAGCAAATTACAGCAACAGCCACAACATTCAGACGATTAATGGAAAGTGTATATTTTGTTGTGAGTGACATCTTTTCTGACACTACCAGAACTGTGAATGAGTTGCATTCAGCCTTCAAATTATGCATAATTTCTACGTGTAGCCCTGTCTGAATATGCGCTGTGGACATATTAGCACTTCAGCGGTGTTTTTAGAGTTGAAAACATCAGATAAAGTAACACATTTCATTCTTCGAATTGCTTTCTACGTTGATATTCCAGGATGGCTCATCCATCAGAGCCACTCCTTACAAATCTGTTGCGATAATCTGCTGCTATCCAGGACAACCAAACAAATGTGCGCTGGTTTATCAAGTCTATAAAAGCATTTATGCTGCCGTTGCCTTATATCCCTGCCCCTTCGCTACAATTTGCACTGAGAATAAATCATTCTTCTACGGTCTTGTCTTGACTGGAGGTGTCTTCGATGAATGTATCAAACACAGAGCTCGTGTGGAAATGAAAGCAATTCTTCTAATTAGAAAAATAATCAATGCTAGTATTTGTGTGACAATGTGACACATTGGCCTTCACATGGTGAACATGTTAACTGCCTTTGAAACACCCAGTATATAGGACAGTGATGTCACTCAATGCTTTAACCTTTAACAGAGAGAGAAAGTTGGCAAAGCAGACGCTTTTTTTTTTTTCCCCGCCCTGCACCACCTCCCCCGCACATAGCAACACGTACTGGTATTAGTTTTACTGTTACTTTGAGTAGTGCTTGTGTGTACAGTCCAGCAGTTACTAGAGGGAAAGAAGCAGAGATGATTCAAACCTGCAACCTTTCAGTCATGAGTCTACTTCTGTGACCTTTAGGGGCAGAATGTGTACATTTCTTTCCCCCCATCCACTGGCAAAAAGACAAACTGTAGATAATTAATCAGTCACACTGCAAGCACTTGTCACAGTTTCTACTTTATATGAGGCCTTGCTCTCTGCTATTTATTATACCCTGATTTATTCTAATAAATAAGTATAATTAAGTATTTCGTTACCAAAGCTCCAGTTTACTTGCCCTTTCACCACTAATACTGTCTATGACACAACTGCATTTTTGAAGTGGAGTTAAAGGTGTGGTTGTGATGAATGTTTTGGGGTGCTTTACTGATTGAAAGGTATGTGTGTTTGGGAGTGTGTGAATGTTTCCAATGTATAATGGCCATGAGGCATGAGACTTCAAATACCTGAGACTTGAATCCCCAGACTTGAATTGAGACTTTATTCCCAAAGATTTGACTTGAGACTTGACTCCCTCAAATCTTGACCTGAGAATTGAGAGACTCGACTTGAGACCTGATACTTGACTTCTTAAAACCAGACAGATTTGAGACTTGACTCCCTGAAGACTTGACTCGAGTCTTGTGGCTTGAGTTAAAGACTTGGCGTGAGATGTGACTCCCTAAAAACATGACTTAACTTGAGACTTGACTTCCTAAAGACTCCCTAAGTCAAACCTGAGTGAATAAGCGAATTGTGTGTGTAGCCTTGCAAAGAAAAACAGACCGCTTTCTTCGCTTTTCAGAGGAGGAAAAACAGGTTTTGTTTCCTGAGAACATCACACTGGTTAGCTATGAGGAAAGTATTTCAAGCAAACACGCCTGTCGAACACTGTGCAGAGGACAAAGAAACTCAAAATGAAAACATCGGGTTACATGATGTGCAACAGTCACAACAAAAGTTCACATCATGAGTATTAGTAGCTATTACAAATAATGCAGTGTTCTTATTGTGTACATAGCAACATATACATGTACTGTATGCTACAGATTATCCGCACTGCCACTCACATACTGTAACCTCACAAAAGAAAAGACTTTCTGATGACCGTGCACGCGCTGATGAACTGAATCAGGTTGAGGTGTGACTTCAGGTAAAAGCAGCAGCAGGTAACAGCTGTGTCTGTGGATCTGCTATCTAGCAATTTCACCTGTAAAACTGCTGAAGATCTGTAGCTGCTTTCTTACTTAAAATAGGGAATGACCATGTATGTGCAGAGGGTGATGGTCGTTGTTGGCATAATTTTGAATTGTTGTACATAACACCTTAAACCCCATGACAGTCCTTTCCCTTTTTGTGACACTTGCCAGGCTTGTGGCCAGGCTTGTGCTTGTGCCTGCACTTATGCCCATGCCCATGGAAATGACCATGGCCTCCTTGAGGACAGTGTCCTCCTGTGATTAGTCAGTAATCAATATTTAGTAAATGCAAACGTCAGGTATGTAAAACACATTCATACATTTGGAAGAAAGAGGTGAGGATGAACCAAAAGCAACTGTGTTATTTACATATCAAAACTTCAAACCCTAAAATTGAAGAATATAAGATAAGATTTGATGATATAACTCATTCCACACAGTGAGAAATTAAAAGGCACAAGAAATAACCTGAGATGGGAATGAACTTTACAAGACATTCAAAATCATTCAAATGCAACTGTTAGGCGTGTTAAGATTCAACAATGCAGCCTTCAGTTTATTCATTCATAAAGGGGATTTTCAGAATTCAGAGAGACTTGAGGCATAAAAGGTTTGTGCAATCCATCCTAATGAAAACTGATCACCGTTATTGATAAAAAAAATATTTTGAAAGGTAATTTATCCAGGGGTAGAGGAGTGAGGACAAATGCACTTGTGCAGGAACACCATGCTCCACTTTCACACAGTTACACACATTCACACCTGGATGTAACAACCACAGCCTGATCTGTTGGCCATTGGAGCGGCTGGGGGGTTTAGCGTCTCGATACTCAAGAATCACATTCGACCTTAAGAGATTATCTGTAACTCAAAAGCGTGTGTATTCTTGGCCCAACAAAACACACATTGAGTTTTCACTGATTGTGCAGCTTTGTATCAAGTACCAAAGTAATACATTTTAAAGTGAATACAGAGATGGATGGATTCTCTCTACACAGCTTCAGTCGTTCTCTCCTCTAACTGATGGGGCACGGCACTGTATTCAGGTCAACTGTTGATTTGGTTGGCTGTATGTCACTGCATGGACATTTTATGTGATGTTGTGATTACCATTACTATTCTGATGGAGCTTTTGTTTGTAGAAGATCGAAACCTTCCCGGGGAAGATCCTGGTTGGAGGGCCGGGTGTGATAGTGGCGTGCATTGCTGTCTGCCACAGTGTCGTTGTTGATACGACCACCAGACAGTGCCAAAGTGGCTGTTAATGAAACATGTATTTAGGGCTTATGTATCCATGATTGTGTTTGTCAGGAAAAAATAATACTATTGAATTCATTGAAAAAAAACAAATCTATGCGATGTCAACCCATGGTGCTATGAGTTTGTCTGGTATTCTTTGCCATTGTTGCTTATCTGGTGCCACATGGTGACAAAAACATATAACTATTAATGGCATAAATAGTTGTATAATATAAATTAATCTCAAGTGAATGTTTACACACCTCACAAAAAAAATAGTTGGTTGAAGTTCAGGCTCTGCCCCTGATGATGAGCATGGGATTGTTTCTAGCTGAGGTGTGGCTTTATATAAAAGCACAGGCAGCTGACTGCTGTGTCTGTGGATCTGCATTCCAGCACGCAGTAAGTTCACTAGTAACTAGGTATGTGTGTGTGTGTGTGTGTGTGTGTGTGTGTGTGTGTGTGTGTATTGACGGAATGATCAACTTGCTTACATGTATTTTCTTTGTTAACTGTCTTGCAATATTTAGTCATCATCTCTTTATCCGTGACACATACCCTACTGATGAGCAGCTTTGTCTTTGTACAGTTGTGTGAGACATTTCTTTATGATGAATTTATCACAAATTGCACGATGTTATACTTCTGACCTGACCTGAATTGCCTGTAACGTTTTTACCAAGCACACACTGTGTGTTTTCCACAGTGGACAGCATTTTCTTTCTTTCTAAACAATATACCATTTTAGGTTGTACAACTGCTTGTATCCGCATTTTCATAAAAAGTAATTTCCCTTCTTACAGTATAGTAACTTCTTGTGGCTTCTTTCAGTTTCAGGGCTTGGATCTGACATTTTGAAATGTATGGGCATAACGGTAAATAACTCACTTGTTCTTACTTTCTTTTGTTCATTCTCAGTCTTTTTCACTTTTACTAAAACCCCATCCCCATCCTTTATGCCAAACTGTCTTAAGTGAATTTTACATGTGTATTTAAACCGAAAGACAACATGATTGACTCCACCCCTTTTGTTTGACTAGGAAACCAGTATCCCCCTGGCTATTGTCCTCAGCCAATGCCAGGACAATACCCTCAATATCCACCAGGCACTGCCCCACCCCAACCCTATCCTCCTCAGCCTTGTGGTCCACCTGTGTACAATCCTGTAGCCCCACCTTGTGGAGGCCATGGAGGCCATGGAGGCCATGGTCATGGACCAGGGCCTGGTTATGGTCCACCTGTGTACAATCCTGGAGGCCATGGAGGCCATGGTCATGGACCAGGGCCTGGTTATGGACCTAGCCATGGTCCCGGGCATGGACATGGTCATGGTCATAATCATGATCATGGACATGGTCATGGACATCATGGACATCATGGACATCATGGACATCATGGACACGGGCATGGTCATGGTCATGGTCATGACCACAAGCACAAGCACAAGCATGGTCACATGCATGGCCACTGCCACAAGAAAGGAAAGAAGTGTCACGGGGTAAGAGCCACTTGATTTAGTGATCGATGTAAAGTGCAAATCATGGACTCTCTATTGTTCCAAAGTAAATCCTGCACCGTGGTCCTTGTGGCTTGTTTCTGCTGCCTCCAAATGGTTTAAGCTGGAGTGTGGCCCAAACTGAAAAACACATATACAAACGCAACAAACATAGTAGACGGAAAATGGAAAGGATTGCTAGATCCAGAAACATAGTCATCATTCAAAGACATAATAATGATATTTAATTAATTATGTATAATTATGAATTCCTAACTCAACTAATGAACTGACTGACACGTCGTCACTAAATGAAATGACCATGTTTGTCCTTGCAGTCCTCCAGCAGCTCCTGCAGCAGCGACTCTGACTAGAAGATTCGGGGATGGGAAGAGAAATAAGACAAGTCGGCACCTGTAAACCTTCATCCTGCTACCTTACGATAATGATCAGTTTATCTGACCATCTAAATTTTAAAGCATGAGTGTGTTATGTTTTCTGTTGCGCGTTTGATGTCTTATCCACTGATCTAATTGTTCCCCTTATGATCAACAACATAAAACTGGTTTCTGACTATCATAAAACAGTTAAGCTCTACAATATCGTGCCTCTGTATTCTCTGTTTCATTTGACCTCATGGTTTCTTATTACAGTGTGTGTGTTCTCTATCAGTGTGTATTTATATTACCTTTATTTACCCAGGGAGTGTTGAATTAAGAGCTTTGTTCAGCTGTGTTTTTCACTAATAGTTACACACCCTGCAGCTCCCCAGTACATTCACTTGAATCCAACACCTGTGTAACATCTGGTAAACTGTGAATCTTTGGTCTCGTAATAACACCATAGGTTATAGTGTATTATGATTAGAACATACTAGAGCAGCTGCTCTTTTTAGTACATAACAGTAGGGCGGAGTAGCCTGGTACCTTTTTGTGTAAATGTAAACTAGAGGGCGAGCTAAGTAAACTGTTCCAAATGCACACAGGTCAGGCAGCTGCTGCGTCTGCTACTGCACTGCCTTCTCTGGGCCGACACTTTCAAACATGTTGCACCTCGGGCCCTAACCCCAATCAGTGGAGTTTTGTGTTTGACAACTACCTGCACATATCTCAACACCCCACACACATTATGAATACGTGGATGACTCTTATCGGACAGACCACAACATTTTCAACTTTAAACATGACATCAATTAAATGTAGTATCATGGTCACTGTACAGTTTAATCAGTCAACTTATGAAGCAATGACACCTCACGATCAGAATGTATTCAAATGTTTCAAGTCTTATGAGACTGCAAATGATCCAACAACTCTGACTGCTGGATAAGAAGATAAGTAAACCAGATTTTTAAAGAGAAAAGTATCACAAAATTTCACTGTGTGTGTGTGTGTGTGTGTCCATATCGTAGACTGTCTATGGTCCATACTGACTGTATGTTAAAGATTATACACACGCCCACTTTAGGTCACAAAGCACAAATGTTCTGACGTGGGTTGAGTCACTGCCCCCAGTGATGTGACGTGGACTGCATATAAAAAGGAGCAGCAGGTGACGGCGGCGTCTGTGGCTCTGCTCTCCAGCGCGCAGTAAGTTCACCTCGAAAAATCTGCTGATGATTTTTAGCTCTCTAAAGGTCTTAAATACAGAATGACTGTATATGTGTGCTGGTTTGTTTAAAGTGTTTTTTGCCCCCCAGCTTTTAGGATCTCTGATTACATCTGAAGTTTTAAAATGTACGGACACAACCAAGGTAAATAACACAACCACTTTCAAATATAATGAACGATATAATGAACGTGCATTACATACTTGAGAATCACTTTTGCTAAGTACTAAATTAAGGTTGATTTCTTTAGGAAACCAGTACCCTCCTGGTTACCCGAACCATCCTCAGAAGATGCCAGGGGGATACCCTCACTATCCTCCAGGCACCGTTCCACCAAACTGCCCTCCTCAGCCCCACGGTCCACCTGGAGGCCACCACGGACACGGACCTGGACCTGGTTGTGGCCAAGGACCTGGACATGTACATGGACACGGACAAGGGCACGGACAATGCCATGGACAGGCCCACAGACATGGGCACAAACACAAGCACAAGCATGGTCACAAGCACGGCCAGTGTCACAAGAAAGGGAAAGACTGTCATGGGGTAAGAGTCAGTAATTTTCTCAAATATGATGCATTGTTTGTTGGTTTTATTTGCTCCAGAAATTAGATTTACCATTTTTACCATCCCTGCTATAGTCCTCCAGCAGCTCCTGCAGCAGCGACTCCGACTAGAGGAAGAGTCCTGGAAGAGAAGAGAGTCGGCCCCTGGAAACCTTTATCCTGGAACCATAAATTATAATCTACATTTTACTGCCTAAATGCTTCTTCACATATAACCTTAAAAATTGTATTTTGTATTGAACACCTCCATTTTTACAAAGACTTACCCAAACATGAATTTAAGCTTTTGTCCAAACATATTGTATGAAAAATAAACAGTTTAGTGTTCACGTGTTATGGCCAGTGAAAATGGAGATGGATGGATATTCACTCCACAGCTTCAGTCTCTGACTCTCTCCTGACGGGCATCCACCATCCAACAATGCGGGATATAAAAAAAAAAAAAAAGATTTTAGATGCGCCATGTCTCGACTTGTCGACGTGGCATGGTGTAGTTCAAGGTTTGGTGTAAGAGACACATTACAGGCATTATTGTAGCCTTGTTTGTGTTTGCGATTTAAAAAAAAAAGTGCTTTCTGTGCATAATAAATGCATGTAAATGAACAATGCAATGTCTTGCTTTTATTTTGTCTCCATGCTTCTTGATACACTCATTTGCTACTCTGGCTAATGTAACCAAGGTGTGCTCTTTATTTGCCAAGGGAAGGTTGACTGAGCACATTTGCCTTGGTCATAGCAGCACATCACACCCTGGAACTGCCAGTGCAGTCACCTTAATCTTAGTTTGATAGCCTGTGCAAGCAAACAATTCTGTATCTTGATATCCAGCCTTTTACATACGTAAGCTTGATTCAGTACAGTCAGATTGCTGAGAGGAATACTCTATATTTTTGAATGGTCTTTCATGCTTTTTAGGTTGTAGAAAGTCTTCTTTACAAATAGATGTTATTTTGTATGAAGGGTTTGCAAAACAAAGTCATGTTTTGACCACGGAGAACAAAACGCTTTGCAATGGTTCGATCAGACTGACCACTGAAAGGGCAGAAAGATCCCTCTAAAAGAATATAAGAAATCAGCAGTCACTGGTAAAAGAAACTGGAAGCTGAGCATTTAAATCTGTGCAGATTTAAATAGGAACAGGTTCCTGTTTCAGTGTCAAGTGCACAATAATGCCTCTAACAAGCTGGAATTAACAGGCGAGTTGCTTAAGCAAAGCTATTCTTAAACTTTCACAGTAGAAATAGTAGGTTAGTCGAGGGTTGGTACTCTTGGAACTGGATCACAGAATAGCAGCTTATCATACTATTGACTGACAAATCACAGTTTAAACCTGTTCAATCTAACCGCTGAGTAGGCTGCAGAGGGCCCAAAGAAAAACAGGTTCCCAAAATATTTAGAGCCCAAATACACAGTTGTGGTTCAAAAATGTTCTGGGGTCACTTACTCTTCTCTGGACTGGGAAACAAATTAAAGAGCGAAGAGTATTTTGGGGGGAAATGGTTACAACAGTATACTCCCCTGTGATGCATCATTTAAATATTCTAAAACTCCTTCAAATGTAAATAATACATTTGGTGTATAATTATACAGCTTTTATCTATGTTAAAATAGCCATTATTGAAGGAAAGAAGAAAAACCTCAATATAAATAAAGATGTATATATATATATATATATATAT
>CM022488.1:24534989-24644252 GCA_011952105.1 Coreoperca whiteheadi
TATATATATATATATATATATATATATATATATATATATATATATATATAAGCAGCATTTTACTCTTCAGCTGGTTGAGGCAAAGCTAGTTTTAATTACTAAATATAGTGTCAGGGAGCTTAATCTATAGAAATGCATCATATCTTATAAGTTGCTTATGTGGTTTGCTGCAAAACTTGATATTGGTATCTGGTAACTACAGCTGTCAAAAAAACAGCTGTTTGAAATGTAATGTAGTAAAATTGACTACTGAGTAAAGTGCACCTCCAGAAGCTGCTCAAGTACAGTAATTGAGTGAATGCCTTAACATCTGTTAGCAGTGCAGTTCTACCAGTGTAAACACAGTCCACACAGGGCCTAGGAGTTCTTTTTCACTGTTGCTTTTCACTGTTGCCAGGAGTGGACGGAAACAAATCTAAACTGTCTAAATGAATGCGCTCCATGTCTCAAGAACGCGGGCGGGAGAGTGCCTCCTCTCCGCAGTAGGTGGCAGTGTGGCACAAAGGCGGCGCGGACCGACTCTCCCTCGGTGGTGGCTGACGCCCACCGGGACGTCACCACAGCGACCAATCAGCCGGCAGCTCGGTGCCTCTTTCAGGAAGTAAACGCGGAGGCTGCCGAGGGAATAAACAAGCAAAGGCTGCACCTGGACGCTCAACAACTGGCCGGACGACAGAAGTCAAAAATTATAATGTTCTTAACCGTTTTAAAGGGTTCTTACAGGTATGCGGCACGTGGCGGTGTTTCTAGCGAACCCATTCGGTACAGTTGACGGGGTTTGTTGTCCTGAAACTCCCGAGTTTGCCGACATTATGTAGCCTGTATATAAAAGCGTCAGACCTGCTGGGACCAGGTAGAAGTCACCAGCGAGCGTCTGTGTGTGTATATGTGTATGTAATAATGTTGAGGTGGAGAACTCACAGGCAGTCTGAGGGCAGCTGTTGGTCTGAAGTTGAACTTGGCAGTTAGCGGATCCTGAGTGTGTGAAAGTAAACGTCTTTAGATACTAACGTGTTGTGTCCGGCGTCTTTACTGTTGGCCGCTAACGTCGCTCTTTGCTCGCCCTTGATCCTTCAGACTGAGGTCCCTCTGCAGACTGCAGCGAGTCCAGGGCCACATGGTGAGCACGCCCCCTCACATGTGGCTACATGCTGCGTTGTGGCTCCCTGAAAATGCAGTTTATTGCAGTGTGTTGCACGGACCTTTACAGAACTGTCTCTATGTTGGATCAGATGACGAGTCAGGTGAAGCCAGAGGTCCTGCTGGAGAAGGTGGGCAGCGCAGGGGTGATCACCATGAACAGACCCAAAGTCCTGAATGCCCTCAACCTGACCATGATCCGGCAGATCTACCCTCAGCTCAAGGTTTGTGGAAAGCTTGGTTAATGCAAAGCTTCAGCTGGGGCAAAGATCAAGGCCTCGATGTCAATGTATTTCCGCAGTCTGATGAGGATTTCCTATAAAAAATAGACATACATATATTTTCTTTTCTGTGATTGTAGAAATGGGAAAATGACAATGAGACCGACATTATGATCATCAAAGGAGCAGGTGGGAAAGCCTTTTGTGCTGGTGGCGACATCCGAGGTAAGCAGAAGCCTCGCAGCATCACCTTGGTCTCTATAGCCCCAGTGTGGGCCTCTCATGTATCCACGTACATGCGGGTCACAGACCATCGGTTTCTCTAAAGAGAATAAACCGGTGGTGTTTGAGAAACCCAGAATGAACCCAAAAACCTCTTTTTTTTTCCATATCCACTGGACGGAATATGGATGGTTACCTTTTGTGATCTGAATGCATGCTAATACGTGACAGGTACAAACTGGGGCTGTGGTCTGGGGAGCTTTCACGTGCAACGGTGTGACCGTAGCTAAAATCTTACTGTCCCGATCTCTTGATTCCTCTCAGCGGTCACAGAAGCAGGGAAAGTTGGAGACTCGCTTGCACAGGACTTTTTCCGTGAGGAATATATTCTCAACAATGCTATTGGTAAGCATTAGAATTACACCAGTATTATTAATCATACCTGTTGTGTATGGGTACAAATTCGCTTGTTGTCTCACTTTATAGATTTCCAGTCACCCAGGCCTCTTCTTTATCAGTTTGCATGTTTAAAGTCAGTTTTTCATCCGTTTTTACACATGTTATTTTATCTTTCAAGGAGCATGCAGGAAACCATATATCGCCCTTATTGATGGAATAACAATGGGAGGGGTGAGTACGTTTCTTTTTATGTATGTAAGTTTGTATTATAAGGTTGGGTTGACTTTACACAGTATCTTTCATGATATTAGCATATTATGAAGCAATGAAAAGACTTAAGTTTCTTCTTGGTGCCGAGGATCAAAGATTCAGTTTGTTTTTTGGGAGTTTTGGTTCCTCGTTGAGTGAAGAGCGTTGCCCTATGAGGTGTGATATTAAACCATGCCTGTAGGAGTCAGTAGAGAACCACCTGCCTCTGTCACCTGACGCCAGTGGCAAGGTGGCCTCTGATTGGATGAAATATAAAGTGACAAAGCGCTGTTGCTGCCACTGGGTTTCCCCCTCCAGGTGTCAGATATAGATAGAATTTGAGTTAGCACCAGTTTGCCCCACAATAAGCATGATGAGACATAATTCAGACAGCACACATGCTAATTAATCAGGAATGACTTTGATCGCAAAGGTCTGTAATTTATTAACATTGTTTAACTCACCTGCTCAGAGAAGGTGTCTGGCCTCTGGACGAGTCTGTTCTTTTTTTTTTTTTTCTGTCCTATGACTAACAGAGATTTTACCCCAAGGGGGTCACTAAGGTCGCTCGCAGCCACCTGTATCTGCTGGGTTATTACTCAGCATGTGTCAGTGGCGCACAGATAAGTGAAGACCTAAAAAGCCCTTTTGCACAACATTGAACCTCACCGTTCAAATACTGGCTTATAGGGTGCACTATGCACTCTGGTACTCCCGAAATCTCACTAGGAGTATTGTACAGCAGCATGTGGTACAAATCAATATCTTTATCAGGTGGCTCAGGTCTTTATTTATATTTTTGGCTGTGTTGTTTGTTGAGAGAGGGTGGGAAATGCCACGGGCACGGGGAGCTTTTCGCTCCTTCGTATAATTCATGCTTATGCGGTGTTGCGTTGGATGGGATGTCAAGTCTCTGACACTCGAGCACTGTAACCCAGATCAACGCTTACACTAACAAACTCATAGTGTTCAGACTGTTTTTACAAATTTGTCTCCGTGAATGTGTTTACATTTTGAATGCTTGCACATATAGGGTTGGTACGATTTGGCCTGAAGGGGGAAGGGAGTTTTTTAATGCGGGATATTCTTGCACGCCGACTGTTCAATTCAAGTAGACGGAATCAGGAATAATTAGGCATGACAGGATGGGCTGAAGAAATAAAATGACAGCAGTTGGCTCTCGTATGGTTTTGTCTCTGCTGACACAGGGGACAGAGAAGAACACGACGTACTGAGGAGGTTCAGGTTTTAGTAGAACCCTTATCAGTCAGGCCATGATGGACTTAAGGATGAAACGGGGAATGTCTTTGGAGACCTTGGCTTGGCACAGAAGCAATCCATTTCATCTTGAGTTTGTCTGTTGTGACTTGAGTGTGGAGTGACTTCTTGGTGTTGTTACATCCACATTTCCTCTACATGGTGCCGTAGTGGTGCACTGCTTCTTCTCAGGGAAGGCGAAACACTGACAAACGGCGAGTTAAACAAATTCAAAGACACGGAGCAACATTAGCATTCATTTGGAGTTCTGTTTCCTGTTGATGAATGTAGTTCAGGTGTCCACAAACTCTCCATTTAGCTCTGGTTTGGTCTCAGGACCAGCTCCTGAGAAAAATGTCTTGAGATTGTCTTGTTTCTTGAGCTACTAAATGCTCTGCCATGATAACCAGCTAGTTGCTAACTTTGTCTTCATGCTGTTTGGTGCTGGCCATGTAATGACCAGTGGGTTCATCAGAGCGCTTTCACAGAAAACACTGCTTCTGGAAATTGGGTCGATGAGAGAGGTGAAAGTGAATTAAAACCGTAATGTAGCAGGCCATAAAACCAAAACAATGAGCTACAAAGACGCTGAAACGTGCAGTAGAGCTGTGGGTTCGTCACAGCTCTACTGCGCAGTCACTGGGTTTGTTGTTATTATAGAAATATTTATTAGTGCAGCTTTAAAGACATTTTGTTTCTCTACCTTCAAAGCACTCTGGCTTGTAAGGGTCTAATGATCAAAAATAGTCCACTTGGATTAAATTCGACAGTCCAGCCACAAAACGGGGTGGTGGGTTTTAAAGGGTCAAACTTTAGATGGCAGTAAAGGGACTGTTGTGTTGATCTCAAAGTCATCCCCATTTTGTTTTAGGCTCACCTCGATCAATGTGTCAGTTTTCATAATAAATTGACCAGTAAGTTCTACAGGGTGCTGTGGACTGCAAAGAAGAATGAAAGAACACACACAAAACGTTGAGCCTTTTGTTAGTATTTTTTAAGCATAGGAAACATTTTACACTGGGAATTCCGCAGGGAACCCAAACCATTATCTTGTTTGCTCGTTTTTCCCTATGTTTAGACAGCTATGGTGACCATGACACCCCACTCACCATTTTCCTCTCCAAGAGAGACGGAAGCTGTAATGTATTTGTCGGAACAACACTGACGAAACGCTGCAAGGTAATGTGCAGCAGTAATGGATGCAGGGGACAGCCGAGTGCTTGCTTCTGGTGTATGTTGCACCGTATGGCGTGGTACAAGTCACTTCTGTTCGGCATCCAAGTGGAATGCTTATCTCACACACATATTTAATCTTTTACTACCCCCCCCCCCAGCCCCAAATAGATTTACAGTGCTGGGAATAAAGTAATTTGAAATACAATTCTTCTATCTTTCATGTCAGCAGAGAGAAGACACTAATGTTGATGCAAACCATCCTCCGGGTGATTGCTGTTTAATGTTTGTAGTGGTTGAAAACAGGCTGGTTCTATATATGGAAAAATCCAAGAGCCACCAGAGTCCCTGTTCCCAGATCTGCACTGAGCTCGGGGCAGAACTCCCACGTCGAACAAGTATTCTTGCGTTAGTAGATAACAAACCACCAGGGAGTAAAGGCATGTCATTAGCAGGTCAGAGAACGAACACACACAGTCTGTGTGTTTGCCTCTTTCTTACATCAGTGGGATCTCATCTCACGCACATCATTTACTGCTCTCCAAGTTTTAAATCCCTGGAATTAAGGTCTGTGAATGCTGGAAGTGTTATTAATCCGCGCCTGCTGCGCTTTGCATTTGAGCAGACGCCGTGCGTCGCTCTTTCTTTTCAGCACGTTTTGAGTTTCTCACATTTACGTTGCAAACGTTTGCATAGTCACATTCAGAGCGCACTGTTTCCGAGTCCGTTTGTAACAGGGGGGGGGGCGTAGCAGTTGCTGCCCCCAGTTGGTGGATATTTGTCTAGAGCAGTGGGACTGGTAATGTCTTTCCCCTGGAGAACAGAGCTCTTGTTTGCTAATGTCCACATCATCAAATGAGTGAGAGCCAAGAATGACCTCCAGGGCAGATTTGGATCCCTGCATTAAGGCTTCTCATTTGTCAAAGCCTGTTCGGTGCTTGTTTTGAAAGCGAATACTTTGTGCAAGAGTGATGTGGAAAGTAACTGTTGTGCATTTTCAAACAGACGTCACTTTCTCTTTTTTTTTTTTTTTTCCAACTTTTATCTGTCACTTGTGTCTCTTCACACCAACTTGGAAGGCTTCTGCATTATCCACACATGCTATTCCACTCTCATACACAGTGTCACTATTGAAAGTTTGATTCCTCTGCAAAATAGAAGGTGTTATAA
This sequence comes from Coreoperca whiteheadi, assembly GCA_011952105.1. Taxonomy (NCBI): domain Eukaryota; kingdom Metazoa; phylum Chordata; class Actinopteri; order Centrarchiformes; family Sinipercidae; genus Coreoperca; species Coreoperca whiteheadi. Next base: position 24,540,821 of record CM022488.1, read on the forward strand.
TCTTATTAGGGAGCGGTACCCAGATTTCACTTTGCTTGCAGAGCAGAGGTGGTGCACAGGACAGATGTGGAAAGTAACGCAACTTCTCCGCATCACTTTAATGGACTTCACCCCACCTGTTTTTATCAACATTTGGTTCATATCCAGGGAACCAAATATCATAGTGAGGACTTCATGAAGTTACCTTGTGTTGTTATATTGCTTCCATTGTCTTCCTCAAATGCAAGTCGCTTTGGATAAAAGCGTCTACTAAATGTAAATGTAAAAGAAGCCCTCCATATTCTCAGCCAGTGTAAACCGTCCCAGCCAGGTTGTAAATTTTGCAGCCTATTCTGTTTGTGAGCATTAGCTATAAACATGCTCGTCTGAACACTTTTGCACATTTCCATTGTTTACAGCAGCATCTGGAGACATGTTCTTATATGGTGCTTGGTGGTACCACACCAGCACGTCACAACGTTCCACTACTTTTATGGTGAAACTCGGGGAAATGTGAGATTAAACGGCCCCTCGTTCCTCTGGGTGCATCTGATGATCATTCCAAGGAGACTGTTTATTCTTTTTGTCCCTTTCTTTGTCCTTTTTCTGGCTTTTTCCTCTTTCTTTCTCTCCTTGCAAACATTCTACGTTCCCACAGTTGTTTTCAGGTTGGGTTTGTTTCTACGCTTTGCAGGAAATGGCTGCTGTGATGTACATGGTTCATTTACCTTATTTTTCAAGTGCCCTCCATTTTACATAACTCATTCAGTATCTAATAATAGACGAAGACAAGAGGAACTCTGGAGGTTTTGCTAAAACGTTACCATACACATATGGAACCCTAAAATGGCCAGTATTAATGAACTCAATCATGAAACAAATAGTGGTATGAAAAAATGCAGTAAAATATGTAAATGGGCTAATTGTGAAATCATTCAGTACCTTTTTATTAAAACTCGATTCATTATCATGGACTTTTTTTTTTATTTTCACGGTAACAGGCTTTTATTGGAATAAATGTGTTTTGTGATTGACATTTTATTGAATTTCAGAAAGACGGGCGTAAAAAAGGAGGAAAAAAAACATACATCTTTAAAAATATAAATACAAGTCAGAGTACTAAAGGTGCTGCATTGTGTGTGTGTGTGTGTGTGTGTGTGTGTGTGTGTGTGTGTGTGTGTGTGTGTGTGTGTGTGTGTGTGTGTGTGTGTGTGTGTGTGTGTGTGTGTGTGTGTGAGAGAGAAAGCACTGTGGGTCGTCAGAAGACTAGAAAGGCGCAATACACGTGCAGTCCGTTTACCACAGAGGGAGCTGTGGTCGGTTCCCCCCAACAGAAATAACCGAATGCAAAACTTCCTGACCAACGACTTTCTGGATACAATCACGAATCGATGTCCAAAAGTCCCGTGCTGTGGGGCAATACCACAGGCCATGTGTTAACGTACCCTCTGTCTTCCCTGCCTCTGATTTACTCTTTAAAAGTATTATTTATGTCAACAGTACTCGTATGTAGTACTCCCTGTTGGTCCTGTTCTGCGGGGAATGCACTCTGTGCCTTTTGCTGCTTGATTAAATTGCCCAGCGTAATAACATTAACGATGGCTCTGTTCCAGTCACACATCTACCCTGTTCAGCACCTCTCTGCCCTGCTGCCATTACAGACATGTCTGACCCATGTCCACTCGCCTCTTTAGTTGATCCGGTGATATTTAACTTGCGATGGCCTTGGGCTTATTGGAAATGGGTTTTCTGAGAGGCCACTAAAACAGAACTACTAAATTAACTATCTATTTTTATTTACCATTGCTGTCTAAACAAATTTAACAAACTGTGCGACATATGGTTGAGTATGTTCAAAGGCTCATTTTAATGTTCAAAATAGAGTAATCTAATTAGTGTTTTGATGGAAGGAATAGTGAATGAGAGGGTGATTTCGGGGATATGAAATAGAAGTGTCATTTGAAAAAATGGTATTGTGAAATAAATACATTTTTGAAAGAACTTTAGTAAAACTCTCAAACTAATAAAAATGTAACTAATAAATTGCTTTCACAATGTTATTGTATTAATTCTACTTTATTATTTATCTCATAACGGCTTACTTATATCCAGGATATTCAGTCATTTTGGAGTTCCAGACACAGTAGAGTTACACAGATTTCTCCTAGTTTGACATTAAACTAAGGAAATACAAATCTTCACACAATTCTATTACATCATATACCAGGTTGCCAGATTAAAAATGAATATCTCGATTGCCTCTTTCCATTCCACAAAGCTAACTTGACTTGTGAGTAAATGAGCCCAGTGCCTTTCTTTGCCCCGAGCCGAAGCGCTGATGTGTTGCCAAAGCACAGTCGTCATATAATTCACCTTCTAAGCTAACAGTGTCTGTTTTGGGTGCCTCTTTTGTTTTTGTATTGGGATCTGGCTCCTGCAGAAGAGCAAGTACTCTGGGCAGAGGTCTGTTTAGTCTCCAGTGATCAGATATTTTTAATCCTCTGTGGTCATTTATCACGCAGCCTTCAGGCCAACCCTGCAGCGCTGCCCTCTGGCTCTGCACTGTTCGTTAAGAGCAAGGTGAAGACAGGCCGTCGACTGCGATCACAGTCACTACACTGCTACAGGTGGCATAAGCTGTACTACATTTCAGATCCAGTTTTCTTGATCTGCAGCTCCTATGGTTTCTTGTGTGCTACATCTGTTCCACAAACCGTGTTGCTGTTGCTGCTGAGCCAATAAAGTTTCATCTTCGCTCATAAGGGGCAATAAGGATTTTTCTACCGCCCCATAGCACCAAATGAATGTAATGCTCTTTATGTTTCACAACTGATAAAGTTGTTAATCAATACCAGTGACTCAGTGATAACACCACCAGGTGCTGTGGCCTCTAGCTGTCAGTGTTTGCTCTCCAGCCTTTACCTTTGAGCACGGCAAGCTTGTAAGAAACACCCATAGTCCACAAGTGTTTCCTGTTCGTGGTGGAGAGTGGCGATTGCTACTCACAGTTTTTCTGTTTATTTATACCTTTTCCTTAATGCAGTGGTCTGGGTCTGTTATGGTACCTTTTAAAATGTTCCGTACTTCGCGTGTTTTGATGGTGTGACGTTAATTCCCTTAGCTTCTCAGCTGTCCTGTTCTCACTTTATCTGTTCCAGTAACAATGTTATTTACAGCTGCTTTGTGTGCTAAGTTAACGTGCTAAGGATGCATCCGATATGCTCCTTTAGTCTCCAACGAGAGAGACATAAGCTAGAAAGCGTCCTAAAGTAGCCAGAAAGCTTTTGTTGGCTCTTTTTGTTTTGTGTCTCAGGCTGCTTTTTGGGCTTGTTGTTGGCGAGCCCCCTTATAAAATGAACAAATGTAAAATATAACGTCTCCTCTGTTTTTTTTTTGTTTGTTTGTTTGTTTTCTCAAAAGAGAGCAGAGGACATGTTGACAGAGCAGATCTGCATGCTGTTTTAGATTTAATTTCAGTATGACCTTAAGATAGGGATAGTTCAGCTTTTTTGGGAAATGTGCAAGAAACACTACATAATCCTCTGTCATTTTTGCTCTTCCGTTTTGTACGGATTTGTACAAACATGATATAAAGTGTTAATTAATGAGCTTTTGAGGTGCTGGTAGGTGTTGTTTTTTTAACCTTTGGGCACAGCCAGGCTAGCTGTTTGCACCCTGTTTCCAGTCTTTATGCTAAGCTAATCGTCTGCTGTCTGTAGCTTCATATTTAAGAGAGACATGGTAGAGTGGTATTGATTCTCTCTCCACTAAGTCTCGACAAGAAAGCGAGTAAGCGTGTTTTCCAAAATGTCACCGTGGTCCTTTTCAAAGCACCTTCTTCATAGACCTCCAGTAGAAATCTTTAGAATTGCTGATATGACACCTCAGATGGCCCTGGAGGCCACTTATTTGGGAATTTTAAACCACGACCGTTCAATATTTGCAAAATCTTCCCAAAGCCCAGAAAGGCTGTAAGTGTCATATCCGTATGAAGCCTGACGGACTCGTGGGCGGGACCAGGGAAAGAGCCATCCATACGCATGTGTTACGCTGCACGACATGTGAAGCAAACTATTGAAACAAACCTAGGAATAGAGAAATGTTTCTTGGCATATGTGATATTCAGCTGGTGCAAGTAGATTTACGAGAGTTGACGAGATCCCCCCCCCCCCCCCCCCTCGACACAAACCCGATACGTGAATTCAATGAAAGAAATGAATCACCAGAATCATTCCTGCCTCCGGATCATGTGGATGTGAACCCTCAGGGGATTTTACCTGATGACCTTCCACAGTCGTTAATCACCACCAGTCAGTCAATGACACATTGGATTTTTCTCTGACCTGGCCAGTAAAAGACCCTGCTCCTGGGTACGGTAAGGGGTCCAATCACAACATTTTCCCCTGTGGGTGAATGATTGCTTAATTAATAAGAAATCTTCCAGAACAGTGAAGGTCAGTGAAGTAATGTGATTACTTTCTGCTGCTGGATCACATCCCCTCCAGAAACAGGACAGAATGACTCATCTTTTTTTTTTATTCTTTTTTTTTTTATTCATCGTGAGCGCCGTACTGTATCCATCTACATTTACATGTAGTCATTCAGCAGACTTTATCCCAAGCGACTTACACACTCACATACCGAAGACGCAGCTTTGGGAGCAATTTTTTGAGGTTCACATCGACACATGGCTGAAGCAGGGATTTGAACCCCCAACCTTCCGATTAGCGGACGACCGCTCTGCCACCAAGCCCCAGATGCAACAGTTTCTCTTGCTTTGTGATGTGTCTTATTGTATTTTTGTTTTGATGACACCTACATTATAAATATAATTGATTGATTCCTCCTGCATTTTAATCATTGTCTCATCAGCAGGGTATTAGAACATGAAAATGAGAACTCTGTCTGCTTGTCTCCTGCTGGATAAAGGACCGTTGCATAAATGACTGAATGAATTATTCATTTTGTGTGATTGCCATTAAGGAATGTTGTGTACCATTCTTATTTGTGACAAAATCTTGTGAGATTAGCTTGTTGTTCTGGATTCTGGTCATTAGTGAGGCGTTTTCACGCTTAAAAAGATGGCCAAAGTTTAAATAAATCTTTAAATGACGTATTTCTTCGTAGGTGGACTACACGCTCACGCTCCTGTCAGGCAGTGCAATGCACCTGTCTACGTTGTTTTTATGCATATGAATCAAGGACGTACGCGAGGGGATGTTTCCATGGTAACCTTATAATCTGACACACGCTCTCACAGTGCTGGAAATGTCCTCTGGCCAACGCTGCTCATTAGCCTTCAACTCTCTCTCTGCTGGGAGCCCCCCCCCCCCACACACACACACGCAGGGTCGGCCTGGTTTCCTTTTCTTTTCGCTCTCAAACTTCAGCTCAGTGTCTCTCTGTTGAGGTGACACTTATTAATGTTTTCTCCATGCCCTGTTTCCCCCCCCTCTGTGTCTCCAACCTGGGCCTCTGTTTCCTCCTCTTTCATTCATAGCATTGATTTGTGTGTGTGCGTGCGTGCTTAACCTTTGCTCTCCTCCACCCGCAGGGCGTAGGTCTGTCAGTTCACGGACGGTTTCGAGTGGCCACTGAGAAGACGCTGTTCGCCATGCCAGAGACTGCCATTGGTAAGACTGTCCAGCTGCACTGGTTCCTGTGTTCCTCACGGGACTAGATACGGGCAGGTATCTAGTCCATTAATTATGTAGGAGCAGTGATTTCAGTTGCAGACCCAGCTGGATCCGCTACATATGCATTCAGAGACACGACGTCAGTCTGCATGGGAAGCTGGGACAGAATACACCGAGGGACAGATGAGTTATATCCAACACTGCATATGACAGGATAGATATGCTGCTAAAATTAACTGAAACAATGACCAGTGTGCTTAAACTGTTCAATGCCCCCATGACAATGATAAACATTGAGGTTTAGCAAGTAACATCGAAACATTAAGTACAGCTGAGGCTGGTGGTATATGTCATTGATCTGATGATGGCCGAGAATGAAAAGTTAAGGGATCACCAAAGTTAATACAATTTCTTCTGTGGGGAAACATGAATATCTAAAAATAAAAAAACATTTCACTGGGAACCAAAAATGACGACCTCACGGTGGCACGAGAGTCTGTCTCCTCAAATTCAAAGTAAATAGGACTCATTCTCTGTGGACCACAAACATGTACACAGAATTGAATGGCAACCCAATATTTTTCGAGATGTTGCAGTCTAGACCAAAGCGTTGGAGCGACCGAGTGCCATTCCACTAGTGTGGCTAAAAATACCCAGCGGGCATGTGCACCCGATGGTCTCTTCTTCCTAAGCAGAAAACTTTGGCCAGCGTTTGTCTTCTGGTTTGTTGTTTATAGACTTTCAGTGGTATTGTGTCATCTTGATATAATCATATTGCGTTTGTTTTACAAGATTCTGCTGTCCAAATGATTAATTCCAAGCGAGTTGTAGCCAATTAACTAAATTAATTATTGAAGGTTTATTGCCCCAAATATGAGGTGGATTACTGTATTTTAGATAGGATTTTGCATACATGTTCCATATTCTTATATGGATTGATCAATTAATATTCTTACTAATCTCATTGTATTGATTTAAACCTTACGGTCCATTTATATATTTAAAAAAACCCTGACTACAGGACACCCAAAACATGCCATGGTGACAGCACAGCTTTCCTGTATATGTTTTCAGTTCAGCTGCAGCTTTCACACAGACAAACTTATTTTGTCCGACCCTTTTAGCAGGATGAGAAACAAAACAAATCATCCAGATGGGATCCCAAATTTGTTCATTTTCAAATAAGTCGTGGCTGTTTTGTGTGGGTTCAGAAGAAAGGGTTTTTAACTACCTTCTTGAAAGTTGAAAGCTATATCTGCGTTCTCTGATACCACCAAATGACACATAGCTAACTATACTCTGGGGTAACTAAATGGCTTACCGCACGTAAAAATCATCAAGAACTAGTGTGTTCCTGTCTGAGCCAGTTCCTCGAGTGTAAACGGTCCTTGCCGTAGCACTAAGCTATAGTTTGCTCTTTAGCTAATTGACTCTTGGAGACAGATGGCCTGATCCTGAGGCACCGAGGAGATTAGTAACAAATCTCTAACAACTAACGAATTACAGCTGAGGTTACGGCATAAACTTAAATCTAGAGGGCTTATCACAGTTCTATAATTGTATATGACTGATTTGCAGAAAACTAATACACCAAAGCATTAATCACACTGGGCCTTGTGGCAAGAAAGAGCCTTTGACCTGACCACACAGCTAATGTTCTCAGTCTCTCCTCAGTCTGTGTATTCACTTCATAAAGATGGTTAATGGATATCCGCGTGGTCCTCAAGCATCTTTGATGATCCGTTTAAAGGCTCGACAGACGCTCTGCCCAAATTGTATTAGATTTGGGTTGGAATCACGTAACAAGGAGGGAATGCTTTGAGTATGTTGTGTGGAAGTTGCTCAGTTGAGCGTTTTTGGGTTTTTTTCCCCCAGCAGCTTTAATCTGTGTCTGTTCATTTTCTGATTAATTGAATCTGTGCACTCCCTCCCTCACACTTCCAAAGACACTCACGTCATCCTCTATTTGACACATAAACACTTGCACGCGAGCGCACACACACACACACACACACACACACATCAAGCTTATTCCAGAGCATTCTGGACTCGGACTCCATAAAAAATCTTCAGCCGATGCTTTACTCTGTGCGAATCTGACTCTGATCTGATGATGATGATGATGATGATGTTGTCAGTGTAAAGGGGAAATGAGTCTCGCTGAGGGTTTCTTGTTGATGCGGCCTGACTGTTGTGTGGGATTTTCTCCAAGGCGAGGCCACAGTGAAGAGTGGGAGGAAATGACACTGCAATTCAATTGCACAGGCTGCCGATTGGCTGTACGAGGGGACTGATATGCTGTACAGTATGTGTGTCTTCTTGTAACTGCGCGCTTGTTTTCCACTAATCCACGCACGCACTCCCTCGTGTCGTAAGTAGCACACAAAATACATTCCGTTTAGTCTCAGTATCAATGCTCCAAAATGAAGACAGAATCTCCTGGTGTCTTTTAAAACTCTCCAGTCCCTTTGGCGAGGAGGCAGGAAGTCTTGGCTAATCCTCTTCAGAGCTCCTGTGTTTACACTTTGTCACTATTGTTTTTACTAGAGGCACTTGGCTTCCAGACCTCTGCACCAGCAGTATCAGCACGTCCCCTCTGCAATCAGAAACTTGGACTTCGCACTGCACCATTTCCATTTGGGAACAGCATGGTTTTTTTTTTGTTTTTTTACAGAGATCACAGCTGCTTCGAGCCCCTATATGCTTATTTTAGCCTTGATCCTGGGGTGGAATCCTCTCCAGAGCCTTTCTCATGTGCTGGGTTTACTGCGACTGCAGTCACATTGTGGAATCTGGCTTTTTCCACTGGAGTATGCCAATATTATACAAGTTTCAAGTGCCGGAAAAGCCTTGAAATCTCAGTCTAGAATACAGTAAAAATGTGTTGATAGAGCTTTACTGGCATCACCCTCACTCTCTGGGGAGCTTCGTAGCACTTGTCAGGGTGGGACAAATTACATCTTATCGTTGACCTCACATGATTACCAGTATTCCTTTTTAATGGACGGAGACAGCTGAAGACACTGGAAATGGGAGACAGAGAGAGAGGGGGGATGACATACAGCAATGGGCCGCAGGTCGGAGTCGAACCCGGGCCCGCCGCGGTGAGAGGTCTAATCAGCCAGAAGTGAAAACACCTGTGCTGGTGTGCTGGGCCTTTTTTAAAGACAGCATTTCATTTTGCATCTTACATTGAGTGTAAGCATTCCCGTCTGCATGTTGTATTACATCCATCAATGTTCATCTTTTCCTCTTCGGTTGTGCTGTGATGTTAAAACGCATGTCATTTTCAATAACCCAACACTACCCCCCCCCCCCCCACACCCCCTCTCTCTTACTCACACACAAACACGATCATGCCATCCCTATGCTCTAGTGATAAGGTTAACCCCTTCTGTGGCGGGATTAACAGATTGAATTCAGCCCCGCTAGCATTCTGAACAACAGCCATAATCTGCCACATTTATGATATTACATTTTCAGCCGTGAATCAGGTCAACTCATCTAATCCGTCTCTCTCCGATTCACTGCCGCCTGCCCCCCACCCCCTGCCCCATGCCACGATACAAAAGCTGTCAGGGAACCAACTGTGACCAATGCAATCTCATTCCCTGTCACAAACATTGAATTCAAATGGAAACATTATTGAAAATACAGACTCAACTCTGTACAGATTAAGGGGATTGTGACAAAATCGCTCGTAATCATAAATGGTCGTAGGCCACATGTTTAGCTTCTGGTAGTGTGCCAGTAATGGTTTGTTTTCTGAATGGTTGTACTTTATCATACTGTACGTAAATCATCTCTGGGTGAGCTGGAGAGATATTTCTCTCAACTCTTGTTTTTTACATTTAGCAAAAAAAAAAGCAACAGTATGCTACTAGTCGATTAATCATTAGCCAATCAAAAGAAAAAAAATCTGCAACGGATAATCAATTACTAATTAAAGTATTTAAAGCAAAAATGTCACATTTGATGGTTCCAACATCTCAAATGGGAGAATTTGCAGTTTTTCCTTGTCTGACATTATAGTATATTGAATATCTTTGGGTCTGAGACGGTTTTCCTGTCAGAACATTCTTGACATTTGAATGCAGCACCTTGGGCAACAGGACACTGAAACTTTCACTTGTTTTCTGATGTTTTGTAAACCAAAGGATTTGATTGATTAATCAAGAAAACAACCGGCAGATTAATCGATAATGAAAACAATAGTTAGTCTCCCCCCCCCCCCCAGTTGGTTAATGTTAAGTGGATGCTAGTGTGGTGCTGGCCCAAGTGTACCAGTCATTAAATAACAGACGCTAAATATTTTGTCGGCCATCATTCACGCGCTTAGTCCCCTGTAACAATTGCTGGTCCCCCACGCGAGTCACATATGATTAATATGTTACTGAGTAATGGCTACTGTATGCATAATATGCTTTTAGCTGATATTTGACATTAAGTACTATTCATTTAAATCAATCATGTATATCAGTATCGGTGTATATGTCGCACTAAAAATAACAAGAAATTGCAATAGAGAAATTCCAAACTAGAGTTAGGGTCATTTAGAAATAGTTTGACCATTAGTTTGTCCACCAGGAACACTGACAAATTGATTTTATCATTTTTATCAGCTGTAAAATGTCTTGCTTAGTATGTATGTTGGTCATAATGTGTTTATGTTATGCGTTCAGTTTTGTTAAAAAAAAAAAATGTTACAATCGGCCGCTAGATCTTAATTGTATTTCTTTTTAAACTCTCAAACATCGATATCAGTATCCGCTTGAAAAATGCAGCATCGGTCAGGCTACAGTCACGTGGTATTGCGATGTTTCATTGGTGGGCGTTTGTACAGGGTGAAGAGTGACAGATGGTCATGTGGCTCCATGAAGTGCATGTGTATTGAGACGGTACAAGAATGTGCCTAGTTTTCTGTTTTATTTTGACAGGGCTTTTCCCTGACGTGGGAGGCGGCCATTTTCTGCCGAGGCTCCGGGGGAAGTTGGGACTGTTTCTGGCCTTAACGGGCTTCCGTCTCAAGGGACGTGACGTGCAGCGAGCTGGCGTTGCCACTCACTTTGTAGAGTCTGCGAAGGTACGGTAACTCAAGTTAGTAGATAAACTCACAATGCCCTGAAAACGTCTTACTTGGCTATATGTACTTTCTTTATTCTGACTGGCCAATAAAACAAGTTATTAAGGAATAATGTTGATACGTGAAACAGAAAACCTATTTTATACAAGACTCCAGACAAACACTTGACAAGCCAAACAACCAGCATCTTTCCAATGTATTGCTTTCAGTTAACTATATTCACATTCAGTCAACAGCCCATGCACTGTGAGAGTGTGAGTGATGGTGCTGCTGCAGGACTTGAGCGTGGGTGAGGGGAAGGGCGGGGGGTCAAAGCTCCTCTGGAAAGCCAGATGCCGAGTCACTGGGTGCCTCACTCTTGCTTAAAGGTGCCAACACAAACCGGCGGGTCCAGAGGCAGGTTGTGTTTGTCTTGCTTTTGGCGCGAGGTCAGAACAGTGGGCGGCAGAGTCAGTTTAGGACTGTAACCTAGATTTTCAGGACAGGTGAGCAGTGGGGTGGATTTAGTTTATTTGTACAATTTTTACAGCGGAGTCTGATCACAAACAGGGCTGGAAAAATATCTGGGGAACAAAAATCACCTTACTGGAAATTAATGATTAATACACTTTGGTCGAGAATAACAATCTTCAGCTGTCTTTCTGTTTGGTAAAGGTCAGATTCTATCTGGTGAACACGTGGAGTGTGTTAATGTCTGTGACTTCCAGGTTGGCTACTACACAGCAATGCATTCATGTGTTATTTTCTCATCGAAATAAACCATAACTGCAAATTGAAAGCTGTTTTGTATGAATGCAAAGTGCCTTCACATTGTCCCAAGTGCTGCTTGAGCCAGAATCCTACATCCAGAGTAGCCAGCTCTTTAACAGTGTGTTTCCTTAGTGAGAACCTAGAGGGAAAGATCTGCCTCCATCCCAAAAATGTGATTGTTTTTGATGATAAAAGTTTGAATCCAGCCTCTTGGCTTGTTGAATCAACAGGCGACTGCAGACAAAAAAGCACATTTCTAAGCTCCTTTTCGGGGGCTAGTTTTAATTTCAAGCCTTCTACTTCAATAGATCCCAGACCTGGAGAAGGAGCTGGTGGACTTGAGGTCTCCCTCTGCTGAAGACGTTGCCAGAGTGCTAGACTCCTATCAGAACCAGGTTAGAATCCTTACACGTGTAAGCCATACGTTGAACTTTTTGAACTTTTTTAAGTTGAACTTCAACTTAAAATATCCAAAACGGCTTAAAAAGCCAATGTGTTTCCCCTCAGAGAGTTTCTGTCTGCGTTGATAACTGTTCTCTGTCCACAGAGTACTCTGGATTCTGAGAAGGTTTTTGTCTTGGACAAGCACATGTCTGATATTGACAGGTAGGCCTTGAAAGTCTGCGTTCCCGAATATAAACACAATCGGAACAGTTCAAACTAGCGAACAGCTAGTTACTTTAAGAATAAGGCTGTGATGCGCAATATTGTGGTGTTGTCAACAAATGCCATGAAGAGACCAAAACCAACAACGTGTTAGTCTGTGTCTCAATCTTCCTGACTGCCCTGCCCTGTTGTGGCACTCACTCATCCCTTCTGAAGATGTACATCTTTAAAAGCTGACCAGGACTCTCCTTAAACAGCCGGGCACTGTAGTTGAGCAGATGCTACTCAACTACAGTGCAGTAAATAGTGGATTTGTTGGGGGGGGGGTTTCAGCTGTGGATTTGTTGCTCATTGATGTTTTGAAACAACAATAGAGCTCTGTGGCACAAAGGCTTAAGATATATATCAGGCGTTGGATACACAGAATATACTTGGTAGTATATAATGAGTTCATTTTTGCTTTTGGGTTATTCATGGGTTTTGTTGACATAAGAAAAATATAGAATATCGCCAGCCTCATCCTTTAAAGCTGGACCCAAACGGAAAGCACAGCATCACAACAGACACTGAAAGGAGAAACCTTCTGATTGTCGTTTAAAATGAGAGTGAGTTGAGGTAACCTGCTGAAAACGGTGGTTTTGTCCTTCCCTTCAGGCTGTTCAGCTCCAGCAGCGTGGAGGGCATCATGCAGAACCTGAAGGCAGATGGCTCAGAGTTCGCTAACAAACAAGCGGAGGTATGCTCTTGACCTGCGGCTCCATCAGAATCACTGACATCATTCGTTTATTCTCCAAGCAGTTGCGCAGAAGACTGGCAACACTGGTGCAGAGGCCTGCTGACAGTTTCTACCATCAGCTGTCCTGAACCCGTGTCCACTTGCTGTATATTGTGGTTGCACAAACTATTTTAAAGAACTGCTGTACATTCCCACTCTGCAGCACTGTTTGCCGCCATCCGATAAATCCCACTGGAGTGGAGCCAGGGCATTATTTGGCTTTAGCAGTATATGTTGGGTAATTAGCAGTTACCTCAGTTTAAGCACTTAATGGGGTTTGTCTTGTGCCTTGTTGGCTGCCACCAAAATCCCTCCTGAGAGATTTCAGAGCTCTTAGCCGACCACAGTGGCTTCGCGCCGCAAATGTTCCTAATGGTTCCGAACTCTTCCTGGATGCGACTCTTCTCTCTGATTTAGTGTTTCATGTCATTTCCACCCCGGTGGTCCAATGAGATCAAACGTGGGAAGCACGGCGTATAACTTTACGAAGCAGTGCACACGCCCCAGATTAGACCCCACCCCTCTCCCCACTGTTGATCACGCCAGGATTAACAACACTGCACCACTCGCCAGCTGTTAATGTGAGCCTCCACTGACTGATAATTACCTTTTTTATTATTTGATTTGTAACATTTGGAATATAGTTCATATTAAAGAACTGTTTGAAGGGTTAACAAATATTTCCGGGCTGCTTTCAATCAGTTTTACAAACATGTAAACATTTCCAGTATCCTTTCAAATGACAAAAATCTAAATTAGAGCCAATGAGGTTCAGCTCAGGCATCAAATATTTATTATAAACCCACTTCCTCAGTTACTACTACGCTGCTGACTCACTGCCCTGCCCTGTACATTAAATATTCATAGCCATCTTTCTTAGTGACACGTCGCGTCACTTGTTTTTTTTCCCTCCATGATTTCATTTGATAATTTGGATCTAAAAGCAAATGAAGCGGCCCATCGCCGCCTTTCTGTTAGAGTCTCTTACACAGAGAAGTTCCCCGTGTCTCCTCTTCCAGACGCTGTCCAGGATGTCGCCCACGTCTCTGAAAATCACCCATAGGCAGCTGCAGGCGGGTGCATCCCTGAGCCTGCAGGACGTGTTGGTGATGGAGTATCGGCTGAGCCAGGCCTGCATGGTAAAAACCAACAGGCTCACTCTAACTGGAGTGTCAGCCTGCAGGGAAATGATCGACACCCGTCACCCTCATTTTTGTACTTTTCACTCTCGTGATCAGAATTGGAGGATTAGTAAATGATTCTTCAAGTTGAGGGTCCCAGTGGATTCTTTAACATATTAACTTGCATTTATCGTTAAAGCTGTAATGTCAGTATTACTTACCATTAACATCTACCACAGCTGTTTACGTTTAGTTATGACTTGATATGTTGCGGTGAAATGTGAAAGGATGGCATCTCATGGGATTGTTTCTGTTGTCTTGCAGAGGGGCTGCGACTTTTATGAGGGCGTAAGAGCCGGTAAGTCACTGCAGCGCATGGACAACAAAAGTGGAACAATGTGGATGTGAATTTCAGTCATGTAGCATAATTTACATGGATTGCACAGACTCATAAAGAACTAAAGCACAATGAAAAAGAAAGTAATATTGATTCTAAATGTTATTAAAGGCTCAATCAATAAGTTTTCTCATATCCTGTCAGTCACATCATCTGATTCCCCTTCGTTGTGGGGATTTTCTGCATGTTTCCAGTGCTGGTCGACAGGGACCAGAATCCCAAGTGGAACCCGTCCACACTGGAAGAGGTGACTGACCAGACTGTGGACCAGTGCTTCTCCTCGCTGGGAGAGAAGGACCTGAGCTTCTGACGTCTGTCAGCTGCTCCCCACCTTCAAACACGCACCTCCTGTCCCCTCATGCCTGTATGGTCAGACATGTGAGAGGATGGGAGATGGTCTGTTATTCTTTGACAAGTACATGCACATGTCACATACTTACTAGTTTGACTTCGTACTATTAAACAGCGTGGTGACATTTTACAGGCAAATCCAGGCTGCTCCTCTGCAGCTGAGAAAAAAGGGGGTCAGGTTCACGTTCACTGCCAGGAATCGGAAATCGTAGCAGTGTTAGAGGTAGCTAACACTGTGTCACACGTGAAAAATGTTTAGAGTAAACTCCCCCTGCAGTTTTTTTTTTTTTTTTTTTACCTAAATAAATCTCTTCTGCTGCGAAATTCAAGGAATCTGCCTGCACAGCAGCATTAACACGAGGGCATGGGAGGAGCAAATGATCTCACCGCTGAGTGCTTGATTACATTTCCTGTGGGTGTTTGTTGCTGTGACATGGATCAGTATCATCTGTATTTACGCAGTGGGGTGGCTCAATGTATTGTCTCCGTGCCTGAATATTTTGTCTTTTCCCAACATTTGTCTTTTTAGTGGTCTCTGCGTTTCTTCAGACGTAACATAGATTAAAAAGGTATTCTCTGACACATACAAGCAACACTCCCGAGACAAATGGCCTATATGACTCGTTGCGTTGCATTGCATTCTAGAATGTCACTGTCTTTCCAGTCGGAGTCAAATCACCTCCTTACACACGGGTTCTCGATAGCCGCGTCGTTTACGAGACAACCAGTCAGATTGGGCATCAATGCTGGAACAGAGGGCAATAAATAGTTGGTAATGTAGCATAAAATCCTGTGTGTTCTTGGTAAGTGAAGAAGGAGCTTTTATGACCTGCTTATAAAGTTTTCTCGTAAAACATTGCCAGGTCTTTATAAGGTGCCTTTGTTATCAGCATTGAATCATGAAGCTGCTGCACAGATATGAACTCGAGAAAGCATACACACTTATTTTAACTGCACGTCAGGTTATAAGCTTACCCGTTCTACCTACCGTACTGGCAGGAAGTCTGTAATATTTCTTTTGATGGGTATAATTGTCTCATGGATTATTAGAGACCACAGTCTGTTACAAATGAGTCCAAACAAATATCTCTATAAAATATAATAAATCAGGTTTCAGAACTATTTTTGAATCCCAAGCTGCCTACGGTATGAGACACCTTAACCTCACGTCTGCTTTCATTCTTCTCTACCGCTTTCACATTCACAGTCTGACTCAATAACACAAATCTCCTTTGGATTGTAGCCTCTCATGATCTGGGTCATATTTATCAAGAATCACCAGTACTGCCACATGCAGCCTGAGGCTCACAGGGGGACTTCCTCATACTGCAGACAATAAACTGCCATAAACACTGTTTATGAGTATTTCTCTCTGCGTCACAGATAAACCTTCGTGCTTTATGGCTACCATTTGCTCTTCAAACAAGCGCTGGCCAGCAGCCACTTCTTCTTCTGGTTGTCTCTCTTTAGTTTGTCCTTTATGTAGCTGAACTCTCGAGCAGGATGCAGCGTATGCACCTGTCCTGTCTTACGGGCACTAATATGTTGAAAGGCAGCTGTGTGTACTTCGACCCAAACTAATTCATAGCCAAAGAGGTGGTTCTGAAGTTGGGATTTAGAAAGTAATAAAGTGTTTCCATAATGATAGAAGGCATAAATCTGATTTATTGGCATCATCATCAGTTTTTACACGCTGTATGTACAGTTTGCAAGTTAAATGAATATTGTACAATAGGAATATGCAAAAAGTCACACGTTTGAACTCATTTTATGATATATTCACAAGCCAACATATATCATCCTACAGAGCTGCTTCCTGGAGGCTATTCATCCTCCGTTCATCTGCCTATTTGGGTTTCCCTTTATAGCATGTCAGCAAATCTGTTTCAGCGTCACCTCCACCACTCTGACCGCTGTTTCTTCTATGGGTCACTGTTGTAAAACACTGACACATCGGAGGCATTGTGGGAACAGGAGTCAGAACCCTATAATCACCTGCACCAATGGCTAGTGCAAGGGCGTAACCGTAACCTGCGCCGAGATTTACCTGTCATAGGTAGTGCATTATTGGATCAGCTGACTTGGTTTCGGGCTAGGGGCGCAGCTTTGAATCGTGGGCTCGCGGCTGATTTTAAACAAGCTTCTTAAGACATTGAACAAATAAAGGAATTGTTATACATTTTTCTTAAAAAAAAACAAAAAAAAACTAAAGGGTCATCAGAGGTCATTTCCTTGCTTGACTTTACCGAGCAGCATAAGATTTGTAGTGTAGTGTTCAGGTTCATCTGTCATTTTTCAATCAAACATCTTATAGACAAAACAATCGTTAGTTTCAGCCCTAACTTAAACCGAAGGGGCCCTACAACCCTCCAGACCCTGCACCTCAGGGAATCGATCCTTCTGCCGATGAATACAATCCTACAGAGAGTGTTGGATGACTTTGGCCAATAAAGCAGCATCTCTCCTCTCTGTCGAAGCACCTGGTGGTATAAAATCATTTTAAATGGGTGAACTTTAACAACTACAAATCAGTTTCCAAAAGGAAGCGCTGGCAGCCTTTCAATCAGTGTTAAAAGCGTCAACTGGAAGACAGATGTTTGAATGAAGGCAGGCGTTCACACTGGCTCAGATGTTGAACTGTGGTGCGGTCGCAGTCCCTTCACGGCTGCCTAAAGACGGAAAATCTAACTCACGGCTTTTCTTTTAGACAACCGTGAGGCCTGATCTTTGCCAGAGTTGAAAAAACTGAATCTGTTGTGAATTTGGTGAACACAGATGACACCAACAATCTGCAAAAATTAAACTTCTCAGCGACGACATCACACATTTGAAATGCAGCACTTCTGCAAAGTAAAGCCTGACATCAGCATTATGGCAACATCTTTGATGCATAGCCTAAGAAACGGATTGCTATCACCCAGTTTGGTGTCCGTGTTCTAAAGGTCATCAAAATGTAAAATAAAATCATGTCCAGCATGTGGACTGTAAAGACAACGTGCACCTTTAATTGCATGACCTGACCGAACTCACAGTCTCTTCGCTTTCACGCCACTTCTTCCCTGTGCCACTGAAGCAGACCTTTTGGGTATTTTCCAAATCTCAACAGTCACAGAAAACGGTTTTTCACAGCGCGGCAGTGAGATTAGCCTTTATCGTTTTACCCTGAAGCAAAACAAACGGCATCAGATTAAGGAGGAGGAATGTGGCGTGTGGAGAACGGTGTCATCTCTAATCTTTAGTGTGTTCACAACATGTGTGGAAAGTCCCTCACGAGATTCAGCCATCCACACGGATCAGTGCAGGTTATGATTTCTGTGTTGCTTTGTTTTATAGCACACATCGGGTTTCTTTTGAGAAACCTCTCGCATCACCTAAACAATACAGCTTGTACACTGAGGCTTTGAAATGTTATTAACAAGGAATGACGCCGCTCTTCACTAATGAAGCGGGCGCAGCTTCAGAAACAGCATTTCTATTGGTTAGACCTCCCAATACAATGTGACTTACACATCACCTGTATTTTATTGGTACTGGCCAGTTATATGTCAATACTGAAACACTGTCGCAAGTGAAAACCTGGGGAGAAGGCCAGTGGAGAGAATACCCTGCCACTGTTTTATATGGCTTTTCAGCTCGTGTTGAAGTCTTCCTACGGTTACTACAACACTACTCAAAGCGGTTATCGCTGCAAATAGTTGTGTGGCAGTTTAAGTGTCTTCATCGATGCTCTTCAGTAGAGCCTAGCCCGCAATGTGACTTGAATTTTGGGTAAATCCCAATGACATCAGTTAGAGTACCTGTTTGGACCTCTGAGGCCCCGACCTGCAGCGACACTTCCCCTCTGTCCAGTGAACAATGAACAGTCCTGTATAATGTCCCCTCTGATATAAATCATACAGTATAAAACAATTCACCTAAACAGTGTTGGGCTCATAGTAACATTCATTAAGGACTTTGGCGGTTGTGAACCTCTATTCCAAATGTATCTACTCTGTTCCATGGATATTGCCCTCTGTTATGGAGCGGCACCACACTATTTTAAGAAGTCATATATTTACTGGACTGAAATGTCAAAGTTTTCGAGGTTTGCATATTCGTGCTGTTGTCCTCTATAGGGCCGATGGCAGTATTTCTTGGTTAGGCGTTGTACAATGACACAATGTCGACAAAAAAAAAAAGCTAGGTTTACAACATTTAAGCCAAACCCATTTGCTTTGTTTTGTTTTGGAGCTCCAGTTCTGTTGACCGACTAAATCCCTTTTTGAAAAGTGTGTCAATCCTTTCTCGTGACGTGGTTTCTTTGTGGCTGAGAGACCAGCAGGTCCCCAGTGGTCTGGGTCCTAATCATGTCGGGGTTTCCAAACTGTGACTTGTGTATACAGAATATCCTGGTGCGCAGGAAATACATCATTTGTACACATAATTTTCCTGGGCCCATTTTGAGGACCCTGCCTGTTGGATGGAGGGCTGCGGTCGAGGCTGCCTAATGGCAGTGAGATAAGCATCGTGGCTCAGCCAAAGGGTCTCCAGGGAAGCCATTAAGGGAGAACTTCAGCCTGTGGAGCCGAACAGCTGGGTGTGTTTCTGACCTGATGTGAGAGCCTTCACCAAATGAAGGGATCTATTAATAACTTCCACCGTAAGAGGAGAGAACCTTGGCCCTAGGACAGCATCAGTGGACGGAATAGACTTTCACTGGCATGGAGGGACGTTACGATTTCTTGCTTTGCGTTGGAAGTCCAGCCACAGAGAGCCAACACCTACTGCAAGAGGGGACAAATAGGGTCTGAGAAAGATGATATCCAACTGGAGACACTCTGCTTCGGCAAGGCTCCAGCTTTGATACAGATAATCGCAGAAACGTGGACGGGATCAGCGTGCTTTGGTCGCTTTGGAGGAGGCTTTTTAGGCTCAATCCAAGTATAATCCAATCCAAAAGTAGGTCAAAACTGAATTACTGACAGCTCACTCATATTCCTGCTCACAGCAGGTAGATGCTTGAGGAAGGATTCATTCTGAATAATAAGCTGTTTGTTTAAGCAAATGTAGAACCTCCCAGTATCAACGTCTTTCCACTGTGACACCCCTTCCCCATGTCACGGTACGTCACATTCAATATAGGGGATGTCGCTGTAGCGGCGGTCTACCTCCACCCACTGCTGCACGGCCCGGGCCACGATCTCCTCGGAGAGCCTCTGGGCGTACTCCAGCAGCACTGGGTTGACCTGAGGGGAGCTCTCCGCCGAGCCCATCTCTGAGTGAACCAGGTAGGCGTTCTCGCCCCTCGGCCCCTTGGCTTCCACCTTCACCGTGGAGTTCGCATTTTGGGCTGCAGAGTCGCTCCTCTTGGATTTGACGCACCCCATACTCTGGAGGATGTAGCATTGATTTAACTTTAGGGCGGGGAGATGTGCGGTGGCAGTAAGGTGCCAAAGAGTCTTTGGTTAGATTTCCAACTCAACACATTTGACTCTGGAAGCGAGCGCTCAGCACATCCCGGCAGCAACTCTGCGCTTCTCCTCGACCTCTTGCTGCTGCAGTCGCCTTTGTGCTCCTGTCATCCGCTCTCATCCATGTCGGGGTGCCAGCACGTGTGACGGGCAGTACTGCACAGCAGAGGGTGGTGATTCAGAGGGCGCTGGGGGGCGACCGGCTAGGAGGCCCATCCCTGTGTGGGTCCGGCAGTGTTGAAACGGTCGGTCCTGCTCCCTTGCTGAATAGAACTCATCCCTTCCTCAACTGCAGAGAGTAAGAGAGTGGAAAGAAATAGGGTGAGGGAGGATTTCAGTGATTTATTTTCATCAGAGGCAGCCTACAAGTACCAGATGGCGGAAACAAGGAAAGGATTTGAACA
Organism: Coreoperca whiteheadi; assembly: GCA_011952105.1. NCBI lineage: Eukaryota > Metazoa > Chordata > Actinopteri > Centrarchiformes > Sinipercidae > Coreoperca > Coreoperca whiteheadi. The sequence continues at coordinate 24,561,373 of CM022488.1, forward strand.
ATTTTCACAGTGGCTGTGGCCACAATGACCCCCGGCTGCAGCGGGGCTGACTCGAGGTCCAGGCCTCTACATGGCACCTCTGTAGGCTCTTTTTATTTTTATTTTTTTTACTCCTCTGCACATCAAGCCTGTTACTCATTCACCTCCCCCCACCTCGGTCTCATTTTATGACTCAATCCCTCGCCCTATTTTGTGTTGCATGACACAGGGACTGTCTGTCTCAAGCTTGAGTGCACTGATGCCGCTTCGTTGTAAGCCCGTGTCTCCCATCTGTTCTACTCGCCGAGCCTCGCAGCCTGATTCACGGTGACAGCTCCTTTTCTAGGACTACAGGCCTTGGCGCACAGAAAAACATGTGCTCCATTCAGAAAGCTGCGTGCTGGGCTCTACACAACACACAGGCCATGAATGATTTAGGCAGAGCGGGGAGACTCCCGGTGCGTAAGACAACATTTGGAGGTGCACAACGTCAACACAGGAGTCTGACTGTCATTTAACCCTCAGCCAGAACCGATGTCAATGACCATAAATAACGTTAATGTGCACCAAACTGTGAGAGCATTTAGCTGGCATACAGACACATGGGATTTGCATTAAACCTGATAACTGATTGATTTGAACAACAGTGCGGAGCTTTAGTGCAAGCCTGCTCTGAGCCTCAATGGAAAGATGTGTGCAAGCATGAGATTAAAATGAACATGTCAACAGACTGGGCTGTGATCCCGCAGAGCTCTACATACTTTTAACGGAGTGTGGGAAAAGCGTCAGGATTTCCTCCATTCCAACCAAAAAAAGAATAATAATAATCCGGCGATTGAAGAAATAACCCAAGGTCGTTCAAATAAATAATAATCCGGACATCATGTGGTGTCGCGCCGGGTCCTCTGCGCTCTCCGCAGCTCTTCGAACAACATCCGAGCGACCCGAGCTTTAACGTTTGTGAGGACACAACATGATCCCCGAAGTTCGTGCTGCTCGCCGGTTTGGTTCCCCGTAGGATGAAGCGCTCCGCACCAGATTTCTAAATAATCTCGGTGGGGAGGGAGGGGGGGGCAGAACAGAATCTCAGGCTGGTGGAGCAGACGGTGTCCCTGCAGCCTTCACGCCGGTGAACGCCAAATGAAGCTCCTCCGCAGAGAGGAAATCACAGGTCTGGACTGACTTCAGCACTCCACGGCAATTACCGAGCTGCAGCGGTGCTCGGGAGCAGAGCGAGTCCCGGCTCCGCGCACCGCGGCGGGATGGCGCAACACCGCCACCTGGCGGCGACGCTGAGGAATACTGCATCGGGACAATGAGTGCTAACAATGACCACACTTCCCTTCAGTGTTTTTCATCAATGGGGGGGGGCATTCAGATTCTTTACTTATGTAGAAGTAACAGTTGTTACTCGCATAGGCTACTCCACTACAAGTAAAAGTCGCGCATTCAAAGTATTAATAAGGCCAGGTTATACTTCCAAAGTATTATCATCAGCAAAATGTAACCGACAGAATAGCCTCTGTCACTGTTTTATTATTAGCCTAAATCATTGGATTATTATTATTACTGATGAATGTGTGTCTGGTGGAGGTAGAGCTATTTTAACTACTTTATATAGGCCTACACTGCTGGCCAGTTTAACCTATCAATGCATTATTTTACAAGTTGCTCGCACCTTTTGTGTGCAAAATGTTAATCTTCAAAAGTAACTAGTAACTGCAGCTGTCAAATAAATGTCGTCAAAAGGACAAGTTTTACTTTGCAACCATTGGTTTTCATAAATGTTCGTTTCATTTTGTATGTCGGTATTTTAACGGCTCATGCATTTCAGCTGTAACCCGAGTGCCTCATAATTCTGCCACAGGCAAAGTCTCATCCTTCCCATATTCATGTCTTGTGCTTTCAGACTGAGTTGGACCTTCTGAGAAACATCTCAAGGTTACGAGGTGTTCATCAGTGGAAACTTATCGATGCAGATCCGGGAAGTTTGAATCCAACAGGGCGTTCAAAACCGCCAAACTCCCTCTTTCATTCCCACTCGAACTGTTCCCTCATTGTTGCCGTACATGAAATACGTGTAATAATGGATGTGCGCGGTTCTGAAATAAAATACATAGGGAATATCTATGCTCTGTACGCGTGCCACGGAAGAAATGATAATCTAATATCACTAAATTCACTTTCAAAGAGCGGAAGAATAGCATTAAACAATAAAATGTTCAACCACAATTGGGCTATAAACCGGATTATATCATCGCTACCATGCACAGCATATTCAGTGACTGTGTGGTGTATAGCCAAACTATCAGCCCCCACCGGAACATGCACGCCAAGCCTGAAGCCTGATTGATAAACCGGTGCGGTAGCAAGTCAAAGCCCAAAGCCGCATCTTCTTGCATAAATGTCATCAACAGACAGAAATATGTATCACTTACTTATTGTTGTATAAGCAGGACAACAGTGTAAGACGACTGAGGGTCCAAGTATCAAACGGTTCCCCCCCCCCCTACCTGCACACAACAGGTGCCATTTACGCTCCCTGAATGTGCTGTCTCGTGATTAGTGGAACAACGTGACAATCAATGAAACAACCAATCGGAACTATACGACAGAGAAATGGTCCTGCCTCCTAATCAAGAGGGCTTTTTCACAGTATCTCATGTGGGACTTTGCGAATCACAAGTACGAAAACCAAAATGATTTTGGCTGTGACTTAGCATCTTATAATTAGAAGTTAAGACCACACTTTGAGTATATAGTCCTTTTGGCTCTGTGACAGTTAAGTTTTTATGTCTTCAACGTAAAATATTAATAGGCCTATAGGCTACCATATTTAAGATTAATTATGACAATATTTACTTTCCCACCTAAGTGATTTTCGTATTCCGTCACAAGTATTATGCTATTAATACCTTAAATAAAGTCCACGAAATTCTCAAATTCAAATGAATAGCTGAGCTGTGTGTGCGCGCGTGCGCTTGGGCGGGTATTACTAATGTTGTGGGGACATAAATCTGTTTACACAGTCACATTGTGAGGACTTGCCTTCCTTATGGGGACAAAATGCAAGTCCCCATAACGTAAATCATTACATTTTAGGATGAAAACTTGGTTTAAAAGGTTAGAGTAAGGGCAAGTATAGCGTAACGGTTGGGTTTGATCTAGTAGTGGTTATGGAGGTTAGTCTCCAGGGAATTAATTTAAGTCAATGTAATGTCCCCCAAAGTGATGGAAACACACCGTGTGTGTGTGTGTGTGTGTGTGTGTGTGTGTGTGTGTGTGGAAGAGCGGGTCGGCGGTTCGATCCCGGCTCCCCTCAGCCACGTGTCCTTGACCAAGACACTGAAGCCCCAGTTGGCCCCGGGCGCTGCAGCTGCCCACTGCTCCTAATAATTAGGATGGGTTGAATTCTCTGGATATTGTAGGCTACTGTGTATGATTGTGTATGTGGGGGTGGTGGAAATAATAAAAAGATTCGTCAATGTACTGCCATGCCTGGAGGCTCTGTGAAATGATCCAACTTGTTAGGTTCAGGGTCACTAACATTACTCTTCCAAGCTGACTGGGAAGAGTCATCTTATGTCCCCGTTCATTTGACTTTTCAAGTGATCGGAAGTCATCCAGGGCGGCGCGTCACTACAGCTGCAGATGATGGCGTTTCTGATGGGAATGACGTGACCTTGCCACACGATGGCACTATCTTCTCATGTGCCACAACCCGGTTTTCACCGACAAGGATTTGGACAAGTCCTAGATTTTCTTTATCTTTGCTGATTTTGATTTTGATTTTTCATTTTTTTTTATTCCTGAGTGCGGGAAACGATGTTGTGGTTGGTCACATGAGCCGATACTCAGCTTCTCAAAAGGGAGCCTGGTCTGAACAGACGACACATAGAGAAGGACTGGACTTACACTGGATGATACAACTGTAACGGTTGTTTTTCTCAAGGATGAAGTGTGTTTCCAAACCCGGCAGACACAGTTGCAACTATTCCCACGACATTAAAGACAATTCATGTTTGATGGACTTATCGTGCCCGCAGTTGCTCTTTTGTATTCTTTTGAAACAAATCTTTTATTCACAGCACAAACTACACACGAATTCGCATATCTTGCTGTCTGTCATAATCTGCAGTGGGCTATATAGGCTATTGTGTTGTTTTGTTTTAATCTGGGGTGACATAACTTGAGGTGCGCCCCTTCCCGTCATTGCGCAGGCACCGTAAGAAAAGTGAATTTATCCATCTGTGCACACGTTCAGCACATGCTCACAGTCTCCAGCCCTTTATGGTTTGACAACGGAAAAAAAGGTTTCATGTCAGTCGGTTAAAATTCATTGTTGCCTGTCCAGCCAATCATAGTTTTTGACGACACAAAAGAGGCTAAAGTTGGAGTATAAAAAGGTGTGCGCTAATAAAGTATGATGCCTATCAGTGTGGGACATTAATCCAAACCCAGTCTAGCCGCGCACCGGGTCCAGCACACACCAAGGGATCTCTTTGTAACTTCACACCTTAGAGACAATGCATCTGTCTCAGATTGTGCTGTACCTTAGCGTGCTGATTGCTTTGGGCGCAGTAGTTTTGAGTGACCAAGAGACGCACCAGCAGCCCTCCGCCACCAGCCCCGAGGACACGGAGACGTGCGCTACCTGCGAGTTCCGGCAGCAGATCAAAACCATGCGATTAAACGCGATAAAGTCTCAGATTTTGAGCAAACTGCGGATGAAAGAAGCTCCCAACATCAGCCGAGATATAGTGAAGCAGCTCCTGCCCAAGGCGCCGCCGCTGCAGCAGCTTCTCGACCAGTACGACGTGCTGGGAGACGACAACAAGGATGTGGTCATGGAGGAGGACGACGAGCATGCCATCACGGAGACAGTGATGATGATGGCCACAGAACGTAAGTTTTTATTTCGCATTGCTTTTTGCATGATGGAAAGGACGCGCTCAGACGTCTCCAAAATAGTTCTTCTTTACGCACGGGGCTGAGCGCACGAGAGACGCTATCAAGTGGCTTTATTTAACAAGACGTAGCTTTGCCAGGTTTTTCATACTGGAATTGTCGATGTACCAACATTACCCAGATTCAAAACAGTATATGGGTCGGTGCATTTTGGCAGTCAGCACGCGCGGCCATCACGCGCACGGATTGTTTCCAAAACTTTATCAGCCCACTTCCAGAGATCAGATGTCGTGTCAGGGATGTTTATTTACACCAGTTTATTTCTGTCTGTAAATTTCAATCGCACATGGTCAGTATGTAGAGAGCCGTGTCTTTCTCTGTCTCTCTCCAGCTGAGTCCATCGTCCAAGTGGACGGGGAACCCAAGTGCTGCTTTTTCTCTTTCACTCAAAAGTTCCAAGCCAATCGCATACTCCGGGCTCAGCTCTGGGTGCATCTGCGCCCGGCGGACGAGGCGACCACTGTGTTCCTGCAGATCTCCCGCCTGATGCCGGCCACAGACGGGAACAGGCACATACGCATCCGCTCCCTGAAGATCGACGTGAATCCCGGGGTCGGCTCTTGGCAAAGCATAGACGTCAAACAAGTGCTGACTGTGTGGCTGCGGCAGCCGGAGACCAACTGGGGCATCGAGATTAACGCCTTCGATTCGAGGGGAAATGACTTGGCCGTGACCTCCGCAGAGCCTGGAGAGGAAGGACTGGTGAGCTGAACCTTTATATTACACATTATGGTCAAGTTGTTAGTTGATAACTAGCAGTTTATTTCACCAGTAAACGTACAGGAGTTAATAGTGTTGGCGGCATGGATGCAGAGCTTTTTACAGCTGCAGCAGCTGGGCTCCTGTCTTAGTCAATGTGACTATTACTACTATAGATTACAATAATTGGACCATTCTGTAAGAAACAAAAAAATATTTCTTATACATCCGGTTTCTAATTAGGTTCCAAAAAAGCATTTTCGATTCTCTGTGGCATTGTCCTAACATTGGGCTTTAGTGTGCAGAGAGGCTTTGCAGAGTCAGCAGGTGGTTAAACATTCCTGCATTTCACTGCTGGAAGAGGGAATCAAGATTTAAGACCTTTGAAAGTTGTTAATCAACACAGACTCCATGTAGGCACACACCTGCATTTGGACAAATGCCTCAAATCTTAGTGCTTGATTACATAAAAGTTCACCTGGCCCACATTCCTTAAAGTATTCTATGTGACTGTGCAAATCAGAGTAATTGCCTGCACACACACACTGCCACTATCAATGACAAACACTTATCATACGGCTCAAATACTGGCACCGGGCTCTGAGGCAATTAGAATACCTAGACGGCGGTGGTTAACCAACCGTCAGATGATCTAATTTCTTCAAAACTCAAAGTTTCATAATATTATCGTGCCATGTTTGAAAACCAGCTGCCAAAGGTCGAGGGCACCGGATTAAAAGATGTAAGCCCAATTCAGTCGTCCGTCTCTTTTTGCAAACCAGCTAGTATTCACACACGCTCTGTCATTGCAGCAACCGTTCATGGAGGTGAAGATCTCAGAGGGCCCCAAGCGTGCCAGGAGAGACTCGGGCCTGGACTGCGACGAGAACTCTCCAGAGTCCCGGTGCTGCCGCTATCCGCTCACGGTGGACTTTGAAGACTTTGGCTGGGACTGGATTATTGCCCCAAAGCGCTACAAGGCCAACTATTGCTCCGGGGAGTGTGAGTACATGCACTTACAGAAGTACCCGCACACCCACCTGGTGAACAAGGCCAACCCCAGAGGGACCGCAGGCCCCTGCTGTACCCCCACCAAGATGTCGCCCATCAACATGCTCTACTTTAACCGAAAAGAGCAGATCATCTATGGCAAGATCCCTTCCATGGTGGTGGACCGTTGTGGATGCTCTTGAGTCGGGACGGAGAGCCTGGCGAGAGGGAGGGGAGGGCGGAGGGGCTGTGGCTCAGTCCGGCCTCCAACTTCAGACTTTTTGACACAGCCAATCCACCAGTTCCAGTGCTTTCCTGCCAAACACGGTGCAATAGAACCAGAGTAGAGGCCACAAACAGCCCGACCTTCCCGCAGGGCAGCGCTTTCACCACCGGCATAGCTCTTACTTTTCTTTCGTCCAGTGAAATCTCAGCCATATAGAGGCTTGAAGTCAGATGGATGCAGGAACACACATACACACACATGCTGGACCTTGGAGTGAATGTAGACAGACATATTCAAAGTTATCCAACCCCCCCCCCCTACCTCCCTTTGTCTCAGTGTTCTGTGCTCTGTCCATTTATACAAACGTGCCGACAAATTATACTCGTACGCCATCATCTACTCCACTCCACTCCACTCGTAGCCAACATACAAGCGACTACACTTTTTGCTAAGCTATATGTTTGTGATAAATCATTTTTCAAGTTATGTTTTCAGAGTGAAACCAGGAATCCTCATGGACCTTTTGAAAGGGCTCGGAAAAAAAACACAAACAGAGACTCTTTAGAGTGATATTTCACACTGGTAGAACATGTTTTAGTACGCAGGTTCATGAGAATCGAGGAAAAGATGAAGACGGGCTGCACGGTAAACCCTTAGCCACCCCCACTTTATTACTGCCATTTATAAAACCCAGCCACAAATTATCTCTCCTGTACTGGATCAAACTTTAAGTTCTCATTTAGTTTTTTGAGTGACCATACTGAGAACTTGTGAATAAAACGCTAAGTGTAGGTGGTGACATGCTGGTTGATCACTCCTGAGATTCTATGGACACAAAAAATGTTCCACCAGGGTGAAGTACCACTTTAGGTCTTGACAGGTCTTCATGTACTCCATACGTATACGCCGCAACATACCTGACCGAGGAGCATTCTTGCTCAGTCATAATCTTCAGTATCCAACAAAAACAGCCTGACCTGCCCGATACACTTGAATTATTCTGATTGTAAATTCACATTACTGGACAGACGGACTTGAACTGAAGGCACAATGAATGCAGCCTACAAATGAAAAATGTGTTTAAGACAGAAAATGGATTGTCAAAATGTATGAATGTTGAGATCATGCTTAAACTCTGTCTTACAAACAACACAGTTTGCACTATGGCACACCAATAGAAAGAATTGGTTGCTACAAAAGTTGAAAAAACTGATTTTGATATGTTTGCTAATTTGTATTGTATACATATGCTATTGTTTCCATTAGGAGTTGCCTTTTCTAAACCACTGTTGGTAAATGTATAAAACCACAATCTAGCAAGATAAAAGATGTAATACAGCAACTCTATATACTTGTTTTAACAAATAAAGTTTCCAGCTTGTTTGTTGAGTTCTGTTTCTTTGAGTAGTTTGTTTCTGTATTACATTCAGACAGTATGTCCTACCGATTGCACTTCACAACACGCAAGTGTGCTCATTTTATAAATCTGACCTTTAAGGCGATATTGTAGCATTTAAGGTATATTTATTCGTAATTCAGGCTCATGTAAATTCCTGGAATACGTGGGGGATGCAATATCTTCTCGCATTCAGTTTCTAAATCATACACAATATGAAATCAGCAACTTGGAACAAATTTCAAAGAGGTCATTGCAACAGTAAAACATAATTTCACTGCAGTTTATCAAAAGAATACGGCGGGACATGCCCTTTGTTTCTAGAGTGGCTTCAGACACGGCTTAGTGTCATTCTGCAGACTCACAGATCATAATTATCCATAAGTGTCAAAACACAACAACCTGAACCATAACGTCGCAGCCCCATTTCACACATTTCACAGCGGCTGAGAATCTTTGTCTTCAACACATGGTGTGAACTGATAAGTTACACAGGCAATGTGTGAGTGTGTGCGCGCTGGGTGCATTGGCGTGTGTGTGTGGAGAAAAGTTATGACAACACACACACACACACACACACACTCTGTCTACCTGACTACACTTGCACAATCCCATCACCATAAGCGTAATTCAGCATAACTTCCCTGACTTTGCTTTTTTTTTTTTTCTTTTTTCCCCCAGTGATGTTGAAAGTATTGCAGTCTAATGAGAGGATGTGAACTCTGGTGTGCTCTGACAGCATGACCTATTCGACTGACGGCCTCATTGAGGCTTGACTTCCGCCCAGTAGAGGGCGAATTGAGCACTACCCCCAAGAGCCACTTCCTTTCCTGCTGAGAGCTGGAAAGCTGCCATGACGATCGGCCACAGCAGAGGGGTAGAGTGGATCCACAGAACTTCTTTTCCCTGGGGGAAGGTTTTTTTTCGATTCTACCCTTCTGTTTGCTGATGACGGGAGGGAAAAGTGGCCTGAAAAGATCGGTAAACAAGACAACGCTTCAGGAAAAGGAAAGGTTAAATACCACTTCAGTGTGTGCTGGATTATTGCAGATTCAACCAGTTAATATAATCTGTAATCTCCATCCTCATATGTGTTCCTTACTGCGCTGCTTCCATCTGCAGTTTGACATGGGCATGAACTTTTTATGAGTCTAACACTCTCCAACAGTTTCCAACTGTTTACTTTCTGATGACACGTGTGCAAATGAAGTATGAAAAAGGAGTATGACATTTTCATTGCTCCGAGGTCCCAAGTATAAATGTCAGTTAAACTTGTTTTCATAGCTTTTGAGCATTAACGTTTCAGTTTTACACAACTTTGTGACTATTTAAATGTAAGGGTTTGAGGAAATTCTGCATCTTTAGATGGTAAGCATGAAAGGTACCTGGAAAAAAACAGAAGAACTAGAGTAAAACAAGCTGAACATGATAATCCTGTCATTGTTCTTTTCACTTCAGCTAAAGGTGCACTTGTACACAGCCTGCACCAGTATGAGCTGTTCGGATTCTGTGACGTTTATCATGCTCAGCTGCATCATTTCATTCAGTTCCGTCCCGTAGTATTTGCTGCTGCTGTCTGCTTGTTTCAAGCTACTTCGTGAACAGGAGCTGGGAAACGTTTTGACTGAGCATCGCTACATCTGTCAAGAGCCAGACCCTGGAGGACTGTATCCGCCAGCGACATTCCACCTCTGACAGGTGAGGAAGTGAGAGTGAGAGAACGGGAAGAAGGATGTTAGGGGGTAAAGGAGTAGTCCAAGGCAGCTGGAGACCCCGTTATTGGACAGGATTCCTGTTGTGTAAAGTTAATAGAATTTGAATGGATAGAACCTGTATTCCTCTTCAAGTCCTCATTAATGAATGGTCATTAAATGCGCAATATAGCTGCCTAAAAGGGACACTTCACCCCAAAATCAAAAAGGCATGTTTTTCCTCTTACCTATAGTGCTGTTTATCCATCTAGATTGTTTTGGTGTGACCGTAGATTTCTTGTGAGCAGTTTCATGTGGGAATTTTCTTTCTACCAATAGTTCCCACATGAAACTGCTCACAACAAATCTGTGGATTATCTTGAGTAACCGGGTCATGACTTCTGGAAAGAGGCATTGCTGTTGGGTTTTTCAAGCCGAGTGCCATTTAGTCCCATTATATTCAAACTAGAATTAAAGTCCAGACTCATATAATAAATAAAGTCCAGACTCATATAATATACAAAGTGAATACTTGGAAGGAATTGAATAAAACTTTATAAATGGAAGTTATCATTATATTGTTGATACATTTGTGATACGTCTCGCCCTGTCTCATAGGATATGTTCTTCTTTGTTTATCATATTTTCATAATTTCCTGTTTTATTCTGTTATTCTCCTCTTGTTTCCAATCACTTCACTTCCTGCCCATAGTGTGTTTCCCGTCTGTCCTGATTGCAGGCTCCGCCCTAATCAGCTGCACCTGTGTCCTATTGACTTCATCCACCTGAGTATTTAGTTTTATGGTGGCACTAGATGAAAAGTCATCCTCTGGCGAACAGAAATGCTCAGTCTGGGCCACAGTGGTGCAGAATACATGAAAACCGGGACCCAGTTTTATTTGAGGAAGGTCGAGTAGGTATTTAGAGAATGTTGATATCTGCAAGTCAAGAAACTTCACAGATGATAGCAGGTATTCAAGAGAGCTATCTCTTCTAGAGGCCTAATCCCGGCAGGCGAGATGTATGGATGGAGATAAATTGAACTTAGAGGCTTGTGGTCAAAGAACAAGGACTAGAACAGATAACTTGTCTTTGCTGGGTGAAAAGATAAGAAAACATAAGGTCAACATTGGTGAGGTGTACTTGTTTTACAGGAGTAACTGTTATCTGTCACCTGAAAGTCCACTCAATTATTTGTTACAAGTTATGGACCATACGTGGTGTGGGCTGAGACCAGTTCACTACAATTCATGAAGGTTTGAAGATGGTCATGATTACTTGAGATGCATCAATCAAGGCTACACTGCTGATGTGTTACCAAAAAACATTTTAATGAACATTCTACTCCATGTCCTATAAACTGTCCAGGAACTAAAAAAACAATTGTTTACCTCACTGTATTTTCAAAGCCATCGTAGATGGGTCATTCTATGGGAACGTCCTCTTTCCTGTCCCTAGCCTTTACAGAAATATTACACTTGCAAAACACTTCGGGGTTACAATTTCTTTATATTTTAAAATGAAACAATATGTTACTTGAACAATTACACCTTCCTGAGCCATCAATGTGGCAATATTTGTTTTTTAATTAATTATATAGAATTCCAAGCACCACAGAAGCGCTCGTCCCCACAGTCATGTTACAGTGGAAAAGTGCCGTATTTTGATGTCAAAACCAGGTTTTTCTGCCATTTAAAATGCAATAATGTATATATAACTACCAAATATATTATGTAAATAAAATGCCGAATAAATATTATAAAATATATAATGAAATTAGTGTCCCTTGGAGTTGTGTTACCATGTAACAAAAATCTCTTATTTTGAAATAAAAATCACACTGATGAGATCCCTCGACTTCCTTCTTCCCATTTCCTGAAGCTCTATGAAGAAAGGCCCATGGTTAGTCCACTGTCTCTTTACAGTTATCAGACATTTTGTCATTTATCTCATGATTTAGTATGAAGCTTTTAGTTGAACTCACTGGTGTCACCTACTTTATTGTTAGGGAAGTGTAAAAAAAAACTAGAATACAAATGGATTAAATTACTTAATTTAGTGAGTATAACATGATTGACAACATGAGGTTTGATACCTTATAGTGGCCATTTTGTAAAATGCATTTTTCATGAAAATTGTCAGTGTTCCCTTCCTACATTCTTTAAATAAAAGCACAAAAAAACATAAAAATATCATTAAGCTGTCATTTATGTGTATTCATAAAGTCAATGAGTAATGTAATCATGTGGTCTAACTTTAAATGTTGGAAAAATAAAGACATTTTAAGACATCTTGCCATTCCAAAAGTGGACATTTCTGTAGAATAACCCAGATACGTCATTTGGCTTTAAAAAGGCTTCTACAACCCCTCACATTTTGGGCAAAGGAGGGCAATTCCGTGTCCTTGACGTGGTGCGGGGCCATGGACAGTGGGTGGGGAGAGAAAAAGGGGCTTGCCACGTGCATCGAAAAACATCTGGACCATTTAACAAACGTGCAAGCCATACCATCTGGAGAAGTGTTTCTGCTGACCAGTCACTCTATGGCAAAGGACTTCCTTTACGACAGCATGGTTCAAGAGTGATGACAGATCAAGTTGTCAAACCACAAAGAGAATAAGGCAAACATGTCTGCAAGGCTGGATGATATCATGAAATAAACTAAATGCTTACAGCAATAATGCAATGATTCTTTTATTGCCCCTCCTACACAGTTTGAAAAGAAAACTGCCAGCTGTTTGTGTGGATCACTACCATCAGGACAGCGTCTATAGCCTCCACTTGTGAAAAAATTGCATAGGATTTCTACTCCACACATTTCCACACCACTGAATCACTGCGCACCTCTCAGATTTGTTTAATGAATTAAAAAGGTCTGCGGATTTGCCCAAAAAAAAAAAAAAGAAAAGAAAGAAACATACACCCCAGCCTGTTCTACGTTCTGCTCCTGCCAATCGACTTGGTGCTCCCTCACTACGAGGGGGGCCCAGCTTCCGCTCAACACAATCACAACTATTTGTGTTCCCGGCTCCACAATGGTGAAACGAGTTCCCCATTGACATCAGGAACTCTACACGTCTTCTGTCGCAAACTGAAAACTCCTCTGTTCAGACTGTACCTTGGCCCATAAATAATATGACAAAGCTTTCTCTATCTCTTTATTATTTGTAATTGTAGCTAATTGTACTTTAAGCAGCTCAGCATATTTGATGAAGTCGATGTATTTGCATGATTCTTGCAATTCTCGGGTTGTATCCATATGGTTGAATGCACTTATAGTAAGTCGCCTTGGAAAAAAGCGTCAGCTAAATAAATGTAATGTAATGTAATGTACTGAAAAACAACAGAACCAATCAGAGATTTGTAGGCAGGATTAAGAATGAGGATGTCCCCTTCCAACATAGCTAGCTAGCTACAACGAGCTACCGTCATTAAAAATAGCAAGTGGGAAATTTAGTCCTAATCAATTTAAAGAGATAACTCTTAAATCTGCATATTTCTCAGATCGTCATGAAAAACGTTAACTGGTCCCTGCAACCGCTACCACAGCATCTGTGTCGACTGAAGATGACATTGGTGGGGCAGATACGTTGCTAGCCAATGGTTGGTTGGGGCAACCCCCCCCACAACATGTTTCTCATGTGGGCGTTGCCATGAGGTTTTAAACATAATCATTTTATTTATATATAGCACCTTTAAACAGAGTTTACAACTTGCCTTGACAGACAGAGAACATGTGGCACTTTATAGTAATGATTTAAATAGGAATCCTTTTATGTCTAAGTTGAAATGTTTCTCCTCTGCCTGGCTTGTTAGATCTCTATATTTTATGGACTGTTTAGAGATCTATAAGACCCAGAATTATACTTACAGAAACAACCATTTAGACCATCACCTGATTTTCAGCATGTGTTACGAGGGGAGGTAAATTCCTTAAGTTACTAATGTGAGATCAAGCAGTACAATCAGTAACTGAAATTGTGTTACAAATAAGTGCATGTCTTACTCCATGTAAAAGACATTGATGAGGGTAACAGTACACAGTGTCCGATGTCCATCCGACCACTGACTTAAACAATGTGCCCCTGGGAAGCCACTTTATCTTATGAGGGCAAGATGTTCAAGATGCACATTGTAATCACTTAAACAACCAGCAGATGATGATCACCTCAGGCCAGATTGACAGGTTGTTTGTGAAAATCCCTCTTGGGTCTGCGGAAAGCAATGAAAAGCAATAAAATCAGTCAGTCTGGGACACGATAAGGGCCAGATGGCCAGCTGCTGAATGCTACCTGTCTTCACTTCTCGAGTGATTTATCCTTTCCGTCTGCACTCCGCTTGCTTTTTCACTTAGGGATGAGGAATCACTATTCCTACCCGAAAACTGACAGCCACCTCTGGGAAGCTATCACATGATTAATGGCTTTGTAAAGCTACTGGAAGCTTGGAGGCAGGACAGATTCGGTGTTCACTCCAGATATGTTTACAAAATTCCTCAATGTCAGTGTTTGTTTGCGAGGAGGGGTTAGGTGACGAGCAAAAAATGTGGCCCTAAGCCATCCGAGGTCCAAGGCAGCGGAGCATTGTCTCTCTGGGGCCGAAGGGTTGACAGTGATGAAGAATAGATGTTCCTCCAAGGAGACTAAGGGAGGGCAGATTATGGAAACCTCCTGTCTCCCGATGATATGCCTATGCTCTTAACACAGACGGATGTAGAGTAGTATCAGGTATGTGTCAAGAGGCCTGGATAGATTTTGACATCTCAGAAATAACATTTATGGTACATTTTTACAGATTACTGTGCACAATTAATTTTACAAGAAGCTCAGTTGAGTGACATTCATGCGGCAAGCAGGACTTTCCAGAATTAGGCCTTGGTGGATAAATCCAGGGGACTGTCTGAACACAGGCTTGAAATTTATTGATATGGAAGGAAATCCACCTTTCAAAAATGTTTCAATATGTTTATGGCATATTTATTTGAAAAATCAATAGTGTTTATGTCCAGGTTTGAATCGCTCGAAGCCTGAAAACATCACATGGACTCTGAAAGAAACAGTGATTTAAATTTTACATTTACAAACATACATTTTATTCTGGGTGGCTGTAGCTTTGTGGCAGAGCGGGTCGTCCACCAATCGGAAGGCCGGCGGTTTCGATCCCGGCTTCCCCCAGCCCACGCGTCAGAGTGTCCTTGAGCAAGATACTGAACCCCAGATTGCTCCTCAGGGCTGTGCCTTTCGGTGTTAGATCACTTTGTACTGATGGCCAGTTAGCTCCTGCCATCGGTGTGTGAATGGGGTGAATGTGCTGTGAGTAGTCGGAAGACTGGAAAGACTAGGTGTACAGTCCATTTACCATTACATGACCTACAGGCTTGTAGCTAAAGCACATTTTCCTTGGCATCCTGAGCTATTTGAAATTCAGGTTGAATTTCAGTTTTAACTGCAAATATATTTTCCCTCCTGCTAACCCAAAGTTCCTCTTTTCTTTAATAAGCTAAAATGGAGCTCAAATCCCTCCAAGTTGCATGTCTTGGAATATAACTTCAGAACTTGCTGTGGGAATACCTGTTGACAAGTGATTAAAAATTAAAAAGAGAGTAGACTCGATGGCCCCATTGTGGATGCCCTTGACCCATGAAATTGAATGTGGTGTGGCTATAAATTCTCTAACAGTTGAGAACCTGTGGCTTTTTAACACCCATCACATTAGTGTGTGCCTGAAGCCCATAAAAAGAACTAAGTGGCTCTTCTCTGGTTGGCAGAAAAGTGACACAGTCACAGCAAGGCACCACCACCAATTACCAGCTGAACAGCAAAAACTTAGATGCGGCAAAGATTTTATAGTTGGTTCCATATGGACCGTGGTATGGTTAACGGGTTTAGGACGCTTGATTAAGTCCTTCTGTGAAGTTTGGTGTTGATGGTGAGTGTTGGGGTTTTGGTGGCAGATTTAAAGACCTTTGTTTGCGTCAGACTCAAAGATTATTTGATGGCTGTTTTATTTCAGAGAAAAATGACATTTTAAAGCTCTGTTAGTCAATGTTCTTTATATCAACAATAATTCAAATATCTACACCTAAAGTGAAGGCGACACTTGCAGTGACGAACCCACAGAGAATACTCATCCAACTCTGTAAGTCTATGCAGCGTTTAGTCACACGTTCAGTCTCACTGCTGTCTTCACCACCGCTACCAAGAGAAGTCAAGCATTAGCAAAAACCTCTGATAAACACACTGTACCTGCAGGTTTTCCTGTCATTCTTAACTTATTACATCCTTGCTTTACACCACCACTGATATCTCACCATAAATGAAGTTGATTTTAAACATACAACTGCAAATAATTCATTACAAAATGGTTTTATTAAAATGTTTTTATTCTATTCTTTATAGTATATAGTGGCAAACAGAATCGTTTGAACTTGCTTTATTCAGCATATCCTGTCATCAGTTCTAATATTAATTAAAATAATAATAATGATGAAAGTGTTGTGTTGGTAGCATCAATGAGGGTTTGAAGAAGGTGTCATAGGCACACAGGTGCACACAGCCTATGATTCAGCAAAAACAAGACGCTTCATCGGCTATTTGTGTAGTAATTACCTTGATCTTGTGTCTGCGCTGCATCGTTCTTCATCGCTCCGTGTCAAGCCTTCAACAAAAGGATGCTGATTTTAAAATGACTCGTGCAGTGCCCATTCAAAACGGGCGAGCTTGGCCTCCAGCAGCTTTCTCGAGAGCGCTCATCCAAACAACTTCACACTCGACGCTGGGCTTCCTTGGGTCCCCGGCAAACGCGCCCGCCAAGCGTGAAGTCGATCGGACGAGCAGTCGTCGAGAAACTCGAAGGACAGACATACATAAATACAGAGTCCTTCCATTCTAGTTCGAAGCAGGTCATCAGTATGCAAGGCATTCAGTCTGTCCTCAGCTACATGATTAGTGCTGTGTTCCTAGTAGGGCTGACATTGATCCATTCATTCGTGATGCCTCCAATGCTTCGCTTGAGTGACTAAGCTAATAGTAGTAGTAGTGTAAGGCGGTTGCATTTTGCAACGTCAGGAAACAGCCTTTAACCACGTTTTTCTGTCTATGGTGTCAAATCTATAATGCTTTCTCATACTTCTTAGACAAGATTAACCGCTCAGCACAGCTTGCTAGCTTTCTCCATTTTGCGTTGGCCTCATTTACTGATATGGCAACAGGGCATGCTGGCCAACCCCCACAGCCATTTGTGCTCATACACGTCAGTTTTGAATTCAAACTGATTATTAGATTGAATATTTAATTTCCCCACACATTTGAACAGTACAGCAGTTTGAATTGCAAATAACAAGTGATACTCTAGTTACTACTACTGTTGCAATTTGCTAGGTAACGTTGAGTTTTTTCGAAGTAAGGGATATAACAGGCATATGTTATGTGTTATACTTAGCACCGAACAGCATACAAAGTTAGCGCCTAGGTAGTGAAGACCAAAACAGAGGGTGAATATTGGACGTACATTCATCGGGTGGCCAGAAACGCGACTCCAAATGATTGCTGATGCTGCTCCACGTCTGCTGGATGTGTAAATAGGCAATTGTTTGTGAACATTTTAAGCATTATAGCTTTATAAGTTAATAATACAGTATGTCAGTCCAAAAAGAAAAAAAAACAGCAATGAAGCTTCATGGCTGCAAAGTTGTTTCGAAGGCCCTGCACCCACACCGGTGCTGTGGCTGATTAGACCTCTGGTCAGGTCGAAGCTGGGTGGGCCTATGTTGGGCGGTGCTAACAGGTACAACACAACTTAACAGGGGAGAGGAAGCTGTCAAACTAATTCTGTACACACCCACGCAGTCCAAGGGGGCTAATCAGGCAAGTGGAAACACCAGCGCTTTTAGCAATTTGTGCAATGTCTGATCGGATTATTACTAAACAAAATCCCAAGGTTGTGAGGTGTGGTGCGAAACATTCTGAATGCCTGTGCTGTAATTCTGTGCAATGTTATTTAAAATATGGAACATTTTCTGTAGGCAAAAGCAAAACGTTTACTCATCTGTCTTTTTCACCTCGTTATTTTCAAGGTTTTAATGCCCCTTTCATTACTACATTTGCCTGTAGGGCTTTTTCAAAGCATACTGTAACCTCTGCTTTTAGGTATAGATATGGATGTTAGTATTGCGTTATTGGAATAATTTTAGCGCCATGACTATAGATGCCAATATCAGTCGGTTAGTTGGTCCACCACTAACTTTTCCTCTAGCGGCACCAGCAGGTTGACACTTCTGGTTTAGAGTGAAATGTCTTAACAACTACTGGATGGATTGCCATGAAATTTGGTTAAAATATTCATGTCCCCCACAGTATGAATTTGAATAACTTTTCCTCTAGTGCCATCATCAGGTCAAAATTTTAATTAGTCCAAAACTTTGGTTAACGCCTTCAGCTGTATTTTGTGTTTTGTACTATTTATTAAGAGTTGGCATACCAATACGCTAAACTTTCACAGTGACCATAGTGGCTGTTGACCCGCCTTTGTTGGGTTTTGAGTGCAAGTCAAAGTATTACCTTGGTACTTCTGTTAGTCCAGACCAGCACCTAAATAATCTTCCCACTGGCTTTGGCAAACTTCCCCATGCCATAGTACTAAAAACTCCCCCATAAAACACCCATAACATGATCAAAGCTAGCAGCTGAAGACAAGCAAGTTAGTACAGGAAACTTTAGACTTTTTGATAATGCTCTGTTGAAAATGTTCTGGTCACCTGGCTGCCACCATAGCAGATAGGTTTTTCTTATATTGGTGAATTATATTTGTGAAAAGCAATTCCTTAGTTAAGAATAGTCAGTATTCTACGTAGATTTAAGAAGTGGCAGACAAATAAATGGAGGGGCCGGCCGGTGTTCAGCAACCTGCCACAGTGGCAGGAGAGGAAATCACTTAATTTTGGCAATATGAAAAAGCTCCATTTTAAAGGATGGCTTGCTTAGTCATTATTATTCATTTTGAACCATGCGCTGATGATGTAATGTTTTTAAACTGCTGATATTCTTTTCTCATGTGATTACTACATTTACAGAGGGGCCACTATTAAACGTATGTACTCATGCATTCCCAAGGGGACATAAAAATCCTTCTCTCCATCTAGTTTCACACTCCTGAACAGAAACAGGTGTTGCTTGTACCCATTACTGGGCGATGTACTCTGTGTGACTACTTCTCAAGACAGTTCCAAAAATAGAGCGGGAAAGGGGTTAAATATAGTTCATGTCATTTTATTTTGGATTTGATGACTCTGTTAAAGAGCACTGTTACTGTGTACAGTTGCCCTAGCCGATAAATACAACCTGAGAAGCAGTAATAGGAGAACAGATGACTATCTAGAGGACGCTGTATGTGAAACAAGTATTCTTGTATCGAGGTCTGGATATTCAACGTTTTGCACGCATTGCAAAACTGGTCCCTTTTTCCAGTCTTCACGTTGGGTTAATCATTAGAAAATACCTCAATTTGGTTGCAGGAAATGTCAAAAAGAGTGAAACAAGTGGTTTAAAAGACAGCTGGCAAAATGAACCGCTGCTGACCTTTTAAACAGTGTGGTCACATGGTCAAAAGATGATCATCTGTTAATCCTTCCCAATTCCTCTGATATGCCCCTTAGGTGCCGAAGGCAGCGCGTAAAGAGTAGATTCTGCTGCTGCACGCATTTCTGGGGACACGAGCAACTGAGGAGCGCATATCCACAGAGAGAAGCTTCAAACAAAAGTGAAGCTTTGAGTGAGTGGCAAAAAGCTGAGGGGAGAAGGGCGAAAGGAGGCGCAGGGGTCCTCACTGGCATTTATGGCCTTCCCAGGGGCACTTTGCAGAGCGTTGGCCCTGCAGCAACGCTGAAGCCATCTGTTGGCTCTCTCAGCAGAGGCCACGTAAAACAAGACGTGTGCTGTGGTTTGACCTTTCATGGTCCTAACTATAATATTATCATAAGACGAGCGATCAGATTGCACTTTTCCCTGTGGTGGGATTCAGTGTCCATATGAAAAGGTGATGAGTGAAAACCTCGTGTGGCTATATGTATTCCTGTTCCAGTGTGGTGAAATCACAGTCAATGTTTATGTACTGACAAAACTGAATTTTCTCTAACTAAATCGGTTGTTGAGGTACCACCATTCATCATTACACTAAGGCCTGTTGAAAATGATTGATACATTATATGAATGATTAAAAACTAATAATTAGACTTCTGCCAGTTCTCTATATTTTAGTTATAGAGCGATTTGTTTTCCCGTAGGACCTCAAGCAACACTGAACACCAGAATGATGGCGTAATAGGACTAATGTCTTTAGGAAGTGGCACCACTACAAGTTAGCGCAGTGTCAAGGATTTGTTAAACTTTGTGGTTGAAATTACAGTGCAAATCTCTGAAGCATTTAATGCAGCCAGGGATAATATACAACTATCTGTCAATACTAAAGGCCGAGCAGCTGACCCTAATTAAGGGAAAAGAATTATGGGTAGAAGCTGGCACAGTGTACATCTCTCGCTTGGAGCTTGCCAGTACTGTTTCCAATGGTGCCACAATGAGGCCCAGGGGTAGTAAGATCCTCTGGCTTTTGGACAGAAATCATGTTAGGGAGTCAGATGTCACTCTGCGAAGACTGCTGTTGTTAATCCATGAAAATGGATTTGGCCAGGTCTCTTTTGTAAAAGAGATGGGTCTAGACCTGCTCTATAGGAAAAGTGCAATGAGACAACTTCGGTTATGAACTGACGCTATATAAATAAAACCGAATTGATCTCAATGGGACAAACCTGGTGGAATAAAATCAATAATCAAAATTAAAATGTGCAAGAAATCAATCTACAAAACCAAAAGATGAAATGTACTGTATAATTCATACAGTTGCAAAGAACACGTCTGCATATGAACCAGACTGGCATCACTGGTGTTGTGGATAAGATGGGAGAAGTTCGGACTTTGCATTCAAATGTTCATTTTAATTACGTATTATTACTTTTGTTTGGCCAGCCATTACTGGTACTACACCGGCATTTCTCACTTAATAAATGTCTCAGTTTTGTTGCACAACCTGGATCATGTATATGAAATGACTACGTGGGAGGTTGAAATGGGAGCTCTTTGTCACGAGGAATCTGCTTACAAATGCCTTACTGCATTTGGTGCAGTTGCACCTTGAAACTTAAGAGTGACCAAAGCAGAAAGAAAAAAAAAAATCAACATCAAAATCTCAGTCAAAATTAAAATCCCTACTGCTCCTCGGGCTCAGAAAGCTTTACCAGCTCTTTGAAGAAAGAATAAATACTGTATTTAAAGGTTTGGCAATTTCAACACTATCATACTGTACATTCATATTGTGACTAATATAACGGTGAACAGCCGTACAACAGCAGATGCTTAGAGGACATTACCTGTTTACTTTCCTCATCAAGACTTTCTGAGCCAGTCGAATCTAACCTGTGTCCTTCCACAGCGCAGCTAATCTTTCTCTGGATGCTCTGTGGGAATCGAGGTCACTGTGAATATTTGTTGATCACAGAGCTCTCTTAAGTTTGGCCTCAGCAATCCTGCGTTAAATGAAATGTTGTGTAATACATTGTTAGAAATACATCACATATTTTGTTATGTATTTTAAATACATAACCATTCAAGGTTAACAAGATGAGTTACATTCCTGATCACAGCACAGAATGTGGAAAAATATGTTTATTTTTATGTTGCTTTTAACACAGATGAACATAATTTGAGCAGAATGGAAACAAATTGCTTACATTGAGAATAATCAGCTGCATTAAAACGAGACAGCTGTTCCATAGATATTGCACTGGTGTGATTTTTCACTAAGGGATCTACTTCTTACAGCTCTAAAGGCCTCAGCAGAGCTTTAGCTTCCTGGTCTGTAGAAGGGACGTCAGATAGGTGTTGGAGAAATGGCCGTCCGTGGATGCAGGTCTGGTTGCTCTCACCGAGCTGCTGTTCCATCCGCAGAAGGGTTTCCTCCACATCTTCCCTGGATAAATTTGTAGGCAACTGACGGGCAAGTCGTACTGCTTCCCCCTGTGAGGCAAAAGTCACAATTCAGATATTTAATCAATCAAAACAAAACAAAAATCTGCAGTAATGCCATTCTTTATCTCAATTCATAGCATCTCGCACTTGGAGGTAGTTTGTGACTTTAAGTGGCCGGCAGTCTTGCACGCTCCTGGCCTTCCTGTGAAGAACTGCAGTCAGGATCTCCCTGAGGTCCTCCACGCCGAGGAAAGGCACGCAGTCTGCCATTGCTGTCACTTCCAGATGTCTCTCGGCTGAT
Organism: Coreoperca whiteheadi; assembly: GCA_011952105.1. Lineage (NCBI taxonomy): Eukaryota > Metazoa > Chordata > Actinopteri > Centrarchiformes > Sinipercidae > Coreoperca > Coreoperca whiteheadi. The sequence continues at coordinate 24,583,639 of CM022488.1, forward strand.
GTGAGGCCTGGCCAAAACAAGCAGAAAACAAGGATTAATATACTCCAGACGCTACTACTATCTCCAGGAAAGAATAATAAATAAATATTGTGGTTTACGGCTGGACTGATGACCAAGTCAAACAAGCGAAGGGCCAAATGGAGTGTTAAATGACTAATAGAAGCCCCAGCAGACTGGAAGGAAGTCGTCTTGTAGGGTGGAAGAGTGATGGCTCCTCATTTCATGAGGAAATACTGCAAATCATGCACAATTTATATTTCTGATATATGACTTTGGACGCAAAATGAACTCAGAAAGGCACAAAGAACCTGCAGAAGTAGAAAAGGTTATAATATTTCTTAAATATTTCTGTGCTGGTTGTGTTGCCTCTGCAAGACTGCATAGTCCAGGACACTGGCAAAGTGTCCTCATTGTAATAACAGCATTTTTACTCCATACAGACATTTGCTGGGTTTTTTGTATTTTAAAATGACGGCAGAATCACATTGTACACAAGTTTTGAAAAATAATCATCACACATTTTAAACAATCCTCACAAACGCATAAGATATTCAGCAGCGATTGTGCAATGAAAGCATCTTATATATGCCGCCAACTTCGGTCCCATGCACACCCACCGAGGCGGGCAGTGCCAAATGAAAATTCCTAGAATTCCTTAAAGGGCAACCATTCTCATCCCCTGCACACTAGGGTACAAACCTACTGTGAGACCACTGTCGGGCAGAGAGCCAATGTCAACTGAGGTGAACCATTCCAGCAACAAAAACAACCAACACTTACAGGACACTGTACACCCTCTGCAAGCGAACAGAAAAAATAATGTCACAATAATGATGGCAAAAACAAGGTAATCCGGTGTATTTATTTATTTTTTACTTTTCTTTTTGCTTTTGACTTCATATATTACAGTGTATACATGGTTAAACCTGACCGTATCCAGTAATCGTCAAAAGAACCTGTCAATCTAGACCTATCAATATTAGAAGCACAAGTTTAAGTATAGAAACTTATACTAGCAGCACTGCACTAACTTGTTGTTTACAGTTACCAGATTATAGACTAAGATGACCAATTTCTTAGTGTTTTAATTGTTGAAATAAGTGCTTAGTTCAAAGATAACGTGTCACATGTGGGAATAAAGATGCTGTGGTCAACGTACATCTACTGTCTGATTAAGTTGTCATAAGTTATTATTAAACATGGCATGATCCATTATAAAAGAAAAGGTTTTAATTACAACAAAACATACTAGGTTGTTTGGTCCTATACCTCTTTACACCTTCTCTATTTCGTCATTCATTGTTCTTCATAACGGAAAGATTTGTTGAAGGAATGGGAATATTTCGTCTTATCCACAACTAATCCGATACACAGAAACTCTGTCAGAAATAATTGCCTGTAATCCAGTTACTCAGAACTGTACGTTTGACATTTCTAAGCGACTGGTGAACTATGACATTATGGCAATCGGCTCCAACGTTTGTTAAATAAAACTAGACAAATCATGAGACCTTTAAACAGCGTGACTCAAAAAATAAGAAAGGCTTGTTTTCTGATTGATTGGGTGCGTTATAGATGTCTATGTTGTACAATGGTGCCTATGTTTAGGGACCGTTAGTACTACTTCGTCATCAGGTTCAGAAGGACATGCCACATGATTGTGAAATTAATGTTCTATCATATTGACTGCCTCATACAACAGTGTTGCGGTCCAAAATCTTATTTACGATGTACCTGGAGTGAGTTGGATTTTAAACCCATTAGCCACAAGCCTGGGATCAGAAAGGAGGGCCCTTCCGTTTAGCTCAGGGCTTCGTTTCTCCATGTTGCACAAAGCCTCAGTATATTCAGCTCCCCCTAGATTTCTATAAAAGACAAAGAGATGCTTAATATACAACAACAGTGTATTTTCAGACATTAGATAAGCCTTAATAGAAACCAAGGAATAGGATTTGTTTGTCTTAAAAATAGTAATACTCTAGTAATAGTATGAGTTTGCAGATTTCCACAATGAAAACAACTGTCAGGGTTTGCATTTTACTGGTGAGAAGTGAGTGATACGTTACCCGTCTGTTAACTGTATAGGGTTCTGCAGACTCGCTGCTGGAAGTATATTATTCTCTAGAAGTCTCTTAAACAGCAAGGCTTCCTCCACTCGAAATGGGTTTAACAACATGAGCCTCTGACCACATAAAATAACCCAGGCGCTCTGAGAGGCCAGCCGGTTTACAAGACGGAGGCCCCGTGGCACTGCGCTGCTCTGCGATGAAAGGCGCTGAAGCTGCAGCTGAAGGGCAGCCACGCTGCAGGGGAGGGGCTGCGAGGGCTTAGGCGCAAGGTTCCTCATCTTTTTTGGGGGCTGTGCAGAGAAGAGCTCGTCCAGCAGCTGCTGGTTGGACAGTGGGGTCTTGCGTTTCTGGCTCTGTGCGTGGCCCCTTGGGGTGCCCACGCTCGACTCTCTGGGGCCTTCGGCAGAGGCCAGCTTGGTCCTCTGGTCATGGTGCTCCAGGCGTTTTTGTGCCTTCTCCTCATACCTGCAGAGTTCAACCAAGTCTTTTAGAGTTACAACAGCAGTGACAACCCTCTTTGTTATTAAATCTATTCCAAGTTGCCAGCATGCACTGATTTGGTGATGCGTAGAAATAAAGAATTAATATAAATAAATATAATGTCTAGGTTTTAACTAGGCTAAATGAAAAGGGATACTGAACCTATTTTACAGATGAAATTCAGTTTCTCATCACGAAGAGTGCTACTGAACAACATATCTAGATGTTAGATATATCTAATATAGATATCGCACTTGACCATATTGTGATTTCGATAATATTGTGATTAGTTGTGCAGCCCTAACCCATACGAACTAAAAGTCAGGATATCTCAGCGTCTGTTGGTTTGATTTTGACCAGTCTTTATTTTACCTGTCTCTTGTTAGTTCTCCAACTTCACGGAAGTACAATACTAAATAATGTCCAGGTTATGTATGGTAGTTGCTTCAACAGCATTTGAATGACTACATTTCAAAATGTAGTTAAGACCTGCTTCACACTCTAAACAGATGTCTTTTTCCATACCTTATATAAAGGGCCCCAAGTACTGCTGATACACATTTTCCAACTTTGCAATTACTTTAAATTGGTATGCAGTAATCTAACATAATTGGGTTGAAGCACCTTCAGCCCAGTATAATGGTGTTATTCCATGATGCAACTAGCTGAGTAATTCAGTGGATAGAGACCAATAGGTAGCACAATATGTACTTTCTTTTACTGACAAGTCCGTGTGCATCTGGACCATTTTAGAATTTACTAATGACTGTGTGACAAGATTAATTAAGCTCTGTTCCTGTTCCATAATTGGTTTTGATACAATCAATCGATTGAAAAAGTTAGAGATGCTCATGGCCTGCGCATTGTCTGACCTGTTAATAGCACCATTTTGCTTGCTTAGATCTCAGATTGAATCTGATACACATTACACACATTTGGAGCTCGGAGAATGACACACTATTCTACCAAAAATGTTTTGTGTGTTTGTTTGTTTTTCAACTGCCTCCCTCCCTGTCCTACCTTCATTAATATAAATCCTTTGACACTGAGGGAGCAAGGGTCAAACACAAACACTCATTACCTCCATCTGTTCTGCGCCAAATCTGTTCTTGACTAGCCAACTATGTGTCACTCCTCATACCACTTGTGAAGTTAGTGTAGGTGAGATTTTAAATGGACAAAGAGACTTGTGTGAACCTGGAAACAGGACATTTACATAATACATTTATGTTGGGGTTTTTAATTACAAATCAGGAAATATCATATACTGTATGTAAAGCGAAGTATTTGTGCATATTAGTGAATGTCTCTTAAATCTTCTCATAGTGTCACTACGTACACCTATGTTTGGGGACTATTGTAGGTATGGGAGACATGTGAATTCTCTGGAGAGATGGCATACTCTGGAAATAGAGGACATTTCACCATTAGCGATACCTGTTGTACTGCACAAAAATGTCATTAGACACAGTTGTCTGGAAATTAGAAATACAGGTCAGATCAACAAAATTTCCAGACTGGGCTTTTCACATGCAAATGACAGGTCAGACTTTCCCCCTCTCCCTGCCTTGCAAATAACAAGAAATGGAAACAACTGCTTGGAAAGGTGAAGGTCTGGAAACTCACTTCTTACGGTCTTCCTCCCTCAGATTTTTCCACCTCTCCTGAATGGCGAGGCTGATATCCTGCAGGCTGGCTGTGGGTTTCTCCCTGAGGACCTCTGCTCTGGCCTCCTTCTCGAACAGGGCGGCGGGAGACAGCGGTGCCCTCATGGCGCGGTTGCTGATCAGGTCGTAGGCCGTCAGAGCAGCCTGCTTCTCTGTTATGGCGTTGAACATCTTTTTGTTTGCGCTGCTCTGACTCTTGACCTCATCCGAGTCGGAATGATTGTTCTTTGAGGGTTGATGGATTTTGACGGGCTGCAGGGGATCTCGTGAAATGGGGTCGGTCAAAGCCGTCCCCCGGCTCCAGTCCTCAGCTGATAACAGGTCTTTGCTTGTGTCTGCACCTGACACAGCTCTGTCCTCCAGTCTCTCAGGGGACCTGCCTGCCGAACCGGTTTCTGCTGTCTGAGTGCAGCACTGAGCGGTTTCATCATCGTAGAGAGAAACGTTAGACTCAAGCCCAGCTGGGATCCTGTTGACAATCCAGTCCTCTGCTACAGAGGATGAAGAGCTGCTGTTTGAGGTCTGGCGGTTCAGTGAACCATCAGTGCTTACTGCCGTTGACGGAGCTGTGTCACTGTGTTCAGGAGCATCTTTGAGGAAGTTACCATTGTGATTGGTGAGACTGTCATCCCTCTCTACACTTGGTTCACTTTCTGGTCGTGGAGCATCAGTCTGCAAAGGACTAGACGGTGACGGAGATGTCTCATGGCCAAGCTGCTTCTCGGTAGGGGGGTCACCACTAGGCCGATAGCCATAGAGAGAAACCAGAAATGCATCTACTGCGGTCAGCACCGCCTCCTACATTTCAGACAGATCACAGATGAAAAAATTGAAACAAAAAACAAAAGATTGACGGTAGACAGATTTTGATTTCCAATCACATCTGATAGGCTAGGAGCAAGGCTGGATCATGAAACTATCCATGCGTTTGACCAAAGTCTGACCAAATATACTACATATTGAACTGATTTTGCCTGAACTTGAATTTCATAGCTACCTTGTCATGAAGAAGAACCTGGGTCTTGTCCGGTGTCAAATTTACGTCGACTGAGGAGGGTGAAACTGTAATTTTAAGCATGAGGGTGGGATAGCGGCTTCGGGCAGGGTCATCTGGATACTGAGCAGTGTAGTGTTGACGCAGCAACTGATGATCAATCCCACAATCCAACCAGGATAAAGTTTGCAAGTAAACATAAAATAAAAGAATGGTATTAGATACAAGTATTATAGTACAAAAAGCATTCATTGTATGAACTCTGTTGTATTGAGTTATCCAAAATGACTCTACCTTCATTATATCTTTTTGCTGGACAGGCCGGTTGTTGACAAATATAAATGTTTTGTCAGGGTTAGATGAGCTTGTAGTCGAGTAATCTGCCCCAGGCTTTGGAAAAAAGCCATCTAAAACAATCTGAATTAAATCAAATAATGATAATATCAATAATCCAACACAAGATAAGCACAAAAGTAGGTGTTATACATACACTTGCCAGAAAATATATCACACTACATAACAAATAATGGTTGTAATGAAGGGCTGAATTTGAAGGTTCCGAAATGAGACCTTCATGCTTTTGCAAACATTTTCAAACTGACATGCTCAGCAGCTGGCTGGCGCAGGGACATAACTAGTTTTGAAACCTGCACATTACATAAACTTTACCATCATCACTTTTTCAATTGGATGGCACGGTTGTTCCATTCCAGCACAGCTGCACAGCTGGGAATAAAGCCATTACTTCTGGTTGCGCTCAAGCAAACAGGCACTGAGCACCGGTCACAGCATACCGTACACACACTGCCACAGCACAATGACGAGGAGTAGTAAAGCTGCATTTCCTAAGAAGTTTACTCCACTCATCTCATCAACTTCTTTACATTTGTGACGGAAAATATCAAACTTCATTTCACGGCAAATCTTGAAACAATAAAGAAAGACAGGCAGTGTCCTCTCAAAGTGTCTCAACATGCAGACTCCACTATGAACATGCCCAACCAGCTGGTGTTTGACATTTTTCTATTAAAATGTGCATCATACGTGATGACCTTTCACTTAAGACTCACGCCAGAGGCAGTTCTCATGAGCTAAAATTGATGACTCGACATAAAAACTGAACAATTGCAATTAAAACTCCATTATAAATGTAAGCTTGTAAGAAAGTATGGAAAGCTATTAATGTTCTACAGATTGCAAGCGGAATAGCTATGCTTTTTCCCCACATGGCCTAAGGCTCATTATTAGCAGCAACGCACGCCAATGAAGTTAATAAATGAACTGCTGTTTCAGGTCAGGGCACATATGCTTCTCTCTATTTCTGCTCATTAGGGTCACTTTATGAGAGCACGAATAGCACCTCTGGCCCCAGAGGGCCGCGGCTATGTGTAGTCATGCTGCCAAAAACGAGTGTCACATTTTGTTCTGAAGAGGAATAGCTCTTACAACTCTCCCTGAGTGAGGCCCCGGTGAAATTGTCAACCTGGTTCCCTTGATCACTAAGCTTTGGTCTTGGGGAAAAACAGGAGAACAGTTCTCTTTCATTGCTACAGGGAGTAAAAGGAAAAGGTGAAAGGTTGTTCTCATAACTGGGCACCAAAGTGCAGCAGCAAAATAACAACAACAAAGAGGAAAATGAGAGAGAAACAGGGTGAAAAGGGCTGCTCCATATCTGTCAGACTAAATTAGTTGGGAGCCTGGCAGCAGGTACGAGCCGCATGACACCTACCGTGACCAAGCAGAAAGTTACTGCTCGACAGTAATTCAATTACGATCAGCACAGCAAAGCTTAGCTAACAAAAAGCACTCACTCTTCATCAGGAAAGAACTCAAAAGAAAAGGGCAAGGGAATAGTTGGCCAGCCACCAACTGACCACATTTGCTGGCTTCAGACCAGGCGTTCATGATGAGGTTATTAGCTCACGGTCAAGCATAACGTGCATGCTCTCATTTGCTCTGCAAAAAGTATCCATCTTAACAAGGCATTTTATGTAATACTGACAGTTAAAATTTGACTTTTCTAAAACAAGCAAAACAAATGAGACATAATTAATGCAAATCAACTTATTTCAAACATGTTTCTGTTTCTTTGTTTTTTTTAGCACTAGTGTCACTTGATGCTGACTTCAGTAACATTCCTGAAACAAGTGAAATTACATTATTTCAACCACATGTCACAATATTTGATTTGAATTTTGACTGAAAATAAGACTAAATGACACGTCATTTTAGGATGGACTTGTTGACAATGAGCTTTTTCAAAGGATCAAGTTTGGGTCTTATGAAGATGAACTGCCATAATAGCTCCACAATAAAGGGCAAAGGGGCATGGGAGCCACAGCATGAGAGCAAAGAGTGCAAGATGTGTGCACGAGGTGGGAGGGTTAGCATGTGGCTGTGCCAGCTCAGCCGTGCTATGTGCCCGTGATGTTCACCCATCAGAGTGCAATGCACTCCGTGCAGTCTTTTCAAATTCACGCCATCATTTGTTACAATGTTCAAAGGTGACTTGGTCCAGCTGAGCACCGGTCCACAATAAAAATAACAGCTGACCATGAAACCAGAAACCTATAAACGTGAGCCCTACATAGTATGATATGACACAACTTAGCTGTAATCATTGCTTTATGTTTCCTACAGTCAGACAGGGAATTATTTCAAACTGACTTATCTAAAATGTGAAATGCCTTTTTTACTAATACACATATGTGCATTTCTGCCAGCAATGTTAGTGTGCATGAATGCCAAAGAAAACTGTAACAAACAAACTCTTCTCTAAACCTGCAAGTCATGATTATATAGAATTGCTCCATTTCGCTCTCATCTCTGCATTTTTCCCCTTAACTAACCTCTGGTTGCTCTTGGTGATGGTGGCAAGGGAGCAGGTTGGCAACGGCACTGGGCCCCAGCGTAGCAAGGAGTGCACTTCTGTGATCAGCCACCTTGGCCTTTTGCCAAATCACCACCTGCAACAATATGACACCAGTCAACTTCCAAGAGTCCACATTAGGCGAATCACACTGCATAAACACCTGTCAAGATAGTAACTGGGCCACAAAGCCGCCAACATATCTGGAGTTACATTTTGTTACTGGCAAGAGATTCAGCCAGAGATGAACAAAAACTGCAGTTTTAATGTTCAAAACTTGTAGGGCAGGGAAGATAAATGGAAGAGATGTGGAAGAGCAGTTGTTGCCAAAGTAAACAATATTGGGTATTTAAATTAACATACAAAAGTAAACCATGATCCCTTTATTTCAAAACAACAAGAACTGTGAATCTAAAGGCAAAATTTCAACTTCAAGTGCAAGATGCTATTTGTGACAATTACTTATAGATATATTGCTGTGAAAATAGTTGAGTTTATACAATGCAATATTAAATCTTAGGGACTCTGGGCCCAAAAGCATTTTTACTTACACTATGATTTTCACCAACTGTCCACAAATCATGGTACATTTGGTAACTTAAATCAGGATTACTTTCCCAAAATTCATTTCTCTCATTTTAGGACTACGTCAGATCAAAACATATTTTAGGTACAAAATATGTTGACACCCACGAGTGGGGCTGTAGTTTGTGTCCACCAGTGAATATATCTCCCGGGTGTTAGTTTCTGTTGCAGGGCATGTCTCAGCTATTAAATACGCAATTTGGCACATGTAAACGGATCACTCCTGTAAACAGTTCTTGAAGAAGCTGTGAAACACGACACAGGCCGAATAGCAGCGTTGGGGGTAAAGGATAGGGGCAACTGAGTGCTGATTGTACGAAATGGGTTCACTACCCTCCTCTGTCAACCCCGAAACTGATTTCTATGAGTTCTATGCAGCCTGAAACAGAATCTGGGGTTATGTCCGCAGCTGTGTTCAGCAACTTACTCAGGCGTCATAATCAACCAAATCAGAGCTCACAGTCAGCCATCTTTGTGTTTGGGGCACCTGACAGTTACGCTTAGCTGTGGTGGGAAAGGGCATAAGTGATGGAAATGTCTAATTGCTAAATAATTCCACTGCTGATTACTCTAATGTTATGTAATGGAACAACTCAAAATAACTGGCTTTTTTTTTTTTCACTGTGCACACCAAAAGTATGCAACCCTGTAGAACCCAGGGGACAGGTGATAAACCACAACCAAAACACACAACTGCTCTAAAAACATGCCACACATCAAAACTATTGATATTGTTGGTTATTCATACCAAAAACATGCAACCTCAATAGAACTTTGATTATATGACGATTCATCTTTTCAAAGTTAAGCCACAACAACTGGCCATTGTGGAAGATGTTGCATTGCTTTGGCATGTGTGTTGGTTACCTTTAGTTAAGCTTCTATTATCAATAGAAGAATACCTCAGCCTCACCCGCAATCAAGGAGGTTTTGGACTGTTTCCATTAGCTAATGGACATTAACAAACACTCAATGGCAACACGTTTTTTGCAACTGACATTCTTTGCGAGGTCAAGGCGAGTGGAGGTGTGATGTTGAGGGATCTGACTAGGCCACAAGTCAAACATTTTATTTGTTTAAGACAATATATTGTAGATTTGATCATGCGTAGGGTCATCCTTATCTACCGTTAAGTGTCAGAGTACATGCTGATTTCTTTCTCTAAATGTTTCTAATAGAATTTGGAATTCATTGTTCCCTCAACAGCTGCAAAGCTCTGCAAGCCCAAACCATGATGCTTGCTGCACCATGTTTGGTTCATAGTATTTGTGCTTTTCCTCCAGATACTGCTCTGCCTCTTTTCTTCCAGTTTTTCACAGCATCTTGTTTAGTGTTGCTTTTACACAATATTATTTCAGTAGCATTGAGCACACGCAGCAATGTAAATAATTAGCTCCTCCTTGAACAGTGCTCTCATTCAATGTTTTTCCTTGTCTTGCTTTATTACATTCAAGCACTATCTGCCTTTGGAGAGGGTATGTAGTTCTCTCCATCGATATATACAATGTTTCTATTACCCCATTACATATTAATATTAGGGCTGCACAATTTATCGAGATCACAATATGGCAATAGTGCAATATCCAAATCGCAGAAGCTGCAATTTCTGGATAAAAAGGTCAAATGTGTGACAAACAGCATTATAGTGAGGTACTGTGGTGCTGCAGAGATGCCTACACATCTTGTTCTCCAGATGTAAGACCATTTGTTTGGTACAGACCCCAACAAATGTCACATCATCATGATTTTAATACTACTTTCAGTGAAAATTAAAATTGTGATGCAAAAATGATCATTCCCACTAATCGTGAATCATATTGCAATCATAATATCTGTCGAAATAATCGCAACATGATTTTTTTTTATATTTACCATAACGTGCAGTCCTAATTCATTTTTATTGATACAAACATTTTTTAATTGGCAGCAAATTTGACTTTAGCAGATCTCAACCAACCCTTGCAAAAGAACAGAGGATCTTTAAGCCACACCTGAATGGTATTTCAGTACGTTGGTTAAATGGTTTCATACATGTCATTATCCTGTGCCTTCATTAAATGCTAGTGCAGAAAATGTTCAGATTTTGGGTTGCATATCACTTTAAAAGTCAAGTTTTTTGACTGACTGGTGGAAAAATAAGTGTTAAGTTGATTGATTAAGAGGTTGATCAATTTTGATAATCAATTTATGATTAAAGTCATACATCAAGTAAAAATACCAAACATTCTCTGGTTCCAGCTTCTCCACTGTAAGGAATCACTGCTTTCCTCAGATTTAAATCATTGTTAATTAAATTTGTTTTGGACTATGGGTTGAAAAACCCCCCAAAATATTTGTAGACGAAAAATTGTGATGGGGATTTTTCACAATTTCCTGACATTGTATAGATTGAGCAATTAACAGAAAAACAATTATCACCAGATTGGATTAATCAGTAATGAAAATCATTGTCAGTTGCAGCTATAATAAATAATGAAACATTCTAAATGTGTTCAGGTTAAGGGTTTCTGTTTTGAGGGTATGTTTTCATCATTCAGCTTGAGTCCCAGTTGAAAAGCTATCTCAAATGTTTTTGTAATTAGTTAAAAGGTCTGATGAATGCCAGCTCCATGCAAATTAAATACATATCAATTGGTTATTTATAAGTGTTCTTCTTTGCATCCAAAAAGTCAATTAAGTAGATTAATGTGGTGATTTGGGGCTATTCCTTTCTAAACCACGTGCACACTTAAATAAGAGAGTCCTCCAACTTATTATTGCTCCTGAATATCTACAGGTACATTTTGTTGTTTGCATGTGATTTTGAGACATGTCATTAAAAACATTAATGACTTGAACTTTTGTCAAGCCAAGCCAGCACAGACTCACCAACCTCCCTCTATCAGAGTTAGTCACTCTGTCCTTGCTTGGCTCGGAGAAAAGGTTTCGTCTGGGTGTTTCTAAAAGGTGCTTCTACAAGCCAAATTAATATTTTCCATCACATGTAGCAATTTCATAACTCGCTGACTCGCATTAGCACTGACAACAAAAACAACAGGAGGCTGGAGACAATTACTGTCTTTAAAAAGGCGTCTGATTAATAATTTACCGGACAAGCTCTTGAATGTCCTTTTGTAACTTCCTGTTTAAGGGCTTGTACACGTTTGACAGAAAAACTAAAGAGGCACGAACAGCAGGCGCTACTGGCAAAGGACACCTTACACAATTTACAATTTACTCTGTTGGAATATTTCACATTATCAAATGAGTGAAACTTGGACAGGGAAATCGGGTGGACTAGGGTGTGATTTTCTAGGCTTTTATGTATTTTTCCCTCCTTCCATTTGCCGTAACTGGTTGTTACTGTTTGTATATGTTGTTTCCATTTATAGATTGAATGTCAATAGATACAAACCTCCCTTTGCTTCAATATAATTGTTAAACTGAGTCATATGTTAAGTAAACTGCTCAATAAAATATATCTGAAAACAAACAAGCAGTGCACTAAATCTCCATACAGTCTTGTTTTTTTCCTATGCAGCCCTAATCTCTATGCAGACGTATATACAGCTCATAGTTACTCCTTGCACTTTTTTATTGTTGTTGTCTTTTTACATTTATCTGCTGGAAGCATTGTTTTTTTAAATGCTTTGTAAATACCATGTGTCAGATGTAGAAGTAGTATAAACATTTTGAGGAAATATGAACTTCATGGAATCAAACGTACCTTTTTTCCTCTAAGATCTAAATGAAGTTCCTATGTGTATGTACTAATCTTACACAGTATGTAATCTTACATGGGTTTTCAATGCTTTTACACAGGTCAATGTTGTCAATTAAGGTTGCCACGCAAATAACATTATACTCCAAATGCATGGCAAATTAACAAACACTGAAGGCGATTTTAAGCCAGTCATTTAAAGACTAATGAGGACACCTAGTGGTTGCTGTGTGTGGAGGTCTACATACTGTATGAGCAGCTGCTTTTCAGTAGGACTTAAATCATTACCATTAAAACCTCAATGTGTTCTTTCTCCCCAGTGGTTCATTTCTATTGTAGGGAGGGTAAACATTTAAACCCTACTCCAGCAAAAATATTTTCCTTTGAGTAGCATACACTTCACTGTAGACTTGAAAGGTGACAATTATTAAAGGTTTCCTGCATTAAGAACAGCAGACTGACTTATTAGTTTTAACAGCTTCAATTCTATAAGTTACAATGGATTCCAAAGGGTGGCATGTTTTCACAGCAGACAAGAGGCACTACAACATCCATAGAAACGCCTCGCACCTCTCCTGAAGCATAATCCACTTCTCTGCTTTCCACCTCTATGCTCAGTAGGTTCCAAACAATCAAAAACACAGCCACCAGCATAGCACTCGGAAGGACAATAGCGTGACAGAGCAGTGTATTTAGTCATATATCACCATCATAAGATGTGATTTATGCTGCAGGATTAGTGAGGACATTTTTTCCGCTGTAAAAACTCCACTGTGTAACTGATATGAAACCGAGCTGACCACAACAGAGATTATTTGTCATGTACCAAACTACAAATGTTTTACAGTCACCTTTCAAGCCCGCAGGAGATTAGTGTTTGATATTAAATATATTTTGGGTTGCAAATCACTTTAGGAAACAAGCTTTTCGACTGCTTGGTGACTTGCTGGTGGAAAAATAAAATAGCCTTTATATTCATTTTAACTTTGCCTAAATTAAAATTTTCATCAGTCATCATTGTTGATTGTAAATAATATATATTACACATATATTTGTATGCTGGCATTATCCCTCAGATTAGTCACCAGTGAAAGTTGCCAGAATTATTTGTCTTTACTAAGTTAAAACTGAAAAGGGAGGAAACAGTTACTAACCTTATTGTGAATGAGTGTGAGCCTCAAGTCTGGTTTTATAATGCTGTAGGCCATCAGCAGGTCCTGCACTTTCTTCAGCTCCTCTTTGCACTTCTTAGTAGCGGAATAATACTGCCGTCTCACTGGAAGAGTCTTGAAAAGCTTCAGTACACTCACTGTTGTACCTGTGAAACACAAACAGCAGAGGTGCGCAACAGCTTTTGACATACAATTTACTTCTCCTGCAACAAGGCTGAAGGTCTGGACCATATTTACCTGGACACCATGGGGCCAAAACGTATCGGTCAAGGTGTGTGTTATTACTGTGTTACTACCCGTATCGTTAAGACTTGTACATCAGCAAATCAATTTGTGTGTTTCAGGCCGAATGACAACTGCTATCAGTGTTCACAATGTCTCTATCTGTGACAAACAACTGTAAAGTTCCACTCTAACATTTCATTTAAGGACTGATTCAATTTCTGGTGCCTTGCCTTGACCCAAGTGAGACGGCTTCTGAGAAACAATCTCCCCCGTGAAGTTCAGGGTGTACTGGGTGCTGATGTCCTCCTCCTCTGTCTTCGTGGTGACAGCCACCTGAAGGAAGGATAACAGCACAATAAGACATCAGGTTTCAAGCCATCCCAGTTTATTATATACTATAATAAATCAGGATGTATATTTCAATCCTATAAAATAAAATATATAAATGTATGCATGAATGAGATTAAATGTTTGTTCATGAACTCAGTGCATGTACACACACTTATAGATCACTATGTATAACTTCTGTTAATTCTGTCTCCTAATTGCCTTTGTTGTTTTTTTTCCATTTGATCCAACTAATTTAATAACTACAGTTGTTTAACGCTTCTCACCTCTGCCACGGCGCAGATGGAGCCCAGTGCCTCCCCTCGGAAGCCGTACGTCTCCAGTCGCTCCAGGTCCTCGTGGCTACAGATCTTTGAAGTGAAATGTCTCACCGCCATCACAGGAGTATCAACAGCTTTGATTCCATTGCCGTTATCGCGCACTTCAATACGGTCCAAACCGTAGTTCTCCTGCAATGTGAAATTCAATATGTACATACTGTTGCAATCAAATCAGGACTCTGAGTTTGGACAATTTTAGGAATAGGAATTAAAGCACACTTTTACCTGCAGGAAACCTTTTTTTTTTGTTCTCCATTAATATACAGTATTTGTAGCAAAGTGTTGATTCACAAAATGCTTTATTTGGATATTTTAATAATTGTATTACCCAGTACAACAATCTTGCTGCTAAAAAGGCAAGAAAACACCAACTGAAAAAGCATATCTACCCTTGGTTATACTTTCCACTGCCAAAGCAAACCTGATTAGTTAAGGGGTCTACTTTTGCAGTATCAAAGGAACACAGATCTCACAGTCTGAAGGTTAACTTGATACACTCAGATCAGTTTCAATAAATCACTTAATATAGTTACAAAGTCCTGACATGCAAAAAATAGATGTATTCATGAATATAGTAGGCATCACTACCCTTTATGACTAAAGCCTACAAATGCTATCCATATTGTTTTTAGCTCTATTGAGACCAATCCTCCTATGGACAATTTCACTTATCATTCATCACTTACTAATCAATGATGTTTTCAAAATAAATGGATAAATACATTTCTACTCCTTCCAAAGTCTGGCATTTAGACACTGTACCAGTTTAATGTCAATGCTTGAAGCCCCAGCATCCAGGGCATTTTCCATCAATTCTTTTACAACGTTCACCACAGAGGCGATGACCTGGGCGCTGGACAGCAGCCGCACAGTATCTGGAGGCAGCTGCTTCATGACTTAAGACGCCTGTTGAAGAAAAGTCTGGTTTCAGTTTGGTACTTCAGAGTGTTGCTGAGTAACAACAACAACAACATGACATGGGGGTGGAGTAAACCTTGTTTCAATGTTTAAGATTTCAGTGAGATCTGTCTTCACACGCTATTTCCATGAACCAGAATTTCAATGTAGAAATGATGGGAAGTCACATTTAAACACATCCATGTCCGCTACTAAGTGGCACACACATGCATTGTTAAGAAAAAGGAATTTTAACCCTGTGCATGGTTGTTATTGTTAATGTTTCGAGGTGGGTCCAGAGGTGTCTCGGGGGCCCAGTGTCTAACAGGTCTTGCCCAACCACCATAGAAATGCTAAAGCACCTTCACCTGACTCTGCCGGCCGGGAATTGGAAAACAGGCACGGGCATGAGTGCAAGCCTGTGATGTCAGCAACATTTACACAGGTGAGCTGCACAACAAATAAACTGACAATACAGTAGGCAGGTGAATCTTAACTCACAGAAACGTGTTAATTTCCTTCCCGATCATTAATTACCCATTGCCAACTGCAAATAGTACTAACCATAGTAACATTGGATTGGTCACCGTATACACCAGAATGTCACCTGATTAGAATTCCTTAACGTTACCTGTACGGTTAGATCAGATTTGTAGCTAACGTTAGAGAGCGACATACACATGTCACGCCACTGATTATCTTCTTTTAATCAAAACACAATTTAGTCAGAAACAATTTAATATGATAGAGACACGCCATGGCACATTGAACACCTCCATAAAACAGTGGAAAGGCATTTTACAGCAGGCTTACTTTACTAACGGTAAAGTTAGCTAAGTTAAAGTTAACTGCTGTGCTAATTTTTGAGCTGCTTAGAGTCGTTAGCATACAATTGAAACCCCAGTTTCGTGTAAACTTACGTGGCGACATTACAAACTCATGCTGAACTGAATATTAATATGACTAACTAGCTGAAAATGGGTAGTTCAATATTGACTTACACGAGTCTTTGGCCTGCGGCGCCCGTTAAATCTTTCCTAAACAACAGCCACGAGCCACACGGCGGAAACGACCCGCTTCCCGCCCCCTTCGTTACACGCTGATTGGTTAGAAGTGACACGCGGGCGGGTTCAGAGAGTACGTGGATAAAATTCAACCCTGATTAAAAGCTGACAGGTACAACCTCTTGAAGGCTACTTAGAAACCCAGCTTCCGGTAGGATTGCGGTAACAAAACCAAACATAATCAGGCTCTAAAACAACCCAAACTTTAAACAAATGTAATCTAAGTGATAACATAACCACCTCTTTGGTAGTTTATGTTGTTGGGGGGGGGGGCACACAGTCTATGGGCAGGACACAGCCTGAGAAGTCAACATAGGGCACCAAATACCTGTGCGCTGAGGCTTGAGACCACTTCTACTTCCGCTCGGGTCAGCCTACGACGTGCTGCCTGCACGCATCAACAAGGAGATAAACCATTTCTCTCCATAGCGGTTGCTTCTATAAACACCTCCACTGCTCGCTGCTACCTGTAAGTCTGCAACACTGTTGGTGTTACACTTTAACCACGCAGCGTCACTTGCTGTTTCCTATTTGTGTAATGACGCGGACCCACACAATAGTGGGCGCTTTGGTCCGGGCTATGTGCTGAAAACGAAGCATGTCCGAAGGGACGTCTCATGTGTACACACGTACCTAAGAGTTAGCAAGGCAATATATACATTAAATAATCGATAACATCGGCTTCCATTAAGTCACCAAGAAGTGTTGATTTCAGCCCAGTCCGTTTGATTTCGTGTTACTGTTTATTTAAGGGTATTTTAACAGTCGTGCGGTTTGCTGTGCCGTTAGCTTCGATAAGTAATCAGCAAATAGACTAAGCCAGTGATAGTGCCTTGAACACCGCAGCGCGAATTATTTGTGTGTGACTACAGTCAAATCCTGCCTATAACGAATATGTCCAGTGGTCTCAGCCATCGCTGTCGTCGCACATACTTACTTTCTACTCGTACTCGGTCTTGTTATCAGTTATTTTTAGCCGACCGAATGGCTGCTACTTCATGTGTCAGCATCTGTGGGGTTGTTTGTTTCGTTTAACAGTTACCAGGCGTACCAATGTAATGTGGCTGGTGTTGACCGCTAACTCTTGACTGGGGACGTGGAGGAAAGTCATCATTGCCTGTAATAACCGCAACTGGAGCGCTGCTCGTTTCCCTTTCAGTCCGGCGGCTGAAAGCGAGCCAGAGGGCAACGTTCAATGCGATTGCACGAGGTGTTTTTTTTTTTTTATAATCTTTTGTTATCACCTTTAGACCCGTGGGATTGTGAGGTAGTATCATTTGCTTCCTCGACTAAAGGTTGTACCATATAGAACATTGTAAATGATACACCTGTGCGGCCCTCTGCAGGTGGTGTTATCTACAGGATAGTACAGTGGTGTAACATACTCTGACATTTCCCGGGCTCTTTAAAGTGTTTACAGGATTGTAGGATTCAGAGCTTGTACGACAGTAATAGTTTTGATTCTGTCAAAGGCCCGACAGATGGAGGAAGGACCGGAAACCAATCTAAATGTTGCACAGACGTGTATGATGTTTAGCAAATGTATATGTTTTCTGTTGGCAGACCAGAATGAACGTGGGTGTGGCACACAGTGAGGTGAACCCAAATACCCGGGTCATGAACAGCCGAGGGATCTGGCTGACCTATGCCCTTGGCGTCGGAATACTTCACATTGTGCTCTTGAGCATACCCTTCTTCAGCGTGTCAGTGGTGTGGACACTGACTAATGTCATACACAATTTTGTAAGTTACACTCTCACGCTTGTCGCCACTGCTCCCAACCAAAGAACTAGGTCATTCAGATTATTGGCCAATCGCTCTCCGATCGAAAACAAGTCATCGTTTTGATTTAAAAGGGTGTTTTTTTTTGTTTTAGGGAATATTTTGGAATGCCACAAAGTTAGTTGTAGCCTCACAAGCCAAATGAATCTTGCATGTATGTGGAGCCAAACAGCCTGGTGCCTGTTATCTTCTGCCCTGCCTGTGCTTGTTAAGAATATGCTCTATTTTGGGGAAGCTGTTCGATGCGTGACCTATTATGAATTTCCCCACTCCACGTAAGGTCTTTAGACAAAACTGACCTTTCACCGTTACATAAGCAAAATCAGTGTGTGTGACACCATCAAGTAGTGCAAGCCCCAAGCAGTTTACAAGGATTGCGTATCACAGCCAATACGGGAGGATATTAACAGTAACGGCTATGGTCAACTATAGCCTATTGTTTTCCACACAATACAACAGCACTGTGCTGATTATGCCTTGGCCATATGTCAGCATTTTAGCTTTATTACTTTCCCCTCTGTAATGCAGGTTTTCCATTTAAAGCTGAATTCCTGTGTTTAGACAAAGAGGCATGTAATTGGAAATCAGTGTCATTCCCAAGATGGCTATCTTAGCAATAAATCTGCATCATCCCATCCTTTTGTTTTGGGTCTTTAACGTGAATTTATAAAGGGCCCAAGCAGCTCGAGCACAATGCAGGAGTTGTGTGTTGTTTTTTTTTGTTGTTTTTTTTTCTGGTGGGATTCGTCTGCCTCAGACAAACTCCGTTTGACTCCGTTCAGACTCCCAAAACTCCTGCAGCAACCCGAAGTTTTCGCTTGCTAGTTTGTCCAACAAGAGGAAAGTAACCACAGGCTTCTGTACTAAAGCCAGCAGCTATACGTACTGTATCTGCCAAAAACCAAAAAAATCTACTACTCTTTTACATTTCCACATATTACGATCATTATTCCAAATCTATAGGGTTTTATGACGACTCCAAACTCAAATGAATTGTGACAATGTTGCGCATGTATTTGGACATCAATTTCATCCTATTATAATGGAGAAAACTATATGAAGTAACTCCGTTGAATCAGTCTGCTCTGGTCTTGTTCTTTAGAGACTGAAATGACTGCACCACTGGCTGTGCTTTTGTCTCTACAGGGAATGTATGTCTTCATGCATGCAGTGAAAGGCACACCTTTTGAGACCCCTGACCAAGGAAAAGCCAGACTTCTTACACACTGGGAACAGCTTGACTACGGCGTGCAGTTCACATCATCTAGAAAGTTCTTCACCATCTCCCCAATCATTCTGTAAGTCTTAGATTTACGATGATTCTACTTTTACAGGAGAGTAATGTCATAGTTTTAATCCTTTGTCATTCACATTGATCGTGACGACAGCATCAAATGTTGTGGAAGCTGAAATGCTGAAACGTATGGGCATCCTATACAGACGGTTGTTCTGCACACTTTTATCTTACTGCCTTTCTTGTGTAAGAGGGATTCCATGATTCATTTTTGAATGCATCCATTTGCTTTGCTCCCCAGATACTTCCTGGCAAGTTTCTACACAAAGTATGACACAACGCACTTCGTCATAAACACTGCCTCACTTTTGAGCGTCCTGATCCCCAAGCTGCCACAGCTACACGGAGTAAGACTTTTCGGCATCAACAAGTATTAAGCTATTGTACATTCTGGGCCTCATCGCGACAGAAGTTAATTCCTGTGTAGTCTGTACCGCCGACGTGTGTACTGAGTCGTACAGTTTGTGTAAACGTCACTGTCGTCGTTTAGATATATCAGGTTTGAGATGAAATGTAACGAA
The DNA here is from genome assembly GCA_011952105.1 of Coreoperca whiteheadi. NCBI lineage: Eukaryota > Metazoa > Chordata > Actinopteri > Centrarchiformes > Sinipercidae > Coreoperca > Coreoperca whiteheadi. The sequence continues at coordinate 24,603,626 of CM022488.1, forward strand.
CCAAACAAACAGGAGTAGGTTTGTAGATGACAGGATGCCACATGCATTACTAACTTATGTGAATATTATTTAATGATGTTGTTTTGGCCTGCATAGACCTGGGCTGGCCCAGGCAATCAGTGAGGCTTCTGGTTGAGTTCATGTTTGTTATGTTGTTTTTTTTGTCTTTGCCCTCAATTTACATGGCAACACAAATTGTATGAGACTGTTTCTAGCCACAAAGATGTCCCAAATGTATTTTTCAAAGATGTTTTCTTCCTAAGGGAGGATTCTGTGGCTCATTGTTTATTGGTACACTCTCATTTTGTAATGGGTGTCAAACTTATTCATGCTGAGTGAAGAATGGAATCGTACTCTTTATTTGCATGATTTCCTTGGTATGTCAATCCTTTCTCATTTGTAGCTCAATCAAAACAGGACCGGCTTTCTTCATTGTGCAGTTTTTTGTTTTTGTGAATGTTATGACCTGTATGTTAAAAGGAAAAATTCTTGTATGTAGAAATGAGACAATTGTTGTCCAGTTAAGTGTTTACTGAGGGAGGTCTACAGTCTCTGTGATAAACTTACATTTATGTAGCTGCTCTTTAGATGCATTTTTGCTATCAAAGCAGCTAGTCCTGCTGTTTGGCTGTAGCTCATAGTACTCTTGATATTTCTTGTTCTTAATATTATTAAAATGTTTGTGCCCTTCAAGTGTTCCATCTCTCATGGTTGTGTATGGCATGGTTTCCAATGAGTATGGAATTTCAGGAACGGAATGAGACCTTTGGGTGCTTTCCACAAAGGAAAAGTCTGTTCATTTGGGGATTCTCTCAGATTATCAGAGAATTTCACACATGGTTTGGTTTACAGATGAGTACAGAACATATTTTACCACTTGCCTTTTGATGTGAGCTGTTCTCTGTATGGATGGTAGAATACTCCGCTGTGGCTGAAACCCAACTTTTGACCTGAGAAGTAACCCTGACAAGCCTAGGATTATCGGGTAAAGCTGCCTAACCGGGGTTGTTGAACCCAGGCACAGTAAAAATACATGTAATGATGGAGTATTACAACGAATTGCACAGGAATAACGTGAAGAAGCTTGGCAACAAAACATCAAAATGCATAACATTTATCTGAAAATGTATTTGAATACAAACTTGACGTGCTTTGCAAGTTGCTGGATGCTGTCAGATTTCACATAAAAAAAATATGTAATCTTTAAAAAAACAAGGACATCCAATGTAACTAAGTCAGTCAATTGCAGAGGCATATACCACCTTTCTGTTCTGGACCTGCAAGGACAATAATAGCTTCTCCAATCTTGATGCGTCAAACTTTACAAAATCTTCACAGGACACACATTTGCTGTTTTACAGCCACAAGCTGAATCCTGTTTATCTCCTGCAGGTTAATGTCACAAAACAATGCAAACATTTTTATTTTAGGTGGTAATAGCCGGAAACATCCAAGACACACAAAGAAAGCAGCAGCTGCTATAATAAATAATAGCTGTGTCACAATGGCAGCTGCTATTACATTCTCTGTTGGTAGGTGAGGACTTGAACACGTCTACACCTGCAGTTATAAACTGCTGATTACTGCTGTCCTTTCCCGCTGGTGACGCAGGTTGGCATGTGTAGACCTAGTCTGACAGTGACCAGATTCAAATCAGCAGCTTAATGCTGAATGGAAATTAGTTCACTGTTCAGTTTGAGCTGTTTTATACTTATTCTGACTTAAAACAACAACAAAAAACATGCAAAAAAAGCAGCTCTTCCTCCGAACCCTTACGAAAGATATTGACTGAAATTCTCCACTAAATTATTAAAGTTTTTATTGCGCTCATGTACCCAAAGTTAGGCTTCGGTGTCGCTGGCTTTCTCTTTAATCCTTACAAATGAGCCCGTAAGTCACAGAACTTTCAGGTCACGGTTAAACCCCCCCACCTAAAGGAAAGTCAGCACTATGGTGGGGACCATGTTATTGGTTCTCTCTCAATACAACAAGCACCACATGATTAAAAACGTCATCTAAAATAACTGCTTGTGTAGAACATGGGTTTATTCCGGAAGTTAAACCCACTGATGAAATTGATGAATTATCCACTTTCCTCTAAATGTTTCCTTTTGACGTGGTCATCTGAACCGTTTAGATCCTCACACTGCTTGCCTAAGACTCCTTTGTAAACCTCAAAGTGATGGTTCAGATCTTTCTGCGAGTGGATTTTATATTTGGTCCCTAAGGCCCCGTCAGCAGAGGCAGCCCCATAGAAGACGCGACCTATCCGGGAGTGTACCAGCGCCATGGCACACATAACACAAGGTTCCCGGGTCACATAAAGGTCATACCCAGTGCATATGTACGGCTGAGAGCTCGCCTCTGCATCAGGAACCTTTTGAAAGGTATCTGAGGTCGCTGAAGTAAATCGGCAAGCGGGGTATTTGTCAAAGGAATAACATCCACCGCCCTGGCTCCGAGCCACAAGGTCAATGCAGACCATGACTGCGTGATGAAGCGGGTGGTCACCGCGGCAGTCATGGCCCACCGCAACGATTCTCTCCATTGCTGGGTCGACCACCACAGCCCCCGCCGCCTCCATTCCCAACTCATTCCCTGCTTTGGCAGCCGTCAAAGCGGACATCATGTACACGTGCATCCTGGCTTTCTGAGGCCGACTGAAGAGTTCTCCTCTCAGGGCGACGGTCACCTGTTTGTCCTCATGAAAGGAGGTGGGCCAGTGTTTGCTCGCCAGCTCAAACTGGGGTCGGGTCAAGGGGGGACGCGCAGGGACCTTAACCACAAAAGGCTCACCTAATCCGTCACGTCTCACTCCATCTGAGGGGAGCAGAGAGTCGATGCTGACCACCTTCACGCCTGGTGCGTCACTGACGAGGCACACAAGGATCTCCAGAGGGTGAGGGCCGCCCTTCTCCTTGACCGCCCGCACCCTCTTGACGTGCTGAAGGCCGTTCAACGGGTAGAGGCTGTGCAGCTCCCGGACAAGCCGAGATGTCTCTTTCTTGTTGACAATGGGCGCGGCAAACGCCTCAATCAGCTCGACGTCTTGTGACTGCTCATCTGACAGCACAGGATAGGCGACCCAGGAGTCCGCGTCGCACACCGAGCCCTTCCAGCGTTTCGTCTGTGGCTCCATTGTTTTGGTGTTCCCCTGAGAAATATGATTTCACACCAAAGTCAGACAGTCAGTGCATTTTCAGGACAGAGCACATGATGACAAAGCCTCTCAGTCGTGCTGGACAGAAACTAAGCCTGGCCATTGTACAGGACCTTTGTGCTGCTGCTTTGCATTATTATATTTCCTTAACAGAGATCAGTCAGCAGGTTGTGTCCCAACACTCAGCAGATTTTTTAACTCAAAACAAGTACAAATCACTTGTAATTTCAAAGATAACCGTGAACTTGTAATAAACACTATACTCTGGTTAATAAGCGACACAATGGTGTGCTATTGAATGCATTTTCACCGTGTAGTGGTAGATTATTCAGCCATGAAGTATAGGGCAGACGTGTTTTGGCTGTTATTCTTAATTTCTACAATAATATGCAACAAAACCTTGTATCTGTCAACTTAATTGAATTATATTTGCACGCTTAGTGTGGAAATAACTTGGATTTATAGCGGAACCCAACCGATATTGGATTTTTAAGTTTTTAAATAAGCCGTAAATTGTGGTGACCAACATATATACTCAGCAGGACATTTAGCAGTAGAAATGTAAAATTTTCAGTGCTCTCTGGTGGGAAAAAAAACTCTACGTAACGATGTCAATGTCAGTTCTTAATTACCTCAAACATGTCTTCAGCATTTCTGTACTGCAATTCCTTGGTATTATCAACCAATACACCTGTGAAAAGCTGCAATCGAGCACGTATAATCGGCCCTGTTTGTATATTCGTCTGACTCTTATTTGTTGCCCAAATCCATAAAATCAACAATGCATACACAAAGCACAACCAATAATGATTTAATAACTATTTTACGTATTTAGTGCTGAAACAAGAAGTTGATAAAAAAAAAAAAACTATTTCAAAATGTAAAACGATTACAATGATTCATCAACTTAAAATACCACACACACGGTGGTTACAGCTTCAGAATTGCACATATGCTATGCTTGGCTTTCTGATAATAAATTGAATACTTTTTGTGGCTGTTGATCAAAGTAATTAGATAGATGTGTAGATATTTGCTACACAGAGCCCGTCATCCTGTTCAATTATTTGAAAGATGAATCCATTATTTAAACAATTTCTACTTGCAACCCTCTATGAAATTGTCATCTTTTACAATGTCCAGAAAAGCTACTACAGCTCCAGAGGTACAGTGAGATCACTTGAGGCAGCACAGATGTTGAACAAAGCTAGAAGTGATCCATTACAGACACGTGAAATATAATTCATAAAGCCGCCTGGGGGAGACTCCCATTGATATCGTGCTTGATGGGGTCAGTGGCAAACGCAGCACGTAGTACCATGACAAACAGCCTTTCTTCATTTCTTCCCCAGTATAAGCCTGGTCTTCATAACTTTGGGGACATGTCGTATGGTCAACGACACTCTGGTGCCCCGGGTCAGCGTCTCTCCCGGCAGGGCCCCGGCAGCACACCGGTTCGCCACCTTGTCTGTCAGCGTGTCCTGGGCGCAGGGCCGGATGCCATGAAGGAGACGCTGGTACATTTCATCCTGCAGGATCAGAAGACTGCGCGGCCTCACCAGCAGGGAGAAGAGGAAGCGGTTCTCCTCCGTCTGCGGCGCGGCGTCCTCCAGGCTGCTGACGGGCGCGTAGAAGTCGAGGAGGGCGTGGGAGCCCAGGCTGACGGTGGTGACAGTAGGGTGGTACAGAGGGCCGTCTTCATGGGGCATTATCCCTTCTCCCGGTTTATACTCGTTCACCAACACATGATTGGCTGTTTTCCCACTGAATGCGCCCAGAGAGGAAATCTTCTCGCAGTACGTCTGGAGCCAGTCAGGTATCTTTTCTGCCAGCATGCCTTTGGGGTGTGGCAACCCTCCCCAGTTCTGAAGCCTTCTGCCCGACAGCTGAGTCCATTTAGTTTTCGGAGCCTTGTACACCTGCTCTTGAAGGTAGGCCTCCTCACCTTCCGATATGAAATCTGGGATGTAATACACTGTTGGTGGGGCGTCACTTACGACAAACCGCTTCAATTCCTCCAAAATACAAGCTGGGTGTTCCATGCCTCCTTCAGAAAAGCCAACATGAAATGCTTGTTAAAAACCAAGTCCAACAAAAATAATAAAGTGCTATGCTGGCTAACCTCCCTGGTGGTGGCTAACAGGGAGTAAAGTGCACCACAGCAACGTTACGTTTGATAACTAGAAAATTCTTACTAAAAACTCTAAAATGTGTATTAAAACGTACAGGTTATCTAATTTACGAGCTAATAATAACATATCCCCCATCTGCTACGGCAGGACGTCTCCCATCAACCGCAGCAGCCACATATATCACCATGTGAACCGAGGCATTTCCGTGTACGTTGTTAGCATTAGCGACGTTTAGCTTCCTCCAACCCTTTACATACACTCTGTGCCTACAACACAAGAAATACGGTACAGACAGAGCTTTAAACTGATTGTATGACCCATTAAAAGTTCACTGACGCCTAGGAAATGGCACCGGTTTGTTCTTCTGCGGTTAAAACATAAAACACAGTCTGCGTCTCTGCGACGGAAAAAGCCCAACTGCTAAAGTCACGTTATTGGTGCCTTTAATGGTAGTTTGGAACTTTTTAATGGTTAAAAAAAACATCCTTTACTCTCATCCGCATAAAGTGCTTTTGGTAAGACACATGCCCAAAAAGGAAGCTTTAATTTGCGCTTTTGTTTTAGTGGTGAATTTCTTTTTTTTATATTAATCCCTAAACTCACAGTGGTCTGATGATGCCGTAACATACAAGACGAATGTCAGAATGTCACATCTTCTTTCAGTTATACAAAGTCTTGTATCAATAAATATATATATATATTTAAAAACTATTTGTTTCAGCAACTCTGCCAGCTTTCCCAACAATGCCCTAATTTGTTCTTGAGTCATGTGCTTTTTTTCATGATATAAGTCCCGCATTTCTGGTATCCGTGAAGGCAGCACAGCCCCCTCTACATGGAAGCGTTTAAAACGTTTGACAGCGCCATATTACTAACGCGCAGCGCCGCGAGCTACGGGTACATTTGAACCACGAAGTATCACAAAATCAGCGTTTACCTCTTTCGACATCAAAACGTTGATGGAAAATACCGTTAAGTCAAAAAGCCCCGTTAACCTTAGCCGCCCGATTCCACGCTTTCATGTTTGTGCAGCTGACTAAAATGTCCCTCAAAGGGAAGCATACAATTCTTGGACCTATGCCTTATTTTCCAAATTACTTTTTAAATTGTTGCCTTTTTTAAATTAAAAGTTTGACAGGTGTATTTTTAAGCTGAGGGCCCAGCTTTATGTGTATTTTGTCTGTGACGATTCGATAGATATCTGTAGTTAGGTCACAAACTTGCCGGTGCACGGAATTATTTACATGTGACGCAGCTACACGGCCGGACGCGAAGTATCGGTACAGAAATAATACTGAGCGCGCGTGTGCGTTTTGTCTGGAGCTCTAGGGGCCGTGTGTGTTTTCTGACTTGGTTCATTCCCCCTATGTGATGCTGTTGCCACATATTCGTCCCCGTTTTTCTTATTTAGTGAGTTTAAAATTAAACGGGCAGCGAGGCGTGGTCACCCTGAACTCACCCTGAAGTTAGTTATTAGACTAGTTTAACTCGCAGTTGGCGAACATAAGGTTCCTGACCATGTTCCCTGCAAAAGTAAAAATTCTGCAAAGGCTGCCACAGTTGAGGCCCACATTTTGGTGCTCGCCTGCACTTGGAAAAGCACCTTGCTCCAGACTGGTTTTGGGCATTGAGACAAGCTGCGATGACACTGGAGCTGCTGTGCTGGACGACACCGGGGAAATACTGGGAGAGTCCCTGCATTCACAGAAGCAAGTGCATCTCAGGTGAGTGTCACAGCTGCATTAATTTATCTGGGTCACTGCTTTAGGGCTTTTGCCTTGACTTCCATCCTTCCCTCTGGAGTACTGCAGGACTGGAGGCATCATCCCCACAGTGGCACAACAGCTCCACAGAGACAACATCGAGCGCGTGGTCCAGGAGGCTTTGTCGAGGAGCAACGTGGACCCAAGCCAGCTCTCAGCTGTGGCCACCACTGTGAAGCCGGGTTTGGGCCTGAGCTTGGGCGTCGGCCTTGGGTTCAGTCAGAGGTTTGTGAGGCAGCACGACAAGCCCTTCATCCCCATCCACCACATGGAAGCCCACGCCCTGACCGTCAGGATGCTTCAACCTGTTGCCTTCCCCTTCCTGGTCCTGCTCGTGTCTGGTGGTCACTCGCTTCTCGCTGTGGCTCGAGGAGTCGACGACTTTCTGCTCCTGGGTCAAACTCTGGATGAAGCTCCAGGGGATACACTGGATAAAGTAAGATCTTAACACCAAAACGTGGCTGTTGTTCCCTGGTCACGGTGTTCAATTTGGCATTATGAACAAATAAAATGTTGCCTCTTGTGGATTCACAGGTGGCAAGACGTCTGTCCCTCATAAAGCACCCGCAGTGCTCCACGCTAAGTGGAGGACAAGCTATAGAGCTTCTGGCAAAGGATGGCGACAGGACGAGGTTCCCTTTCAGGACACCTATGGGACAAACATATGACTGCTGCTTTTCTTTCGCTGGGCTACGGAATCAGGTTACACTGGCGATAATGAAAAAAGAGGCAGAGGAAGGTATGAGGACACACAAGGTCTCCTGAAATGACATCCATAACCCATGTTATCAGATTCATAGACCTTATTCCACCGCAGACATTTTGACTTGTCCAATACAGCTGTAGCCTAAAGCATTATTATTTGCTGCATTGCATTGTGGTAATTTCTGGAATCATTAATGTTATTAGTTTCCCCTGTGCTTTTCCTGTCCCATAAGATGAACCAAGTACAAAATGAATCGAGGTTTGGCATGTTTATGTGTGTAAAAACTTAATTTACATTTGCACACGAGAAGAAAAAGAGAAACACGCAGTTTGTGATCTTGTTTATTCAACAAAATTGTCCTTTTGTTACCAGTTCCCCAGTAATGTTACAGGTTGACAGAAACCGCCGAGGAACGTCATGTCGAGATAACTTAGATTTGTAACTTCTTTTTTTCCCCTCCCTCTGTAGGCGTAGAACAGGGGACGCTGTTATCATGCGTGAATGACATTGCAGCTGCTACACAGCACACCGTCGCCTCTCATCTCGCGAAGCGCGCACATCGTGCCATCTTGTTTTGTAAGGCGAGCGGCCTGCTGCCATCAAGCAGTCCCACCTTGGTGAGTGGGTTACTACTTGTTATAATGCTTGCACTGACCTTTCAGAGGGTTGTCAATGCCCAGCGTTGCACTTATTTGTTGCTCATTGGAGAAAAGGTCATTGTAAACTTCTTTCTTAATTAGAAGGTTGATTATAGAAATACTGACACCGTTACTGGCCTAAGATCTTATTTTACTTGTTCTCCCAACAGACTGTTTTTACAATAACCTGTTGTGTGTATAGAAATACTGAGAGAGCCTCACAACTGACCTATAAATTGCTTGTAAATTAATGATTTATTTTCTAAAGAGTACCGTTTGAAAGGATAAGGCTAGAAATGTTCTATACTCACTAGTGCTCACTGTGTATTACTTCGCAGCTGAAAATAGTCCCCAACAAGTGCACCGTTTACTCCTGTTTGAGTCACATTAAAAACTACAGTGCCCACCTCTTTTAATGAAAGAGCCCTTTTTTGAAAATGAAAATTCTATTTGAGACCCATTTTTCGAAATGTATGTCTTCAAATGGGCTTGGAGCTGAGGGTAGGGGTGTCGGAAACACTGAAAGATGGACTAATGCATTGTTGGTTTTGGTCTTTTCATTGGATTTGTTGACATAACGAAAAATATAGAGAATAACACAAGCCTCATTTGATAATTTCATCAGTAACTCTTCTTTGACAGGTGCTGTCTGGAGGAGTTGCAAGCAATCAGTATATCCGAAAGGCTCTGAGCATTATCACAGAGACGACGGGACTACGTCTGCTCTGTCCACCGGCCAAATTCTGCACTGACAACGGAGTGATGATTGCATGGTGGATATATCGACATGCTGTAAAGCTTTGACTAGATCAGATGATTTGCTGTGCTGTACAGTTCGGTCCATCGGAGATAAATGTACTCTTTTTCTTCTTTTTTTTTTTCTCTCTCTTCTTTTTTATTTTGAAAACCAGGAACGGTGTTGAACGCCTGAGAGAAGGGAAAGGGATACTGCCTCCAAATGTGGATGTCTGCTATGAGCCAAAGTAAGTGAACGCTGAACCCATTTTTTGTTTCAAATTTCAGTGGAGGGGAAATTGAGATACCAAGCCAAACCGTTCTTGTTTGATTTATCTGTACTGCTCATTAAATAAATCTTGGCTCGCACAAATGCTGCATTGCAGGGCACCGCTGGGTGTTGACATGACAGGAGAGGTGAAGGCAGCAGCAATCAGGTTGCCGTCAGTCAGGATGAAGATCCCCGACTGACAGACTGTTGGTCTTGTTCTGCACAAAAACATGTGTTTTGTCGCTCATAGATTTTCCCAGTTCAAAGTATATACTGTGTATATACTACATATGTATAAGCACATTAAACAGATATTTATTAATTATTGTGTTTTTATATGTCTCGGTTGCTTTTGTTTAAAGTAGTTACAAAACTACAAAAAGAGTGAAATCTTTTTTTTTTGTTTTCTACGACTTGTTTATTAAGCAGTAAATCCACAATGTTTGTCATCAGGAAGAATGAAAGCGGCTGACCAAACAATATGCTTGCGATCACAAATTATAGGTTCCTTGTGTTATGGCAAGCAACAAGCTTTTAAATAGGACATACCACATTTCTGTGTGGGACAACATACGCTATTTGAACATCCTGAGGAATGACGCAACAACTTGAGGGTCATAAACAGCATGTAGGTGTTCACGTTTTCCAACTTCTGAAGATTGGTCTTCAGTTTTGCTGCATGCACTTCTATTTGGTTGTGTGTGTGTGTGTTACACAGCAAGCCAGTGTTTGCCACCTGAAAGCTGAGATGAGCCTATTTACATGAAGGAAACAAGTGTTTAGTGTGCATTTGGATATAAGTCCAATCTGTCCTCTCTTATTGTGTTATCACCAAAGTTTTACCGTCTCCTTTAATGCAGGATGTGTGCTGTGTACCTGCTTGTAATGACAAGTAATAAGCCCTGCTTGTACCTGCTTACTAGGATAAAAAAAAAGGGGACGAAATGTACACACCCTTAAATTCTGTCCAACCCCTGCACAGCAGATGCCTTTCACTTACCATTGAGGCACATACTTGTTCACGTTATTGGCTAAGCACTACCCTCGAGTGGTTAGTTCATGCATGTCCACCGCAACAGTGGTAGAATGAAACAAGGTACATTTACCCAAGTACTGTACTCAAGTACAAATTTAAGTATTCTACTTAAGTATTTCCATTTTGCTCAAATTTATACTTCTACCCCACTACATCTCGGAGGCAAATATCGTACTTTCCATCCCACTGCATTTGTCTGAAAGCTTTAGTTACTTTTCAGATTATATTTCTTCATACCCTTCCTGTCCAGTGAAAACCATGTGCGTCATAATTTGGCGAATGTTGCCGATAACCTGAAGGATGAAGTTTTCCTTTTAGGTGTTTGTGAATAATAGCTCAATGTTGAGAAAATTCTCCTCCTTCTGAAGCTAAATAAACTATTTAAAACGCCCCCTCAGATCAGCTGGAAAATGCATCGTCACAAAGCTGAAAAACACTTTTATTTAAGTAAGGTTTTGAATGCAGGACCTTTACTTGTAGTGGAGTATAATGTGGTATTAGTACTTGTATTGAAGTAAAGTGTCGTAGACATTTGGGGTGACTACAAGGTTTATGGGCGTAATAGAATTTATGAGGGGTACAATAGAATTACTCTAATAATGGTTTGGCTGTAGAGAAGGCCCCGGGCTCTCCTCAGGCCCTGTGAACGTGCTGTTTTGGGTCATGGGGCGCTATGTTCCCGACGTCAAATATAGTGAGCCAGAGGTGTACTCTGTGGATGCAAGGTAAAGTTCTGCGTGAGCTGTGCCCATGTGCTCAAGCTGCCGCTTTGCTTCTCTGGCAACAGATTTGTTTGTTACAAACATATAGTCAAGTAACGCCAACTGGGGCTCAGCGAGTTAGTTATTCCTTTAATCCAGTGAGGACATCCCTTCAGGATCTCAACACGCAGTACATGGGAATTGCTACAGTAATTGACCTAATGATGACAAAATAAAACGCTCTTCAGGAAAATGCAGAGAAAAGACTGACACAAGAACATGCATATCACGTGCAAGAGTTAATTATTCAAATCAAATTCATAACCTTTAGCAAAACATTTGTCTTATCAGGTCCTGTCGTACCAGATACGTCTACCTTAGCTGGCAGTAAAATGCAAAAATCTCTTTTGTTCTTTTTTCTTAATTTGGTAAAAAGCCCTTGAATCCAACGTTTTAACCAAGGAGATACACAGAGTTACACGTGACATATTGTAGTTTTCCCCACATATACTGATTTATTTAGTGATACTAAATACAACAATTGTTCAGCTGGATACAATGATATCCATGAGATGGACCACATAAAGATGTACACAAAACTTGTAAACATGTCTGACAAACGACAACACGCACCCATGTGCATTTTATCATCAGCTATATTGAAACGTCTCCAACACAGCCGCATCACGTTTCTTTTAGGCCTTAGGTTTGAATTTGGAATGCATGGGGAAGAACAGATTAGTCTTTGCAGTCACCTTTACAAGCTATGCACCTGTATCTATGGATCTGTACGCCGGTGTGTTGTTGCAGATTCAGAGGGCAGGAAATTCACAGGAAGGTGGGACAATTTAAGCTCCCTTTTCGTGTCTGGTTAAGCCGCCTTCTCGAATCTCACGTGACAGTCACGTTACAGCTTCAAAGCCACTGATTCCACAGCACTGTGCAATCCTGTGGTTTCTACTTTGCGCTGCAAATGGAATCAATGTTCACCAAAAGACAAAAGGTCAAAAGACGCAAATAAAACATTTCAAATGCTAAACCTTCGCGGTATTTGCACAAAATTCAAAGTTTTCACAGGTGCTGAAGATGTTCTCAGTTGCATAGTTGAAATACATAGTACTAAAATTTAACGGCTAGTTTGCTGGTGTGGAAAGTTGTCCAAAAAAACCTCAACACAGTTACTTCCCGTCTGCTTTTAAAAAAGCTGAAAAATCATACATGGCGAAACCGAAGATATACACGTTTCTCCTTCCACAGTAGCTTCGACAGGCCAGAATGCACATCCTGTGAAAAGCAGGAAACCGCTAACCGAAGCAGAAGTGGGGTCGACCAGTAAAATAAAGTTTCATCACAAAATAATGTAGTGAAAAGCACTGAAAATGTTTCCTTTACATGTTTTCTCTCTAATTCATCCAAGTACATAAGCTAAAAGGATTACCAAGATCAACTAGGTCCAACACTAGAGCTCGTCGTGTTCATATACGTTATACTCCTTCACACTGATCAGTCCGTCTCGGTCGTGGTCACTCTTGCGGAATATGTCCGCAATAATGTTCTCGTAGAAAGGGTCATCGCGTGGCTTCCCACCTTTTTCATACTCCAGTTTCAAGTATTCCTTTACCTGGAAATAAAGGAAAACACTTCATTGCTCACACTTCAGAATAAATAACAGACATACCTTGTACTTTTACAACAGTCCTCTTACATTTGGGTCTCTGTAAATAATATGAAGAGTACAGTCTAGACCTGCTCTATATGAAAAATGCCCTGCGATAACTTCTGTTCTGATTCGGCACTATACACATTTTCTTGAATTGAATTGATTTCCATAACGAGCCCCTGTGGTGCCCTACAATTCACATTGGTGATGAGTAAAACTGTAAATGGTATCGATCGCAGGTCATTTACGTCTTCTTGCTTCTTTCAACGTGCTGTCAGCAACCCAACCCGCTGGCAAAGTAATAACATTCTTTACGTTTGGTTATTATAACGGTAATAACTTAAATTCTGATCAGACTTCAGGAATTCAGATATTCTCGTGAGTTAGAGGAGACGAATGATACAACCCACATGTCGGTGCTTTACGTATGAAGCTAGAGCCAGGAGGCCCTTAGCTTAGCATAAAGACTGGAATCAGCTAGTGTGGCTCTCTCCAAAGTTCAAAAATATACCCCTTTAGCAACACTAAAGCTCACTTTATACAATGTGGCTCGTTTGTTTAATCCGTACATAAACGGAGATGTAAAAACTGTTTATTGGCTAAGCTATTTGGCTTTAGCTCCAGCTTCATACTACATACATTAAGTGAATAAATGTGGCATTAAAAAATAAAGGTCCACTGAAATAAATAAAATTTGTCCTTTGAAAAATTAATTAATTCCATAGTTATTACCATAAAACAAGCCCCTGCAGCCTTTTTCCTGTCTGAGCTACTTTCGTGATGATCACCAGCTTGTAAATGACAGTTACCTCGGCCTTTGTGAGACTTTTGTCTTTATCAAGGTCTATGTTTCCGAAGGCCTCCATGCTCCGTGGTCCCCTGGACACAGAGTAGACCTCCACCTCAAAGACCACCGTGGCATTGGGCGGCACTGGACCTATTTATCCGGGGGGGAATAATCGGCACATCAAGCTTTTAAAAGACCACAACCGTGACTCATAATTACTGATCATTTTTATCATGATCTAGCTCACAGGATGGAATTGTGAAGCTGGTTTGACAACATTTCTGGAAGGTTGGGAACTGCATTTCCAGGAAAACATTTTACTGAGTTTATCTGGTTGGTGGTTCAGCTACATTTTCAGACTTTGTGATGAACTGAACAAAACAGCTTCTAACTGCAAAAAGGAATGAATCATAGGACAACATAGTACTGATTTAGCTTCAAGAACAAAAGTGTACAAAATGTAAAGCCCTCTAAGAGATATGTCATTAATCCAGCAAGAACAGAAAATATTGTAACTAGAGCAACATGCAATTAAAGATGTTAGTTTCACTGAGTGGGGAAGAGGGAGAAAAAACAAGAACATGGAGGCTCCATTGCAGCTGTTCAACAGTCAGTTTTCACTCAGCGGCTCTCAGCCTTGGACAGGTGTACACGTATGTAATTGTATAGAAAAGTGGTGCAGGAACATCAAAAGCATGCACACTGAGCAAAACCATTTCCCCGTAGCCAAAGAGTGAAATCAAGACGAGAGCTGAAACGCAGAATCCCAGACCATAGGCAACACGTGATCAGATCACGCTAGGGGTGGGATTATTGTGGATCGAGATTTAAAAAAAGCCCAAAACACTCACACTGATCATGATAATCGTGATAATCATCACGAGTGACTGTTTTTTTACTAAAACAGGTTCAAAGTCGTACAGTTTGACTCTCTGCCACAGTACCACTTTATTATTGTCAAAAGGAGAATTACTGTATTTCTTCAGTCAGGGGTAAATTATATATACTGAGGCAATTGATTACAGGAATTATCAAGTCAGAAAGAACAGACTCCCACAATGATGCTATTATTTATTTAGCAGTTATTCATGCAGGTGGAAAGTATGATTCATTATTACCTTATATAACGCTGTTTGATTGTTTATCACCAAAAAGATGCGTGTCCTAACTGTGATGCAATTCAAATATTTGTTTCTTAACTAAATTTAGGGTAAAGTGATTCCAGTGTGTTTAGGTGCCATTTTAAGAGTTTTAAGCACATTTTGATGATTATAGGGGTAATATTATGAACCAAAATTCATTTGGCCAAGATAACCGTGACATGAAATGTTCATATCGTCCCGTGCCTAGATCATACCATAGCACCAACATGAAGGGGTTTGTTGGAAAAGGTAGTTAAAGGTAAACGACTAATCAGCTGTTAGTTTTCTGAAACTGCACCAATGCATGCAAGAAAGAGAGAAATTAAGTAGAGACCTTTAAACCTTCGTGCGTGCTTACAGTACATGCCATGGGGGGGGGGGGGATGAGTAGAAAACACGGCGAGGGATGCGATGCGCTTTCAACTAAAGTGCTGTAAAAGAAGACAAGGCACAAGATGAAGGCAGCTCTTCCACCACAGAAACAATATTACACAATAGAGTTTGTAATCAGTTTGAAAGACTGTATGAGCAGAACTTTTCTTTCTGTAACTCATTAATCAAAACCTATGCATACTACGGCTGCCCATTTTCATTGATTTCCCATTTTCCCTGCGGCCACTGGCAAACATCAGTTTCACTGAGGTATGAAATTCAACTTGCAGACATAAGACTTGCTTGAAACCGGTGACCCATCCCAGAGAACATTTGAATACGAACATTTTTCTATAACAAGTTTTAGTTGTGTGGTAACGAAAGTGAAACCTTTTTCCTACTTATTAAAAGAGGCACTCCATTGATTTTATGCATGAAGGTCATATTACTCATCATGTGGAGTACTACTCAGCCTGTAAAACACTTGTATTATGTCTTCTGTGGCTCTGGAGGAACCTTCTCTGAGGAAATTACCCCCAGTGATGTCATCAGGGTTATCTCGGCTCGACTACAAATTCATAACAGAAAGCTTGCGTTACAAACTGGGGCTGCGGAGATGTGGATGTTTACCAGGCAGGGAGTGTCGAATGAAAAGATGCTACTGAGTTGCATTGTGGGAAGTGTATGATCCAGTGTGTTTAGAGCCTGAACCATACTAGAGACTAAAAACGCCTTTAATGTAATGTAATTCTAGCAGGGGGCCGTAGAAACCCACTGCGTTTTACTTGTACTCACCTTTGCCTTTTTCTCCAAAGGCCAGCGCAGGTGGAACAGTTATTTTTCGTTTCTCTCCAGGACACATATCTTCCATCCCTATATCAAGGCCCTTGATGACCTGTCCGACGCCCAGCACAAACCACTGAGGGTGCCCGGCTTTGTCTGATCGGCTAAAGCAGAAACAGTAGGAAAAGACAAGAGATAACATCCTGTCAATCAATCGGTCGTCACAGCAATAGGATGTAGGGGACACATAAGCGTTTGAATGAATCTGAGCACATAATGGACAGATTTTCATCATTATTAAGGGCAGCGGAGTGGGGGGGGGGGTGTAATTTTTGTTTATGCTGAACAGAGGATAGATAGTCTAGATTTTTTGGGGAGAGCAGGGGAAGAACTTTTTTATTTCAGCCTTCTCTTGCAAGATTTATTGTATACAAAAAAAGAGATCAAATGCTTACACCGCGGCAACAAACTGCGCCCTGTGTCATATTCTTTCAACACTGTTGTCAACATGCCTGCTTATGCAATGCAGGCACCATGTAATTGGTTCATGACATGTATTTGATCTATCTCATACAAGTGTAATCTGATGTCATTCACATTTACTTACATCATATTGAATGCAGAAGCGGGCCAACAGGAATTGCGGCCTATGTAAATTGATTGAGAAGGTCTTTTTTTAAAAACGAAAATATAAAGAAGGCTGGGGAGGCTCTCGCTTTTTTTTTTTAAATAAAATCAAATAGAAGATCCAGCCTCCCTCTTCACCCCAACAATTTTCGTACTGTCCCTTCATACTCCATGGATCCAGGTGAGGACTGCTGAACTAATCCTTACACTACAATTCCCAATATTTAGTGGCCCTATCCCTTTAATAATAAACTTTAATTATATCACACTAAAATAAAAGGGCTATACAAATTTAAAACACATAAATAAGACCTGAGTATATATATATATATATATATATATATATGTGAAACCTCTAGTGATCCATCACCACTCACGTCACACAATGCGTACATAGTAATTACATACATAGTAATTTATTAGGCCAATTAAGTACCTGAAAATCTGCACGTAGAGTTTCAAAGCATCAAATTGGCCTGCAAAGATATATCAACTGCAGCTATGTTTTTTTTGTTTCCTCACGCCACCAACCTGCAGTAGAACTGAGAACCGTCTTTGGCGAGGAACCCATCGTAATGGGCGTTCATCAGATCTCCCCTTTTGCTCTTCGGCGTGCACGTCTCGGGCTTGAACAAGACTTCCGTCTTGACCTCGCCGTCCAGCTCCCCTGCAGTCGCCCACACAGGCCACACGCTGAGCTGCGAAGAGACAAAGAGGCACAGTGTGCAGCTCGCTAACCTCCACATCGTGCCGCCGTGCACTCGTGGCAACTTCTGAAAGTGACGTTTGAGCTCGCGCCGGAGGACGTGGAGCGCTTCTCGCGAGGTTGTGGGAGTTTGCTGCCCTGGGCTGAGACTATCAGGGACGTCTGCTTTCGGTTAACTGGCCGTGCCGTGGACACCGCCTGACAGACCAAACTAAGGGCAGAGAACGTCTTTCTTAAATAATATTATTCCCAACAACTATATAGATTATTACACAATAGACATCTATGGATTATACTGTACGTGGAATGAATGAATAACTGAAGTGGACATTGTGTCAAAATATGAAAAACACTATGCACACATGTAACTGCTGTAAAACTAAAAGTGTCAACACTTCTGCATCATAGGTCTGAGAGGCATTTTCATCACTGCACACTTACAAAACTAAAAGCAGCTACCGGTACTTTTTCAGCCCAGCCGTCACTGCTTCGTGTGGCCCGCAGAACCTTCCTTAAAGTGTTGTCAATGTTTTCAACCGCACACAACATAATGCCAGGGGGATGTATAAGTAAGTGTACGTGTAGCAAAAGCTGCATGAAAATGGGAAAGAAAATATACAGTAAATCATGTGTATGTGTGTGTGTGTGTGGCTGGTTTTTTAGAAGTTCCAGGATTGATAATCAGTGATATGGCACTGATTATCACTATGCTGTGATACAGTTGTCTCCAGTTGTGTGGACTACCAATTTAAACAGAGCAAAATAAATAGAAAATGCTGAACGTTAGGTAGGCATCATGCCATTTTAACAAACAAGCATGCTAATCGAAATGTAGCAACGCTCGTGGTGGCGACGACTTTTTTTATTAAGACCGAATTTTTTTTTGAAAGAAAAAAAGCAATTCACACCCTAAAGATGTAGCTGATTAATAATAATTTAAACTAATAGCCGAACCAATAGCCGAACCAACAGGAAGTGATAGATAATGAGACACCGAGCTTTGGAGCAAGACGTCACCTAATTTCCACCAATAGGAGCGGCGGGGCGTGAACGTGTACCTCTATTTATTTTTGGACGCCGGCGGCTGACTCACAGCCCCTCAGACAGTCAACGTGGTTGGCGACGATCCTTAACAACAGTGCAGTTGCTACGGGACATCTTGTGAATCACGACTTTCTCTCTAATTGCCTGACAGGATTGAGATGTTACAGTTTAGGTTTTCGGCATTGCTGAAGAAGGAGTTGTTTGAAGCCACCCTCAAGCGTCCCTTGTCTGGCTCCAGACGGAAGACCTGGTTACCGACGCGCCAGTGCTGCTTCGGCGCCGCCTCCGTTGATGCCAGAGCCCCGTCTTCTCAGCTGAAGGTCCTTCATGCCGCTGCGCACCGCCCGGCGCTCCGCGCCGCGCCCCTCGCCGCGCCGTTCCGCTCGTACTGCGTGAAAACTGAGGGTGCCGTGGAGCTGGACGAACAGCTGAAGAAGATTGGTGTCGGCGGTGAAGCAGCCGGCGACAAGTAGGTTTCAAGAACTTCCCTGCGGCATAAACTATCTGACTCCATGGCATGATGGTGTGGCAGGCGACTGCGGCGAGTCATGACGCATATAGGCGCAGGCGGATTCGCCAACCGTTACAAACGCTGCATTATATATATTTAGCTAACTTAACATATTACATCTTAAAATGTGAGATACAAATGTATTGCTGACATTATAGATAAAATAACCTCACCAGAAACACTTGCAACGTTAATATATCAGAATATAGCTAGCTAACTGTAACGGCCTATTTGCAGCAGCTATCAAACCACGTGCCACTTGTACCGGCTGCAGCCTCCGATGGCTTAGTGCCAAGTAGCCATATCAATAAAATACCGGCGTTGCAACTGAACTCACATTGGATTAGGCTTTTAGTTGGCTGTGACCGGCCTGTATGTAACGTTAGGTTAGCTGTCCGCTCCTGTGGCGATAACAAGCCGCATGTTGTGGCAGCTTTGAAAGTGAAACCGCAGTGGCCCTGTTATTAACAGGATCAGGGGTGAAGTGGAGGATAAAAAAAATACATCCACGTTCAAGATTTATAAGCAAGCAATTTACCCACTAGTAACTTAGACTGGAGCTACATACGCCAGCCGATGGTCAAAATGCAAGAAAGACCTTGATGTAAAAGGACATTTAAACCATGGCCTCAAAAATGCGGCCGAGTGGAAACAGACCGCTAAGGGTATTTGATGTTTTTTCACTATTACCTGCCTGGCTGGAGATCAGTCTGAGTGAACTGGTTTGTATGGAATGCCATTTCATTCAATATTAAATAAATGAATAAATATGCCTATGAAATTAATAAATGAGTCAGTAATTAAATAAATTAGATTTCATTTCATAGTGACACATTTATTTATTTCATGGCACTATTTCATAAGGACACATTTCATTGCTGATTTTCAAATGAAGGGGGCGTGGTTTTCTCAGACAAAAGCAACAGCGCCAGAAACAGCACTGAAAAATAGAAGGCCGCGAAAACGTCTGGTGGGTGACAGTAGCCTTTATATTATGTCTGACTCTGACAAAACCATCTCAGAATTATTGAGAGAGGCTGCCAACCGCCTCGATGGGATGGCGACGCGGCATCCACAAGCTACAGCTGCCGAAGTCAGCACCCCAAGCCCAGCGCCATTAAATCATATTTTTCAATGGCGCTTCCCAAGCCCAAGAACCCCTGTCCAAGGTAACGTTAGGTAACATAGGAGTAACTTCACCGATAAACCAAAGTCTGTGTTCTCCGGGTAAACTAGCTAGCAAGCTGACTTCCCGCAAACAATTAGTTTAACATTCATGATTATCCAGTAACTGTATAACGTTAGATGGCACATTGTTGGTGTGGTTGACAAGCTTTGCTGCAACAATCTGTGACAACAAAATCCAATTCTGTTACGAGAATGTGAACACGGCATCCTTATCACCGCATCACTGTGGTAGCATTCATGTTAGCTAGTTTAACAAACGTTAGCGCCATGAGTCCTTTATTTACAGCTGACGTTAGCTCTGTTTCTACTCGGCCAGTTTCAATCGGGTACTTTAGGTTTAAAATCATTTGAAATCATAATTATTATCATCCTAAAATCAGGATCATTATTGCTGCGTGATAGGCTGCAACCGCCTCACGACCTACACACCAAAGAGAGTGCCGCAAACCTGTTTGGGTTGGCTAAAATGTTAGGTCTGTTTGCCTGTTTAGCGTGGTTCATTTGTTTCTGGGTAACGTTAGAAAGCTGTCAATCGAATCCTGGTGCAGACCAAACAATGAAATGGCATTCCATAGAAACAGAGCTAACGTCAGCTGTAAATAAAGGACTCATGGCGCTAACGTTTGTTAAACTAGCTAACATGAATGCTACCACAGTGATTCGGTGATAAGGATGCCGTGTTCACATTCTCTTGTAACATAATTGGATTTTGTTGTCACAGATTGTTGCAGCAAAGCTTGTAAACCACACCAACAATGTGCCATCTAACGTTATACAGTTACTGGATAATCATGAATGTTAAACATATGTTTGCGGGAAGTCAGCTTGCTAGCTAGTTTACCCGGAGAACACAGACTTTGGTTTATCGGTGAAGTTACTCTTAGGTTACCTAACGTCACCTTGGACAGGGGTTCTTGGGCTTGGGAAGCACCGTTGAAAAATCTGATTTAATGGCGCTGGGCTTGGGGTGCTGACTTCGGCAGCTGTAGGTTGTGGATGCCGCGTCACCATCCCATCGAGGCGGTTGGCAGCCTCTCTCAATAATTCTGAGATGGTTTTGTCAGAGTCAGACATAATATAAAGGCTACTGTCACCCACCAGACGTTTTCGCGGCCTTCTATTTTTCAGTGCTGTTTCTGGCGCTGTTGCTTTTGTCTGAGAAAACCACGCCCCCTTCATTTGAAAATCAGCAATGAAATGTGTCCTTATGAAATAGTGCCATGAAATAAATGTGTCATTATGAATTGAAATCTAATTTATTTAATTACTGACTAATTTATTCAATTCAGAGGCATATTTATTAATTTCATAGGCATATTTATTCATTTATTTAATATTGAATGAAATGGCATTCCATAGTTTGTATGGCTTCCAGTGGGAGTCTGCCCCCCCCCCCACACACACACACACACACACACTCAGTGAAGTGAGTACAGACAGTATCTGCTGTCTGTCCTATACAGTTGGACGGTACCTCAGCCTGATAGAAAGTACAAACCAAGGAAATCCAGTTTTAGCCCGTGTGTGGCTTTAACTGCTTCATGTGACAGTAAAGCACCTAAAACATAGTAATAAAAATGTAATGTTTCGAGGTTCAAGGTTGAGGATAAACAAATTATGCTCAAAGCAAGTTATAAGGAAAGGACAATAACAAACACAGTTCAGACTATATTATACAAAATACAAGAACCACAGTAACAAATTTGAAGTGATAGTCGGTCTCAATGGAAGGTATCTGAAGGCTAATAATTTTTGTAGGCTACATTAATTATAACTATAAGTAATGACTAGCTAGTTATGTAAATAAATATGGTGGCTAGTTATGATGTTCCTAAGTTAGATAGGTTTTGCTCAAGAAAATAAAATGCTGCGGTCGATTTTTGAAAGCCGGAGCGTCACTCATGTTGTTATTATTATTATTATTATTATTATTATTATGATGATGATGATAGTCACAGTTCCCGTCCACTCTGCCACCTACAAATGCCAGAAAGACAGTAAAGGTTATGCCTGAGTTTTAGTGTAGGTTGAAACTTGTAGTTCTGACAGTAAAGTGATAAATATATATATAAGGTGTTTGTTTGGCGTTTCAGAACTTGTTTTCTTTAAAACCCAGAATGCAATATGGAACTTAAATGCAATAAATGGGTTTAGCTTTGACAGATAATATTATTGTATGGAATATAAGCAAATGTAAACAAATGTAGATCTTTCTAAAAATGCAACAATAAGTTGTTCATTTTGAGAGACCAGTCTTATTTTCTCTCTTGCATATTTACTATTGCTCTTTAATAAAGTATTTCTTATCCGACTAATCGATGGAGTAAGCTGTAGAACGCTTGATTACTAAAATAATTGATAGCTGCTGCAGCCCTAGTACACGGGACAGCCAGGAGCCCCAAGTCAGTCGACCTGAGGGACCTGGAGGTGAAGTAGGCGTTCTTGACCAGTTGCAAGCGGGACAGGGATGCCTGACTGATCCCAGTATACAGGGAGTTGCAGTACTCGAAGTTGGAGAATACCTTGAAATTGCCGGTGGTTTTGGAAAATACTAGTCTCATTTGCCCTTGTTGGATTTAAATTATCTATATTGGCCATTTCACATTTGAAGTAATATCCCTTGCAGCCAGCTGTTTGTCTGTACAGTGACTGCAGTCCATGCGTTTCCAAGCTTTTTATGAGCCAGCTCAGTGTAGCCACTGGGGTATTTCCTGACCTAGAAATGAGGATACACAAGGACATGGCGACAGGACTAAGATAAGGGCTGGGGTGTTGGATTAGTAAAACCAGTGTAAATGCGGTGCTCCCCGAGTCTGCTTTCACAAACCACAGTCCTCCCTGGGTCAGTAGCTTTCCAGTCTCTAACAAGCCATTTCCACTGATGGTGCTTGACGGAACGTGACACAGCGTGCGGTTTTGTGACACGGTCTACTGGTGTTTCCACTGTTCTCCCTCACATTTTGAGGACGAGTTCCTGGAACTGAATTTCCACACTTCAAAGAAGGCGATACCAAATTCAAGTTCCAAGTACTTTCAGGGGTTGTCCGCAGGTGTTATAGTGGTCATATAATGCTTTTTGTCTCTTTCCTTTATTGTTATATATCTTTTTTGTGCAGGTAATAGGTTTGTGGAAAAAGCCCAAAGTTCACCCCAAATGGCGTTACCCTCTCCCACAGAAAACACTGCTCCCGACCTGAATGAAAACAGCTCGTTTGTAGTCACTATATAAACCGCGTCACAATGCCTGAATAAAGCGGTTTCCACAAGTACACCTAAATATGAAATTAAAATAGCGTTAGATACCCTCCAGGCAGTCAGTGGGCATGAAGTTGTTACTGTGATGTAGAGACGTGCACAGTTAAAACCTTACCTATGAAAGATAAATGAGTTACAAATTAATAATGTACCGCACTGAAACGTCTAGGTTGTGAAGCTGGTTTGGGTTGCTTGAACATGTACAGCTGAACCGGAGCCATAGCTACGGGCGTTGTTTTTGATCACACTGCCTCGCTCATCAGGACCCGCCCTACTCTGTTTCTGAAGGTCTAGTAGTCCTTACCTGGGTACTCTGCATGTGCCAGCTCCCAATGAAGATCAAGAGTGTGTTCAAGACGCAGGGCGAAAACAGGTGTTGCAGGTGTTGTCACAGGGCCCCTGAATCATTGCAGCGCAAACATCTTTGCATTGAGCTTGTGTGTATGTTTAAAACGGCAAAACAACTTTTTTTTTTTTGTTTTTTTTTAGCTGGAGGAGTAAGCAAAGCAAGTGTCTTCACCAGAGCCTCAGGTGGCGCGTCTGAATAGCTGTGCACGTGTTCAGGTCCTCAGGACAACAACGCCCTTGGAAACGTACTGTCCTCAATAGTTTGGTTCAGTCCTGTGATTCATATTTAATGAGTCAGCAGCCCGAAAAGAAGTGCTGATGCACGTGATGGGGATGTCGTGTCGTCCAAATTACTGATGGTGACTCACAAGATGACCCTCAGAAGGAAATGTGATCTATGGCTCACATCCCGTTCTGTGCATTGGAAAACAGTCAATCTCGTCTCTACTCTTTGAAATCGATCAAAATGTTTACATTTTGTGGCCTCGCGGGGTTTAGTTATCATGTTGTAGATAAGAGCGTGAGAGCGCGCTTGGCTCGCAGCCATCAACCCGGAGCAAATTATGGGATCAGTTACCGCTTTAGTGGGCGGAGGTGAATAGAACTTAAAATAAAAAAGCAAATGGCTGTTGTGATACACACGACAGAAACAGAAAGTGAAAGGCACACTTCATTAAGCTCTTACACGATTGCTCCGTGAAACGAAACCTGGTAAGTCACTGATGTGGCCCCACACTCTCAGCCCACATAAGTTGAGTATTACTGCCAGCTCTTTGCACCCTCCAGTCTACCATCTCGAGCTTCAAGTTCATATGGTCTCCCTTTCACATCTTTTAATCTGTGGTGTATATAGTATTATTTATGGTCCTGTGTGTCCCAAAACACAATTTTTAACATCATTTTGTAGAGGACGTGATGTAATCAAGCACGTAAAGATAGCTAGTCCACTGACGTGTGAGGTGAATTGAACAATACATGCGCTGAGTGCTTTATGAAGAATAAAATAAATTAACACTGTGCTGAAATCCCACAGCCTAACTCCTCCACGGCAAAGAGATTTTAAAATCACAGCTCAGTCCAAACCGCGTATCCAGGAAACTCTCAGTGTTCTGCTTACACCAGTGAGCACTCATCCAAAAGCGAATGGACTGAGCCATCTGGCTGTGAAGAGGATTTTTAAATGTCCGACTGTAGAGAAACACGGTGTTTTAGGCTGCATTCACACCTGATTTGTTTGCACAGTTCAAACCGACTCGGTGCGTTTGCTCATGTGCTTCGGCTCATGGTGACAACTGATAAAATCAAACACACCAACCCCAACATTATGTGATGTGTATATGTGGCACACATTAATTCAGCTGTCAGCCCCATCAGGTTGCAGTAAGCCGGTCGGTATTTATGATAAATTTCAGATGCAGGATAACAATAATCAAGTATTTTTATGTACACTCTTCGTGACTTGGAGTGCAGCACAACGTGCGGTTAGTCTCAGAAGAAACTTTCCTCCTTTTTTATTGTTTGTTTTTACAAGTTACCTAAAAGAACTAGAACTGAAAGCAACAGTGAGTGAATGTCTTTGTTTTGTGTTGACTACAGATATGAACCCAGCCTTATGGCCCTGATAAAACTTAACACCACACTTGCCTTTCAGCAGAAATTAACGCTCCGCATCTACATGATACATGAATTGTTGGATGGCAGTAGAAGGTCAGAGGCTGATCTAAACGAACATCGGTGGAGTACTTTTAAGAGGAACCATTAGAGCGCGTCGCAGCTATTTCTTTTTCTGCCATGATCTTAACATTTCCAATGCCGTAACTTTGTTAAGCGCTGCCGTCATGTTTACGGTGATAACTGACGACTCTCTCAAGGAAGATATTCAGTGTCTTCCTGTTGTCGTGGCATCTGTCACGACAACAGCAGCCAACATCCATAACACTCACCTTGAATTAGGCATGCCTGACGGACAGCATTTTAGTCGATCTTGGGTTGTTTGCACAGGTCCAGGTGCAGTTACCGTGGCTGTGTGCGGAGTGTTTACTTTGTGAAAAGCAGAAGATGGATCAAAAGGAGAAGAGTTGAAGGCGGGGAGGGGGTGCAGACTGAATCCTGGAATTTCAAATGCTTATGTGGCCAGTGGGCAAGCACAGCTACCGGCTCAGTGTCGAATCGATGCAATGTAAAACATCAGTTTAATAGGGTACTTGTTGGGACAAGTTTAGCAAATCATGGGACGTTGGTTTAAAATTAAATGTTGCACTGAATTGCATCATTACTTGTTTAATGGGATGCATGGTCTTTAGAAACAGGAGGTCAGGGTGGGACGTTAGACTGGATGGGATCGATATGAATTTTAAACCATAGCGTTACTTCTAGTTATCGAGGGAAGGGACTTTGATTTGTTTGGACAGGCAGAAAGGCGGGATTGTTGAGAAAACATTGCTGGCTTTATTTGTTAGACCCCACTAGTGCAACATGAGGTCAGCACTTTAGATGCGCCGTTTTCTGCAAAGTTGCAGTCTTCCTAGAACTGCTGCTTGCTCCAAATCTTAAACATTGACCTGAAAACCATGCTTTGAGCACTGAGTCGGTACTGAGCTGAGTTTGCTCCACTGCAGACCATGCTGCGGTGTCATGGCTAGCGTGTGAACAGGCCACAATGTTGGCTTTATTAATCCAAGAGCCACAGAGGGCTGGGCATGGCTAAAGACAAGAGAATTCCCGGAATTTAGACCTGGTCTAACACTTCTCCAGTAGTGGTAGTAGGAGGGCATTATGTTTGCATAATCGAAATATTAAATATTCAGAACCAGCAGTACCAAACTGCTTTCACTGATGGTGGCATTTGGTGTCAACTAGGGTCTAGATTGAAAGGACTTCTGAAATTAATTGGTGTTGTCAATAATCCATCCATTAGTCGAAATACTCTCTTATCCAAGCTCACGTTGGGCGAGTAGCCAGTCAATCACAGGGCTGACGCATAGGGAGAGACAACCAGTCACGCTCACATTCGCACCCACGGGCAACTTGTAGTCACCAGAAAACCTAACCTGCATGTCTTTGGACTGTGGGTGAAAACCGGAGCACTACGTAGTGCTCGATCCTCTTTCAATGCCTTTTATTTTAGCCCTTTGCTTTGCAGGTGCAAAAGCCGTTAGAGCTGCGTTTCCCAACGCACAGTGTTGGGAGAGAGCCCTCACTGATGGTGTGTGCCAGGTGAACAGGCGCTTTGGGTGAAGGAGCGGCTGCTATGCCTCCATTTTTTGGGAAATTTCGCAGGTGGACGTCACTAAAGTGTAGCTGTTGGTTGAACACTGCATTTAAAAGTGTTTTGTTCAGGCTGGTGCTGCTGAGCATGCACTTGACCCCCACACCAAAGAAAAGAACAAATGACGGAAATTTAGCAAAGTGTATTTTTATGATGGCTTTCACATTACTTGAAGTGCTGTGTCTTAAACATGTGTGTTTGTCTATCTACCACTTTCCAACCTACGAGAAGAAATGCAGGCATTCTCCCCAGTTTGGAGGACTTGCTCTTCTACACAGTCGCAGAAGGTCAAGAGAAGATTCCCGCTCATAAATTTCTCACAGTAAGTCCTTCGTCACATTCAGCTCGAAGGTTTGTGCTAATGTGACACCATTAATAAGTGCATCAACACTTACATTATTTCTATTCAGAGGTGTTTCTAAATACTCTTTATTTTAGGCGCTTAAAGCCACTGGGCTTCGCACTGGAGATCCGAGACTGAAGGAATGTATGGACACCCTCAAAGAAACTCTAAAGAACACATCAGATGGCGTCACACTGGACCGACACCTATTCAAGAAGTAAGGCTTGTTGTGTCTGGTCTTGTTTGGGTGTTGTATCTCCATTATATACACCCACCATAATGACACTTTTTGTCATGTTTCCAAAGGACCTTTTACTCTTTTCAGCCTCAACAAGCATTTTATACAATTTGATGGCCATATTTTTGAATAAGCAAATTCAAACATACTTGATTGTTTAAATTTGCATACTGCGCAGTGTTTCCCCTACCATTATTTTCATTTTTATGCAGTGGCTGCATAAATTAGCCAAGCAGACCTTTCCTCTACCCATAGCATAACAAATAACATATTATTTATACTTTTTCTTACTCACCGTCGGTTTAAGTCACTGCATCTCCCCACAGAACACCACGGTTGAATTTCAGTTGTCAACTTGAGTAACATTAACTTCACCTGTCGCTCCGCTGCTCCCAAAATATATCTCAAAATATATATCAAAAAGCATTTAGGGTTTTGTTCAATTCTGTTTTTGTGTGACTTGTGCCCTTTCATTGCAAGAACTTTGATGCAAGAGGTCCTTCAATTACTTAATGCAGTAAGAATTATATCCGCAGATGTGATGTAAGGTATTGGTAGCATACTACATTGGCGCCACTGTTAGACAGTAAAGCTTCTAATACTGTAATGGCATTGTAGTATTCTTCTTATTCATAAGACTACATTAGAAATTGTGTGCTTGGCTGCACAGACATAACCTGAAATTCTTTCTGTCATAATAGCAAAGAATTGTAGTTACTCACTAACATGCTTTGGCGCTTTGATACAAAAACCACTAGCCATCTTCACCCCTCCTAAGCTTTAAAGAAAAATGTACTTGGCAGGCTCGAAACATTGAAAACACTGGTTTATGTCATATTGGAGTCATGGTGGGGAAAAAGCAATATAATTGCAAAATGCCCTAAGATGTACTTTTTCTAAAAACTACTAGATAGTTGCTGAAAGAAAACTCTGGATTGCACTCAATCTCATAATATTAGTGGAAGTCAGTAGATTTTTATCTACAGGAAGTTAAACTCTCAGCATTTAGTTTCACTTCTTCTTGTGTGTGTTGTGGTGCCAATCGGAAACATTATTGTTCTATGAGAAACACATCAACGCTTTAGGAGAAGTTTGATCAGGGGTTATTGACATCATGATTGTTGCCGCTCATTCATCTCAAATGAAATGTTTTTTGGCTCTAGTAATCTACAATACGAGCATCGACACGCCCATGAAACCTTCAGA
Organism: Coreoperca whiteheadi; assembly: GCA_011952105.1. Classification (NCBI taxonomy): domain Eukaryota; kingdom Metazoa; phylum Chordata; class Actinopteri; order Centrarchiformes; family Sinipercidae; genus Coreoperca; species Coreoperca whiteheadi. The sequence continues at coordinate 24,632,246 of CM022488.1, forward strand.
TAATGTGACCAACACTACGTTCATGGTTTTCTGCACTCAGTGGTTTGAAAATGATCATTCATCATTGTATGGATTCATGTTGGATCACACTATAGGAATAAAAAAAGCAGCTGATCAATATGTTATGATGAAGCTTCTTCATCAGCCACTTTTATTAACATTCACAGAAGTTTGTCAGACTTCAGGGTTGCAAACGTGGTTGACAAACTTTTCCTTCAATTGCATGCAGTCACAATATTTTAGCATGCTATTTGTGGTTTATTCATCAGGTGTGTCCAGAGCAACATTGTCGTGCTCACTCAGGCCTTCCGCAAGAAGTTCGTCATCCCAGACTTCCAGTCCTTCACCTCCCATATTGATGAGCTGTATGAGAGTGCCAAAAATCTCTCTGGAGGACAGGTGTGTCCTTAGATCCATGACTCTTTTTTTTGTTTTGTTTTTTTTATCTCCCAATGCATAATCATAATTATTTAGCCCATACAGGTTCATTACCATCAGTCTGTTCTAAGAGTCTTGTTTCAGTCTGCGTTCAACTGGTAGATCAGTACTTGATTACATATCCAGGACGGAAGCCAGCAGCACTCTGATCTGATTGAAAACCACTGTATTAGCCCTCTGCTATCTTACACCTGAATCCACCCCAGAACATATTAAAAGGATCGTTGTGGTGTTCCCAGCAGCGGGGAGCTAGTTGCGTCCACATATGGGTGCAGGATTGTATTTGGCAGCAGCTTTCTGTGTGTTGTGTCGTGTCAGTTTAGGTGCTGGCCACCAACATGTTCGGACGTTTAAAAATAAGAGAGCAACAAAATCATGACAAAAGTGAAATCATGGTGACGACACCCAGCAAATTAAGAACATCCCACAGTGAAACTCCCAGCTGAAAAGCATCTGGCGGTGGCTCCATGTGTGATGGAAGTGGTGCATGTTGTATTGTCAGTGGTGGAAGCCTGAGCCTCGGCAGTGTGAGGTGAACCGCTGCTGCGCAGACACTCTTTTCAGCTGCCTTACCTCTCTTTCAGGTTGCAGACTACATTCCTCAGCTTGCCAAATTCAGCTCTGACCTGTGGGCCGTCTCTCTGTGCACAGTTGACGGACAGAGGTGAGACAGTCACGAGCAGGAACGAGCATTAAAGGGATTCTCTGATGTTTTTAAATTTGAGCACATTACTTTTAATGTTTGTCAGTTAACATTCAAATGGCATCTCTGTGCTGTGTGCAGTCCTGTTTGTTAAGTAATTACTGAAAGGCATCCAGTGGTTTCAGTGAGGAATGCTTGCATTTATTTTAACTGCAGTGTCAGAAGCCATTCATCATGTTTACTTAGCATTAATAAAACATCCACTTTCTAACTTTTAAATAAAATCCCCCTTGAGTTTGTAAAATGTGTTCCACATGGTGAGTAATGATCCTTAGATGGTTCTGTGCTTTACAATGTTTCAAATAAGTGTTGATTAAACTTTATGGTTGAATTTATTGCAGGGCTTTGCATTATAATGTGAAGGTGTTGGGTTTTCCCATGTAACCCCTCCTTGTATTTTCCAGTAAAGATGAAATTAGAACAAGGAGCCAGTCTATAGTGAAGTATAATAATGTCAACAGTTGTTTTGAACAGCTTGTTCTCTGATAGGCAGTTATATAAAATTCCATAGGTGTGTATATTCGTTCTGTTTGTGTAAGAGGGGCAGTCATAAAGATAACATAGCACTGAACAAATTGTGTGGTTCTGTTATCATGCTGTAACGCTCTGTCACTGAAGTTTATGGTTTTCCCTAAACAGTCACATTACTGGATGAAATGACAATGAAAATCCTCTTTAAAAAAAAAAAGCATCCACTTTTTCATATCGTCATTTTGTACTCTGGTATCTAGTTTCTCATTTGGAACATGTTTCTAATCACTGCCTTTGCAGCTGACATTTGCCTCCTTAGATAACTTGTTATCTTTTGTCTTTTGTAGACACACAGTAGGAGACACCAAGGTCCCCTTCTGTCTGCAGTCCTGTGTCAAGCCTCTAAAGTACGCTGTTGCTGTTCATGACTACGGCACAGAGTATGTGCATAGTTTCATTGGGAAGGAGCCCAGTGGCCTGCGCTTTAACAAGCTCTTCCTGGATGAAGATGGTGAGCCTTTAGACTTTTCTTTTTCCCCTTTCTTACATCTATGGAGTATTTGTCTGAACAGCTTATCAGCACATACACACTATTCTTCCTCCTCAGAATGTTGCAGTGGAGACCTAATGCAGGTTTGATAATGGAGATTGCCCTAAGTGATGTCAACAGAGGGCTTTGACTGTGTTTAGGAAGTTAGTGTTTCCTATTTTTGCAGAATAACATTGTCAGTATTTATATCATTGAGCAGAAAGTTGGTTTGAATTATAGTATGTTTACATCATCTGTGTGCAAACTGCTTATTACCACTTACAGCATCAGCCACCGATTTAGCGCTTCAGTGCTATTTTTGTCTTGTAAACAATGGAGAATTTAGGTAGCTACACTTTTGCATTTTGCCCATAGCTCAGTAGACTGATGCTGTTTGCTACATTCTCCAATGACATCAGGTGGGCAGTCTGGGCAGTTACTCAACAATGCTCGTCGACTGTAGCTTTATCGTCCTGGAGAGACAGGATGAGCGCTGGGACTGAGCTGCCAAGTGAATGAGTCAGAAAGTTTTTGGTTTTTTTTCCACAGCATTGTGAAAGTAAACGTGGTTGAGTTAAACTGAGCATGTGAGAGGCTACCCTACACATGAATTGTGCTGCATAAGTACTTGGATAATATTATTTATGGGACATTTTAATGTGAAGATGAATCCCGTAATGGTTATCTCAATCACACTTGTGGGTTTTTTTTTGTCAGAGGAAATGCCTCAATCCCCGGGCTGGTACTTAAACTGCAGCCGTCTTGTGTGGTAATTTCCTGTGTGGGAATTTTTGCCTCACGTCTGCCAGGATAGCTGCGTGGTTGTTGTGTTGTGTAAGGGGATCACCAGTGAGGAAACGTAGGTGATGTAAGTGCTGTACTTGAACTCTTTTAGAGATCTGATGGAGGAAGGCGTCCTCTCATCTGTTATGGAAATGGAAGGCGACCACTATCTCTCGGTTCAACTCTCCTGTAGGGGAATATGTCAGAAGTCGAATGATTTCACCAGCTGACAAACAGGACTGCATATGTTTTTCTTTAGATGTAAATGAATGTCCTGCTCAACAGGTGCTGCTTAGTGTACACAGATAACCATCCACCCCCACATCCACAGCTATAAAAACTGAATTAAGTTCTTCAAACACATTGTTCCCACCAGGATTTGTATTGCAACCATCATTTTTTAGGAGCCAGTTTTGGATGCACAGTATGTACAAAACTTTAGTTTAGTTCATACAAATAGCAGAGACACCACAAGGGCGTGTTTCCACACAGACTTTGTGAGCCTGCCAAGCTATGCACCAAAATCTACAATCTTAGGAACATAAACACTTGGTTACTAATCATTCGACCTTTCAAAACAAACCTATACATTAAATACACTCTGCTGCTATTTTGTATACTTTATTAAAGTTTCCTCATAGCCACAGCTATAGTTTTACCTGTAGTATCTTGAGTCAATGTGTGCTCTACATGTATTTGATTCTCATTGTTTAATCTGTCTATATACAGAGCTCTCAGACTTGAAGAAACGTGTCTGAATGATTACACTTTGATCCTCTACAGCATGCTAACTGAGCTCTTGTTTTGCAGATAAGCCCCACAACCCCATGGTGAACGCTGGCGCTATTGTTTGTACTTCACTGATAAAGGTAAAAGCAGTTAACACGTTGTCTTTGGGTTTTTTTCCCCCCTTGTGTGTGTCTTGTCCAGTCTCTGTGTCATTTTCCCACTGAAACCTCAGCTAGAAAATTCTTTGTATGCTGGGTATCGCTGAGCTGCTTTATCAAGTAGGTAAAACGAAAGTTAACATAAATATTGGCATCAGATACGATTTGACTGTTTAACAATGGCCTCGTTAACCTACGTTTGTTTGGACGCAAGGAAACCCACTCACAATAACGCAGCATTTAGCTTTTTTTAACACCCTGTCCACACTTGTCAGATAATTTTTTAGAAACTCTTCTTTATTTTATTTATTTTGTGGTATTGTTACTTACTCAGTAGAAAAATATTTCTTGACTTTAGCCTCAGCTGGAATTACAGTATTTCTAGGTCACTACCTTGTCCACTGCCATGTGTCTTGTTGTGGTGATTAAAACTTGTGCTAATCCTTCCTGAAGGCACTTAGCCACCCCAGCACGCACGCTGTTATTGACCCTGCTGAAAATAACCTGCTCGTCAAATGCAGGTGCACGCAGACCAGCCACAGTCGGCTCAGGAAGAGCGATAGGAAGTTAGATAATACCTCACCCGCCACAGCCCCTCCATCTTGGTACCAGAGTTCGGTGTCACGCTATTCGAAATTGTCTTAGGTAGCTCAGTGTGAAGGCAGTGAGTCACAGAAATGAATCGCCTGTCCTTCATCAAATCAAACAAGCAGCAGCCGACGGGTTCGCTCATAACAAAGCAAATATTAGACCTGGCTTAAATGCCAGCCTTGTCGATAGCTTTTCACATTGGCAGTGTTAGATTTTTAAGCTCTTTACAGCTGTTAATGATCATTCTCAAGTTTCATTTTGAATGGTTTTACCCTACCAGGCCCTCATGTACATAGTGCTAGCCGTGAATTATTAGCATTCGCACACTCCCACGAGATGTATCTATAATAAAGAGTAAGGGCTAGACCTGCTCTACATGAAAAGTGCCCTGAGACAACTTTGGTTATGATTTCCCACTATATAAATGAAACTGAATTGAATATAAACCCCTTTACTGTTTGCTAGCGCGGTTGCTTCTTACGGCTGCAAGGTTGTATTGCAGATGTTTGCGTTTTAATATCTTGAAATTAATTATGGATTTTTGACACATTTTCTGTTCAAAATTGTCAACAAGGACTGGTATTTGACTGTAGCTTTTTCTGGAGATGACCCTTATGTTATGCCACGCTTTAGCACCAAGCGCTTAGACTTTGAACTGAATTGTATGACTAGTGATAGGAATCACCCTTGATGCATTCTTATTGATGTTATTGATCTTATTTTGACCCTATGCGCTATCAAAGCTTGGAGGTGTGATTATTAGTTTGTTTTTACTTGAGAGGAATCTAGAGAGGGAATGTAATGAAAGCCTTCAGAGTAATTCAACTGTACATGGTCCCAAAAAGCATCCTTTATGTATGACAAAGCATGCTGAAGAATGTGGCCTGTTTGATCATAATTTAATTTTGGACATCTTGTACTTAAAAGAAGTAGGCAACAGAGTACAAAAGAGTAGCTATGCTACAAGGGTCTAGGACCTGTGTTTTCAGTTTCCACATGTACATTTTAGTTTTGTTTTTGTTTTTTTCACCTGTGCTTCTTGTGCATTATCACCTTGCAGATATAACCCTATTTAACTTGCAGATACTTGCCTCATATTCTTGACCAGGTGGTTTCTGTCGACAGGGAAATCATTCAGACACATTGGCATTTATCTGCAAATCGATGCCTTTTGGAATAAAAAGATTGTGCTGTTCTAACATGACCGCAAACCAATATGTAGTCACCACAATGCACAAGCCTATTTGATGATGTTGAATTTAAATAAGTGTAGCAAGGGGTTATACTCAGTAAAACCCAACAACGGTCGTTTTTTAAGTCGGTTCCATAAAGTTAATTTTTAAGCAAACTAATACAAATGACCTTTCCGTAGTGCTGCTCAGCAACATTTCTACTTGTGGAGTAAGAGAATAATGACTAATCCATTGAAGGATCATTAAAAGAGTATGTAGACATCTCTTTCTTTTCCTTCTAATAATTTGTCATGAAAAATGTGTTCAGGGAAAAGCTACCTGCATCAGAAGCCATTCAATTCAGACACTCAAACAGTTTTTGGGATTTTCAAGACAATTATTACTTTCTGTATTTTAAGTACTGTAGTGTAAAACTATAATTAAGAAAAACGTTAGTACTGAGGCAGCTTGAGAAAGCATTGAACCTTGATTCCAAACCTTCGTGACCAGTATTTAAAAAATCCCCACATTTGTACACAACACAAACATCTGGTTTGTCTTGGCAGCGTTTTGATCGGTCCTGTAACCAGTGTTGTTTAGGAGCCAACTGTCGCTTTCTGTGAATTTATTTATTTTATTGTTTTAGTATAGTGTACAAGACAAAACGGGTGTTGACATTGAGACCTCTTTCTGTTTTCTGTTGTTGACGTCACAAAATACGAAGGCCAGGATTTACAGTTGTTAATCCAGTTAGCAATTTGTGACCTCCCAGTGGTCGAACAGAAGTAGAAATCTAAGTTTTTTTTGAGTAAATTGTGTTAAATGGTATGCTAAAATACAAAGTGATCACGTACAGCGGCGAGTAAGTTGGCTTTTTAAAGAAACACTTCAACATTTTGGGATGTACACTTTTGCTTTCTCTCAGAAAGTAAGATGAGAAGATTGATATACATCGCATGCCAGTGCGTTAAAGCTGCACTAATCAATATTTTTTTATATCCGCAACTGGATCAAATCACTATCTGTACTGTTACAGGGTTGGGTTTAAGTGACACCCCCACAAAGCATTATCACCCATCCCCCTCAGCTCTATATAGCTTTTTAGCATTTTTAGCACATTGTTTTGGATTTATGTCCCGAAACATTACTGTTTTGTTCACTTTGTTCAGTGAGGCACCGTCCACTGCCTGCCCAGCACCCAACAGCAGACAGTTTTTAGCTCAAGAGCCAGAGTTTTCTCAGGAGTTGATAAAGACCAAAAAGAGAGCTAAAAGAACTGCTGTACTTACAGCTTGTTCTACCGGCCCCCAAAATCAATTAATACTGCTTTAAGTACGGCGCTGGAGTCCGGCCGTGTTTAGCTGGCTTAGCAAAAAGCCTGGAAGCAGGGGGAAACCGCTAACCAGGAATGTAAACACAAACATTTGAGGTTTTAGGTGTTGCAACAGGTTTTTATGTGTTGGAGCCGGACAATTGACAGTGCTAGTTGTTTTTTGTTTTGTTTTTTTTTATATATTTTTAAGCAAAGGTTGGAAGATATGGTCGGTGAGCACCGGTTATGGTTTGGTCTCTATGCAGGCACAATGGTACTGAAGTTGGCGCCCTCTCTGTGTCAACAAGACTCGAAGACACAGTCCACAGTAACTGCGTCAAGCTTTAGTTTGCCAAGAACTCAAACTCACTGTAAAACCACTGATCATTTAACATTTCTGATTATGTACGGGTTAAAGAAATGCAAAACAGTGTGTCAGTGAGATTTAGTGTTTTTCTTGTCTTGTTTTACGTAGCATAGTACCACGCTAGCTGTTTCACCCTGCATGCTAGCCAAACACGACTCCACCTCTGTCTGCACACACATGAGATTAATGTCGATCTTCTCATCTCGCTCTCAGGAGAAAAGCGCATAAGAATTTTTACTAAAATGTTGCAATAATTCTTGAATATTGCTGGCAGTGGTGTGAGTAGATCTATATGGTGCTAAGATGAAGCAGATCCACTGTACTTTTAAATCAGGTTTCAGGAAATCTACTCGTTCTATTCCCTTAAATAGCACCGAACACAGTGAGGTCCTCCTTCCACTATCAGGAGCTTTATAAATGCTGTACTCCCGTGCTTGTCAAGTCAAACAGGTTGCCCTCCAGTCTGCTTATTGATTTATGATGCGGACTGTACAAATTCTACTGTATGTATAGTTGACTGTGCAGTTTACACTTCCATCATACAGCAAACCTGTTAAACTTCATACTAAACTGCATGAGCCACACCCCGAAATAATGTAAGACATCACCTCACATTTGCAGACAATAACGTGTGTCTCTGTCCACGCCCGCTCATCATTGTCATCTGTGTCTCACAGTGTCGTTTTTGTTTTTCTATACTGAAGCACAAATGTCAAGCCGTTGGTCAGATTGCCCAGTTTGCTTTAACCTCGGTGGGAAAACTATGGGATGGTTGCCGTGGCATTATGCCCCAAACTGTTGTTACATGGTGCTTGAAGGCTACATGTTGTTGCTCTTTTTGTATGTTAATATTTTCCAGACTTAGGAACTGTGGGAAATAGTGACTGCTGCTGCAGGTCAAATGACGTTGGTAATTTTTTCTTCCTTTTCCATATCTATTTTCACGCACTCTCCCAACCCCCCCCCCCCCCCTATTCTCCTCCAATCAGCTCTGTAGAAACCCCATTTAGTGAATCTTTAACACCTCCATCAGTGTTTTTCTTCTGCACAGTAAAGTGTAGAATTTAAAATGTACTGTCAGTCACACATGAGGCACTGGCCTTTTTTAAATGTAAAGTTAAAACGTCTTTTCACACCAATCAAAACATAAATAGTTCAGCTTTTTAAATTTGCAACTAATGCTATAGCACTTAAAATGTGCATGCGTGTCTGTTTCTCTTTTGCTGTGTTTTCTTTGTGGGAATAAGCAGCATCAATGAGCTTACAGTATGACAAGCTGTGATTTTTATTCTCGGAGGAAGAACATTCCTCCCTCCTTCCCCTCTGTTTTGGCTGACAGGCTCTTTGCACAGATGACACATGTTGACCTACAGTAGACACACATACACACACGCACACCTGCCTTATCGTAACCCATAATACAAACTTTCCTGCATACACCAACATCTGTGCGTTATACTTTTATGTACTTACTTTTACTCTTTAGACTTGAAATAATCTTGAATCCCTTATTTGGACTCAGTGAGATGTAATGGTGTGACATGTTTTTCTTTAACTGGCTAAGCTGGTAATTCACATGTCTACTAAATATCCCTTTTAACTCAAAGACTTCCCTCTTTGTAACCTCTTTGCAAGCCAGTCTTGTATACTCGTATAATTCTTGGCAAAGCTCATGTGATTTTTTTTTTTACATTTTATTTGTAATCAAATCTATTCACATCTGCTAATTCTGTAGCATTAATTTGTAAGCAGTAGTATTATAATTTTAGTATTATCTTTTGTGATGCTGTGCCTGTCCTCTGCAACATGCCTTGGTGAATGGCCTGCACTAACTGCTCATTCTTTTGTTCTCTTCTCAGCAAGGTGCAGGCAACGCAGAAAGATTTGACTATGTAAGTATTAGAAGTCAGGCCTGGCTCAAACATTGAAAGTATTCAGTTAGCTTTAGGTGACAGAGTATGTCTTTATTGTTTGTTCTGTTAACGTAATATAACGTTAATTAGCTATGACCAATTCCATACTACATAGTAATTATGTCAGTTTTGAGTGTGTAGTGTTTACATAAGAAAAGGGATAAAGTGTACTAAAAAAAAGTAAGTATGCATGCAAAAAACGATTTGAGTATGCTGTATGCACTATTGTCTCACTATGTTAGTATAAAATGTAAAAGGTATTTTGATTTCTTTTAGACTAACAACAACTAACAAAATCAGGAGAAAATGACACTTTGTGTATTGTACATACTGTTTACAATTAGTATGTGGTATGGAATTGGGGCACAGCTATTGTAAATTTAGAAATGCAATCACTTACACTTAGATCTTAGAATTTGAACTCATACCATGAACCTATGTTGATCATTTTGTCACTCTTAACGCTCCCACTGCTTTCCCTCCAGGTCATGAACTTTCTGAAAAATATGTCGGGAAACGAGTATGTGGGTTTCAGCAATGCCACGTAAGTCCCTCTAAATCACGGGTTATGTTTTCGAAGTTTTTAGATTTTCACTCACCAGATGACTACACGTAGCAGAAAACTTGGATTGTGGAGTGGTTAGACGTCCCACATGCTTTCGTCATGTCGCAGCAGGTGTTTTTTGATCAGATCTTAGATAATGTGCTCTTAACACCCAGTCGGCCCAGTGCTGAAACCTGAATGTGGTGCGGCACAAAAACAAAATGCCACGTGTATCGACAGCATCTTAAACGATAATGACTGGTAAACATCTCCCTCACGTGGCTTGTCATGGTGGAATCCAATCCAACGGGTCAACACTTGCAAGCTTCTAAATGTGGAATTTAAGGCCACGCACACCCACGCAGGTGTCAGTTACTCCGGCTGATTAGCCTTCTGCTTAGGTTGATGTGGGGTGGAGTTTACCAGGAAATTCATGATGTCACCAAACTCCACGTACCAATTAGAATACAATATAGGTGTGAGTTGTCCCGCCCTAGCAGATGCAACAAAGCTAGGAGAGTCAGGGAGCCGTCAGTCAAGCACAGTCTGTACATGCCCACACAGTCCTGAGGAAAGGCACCTTATAAAAACCTGTGGGTTAACTGTGCTGTGTAAACCCTGACAGAAAGCAGCTAAACATGTTTAATATGTTGCCGTATTGGCTGTTTACCTGTTTCTAGTTCACCTTCAACGATACGTGTCACCAAACCCTCTACCTCCCTATCTACTGGGCCATGTAGATCACTTCTTTGCATTTACAAACATGAATACGATACACACAGAACAGACCATCAGACTCTAAAGATCATGCCTGCTATCTGTTCTCCCTTTTTATTTTATGTTCTATTTTTCGCTGTCATTGCCTCTTAAATAAAACCAGGCTTTAATAACTGTTTCTCTGCTCAGTGAAGAGACTGTAGTATTCCTTACTAGTACACAGACATTGTGACGTGAGTGAATGAAAATAAGAAGAAGCTAACATTGAGGGTGGTAATGACGCTTGAATGCTCAGGACCTTTTGACTGCAATTAGCAAATTGGTCCAAAAGTAATTTCTGGACCTTCTTACTCACACAGCAGGAGTTATTTGTTTTTATTAAACGTTATTTATTAATGGACTTTGTTGAGGATGAGGATTGGAATGGAAATCTGTGCTGTAAAGGTCACTTGCATGTGCATGATTTATGATGACACCACAAGCTAACAATGTTTCTGGGAAAAGACCAAGTGCTGGGGCTCATGTTGCCGTATTATCACATGATAGCATGAGAGATCTGGTTGTACTGTGTACATATGAGGGGTGTGGTGATGAAATTCCAACACACAGACACACACACAGTGAAAACATTTCCTTCCTCTATGTAATGGGAGCACTCTGCTCTTTGTGTGACAGATTTCAGTCGGAGCGTGAGTCAGGAGACAGGAACTTTGCCATCGGCTACTACCTGAAAGAAAAAAAGGTTTGACCTTGGATGAGTCATAGGGCATTGCTGACTTTGTTTTCCACTGTCTCTCTATTTATGTTTCTCTGCCCTACAAAGCTGAAAAGCAGTAACTGTAAGGAACAAAGTAAAAGCTTGTTTTTTTTCACCTTCAGTAAATCTGCATTTTTGTATCCCTCAACTGATTATAATTGTCCTTTTTTTAGTTTTCATGTGCCTATTTGGATTAAGTTTAATTCTGATAAACCTTTTATTAGACCTTCTTGTCTTCCACTAAAGCAGAGGTTTCTTAACAGTAACATGGGAATGTACAGTAGTTGATGAATGTTCATCTTTGTGCTCAACTCGTCTCAAACGCTTTGTGCTTCTCTCAGTGCTTCCCAGAGGGGACAGACATGACATCTGTACTGGACCTCTACTTTCAGGTGAGTGTAGCAGTGATTATTATTTTTTTCACCCCGGCATCAGTTTTCAACTCTAATTAATTATCGACAGAATATTGTTTTCCTGCTTTTTGCTGATCTTGCTACTCCTATGGATTCCATCCCTGAGTGTCAGAGATCCTGGCTACATCCCGTTTCACGTATCCCTTTTGTCATCGTGTTTTCTTCCCTGTGTGCTGCAAATCACTCCTTCACTATATACAGATGGAAAAACCATCGTATTAAAGTGTTGTTCCACCTTGAGCCTCCAGAACAGCTTCATTGCTCCTTGTGATATATTCTCCAAGTCTCTGAAACTTTACAGGAGTGATCAATACCATTATTCTTCTCTCTTTTTGTTTTGTTTTGAGAATAGAGCAAAGTTACATCCTGCAAATAAACATTAACAATCTCGCATTGGCTGTTCCCTCTTT
>CM022488.1:24644277-24705212 GCA_011952105.1 Coreoperca whiteheadi
CCTCCCACCCACCCCTAAAAATACCGATGGTAGTGAACGCATTTGGCGTCGTGGTGATGATGTTTCAGAGCACAGTCGTACTTTGACCCCTTGTGCCCTGTATGCATTTTCATTTAAGTTGTCCGTTATTTGTCACCTCTTCCACCACCGTAGTGTCATTTTCACCTTTCCGTATGTCACATTTGACTTTCTCATTCCTGCCCTCCTGTTGCCCCACCGCCGTGCTTTTTCCCTCCCGAGTGGCAGAAAATCCTGATAGAGAAAAGGATACAAACTGTCCTTTTTTTGTGTGAACCTCCAGCTGTGTTCCATTGAGGTGACCTGCGAGAGCGCCAGCGTCATGGCATCCACCCTGGCTAACGGCGGTATCTGCCCAATCACGGGGGAGCGCGTGCTGAGCCCTGAGGCGGTGAGGAACACCTTGAGTCTGATGCACTCCTGCGGCATGTACGACTTCTCAGGACAGTTTGCTTTCCATGTAAGTAAAAGGCAAGGATCATAAAAGTGCATAAATAAGCCAGTCTAGTATAGTAGGGACAGAATTCTTTATTTTTTTTTAAGAGGGAAAGATTCACATCAGTGAAGTCAACACCTAAATTATTTTGCCACTACTTGTTACATTCACAAGACTGGACACTAATTGGCTTCAGGTGCCTTTTTTATGCATTTATCTTTTTTATTTTTACACTTTAGTCACCCTCTTACTTGTAGTTGTTCAAAACTATGCAATAAGCTCATGTGTGAATCAAACAATACTAGATTCTAGATTCCAGACCTAGAAATGACAACTGAAAATGAATATAATTGCAGAATGCTGTGAACATGTGCACGTGTTACACCCTTAAGGCGAAGTCCTTTTATTACTGCATTGATTTCTATGTTTACATTGATGATTGCTTTATGACGAGACTGCTACCGATGTTTCTTAGTAAAGCCCTTTTGTTATGTGTAAACCATTTACTCAATACAAAGACATTCTCTGAATTTGAACAGTACAATCTAATTTAGTAAATCATTAGTTTGACATTAACCGATGCAGTAGTGGTACAACAGAACATTAGAAGGACTTTGCACATAGGGGTAGCAATGGATTTATAGATGGCCGGTGCCATTTGATCCTGGTCGTCTATATATGCTAGTTTGTTACTATTTGCTCGGGACAAACTGTATAGCTTGGATGACCTTAGGCCAAATGGTAATGGGGACAGCATGTTGCCCCTAACATAGTCTGCCTCTGGGCTGAACAGAGGGAGCTTGGCTCAGCCTGTACACCCCCACTCAAAAGGAACAAACATAATGACGAAGCTTAGTCTCAGTTGGTACTTGGTACCTCAGTCTGTCTGTGACCAATATGGAAATACTGGTGAAAGATTTATCCACATTATAAAACTGATGGTCTTAATACAAGCATATACGCTTCCACAGACAAAACGACCAAAGCCGTAGCTGTCATGTCACGTCGTCTGCCTCAGTGGGCGGTGTTTGTTGCGATAGGATGGCAGATTTTAACTTGACACTTCCTGATGCCAGAAAAATGTAGAGCGAATGAGCAATGTGTGAAAATATCTTCAGCCTTTCAGTTTCTCACGATAAACCACATTTGGAAGCACCAAAGTGAAAGTCTACTCTTAAATGATCATTCCTTTTAGCATATACTGTTTGAGTTCATATAAGTGTGGTTTTAGAAAAAATGTTCACTTAAAGGTGCGGAATGCAGTTCTGGAGAAATCCAATACCATGATACATACAGAGCGAACAAGGACCCAGCAAGTAATGTAACTAACGTTAGCTAGGTTGTATGTTAGCAAACTGTCCGTACAGTCGCTGCTGCGAAGCAAACAGCCAGAGAGGACGAGACGTTTTCCCAGAGCAGCACAGCAGCTCCAGACAGCGACACTCAACTCTCACAAACCTCACAACAGCAGCACATCTTGGCCAACTAGAAAGTAAGCTGAATGTCCGCGGGCGAGTCATTTAACGTTACCTGACACACAGATCGTGGCTGGAATAGTGCTGTGTGGCCCGGTCGGAGCCACTTTGCTTATTTCCAATTTACAGAGCCATTGGAGATATTTTCAGCACGCACACTGAACAGACAGCTAGTGGACTATGAGGAGATATTCACTGAATTTGACCAAAAAAAAGGCGTGTATTGGATTAGAATCGCATATCCCACCTTTTAATTGATGGAAAATAAAGGACTGGTAGCAATAGTGACCACTCATCTGAAACATCCTTTTACCTTCATTTTAACTGAATAACAAACAGGATGCTCATTGAAAGAAACATCAAAATAATTCCTAGACCTACATTTTGCAAAGATTCTTCAATTTAATGTCATAGACAAAACGGTGGATTGATTTCTCTAACTGATGGATTATTGAAGCTGTGTGACTTGTTCTATGCTGACTTTCCATTTTGAGCATAGTGCCGTTGCCATGCTGCGACTGTAGATGCACACAGCTAATCATCTGTTGCGTAACTGGCAACTGTTGTCCCTGTTGTAGGTCGGTCTGCCAGCCAAGTCTGGAGTAGCAGGGGGTATCCTGCTGGTTGTACCCAACGTGATGGGTATTATGTGCTGGTCACCTCCGCTAGACAAGCTGGGCAACTCAGTCAGAGGAATACAGTTCTGCACGGTACGTAGTGTCCGGACACAAAAGAGCAGATCACTGTAGGCCTGCAGTGTGTACTTACTTTTTAGAAATACCAGGGCTAAACAAATCCAGCAGCATGAGTGCTATTAAGATTTTGAACAACGGTTTGTATCCATCTTGACCAGAGATGAGAAATAGCATGAAGCATGCATGTCTGTATGCCAAAAGGGCGTTTTGGACTGATTGCATTTCAAATGACGTAGTAACTCACACACACACACTCACACCTATCAGTGTTTGACTAGATCTAAGAAGAATATCTGACTTCTTTAGTTGTACAATATTTAAAGGCCCAATGAAAATTTAGATTTTGACTATATAATCTTATGGTACGTTCATATTAGTGAATAGCACAGTAAGTATGTGTAGTGTTAAAAATCAGCATTTTCTAAACTAGTCCTTTTACAATATAGACCTGTTTTATGCATTGGTGATGTAGGTACACTTCCTTTTAAAAAAATAAATAATAATAACTTGGATTTCTTCAGCTATACATTTTTGTATTTTCATACTTTTATATTTTATATTCCTGTATGGCTTCAAGGAAATAATTGTTTGTAAACAAACAATCACAAACCCAAAAAGGCCTCCATGGGGAAAAAAATGTGTCCATGAGGTGCTAACAGAACTTGGTTGACATACTTCTGAAAGTGACTAAACCTGTTTAATAAGCATGTGATGCTTAAGTAACGATCTCCTGGAGGCCTGTACCAGATGCAGTTCTCTGTAAACAGAGCACGACAGGGTGCAAGAATCTGCCTCTGCCACAAATGTAATCAGAAAACAAGCTCATGTGCTCTTTGAAAGTTGACAAGCCAATGGTTTGAGTAGTAACTACATTTCAGTCATCAGAATGAAATGTCAAATTGAATAGTTTAATTTAATAGAGTAAATTAATGTATTTACCCTTCTGATCTATCTATCTGTCTTTTCATTCCAGGACCTCGTTGAGCTTTTCAACTTCCACAACTACGACAACCTGAGGCACTTTACCAAGAAGCACGACCCTCGCAGAGAAGGAGGAGACCAGCGGGTAAGGACACACAACACCATGTTGTGAGGGGGAAAAAACCCTAAAAAACGTCCCTCTTTTCCCTCATCAAACACACAGACCAAAACTCCTTCTCTCCAAGAATGCGGGTAACGCCGAGGTTACTGTACGTGAAATTTAACAGCTGTGAGCGTTCCACCTCGGCTGTTTTTGTAGCCGTCGGCTAACCTGTTGATCTCCAAGCGTACATATAGTTCACCTAAAGTGAAGAAACACACGTCATTTCAGACAAAGAGCAAAACAGGGTAACGCTTCTCCCCTTTCTTCGTCTATCTTTTGGTGCGCGGTCTCTGTTTAAGTTATTGTAGAGGTCACCGCTCTACTTTAGGCATACTGAACATTTCTTAGTAGTTTTTGTCATTTGCTGCACAGTGGATGTACAATAAGAAGCAGCTAAATAACCTAAATTTGTTTATGACAAAAGCTGGCAATTTATACCTCTCACTTTTTTTCAACTTCTTTGGAGCGCCAAATAACCTTTTACAAAAGAATAAGAAATAAAAAAACACATCTCACCTACACACATATACAGAAGGGAGCGAGACTAATTTGTCATTCGTGTCAATTGAAACAGCTGCACACCTTCGGACCCATGGATTACGAGAGTCTCCAACAAGAGCTAGCTCTGAAAGCCCCTCTTTGGAAAAAGGTGTCCTCCACTGAGTCGCACCAGGACTGCTCCACCACTGTAGTCTATAGGATGGACAATGTCAGCGAGTGAAAAACAAAACAAAACGGAGACCCGCCTGCCCCCCACACCCCCCACCTCAGCTGATCTCTCTCCCTACCTCTCGCAAACAACACCTCCATCTTTCCTCACCCTCGTGTATTTATATATAAATTGATTATTTATTGCATATGAAGCGGCGGGCTGGGAAGCTTCTTTTGTTTTGATGGTAAAATGGGATGAGTTACTGCTTGTTTATTTTGCTCTGAATTCCAAATGAACTCATAGCCTCCGTCTACTTGTTGCCTTAGCGTGTGGACGATCTGCTGTACAGTGTACATGTTGCGCTCTTCTCTTTGGTCTCACCCCCCTTGATTGCAATGTTTTGGGTTTTTTGACAGATTCCTCTTCAAATATTTTAGGCTAGAGGTTGATTTGAAATTCAGTTGGTTTTTTTTTATTTTAACCAAAGACGACGACAAAAAACCCACGTATGAGTGTGTTTGCATGTGCCGAGCTTCAGTACTGCCAGCCCGTAGACAACACTCTGTAAATATACATTCAGACTAGGGCTGCACCTAACGATTATATTTTGATCGACGAATCCAACGATTATTTACTCGATTAGCCGATTAACCTAGCAACTAATTTATTGATTATCCTAAAGATTATTTTTTTATGACTCGATTAATTTACCCAAAATAAATATCAAAAACTTGATATACATTTTATTCAATCAGTTTCTCTTAAAAACAAGCAAATGTAAAAAGAAACAAAGTACGCACTGCAGGGAATTATTCTGCAAAAAAAATATATTTTTCTATTGAAAACATTGTAATATTTGAAAGAGCACAATAATACTTTACCCCGATTTATAGTAGGTTATTTCTTATGTCACTGTTTGAAGGTTCTCTCTCTCTCGGTTTGTGTCTGCACTCTTGACTTTCTTCATCGGCGCTACGTTTCATAAAGTCGCCAATAAAAACAAAACTCCCGTTTTGGACTTTCACCCGTGATCCCGTTTTTCGCAGCAGCAGGTGAGCCTCGTGGGGAGGGGGCTTGTTGTGAATGACGTAGCCTGTCAAAACCATCGAAGCCAATAAACGGAATCCTGGAATCGACGACGTCGATGAATCGCTCCAGCCCTAATTCAGACTACTTTTATAGGGACGATTGCTTACTGTAACTCACCATGAGGCCTAAGACTCTCGTGATTTTAGAACATAAATACAGATTCTGGATGTAAGGAAGTAGATGATGAAAATGGCAGTATAACGGAGTGTGTTCTTGGAGTATTGATGGAAAGTTTTGGGTCAAAGGAAAATATTTGTAACTTATCAGCCTGGGCTAGAGTGCAGGCTAATTTTTTAAAATTAGCTCTGAATTCTGAAGGGATTTTAATAATGCAGGGATTTTGCTTTTCCAATCTGACATGCTGGACCTTGAAAGGAAAAATCTACTCATAATAATTTAAAGTTTCTCCGGTCAGAACTGAATACAAACAGTTAGCCTTTGATCCTCATTGAAGGTTAAATGTTAAAGTAGAACATATCTCTGCACAATAGACAAGCACCTGTACCATCTCTCTCTGTAGGTGGTTAAGTTCTGAAAGACACGACACGTGCCTACAGATGTCTGAAGTGGAATACGTGCAGACATTTGTGAATTGAGATTAGTGGGGAACCCCCTATTGGAGTCACTTGATGTGCAGTATCAGTCCTAAAAATCTCATGCAGCCCTTTTTGCATATTTGCATGTGCTCTAATTAATTTTACTTGTAAACATTAAATTGAATAACTTTGAAATATAGTGTAATGTGTGCCTCCCTCCATACCTATTAAAAATAGAATCCATAATAGACATTAACTTGGCCACTGTCAAGGTGCTGGGGTCATGAGATCTTTCGCGATCTGAAAGCGGAGTCAAGGTTGAGAAGCACGGCTATTGTGCCGACTTAAACACAGAAAGCAAAAAGAAACCGCAGTAAAAGGACTTCACCTTGACTTTAAACGGTCAGTAATTATGCCTGGACCACAGCTGAGGCTGATTTTATTTTATTTTTTCCCGATAATTTGACTATAATGTGCATATTGAAAAAAGGTTTGCCCTACCAAAGAGCTCAGGAGAGGTGCGATGACTAAAGCAACAAGCTGTTTTCACTCACTTGACTTGATTGTCCTCATTCATCTGCCAGCGCTCTGGGGCGGGCGGGGGGGAAGGCGGCATCGTTCTGCGCTGCTGTTGCGTGTAGATGAAAAGACGTGTGTGTGGCTGGTTGTGCCATGTTTGTCAAGGTTAGTGAGTATACTCGATATACATTGCCGTGTGCTTACACTGGGTACGAAAATCTGCTTTTAAAAACTGGATCGTATGTGACGCTGGATTAAAGCTCCCAAAACGTCGTTGCACTGAAAAAAGCAAATGAGGATTTTGCCTAATGAAGACCTTATGGGGTCACAATGTTCCATTTTTTTTTCAGTACAGTTTTGGGAGCTTTAATTTAGTATGCAGATACTGTCCTGTTTTACTTAAAGCCCCTGAAAACTTGGTTTTAAGTTTTGTATTTCTCAATAACATTAGATGTTTATGACTAGAAATACAGTTAAAGTTTGGTTAAAAATAAACGTCCTTAGTTATTAAGAGTTTAACAGGGGTAAACTGTTCTAACTTTGGCAGAAAATGTTGTTAATGTACTGGAAATGTTACAAAGACTCTACAATCTATCTATAGGTGGACTATCCAAGTAAAGTGTTACCGACCTGTTATATTTAGGCAAAGTTCCTGTACAGCTGCTGTGTTGAGACGACGTGTAACACTTGAGAGCTTCGGCTTCTTTTGTGAAATGAAAAAGAAAAACCCGTTATTTTTTTTAAAGTGAGCAATCGAGAAAAGTATCGGTGCAGAAACTAATGTCTCTATTCACTAGTATCGAAGAATTTCAAACGATGCCCAGCTCTAGCAGCAGAGACTGTTGATTTTATAAATTCCCATCCATCTTGCAATAGTAGAACTGCAATATCAAATAGATGTTAGCAAATTGAGTTAGATGCCTCAAGTCCACTGATGCAGAAATGTATCCTTATCATACGGTGTCAGTATGCAAGCACACACAACACGTATTCAGTATTGTTTGTAAAGTTCTCAAAGTCTTACTCTTCTAGTAAGGTTGTATATTATCAAAACTTCTTTCCACATACATAATTTCCTGTACTTCTGAATGTACATAGTGGCAGGTGTATATAGCGTTACGGTGTGTCTCTGTCCGTGAGTTGTAACCCTCAACAGCAGGACCGAATGTGTGTGTTGATTATACACTTCAGACGTTCCGAATTTATAACATGATCTCCTCCAGGAAATAGAAATACTTGCACATGACGTGTCATGTCAGCAGATGCCTTAGATGTCGCTCTACTGTGACTGTAGCGTTGGGAGTTTAATCTGTTTGTTATTCAGCGTTGTTAAAACTGTACATGTGGTGTTTGGCACTGGGTTTGACTTGCGCTCAAAGAGACTTGCTGCTGGAGCCAATAATTCCCTGTTATTACGATGTCATGTGTGAAGTTTCTTTTTCGTTTTTTATGTCATGGACTTCTGTTAGTGTATATATTTTTTTTTAATTGTTTTTAAGTGTCTGCTCATTATTATGTAGAGGTACGCTGTATTCAAAAGCCTCTGTCACAATCCATGCTCCTTGGAAATGTTGGTCTGTAGAAAAACCCTTTTCCTTGGGGCGCCTACAGTATTTACTACAGTATGAAAGAAGTTGAGTTGGGTATTTTTGCCACTTTAAATTATTTCATCCATGGATCTTGTTGCTTTCTGTTAAAAGTTTTTGCAGTTGACAATGACAATTCGCTGGACAGTGCTTTGTTTTTTGTTTTTTTTAAAAGTTATAATCCTGACGATTTTAATCATATGAAGGCCACTTTCTTATAACCATTTATGGCTAAAATTATGTGCACATGCACAAGGGATTCTCAGGAAGTGATGCATGCGTGTACTGAGTGGAATTAAGAAGACCAGTGCTGACACATGCTCACATTGTAGCGCGATTGGTGGCGCGAGAGCACATGTCGCATAAGGACGTAACTGGGAAGAGCGGAACCGCTGGTCTCAGGCATTTTGAAGAGGAAACATATTTGTGTCAGCACAAGAATAGTTACAACGATTTATAAATATGAAGTTATAATCTTCTTTTCCTTTTGGCTGCTCCCTTTCAGGGGTCGCCACAGCGAATCATGCGCCTCCATCTAACCCTGTCCTCTGCATCCTCTTCACTCACACCAATTAACTTCATGTCCTCTCTCACTACATCCATAAATCTCCTCTTTGGTCTTCCTCTAGATCTCCTGCCTGGCAGCTCCAACCTCAGCATCCTTCTACCAATATATTCACAGTCTCTCCTCTGAACGTGTCCAAACCACCTCAATCTGGCCTCTCTGGCTTTATCTCCGAAACATCTAACATGAGCTGTCCCTCTGATGTACTCGTTCCTGATCCTGTCCATCCTCGTCGCTCCCAAAGAGAACCTCAACATCTTAAGCTCTGCCACCTCCAGCTCTGCCTCTTGTCTTTTCTTCAGTGCCACTGTCTCTAAGCTGTACAACATCGCTGGTCTCACCACCGTCTTGAACACCTTTCCTTTCATTCTTGCTGATACTCTTTTATCACACAACACACCTGACACTTTTCTCCACCCGTTCCAACCTGCTTGCACTCGCCTCTTCACCTCTTTTCCACAGTCTCCGTTGCTCTGAACCGTTGACCCTAAGTACTTAAAGTCCTGCACCTTCTTCACCTCTGCTCCCTGTAACCTCACCGTTCCACCTGGGTCCCTCTCATTGACACACATGTATTCTGTCTTACTGCGGCTAAGCTTCATTCCTCTGTTTTCCAGAGCAGACCTCCATCTCTCTAGATTCTCCTCCACCTGCTCCCTGCTCTCACTACAAATAACAATGTCATCCGCAAACATAAATAAATATGAAGTTATAATAAATACGTCAAATTTTCCTCATTTCCAGCACATCACTACGAGTGGAACGCCAAGACGTTCTTAGCGTTACCACCAGTAACCACAGGTGGATTAAGGATTATAACTTTTAATGTACAAATACACTTTACCATGATGGTATATATTTGGTCAAATTCTGCACAAGGAGGGGATTTCCAGACGCGGTGATTTAATCTTTATCATTTTCTTCATGTAGATAAAGCCAACATCATTTTGGTTTAGTTATTTTTAATTAAATGAGTCCAATACCTACCACACTATGTGGGGGGGGGGGGGGGGAACTTCTCCCTCAGATGTGATCGTTTTCCAAGAGTAGCTCTCGTGTGCGTGTCTCAGCCTCAGTCTTCTTTTTCTCCTGACCGGTCTGTGATTTTTGGCCCAAAAGTCAGTCATGTGGGTTGCCTTTCGGATATGAGCGTGAAGGGGATATGAC
The DNA here is from genome assembly GCA_011952105.1 of Coreoperca whiteheadi. NCBI lineage: Eukaryota > Metazoa > Chordata > Actinopteri > Centrarchiformes > Sinipercidae > Coreoperca > Coreoperca whiteheadi. The sequence goes on from CM022488.1 coordinate 24,654,100, forward strand.
CCGGTAGCAACAACAAAGGCTTGCTGCTACCGGGTCATTTCTCCCCCTTCATTTGTACAAAATGTACATACAGTGCCTCTCTACAAGACTGGACCAGACCAGCACCGACAAGACTGATTTAACCTTATTGCAACCGGTCAGGGTTGATTTTCTAATCTGTTCCACTTTGCGTTGGGAAATCCGAATCACAAACAAGCCTAATGTTACTTTGCATAAAGGTAGATGAGCTACATTACTTGAAGTTTGTAATCCAGCAACTCTTCTCTCATTCCTTAGCGTGATTATTATTCTGTGCAATAAAACTCATGACAGAGGGGCTTTTGAATGCAGTTACCAGTATTTCCATGGAAATCATCATATTTTTCTGGTTCATGTCATGTATGTAATGTTTCCCGGTGTCCTTTTTTTTTTCCTCCCCTTAATTCTCATTCTCCCTCTTGCATGCATAGTTTTGTATGATTTCATGAATGTGTTTTCAATCCAATGTAATTCATTTGATGACCTTCCACACGTCTTTATTTATGTTGATTTATTTCTTGGACTTAAAGTCTACTTTTGACATGGAAATTGCATATGAATTTAAGACCCATCACTACCAGTGCTTCTCTAATGCTTTGGTCAGATATCAGATATTTATTTATATACAGTTTTGATTTTCTTTTCTCAGTCCACATGGTTTTAATTCTGTATGTAAAGTCTCCATAAACTTCATGAACTGTCCTGTCTGCCAGCGCAGACATGAACTATGTCTTCACTATTTCTTTGGCTGTGATGGACTTAAGACATGCCAGTGAAAGTTAATTTTTTTTATTTATTTTTTTTTTTTAGCCTTGGTGTCCCTTGTATAAAATCAAATAAAGCCCATGTTATCTATCCTCTAATTTCACTGTGCCCATAACTGTTCTTTAACAACAACAGCCCCCTTCTCCTTTTAGAAACGCTTTCAGACTGAATGCTGCCGCCTGATGCAAAAACGCTGAATGGCTATGACTTCAGTAGTTTGACAGGAATAGTTGAAAAGATCCTTCTGCATCAGCAGCGGTTTATTGTTGGGGAGTTTGGTCACTGCTGCCAGAGAAACAAACTCAAGTCATAAATCAAAAGCAGCTGTGTAAGTGAAAATTAGCTTTTATCCTTGAATACAAGTAACAGTCGGTAGGACGTGTTAGGTTTTTTATGCACTAAACCGCCTGCCCACAAACTATTACCAACAGGTGACAAAAGTCCTAATCATACAACAGGACAGGAGAGAGCAACACTGGTCATTTGCGATGACTTAACCTGCGATACAGTGGACAATGATCAAATGCAATAAGCGAAACAGTGCCCCAGTCTTTGCATTTCCATTTACGTGTCACCACGCGCTTTTGGGGTCAATGTGAAAATGAAACCGTAATCTGTCAGTGCTCTCATCAAGGCGAGTCTTCTTTAAAACTTGCACATCAGGTTCTGTAGCTTTTACAGAGCGTTCACTGCGGACACTGACTCAGTTTGGATACAAATACTGGTTGTTAGTTATTAAGCGCTGCAAACAGTCAGTGCAACTGCTGAATTTATTAACAGTAAATAATAATGAACTTTATTTATACAGCACTTTTCAAAAGCAAAGTTACAAAGTGCTTTACATGGCTGAACCAGAATTAAAACAATTGTAAGCGGGTTTAAACATGACATGAAGCTGTAACACATAAGAAGTATATAACAAGTATGAGCTTCGAAAAGTAAGTTAACAATTTTCCACTTTCTGATTTGAAATCTTGAAAAAAGTTAGTACCTGTATTTTAAAAAAAAAAATAAAATAAATTAAGCAACTTTATGTCTCAGTTTCTGCTCCTAAAATGTCGAAGCGTCACATCGGCTCTCTCAAGATCGTTGAGAAAGTGTTTTTCTCCACTACTTGGATGTTTTGTTTCCGCTTGTTTTTTTGTTTTTTTTGAGACTTCTAACTGGCCAATTCTGAACAGTTTTAATGGGTGTTCCTTTTGCTGCATGGGCTGAAGTATTGGCGATCTGTGCTTGCAGTGGGGATGCATGTACTTATTCGTACATGTACAGGTCTGTCCCTGCTGCTTGGAACTTACCGTCGATGTCCCCTTGCAAATTTAATCTAGAGTTATGCTGCGGTTTTTCCACAAACTACTATCGCTTTATAATACAAATTCCCAGCCTAACTAATCACTTAATATCAATTCTAATTTCCTTGCATATTAAACCATAGTATTATATTACACAGTAATAGTGTAATATATTCTTTCAGATACTAGCCTGTATTGGTATTCAATACAGGCTAGTATCTATTCTCATTTTTTTCACATTTCCATTGTTTCTTTTTATGTTTTTGAACTCCTTGAGTTTTGCTTATAGGAAATGATTCCTTCCTGTTTAATGGTAAGTCTTATTTGATGCAGAGATCTGTGTTCATGGTATTCAGCCATGTTGCTGTATGTTGAATAGTTTTTGTTTTTTTTAATAATAACTGAGTAGATGGAGTAGATGTGTCTGCAATGGCAGTCAGCTGAGGGGAATTCTCTTTTCATAAATAAGCACGTTTCCTCCGAAGCTTAAGGTTTTTTTTTTTATCAACGTTTGTCGCAATATGATAGTGATAACAAACTTAAAGTTTAAGGCTTGCGATGTTCTATATTTTTCTGATGGTCAACAAATTCCAAGAAAAGGTCAAAATCAACAATGAGTGTGGCCTATCAACAAGTACTGTGTGTGCATCCACAGCCTCATAAATCTTCTTCCGCTGTGCCGCGGAGCGCCGTTGTTGTCCAAAAACTGTTTAAAAATAAAAAAAATCAGAGCCACACTGCTGCTGGAGAAACTCACTTGAGCACCAAATGTGGTTTCATCTGCAGCTGAAAATAGTCCCCAACAAATGCACTATTTCCTCTGTTTACCAGCTGTGTTAGGAAATAACTGAGGCTTTTTTTTAAACATTAAACTGTATGTTTGTGAGCCGTTTTTAAAAATCTACGTCTTCAGGAGGAACAAATGTGCTTGGGTCTGACAGGGTAGGCAAGTGTGAAAGTAGTGAGAGACACATTGCTGATTTTGTCACAGGATTTGTTGACCGTAAGAAAACTATAGAAAAACACCAGCCTCATCTTTTCAGATTAACATGATGATGCATGACACTGAAACTGAATTCCGCTCAGTGCTGCTTGGAAATTCAAATGTGTGTCAAGTGTGAAGTCGTCTCTGTTTTACCCCAGCTAGTGGCTCATGAAACTAAAAATGGGATTTGGTAGTGTTTCTTATAGCGGCTGGAGTTGGTGGAGCGGTAGTGATGATAGGGTGACTGCAGTCCTTCTGCAAATGTTCTCTCTCTCTCTCTCTCTCTCTCTCTGTGTGTCCGTCTCGTCCACAGGTCAAGTCTGTTATCAACCTGCTGTTTGCTGCCTACACAGGAGACGCCTCTGCCCTGAGGAGGTGAACGTCTTACACTCACACACGCAGTGTTTTTTCATGTTTTTTTTTTTTACATTTACTTGCTATTGGCCACAGAAGAATTCAGGCTTGTTTCACTTTTGTCACCCAGTGGAGTCCATTCCTAACATGTAAACCCGTAACACAGGTTGAAAGATGGTGAAAATCCCTCCCCTCTCTTAGCTGTGTGAGGCAGCTTTGCACTTTGGTGACCTCAAGCGGCAGCAAGAGGAACCTTTTTTGGACCAAAACGTTTCACTAATAGGGGTCCTGTGGAGTTTTCTTGTAAACAAACCAAGTTATGTTTACGTTGACTGTTGCCCACCAAAGCTCTTTGTGTGTATCCTTGAGTGCATGTCCCTCCTCATAAGACATTTGCAAAGCAGATTTTTCATCTTCCTGCCTTTGTTATGTGTCTTGGTGCATTACTGCCACCTGTAGGTCAGTGGATGTGGCAGGAATGTGTATCGCTCCTGTGAGCGTGCTCCAAACAAAACGGGGGCCATAAATAAACGGCTCCAACTAGAGGTCAAAAACTCCACAGGGAACCTTTAAGTAGAAGGAAATAATGTGTGGTGATGATGGTTAACTACCAATGGCATGCTATGGCAGCTTCTTACAAAAGATCTAAAGCTGGGGAGTCCAGGTCTTTGGACAACAATGCAGGGAAAAGGGCACTGAAACAGGATACTCTTCTGTCTTCAACCCTCAGCTGTTACATTGGCTGATAAGATGCGCCATTTTTATAAAGATTGCAATCACTGAAGGAACTTACAAAGTTCGTTACATAAACATTGTGTGTGTGTAGGTTTGCGCTGTCATCCATGGACATGGAGCAGAGGGACTACGACTCCAGGACGGCCCTCCATGTGGCAGCCGCTGAAGGTAACGTGCAGCCTAAAGTCAACCTGTTCAGCTGTATTGACATTGTGGTTGTCATATAATGTTTGTCATTCAGTGTGCATCAAAATCTGATTAGAATCAAAGTATAATGAGAATATACAGCCCTGTCCACATATGTTTGCTCTGGGGCTGTTTTTCATGGTACAGGCTAGGAGCCTTATTTCCAAATATGAGAAGTGTTATTGCTGCAGGATACATAAAGTGTGTTTTTGTGAGTGTGTGTGTGTGTGTGTGTGTGTTTTTTTGATTAGGTGAGCAGTCATTGGGTACAAAAGGTGTAGAGAAGCTGGAGAGAAAGCATTCATATTTTTCTTCACTGCTCATGTACTCCAGCCAATTAGAATCCATTTCCAACATCTGCTTTCAGGACACACAGAGGTGGTGCGCTTCCTCCTGGAGGCTTGCAAGGTGAACCCAGTGCCCAGAGACAGGTGGGTCCGGACTCTGTATTACCACTGTGGTCTTTCCCACCATCTGTGTCTCCTGGATCATTGGTTCTTTTTATGTAGCTCAACTTGTACTTGGTGTCCGGCTCAGGCCCATCTCATGGCTTTCTCTTCAACTTGAGCGACAAACTACAGGACGGATCTTTTGAAGCAGGAGATGTAGTGTTTGTCCCGACTGCCTCTGTTTATGATGCCAGTTGATTACAAATCATATGCTTACACGGACATTTCTGATGACTATTTCCCAAAGCAACATAGCTTTTGATGTCTTGGAACTTTTGAGATTTTGATTTGGCAAATGTGGAAATGAATTAACGGACGCTTAAAACCTGCTTTACATGGTTAATCACAGGGATTATTTAGTCACCTTTATTTCTATTTTTAAGACTTGATTAATACAGCTACAGTTTCTACAGTTAGAACGACTGGCTAGTGAAAAATATAATGTGAGTTTGGTCATTTTAAGCATTTAGAAGGTTTCTGTGCAGCTTTTTCACAGATGCATGGTTTTGAAAGCTGAATTTGCTATAAAATGACAGCTAAACAAAAAAGTACTATAAACATAATGATACTGTAACTTGCCTATTTGAAGCACGTTTCAGTGAAGTTGTTTCAGGAAGGGAATTCATCTGAACATTTTATTGATCCACTGATTCTATTTCAACATGAAAGTAGTGACTAAAACAAAATAGACCAAATAAAAAAAAGAAGGAAACGTGCCCTTTTCTGACACGACCGAAAGGTCTGTGTAGTCACTCTGAACAAGTTAAAACTGCAAACTCTTCATGCTTTAGTGTAGCACACGGCCTGTTCGAACTACATATCTACAAGCCCACTATATAAGCAGTAGGCCACACACCGCATATTCTATTTACGCAGGAGTAGGAGTATATGGTAAAAACAAATTATAGCTAATACAGAGAAAAAGGAAAGTTATGTGGTTTATGTAAAGGTTTGTGGTACTTACAACAGCAGGAGGCAAAGATGTCTGTTTAAGCATGACTTTCAAGTTGTTTCAAAAGGATTTTAAAGCCACTTGAGGTAAAATTGTGATTCGTGATATTGGGCTTTATACATAAACACTTCACAGACAGATTTTATGATCATTTTTAAGTGACCCATTAAAGGGAATCATCTTAATTTGAAGACCCCTCATAACCTCGATTACACTTCGTATCAACGAGGAAGGAGGAGCGGTCCTCTCTAAAGAGAGTCATCATCGCGCTAACAGGGAGTCAAATGCAATAGCATTTGGACTAAAATAAGGTTATACTAAAAATGCCTGCCATAAATGCATTTGGCTGTACTGTTTTGCGAGAACGCTTCAAATACACGTCATCTAATGAAATGCATGACCACAACACGTGCTACAGTTTTGCTGGTGACCAGTGAAATCTAGAGCAGGAAGCGTCCGCACTGTTTTGCGCCCCCCCCCCCCCAAAAAAAGTGGGGAGCGCTCTTTTTTTTTTTTTTCTTTTTTCTTTTTTAAATATCCACGCTTTGCTTTGTACAGATGGGGCAACACGCCGATGGACGAAGCGGTGCACTTTGGCCACCACGATGTAGTCACCATCCTGCAGCACTACCACGACAAGTACAGCCCGCCTGCCGGCGCTAACGAGAAGGAGAGCGCCGAGAAGAGCCTGGACAGCCTGCTGTAGACCTGCCTCACGCAGCTACAATACGTTGGGCCTCTGCACAACAGTGGACCATTGCACTTATCTGGACCACACTTTTGAAATGTGGGATGAATTCGTTATTTGCGTTATTCCTGTTGCCGTGTCCCGTCTGATGTGCTTTGCTTTCTGACCCCGTACATCGCCGCGCTACTAAACATCCCCCCCCTCTATCGTAACGTACTGTGTGTTGTACGTGTGAGTGAGCACCTTATCACTACTGTTTAAACAAATGATACAATATCTTAATATCTGTAATGCAGTGTTTACGGTATATTACTCATGTAACCTGTCAGTACTGTAAAACACATTTGTGGTATCGTACGATATAGATTGTATCAAAGTGTATTAGTTTAGTCACAGTATAGTTTCTGTTATACTATTCTCTACCTGGTAACATTTAGATAATACTCTGACTGTATTAGTTTTGTGAGATAGTGGTGTGTGTGTGTGTGTGTGTGTGGAAGTGATGGTATAAACTGTACGACGCGTCTCTGACTGTGTGTATGTGTACAGGCTACCGGGCAGTGTGCTGCCACTGCAGCTGTGTGCCTGTTTGATCTCCATATACCTGCGCCCTACTCTCCCATTGTCCTCCTGACTGCTGCGAGGTCATCGGCAGGTTTCATGAAGCTTCACCGCTCCTTTTGAAGTCAGTTGGAAGATTGTACTCCGAATGTATTTTTCAGTCGCAACACTTATTGCAACAGAAGCAATATGTAGTTATTTCACAGAGACTTTGTAAGTGTAAAACCCAACTAAGAACAATAAGATTTGTTGTATTTGGGATGAAGGCAAGTTGGTGTCTTTATTTGTGTCGCGTTGTGAGTCTTTAAACTCTACAAAGAATGTTGATAGTGTAATGTTCATAAGTCGGCGGGTTGCTTTTGCCCCCACGTCCTCCATCCCTTCCTGTCAGCAACCAAACTCCTTCTCAAATTTGAAGATTATGTGACTCTATATGAAGAATATCTATTTTTGCAAATTGGTTTTATTACATACCCTTCTTGGACCTGTCACGTTGTTGGGGTTCCCTGCACAGAACACTTACAGCAGCACAAGGACACCTTTATGAAACGTTTGGCGATGACCGAATCAATCCAAATGGACTTGCTGCCGTCGTTCTTACCCAACGGATGTCCCCCGTGCTCTAGAAAGTTATTTCCCAATGCTGTTTTCACGCAGATCTGATCCAAATCAAAGTCTATGAATGTACTGAAAGAATGTACCAAGTTTTCCACAATGACGTCTAGTTAGAAAAAGTATAGAAATGTGAACAATGTGTACTGTACAATACCTGTCACCTGAGCTAAACGAAATGTTAGCACACACGCAGGCTTCAAGTTATGCTGTAACATTACAAGTGGCGGTTCCTCATGGTTTCACTGTTTGCACTGTATTTCCTGAAAGCTGAATTAAAAAAAAAAAAAAGTGTATTTTACATACTGTAGATGATCTCATTAAAAATGAGCTTGACAGCTTTTAAATTTAACAGTGATTTCTTTGGTGTTTGATCTTGAAACATTGCGAACAAAAGAGCAGACACAAAGTCCAGCCCTGGTAGGAAAACATTTTAGGCAAAATATGGAGCAGCAGATGTCACAAATATCACAGATAACAGAAACCTGATGAGTCAAAAGTATAGTTTAACACCAACTGTAAATGACAAATGGCTTGAATAATTTAATTAGAGTTTTACAAAACACATCAAGGTGGTTATAAAAAATAAATGCTAGTTTCTCATCTTTATCTGGTTCTTTTCGCTTTTCACTTCCTCCCTCGGTTTTATTATACTTAGTTACATAATTCTTCTTTCCCTCATATTTTTAGTTATTGCATACAGCGAGGAAAATAAGTATTTGGCACATCAGCATTTTTATCAGTAAGGTCGATTTCTAAGTGGGCTATTGATACAAAATGTCCACCTCCTGGGTAAGGAGAAGCCTTTATAGGCCATAAATTAGGACTAAAGCAGATGATATCAATCAGTACTGATGGGGGGCAGGGTTTCTCTCTCGATACTGACAGATTTCAGGTAGTCTCCTGGCTCTCTATGCCATTTTGCACCTTGTTATCTTCGTGTGTTCAATACTTATTCCCTGTGTCATTTCACCCTATTTATTATGACTCAACTTTCATACTTAAATGTTCTGATTTCTTTGTATGCATTTAATGTTTGGCTTGATGGCTACGCCAATAGCCCACGTAGAAATCCCCTTACTGATAAAAATGCTGACGTGTCAAATACTTACTTTCCCCGGTGTATACGATACTGAGAGAGGTTTGCCTAAGATGCACGGCTGGTGTCTGATACATTACACATTTGTGGCCAGTACTGAGCTACTTTAGCCTTTGAATTCAGAGATAGTGCCATCAAAGATGCGAGCTGGATGACTCTCATTAAATGCTTTCCCTTAAATTGAAGATTTCTAAAGCGCATGGCGTGCTGGAGTTTGAACCTGGTGATGTAGGGGTCAGGGCAGATTCTCCTGCAGCAAACCGACAAGACACGAGGCCACTGAATGCGTTTATTTATGCAGAGAACAGTTATCATAGGTTCAATACTGCAGATGTTATTTCTCTTGGCACTGGAATGCATTCAGGTATGTTTATTTTAATAAACAAAAAAAAAGATCTACAGCACAGAACTGAGCTTTGGAACCAATCTCGGAACCGAACGGCCATCGTCTGATGCCAATTTAGCATTCATGTGCGGAAATCTGTTGATAGAGATGATGTTTTCAACCCACTGCAGCAGGACATTCATCTTCTTCAGAATAGAGAATGTCAAACAGTCTACTGAATTGAAAAAAGAAAACCAGGGGCCTGAATAAATAGAAGCGTTTTCAGGTCACTTTTAAACAGTACAGTAGAAAACCACCACACATCCGCTCAGAACCACCTGTTACGTTGCCCAAATGAGATTTAATTAGAGTGACTTTATTGTCCACCTCAGTGGACATTTGTCCTTGGCTTCTCCCCAAGTCCAGAAAATACAATGCACATAACCCAGCACTCCATTAAAAAAAAAATACAGTATCCATAATACAATAGTGAAACTGGGCAGGTAGCAGCTAATTTCTTAACATTGCTTGTATCCTTGCACAGTGGATACATATTCACAATGTAGAATCTTAATTCCCCTGTAAATGTAGTCCATATGTATTTTTGTATAGTCATATACTGTACAGTATAATGCTCATACATATTGATCATTGTCTTAATGACATTTTTATAGTAAATTACCTTGTTACTGGCACTTGCACCAAAAAAAAATAAAAATAAAAAAAGACAAGCATTCCTTGTGCTTTTTTCTGACAACGTTTTGATTCTGGCACAATTTTCAGAAGGAGCTACTGAGTTTGAGTTGATGGCATCTCTTAATACGATGTGCAGACGTCAGGGAGTTCAGATAAGTCCAGTAAATCGGAGAAGAATTCCTGAAACAGACGAGTCTCCATCTACAAGGAAACACGAAGATTTGGTTTAAATTGACTGCAAAAGGAAATGTTGTCTCAGGCAAACAAAGGAAAATCAAACGGCGAACAATCACCCAAGTGTGCGGCTCCTCTCAGCTCTATTAAGTTCTTTTTAAAGCTTCTTTCAGCGCACTGTTTTGCCGTTATGGCTCGCAGTTGCAACTTTACTTTTTTGGTTTAGTCTGACCACCCCCATTTCCAGAAACAACAGGCAGCTGTTTTCAATGAAAAAGCTCTGATAAACCCCACTGCACACCACCAAACAGCAGACAGACACCGTTAGCGACCAGCTGGTGAACATAATGGAGCGTTTAGCAGCTAAAGAGACAGATACAGTATTTTCCATGGGAGTTGGAGGAGACCAATACTAAAGAGCTAAAAGAAAAGTGAATATTTGACTTTAAATTTGTCGGGTGGCCAGAAACGACTCTAAATGAATGGTGCTGGATGTGTAAATAGGCAACAAGTCCATAGGGTCAATGTTGTGTTAGCAGCTTGTTCCGCTGCCCCAAAGTGGCCAAAAATATCCATGAATGATGCTTTTAAAAAAATATATATATATATATATATAAAAATAAATGACTGTAGGGAAATTAGTTGTAAAATTTCAAACCCACATTCGTGTCTATGTCCATGTCCATCTCGCTAGGTGGTGTGGGACTGCTGTAGGAAAAAAAAAAAAAAACACCATAAAAAAAATTAAGGCAATTCCTTTCTATACAGCATTGAACTATACAGAACATTTTGGCATAACATTAGTCAGGGAAGGACCCAATACAATCATAGGACGACTTCGGGTTACATGAGTGTTAGGGCATTTTGAAAGCATTCTGAATTCTCTCCATGATGGAAACAGCTGTAGATGGTCACAGATATGGGATGCAAAGCTTTATTCCTCATGCATTTTTGTATATTTTTGATTGTCGTACTTACTCTGAAAAGGAACCGAGTTTTCTGTGGACGTACCCATCTAGGACCTTTATACGTTCCAACATTCCTGAATGACACGAGGTGATTCGAGGTCATTACACGCTACTAAGAACATGACACTGACCTAAAATGGATAACCTCAGCGTTGTTTTCAATGGCAACATTATAAATCCATTAATCATTACAAGTTAGAGGGTGTTGAGGAACTGCTGCATGGAGGTGGAGGCCAAATTAGCACATTATTATTGTGCAGCACTGGTTATATTAGAAATGATGTTTCCCCAAGAATACATCTAAAGTGTTTCGGAATTATTAAACTCCTGTGGTCCTCGGGTAGAAAAAGACCAATTACCTTCTTGAAACAAACTCCAGTTCATTTATTGTTGTACTTTGTAAATAAAGTAATTTGGTTCTCAGCGGGAACGTCAAGCAAGAGGCAATACCAGAGGTGTTGTAGTAGCGTCCAAAGGCAGTGTCTTTGGGGATGTCGGGGTAAAGATAGAGCAGAGGATTCCTGGTCATGTTCCCCTGGGCTCTCAGACTGTAGCTGTGAATAGAGTCTGGGAGAGAAATGGCCGACAGGTCCTGCTTGGTGTAGGGCTCTACTGCATGCACGTGGGTCTCTACAGACACACAGACGAAAAGTAAGCAAACACAAGTCGACAAATACCTGAATGTCTGGTGTTGAAATAATTTCATCCAAGACAGGACAGACGACGGGCGTCAGTCTGCCATGAGACGAAATCATCATTTGTACGTTACATATTCTCAGTTCAGGTGGGTTTTTGGGGCCGTTTTTTGTTTTTTTTTTGTTTTTTTAAACTTAAGCGTTCCAGCTACAAACGAAGAGTGCGCTTATGTGGAGTGGACAATAAAACAAATGTTAAAATTGTTAAATATTCCTAAACATGTGCTATACAAAAGGTCAGTTTGTCAATGGACAAGATACAAACTGTGCCAGTCACAACCAGGCAAACTGGCTAAAAAACAAAACAAAACAGCATTGGCCTTGGAAAACCCATATCATTAAAACACTAATTTGAACAGGTTTTGGATTTTTGTCCCAACGCACACACACAACACACATGTACGGAAACATACCACCATTAGAGTGCTCAACCCAGCTGAAGGTGATGGCGCCGTCTTTGCTGCTCTCGCTAAAGCGGAGCAGAAAGGTCCCGGTCTGCTTTTCCTGCAACAGGACCCGTGTTCTATTCCTGCTCACGAAGCCCATGATGGACCTGAAAGCCACATAAAGAATTTGACGAGAGTTTAGCTCCCTGGGAAGCCCAGTCACGTAATCCACTTCCATTTTCCAAAATAATAATACTCAGAGGTCCGCAACATTGTTTCAGTGGCCTCATTTGTTGCTGGTATGTGGACCCCTGTCTCATAATTATTGTGAAGGATACCATTAACCGAAGAGATAAACATTGCTGAGATGACTCTGGATGTATCTCACCCGTCCCGCCAAAGATCCACCAAGTGTCTTTTGATCAAATCAAGGGTTCCATCAATCCAAGTCCAGGCGCTGTCGTTCTGTCCACACAGGGAGGCAAAAGTCAACGTGTAAGGGGGGGTGTAGTTCTGATGAGCACACAAACACACTTAAGTCCTAAAGGTTGGCCAGTGCCTGAATTGGACCAAAAATAAATAAAAAAAAAACAACAACAACAAAAGAGGTCCCGGTACCGTAATTCAGCGGTGGCATGACATGATCATCGCATGGGTCTTGGATATATTTAAGCATATCTTGGTTATATATCCTACTTCAAATGACAGAAAAGGCAGAGTAGGGTGAAAATCAAGCGTTACGCTGGTGCTTAGGGGTGGCTACCCAGACTCACCAGGAGGTGGCGGTATGCAATAAGTAGTAAGGGTACTAATTTGGACAAAAATCAGAAGTGCCGGTAGTTCCGGCCCATTTCAGGCACCGAGCTACAGTATAATAAGAATCTTGCTCGAACACTCACCTTGGAGAACTTGCTCCAGTGGACGAGACCATCAGGATCATCTGTGAAAAAAAACAAAACAACGTTTACATAAAAAATGTCATGAACAATACACAGACACTATACACACACACACATATATATATATATTCTGTGTGTAGCATGAAGGGGCTGCAACTTTTCATTTCATTGTGTAACTCTGTTTTGTAAAATGACAAGAATTCCACCTTAAACTTGAAAGTGACATGATTCAATTCCGTGGGAAGCAGCGGTCAAACACTCACCCACAATTTTGTCTCTTAGCACAGAGAGCTGGTTTTCGTCAAGCTCCCGCTGGCCAACGGACAAAAACTGCCAGCTCAGAACCTGTGACAGCAGCTGCCAGCTGAGCGGAGGAGGGTCGACAAACAACAACAGGTTCTACAGAACAAAAGTCACAGACTTTCAATGCAGTTTGTTCTGCAGTGACAAACGACTCTAACCCGCTCTCCTGCACAGGGACGTGACCACGGGAGCTGAAATGTGATTTAAAACCAGACGACTGGCTTTGCAAGCGTTTATTTGTCGTGTGGAGGTGTGTTGGCTTTACCCTGGGTTCGCTGGTGGACAGCGTGTTGCACCACATGACGGCGGCCCAGGCACTGAGGATCTGATTGGTGCTGGAGATGACCACCACAGGCAGGGAGCTGGCCTGGACCAACACAGGAGGCGTGTCAACTGCCTGGCTACCATTTTTCTGTGACTGAACAATTGCAGCTCAGCAGCAAAGAGCACACAGAAATTGGAATGCCTCTGGCTGGATGCAATTTGAGCGGCACGTTAACTCACCTCGATGTTACACTTCAGCCCAGCATGCTGAAGCTCGGTCACAAACTTAACGATGTGGAGTTCTTCGGTGACTCCCAGACGACTCTGGTGAATGAGAAAGAGACGTGGTTTTAGGAGTTTAAAGTACTTGCATAAGGATTTTAAGTGACATCTGCCCCATTCATGAACAAAAAAAAAAAAAAAAAAAACCCCTAGGTTGTGATTTGGGGGTGAGTGAAACTCCCACACAGAATTCACTAGCTGACTAAGTGCGCGGTCTACATTTACCTGCCAACCATAAAACGTCTCACTTGTGTCGCTCTCTTTATCAACTGGGTTGCAATATTTCTAGTCACTGAATTCCAATGGTTTTATGTATCAACGTGCGGGTGTTACTGTCCCACACAAATGCTCATGTGAACGCTGCCTTAAACCTGCATTCATTGGTTTTTAGCCACGTTAGCGGCACGGCAGTGTCGGTCAGGTCTGCCGGTTGGCCCGTCCGCCACTTCGGTCTAAGTGGAAATATCTCAGTTATTTGGATGGATTGCCAGAAAGTGTGGTACACAACCCCCCACGATGATTTTGAACAACTCTGGTAGTTCTCTGACAGTTTATCTGGCGCCACAAGTCTGTTAAAAATTTCGATTTGTCCAATACTTTGGTTTATGGCCAAATATCTGCAAAGCTAATGAAAATCCCATCAGCCTCAATGCCAAACTAAGCTGAAGGAAACCTTATATCAGCATGTTTGCGTTGCCACTGTAAGCACGTTAGCATGCGCCAAGCTGCCAACACAATGTTGAACTTACCCCCGTAGAAAGTTGAAATGGCGAACACTTATTTACACATCAACAGTCATTTGGAGTCGTGTTTCTGGCCACCTGACTGAACACCAGCGCTGCCTTGACTAACTGAGATCAGTGCTTCAACTTGACAAGAGAGGACACGCTTTCAGTTGGTCTTTTTTTTCCTTTTAGCTCAAATTGCCTAGAAAATAGCAGGATACAACCCAGAAAGGTTGGGGGGTCCACCAAGAAGACTGTTTCGAAATGTGAATCACTGTAAAGTCCATGAAACTGAATTGATTCTGGTGCATGCCTTATAGTAAAGAGAGGCTATTTAAGGGGAAATAGCAATCTGCAGCAATCAAACGGTCTCGTGCCAGAGCCTTTTCCCTCTAAAAGATGCCATCGAACATTATCTGTATACCTAACTGTAACTTCATTACGTTGAATCCCTACAAGAAGTTACAAAATGGGTTTCTCGTAATCTCCTGTGTACTTGATTTGTGGATGGTCCACAATACGGTTTAAACCAAGACATTCTTTTTTTTTTTTTTTTTTACATACAAGTGTCTGTTTATACCATAGACTGTATCTACAAATGGCAGTTTAATCATTTTGAATGTCTCCTCTTACCTCATGTGGTCCTTTGGCTCTTGTTTTTTGTTCCTTGAGTGACTGAAAAAAAAAAAGAAAAGTACTCTTTGTATACTGTACACTATATCTGTTTAGGGCAAGTGATGCATGCATTATATTACGTGTTCGTAAAATACAAAGCTTTATGTTCATGACACACAGATACAAAGACAAAAATGTGATTTTTTTGTTGTTGTTTTTTTGCTGCTTTAACTCATGTTTCAAAAGGTTCAGTGCTTCTTCAACTTCTAAGGTCAGCAGTTTCATACCATGTGGCCAAACTCGACCACCAAGCTTTCGCCGGGCGTGTCCACGTCCATCACCTTACAGCCACTGCTGTTGAAGTCAAAGCGACGGAACCTGCAACAACATCACGACAGAGTGCGTCTATGTTATCAGACGTTCTTATAGATGACTGATAAAAAAAGAAAGAAAAAAAAGAAAAACAACTTTAGTTTATATTTCAAATTGTCAAATTGTTGTGGTACAGTTTACCTACCCGTTAACCTTCGTGGCTTCTTCAACATCCCTTATTTTATTTTGGGAAAAAGGGATAAAAAAAAAAAAAAAAAAAGATTGATAAGAAAACAAAGGCTATTAAAAGGGACATTTTGTTTTTACATGAACAGTTTTTGGTTTAAAAAAAAAAAAAAAAAGACATTTTAAGCAGAAGATTTGCGTTTATGCAAAATAATAATTTGCTGTATCGCTGGCTCAGACCAAAGTTCTCTTTGACTTACTTGTCAAATACAGGTTTGACTTTGAGCAGGCACTTGAATTCTGGGATGTTGGCTAAGAACCTAATAAGAGAAGAAACAGGTACGAACAGAATGATCTTAAAAAAAACAATAACAATAATTCATACAGTACTTATCACAGCTTCTCTGCCCGGGTAGCCTGTGAGTTTAAGGCACTGACCGTAAACGGCAACGTGAGAAACCTGAAATCACGGCGCAGTTGACGGTTTTATCAGACCATAGACACATATCAACTCTGTGCTGGCTACTTTTTCATGAATAACCTGCAGAGCAACACCGGCTTAGGTGCAGCCTTACCTCAGTGTCACTGTGAACCGCACCCCCGTCTTCAGAATCAGAGGCCGTTGTGGTAAACTTGACATGACGGGTTGTTTCTCAACCACTAGAGCACTGCAAAGCAAGACCACAGCAAAACATGTCGAAAATATGAAAGTGTATGAACCAGTCGGTGTGTGTGTGTGTGTATATAAATATATACATAAATAAAAGACAGAGGAGTCCTGATGCCATGTCTCACTTTGCAAGAAGTTTCGTGAGCAACGACCGCGCACATTTCTCAAATTCCGCCATGGGACCAGGGAGGTTGGAGGCATCGGCGCTGTTGCATTTCTTGTTCTGGTCTCTCAGTGTCCGCAGCTGTTCGCGCACTCGCAGCAGCACTTCAGCCACATTCGTGAACCTGCACACACACACACACACACACACAACATAATGCATGACACCGAGTGTTTAACTAAGTGTTAAGTGTGCCAGAAAGACAGTCTCCTCTAATGTGCAAAGTTTCTTCCTCTCCATGAAACATGAAAAGCCAAGGTAGCACTTATGAGTTCCCACCAATTCTGCAGATGGTCCAGACAGACGTCAACTGGACTTCCAATGCAGGCCATCTGCTGCCTGCGCTTCCACTCAGGCAGCTCCACGTCGGTGAGCGTTGCCACAATCTGCTCAGCCAGGTCTAAAATGTTCACGATCTGCTGCAGCACCATCTACAAGGCAAGAACGCCCCCCCCAAACAAACCAGTGAGCGTTAAGTATGCAAAACTGTTCGAAATTACTTTCTTGCTTTTAACAGACTAGGTTTTTGCTACGACAGCAATAACAGCACCTATGAGTCTTTAACATACAGTGGGTGTGCGGTCAAAATAAATAAATATCTATATATAAAAATCAAGGAGGCTGATTTTTATGTCTACAAACAGGCATCTACAGTACCTGCTTTGTTTGCGTGATAAAGTTGCCCCGCTTAAGACACTCCTCCTCCACAACAGCAGCGGAACGTGCCAGTCCAATATGCTGCTCCACTGGTAATGACAAATGAGACACAAATGAGGCGTGAACTCCCCCCCGAACCGATCACGCCTGTTGCCTTGGGTCTCCTTCCATACCTTGGCTTTGCCAGGTCTTCTGTATGAAGTCCAGCTTTTCATTTAAGACCTCCAGTGACTTGATTTCCTTCTTTAACTCCTGCATTAGAGTTAAAGTTCACAAAGTTAGAAATGGTAAAGTAGGCTCTTCCCAGTATGGCTGCCCGGTGGAATACAAACAAATTACAGTCCAAGTGGGTTTACCAAAGTCTGCCTTTTCAGTTCGTTGACTTTGTTGTCCAACTCTCTCCATTTCTGTTCCTTGGCTGGACTGAGGCAAGTCTGACAAAAGCAAAAAGACATTTCTTTCACCCTTTTGCCATTATTGGCGTGTAGTGGGGATTCTTACAAAAACAGACAGACAGCGTGCGCCTCTTGTGCATCAAGTGATATTACAGGGTGCGCTGCTAACCAATGCAGCAGGTTCATTTTTTGACTGAAGAGGGAAAAAAAAGGCACTTTTTAAAAAAACAAAACAAATGTATCTGCAAAGCATTTGAAGAAACTGAAGTATTATGCTAAGAACACAAAACGGCGTTTAGATGTATCCATTTCAGAGGGGGAACTAAATAGTAAAACCACCTTGTGTGATCAGGCACATGATTTGTTCCCGGTCATTTTTTCGGAGTTTGCCGTTTACAGCACTTCTGCCCCCTGGACCGCACTATATTGTTTGTCCAGCGGATATCATCTTACCTGTGTTTCAGAGGCTGAAGCAAGGATTTTCTTTTCCTCCTTTAGGCACTCAGAAAGGATTACGGCCAAGTTCAGTGGTTCATCTTGAAAAAGATTCTAAGTTACAAGAAAAGAAAAAAAGTTAACAATGAGAGGTTACAATTATTCTGCGTTGAGAAAGGAAATTATGATAAATCTGAAATTAAACGTTTAATGCAATGTTCAGTTTACTCAACAGCAGGTCTCCCCTACCAGCAGGTAGTCTTTCATCCCTGAAAAATCCGGTCCCTGCAAGATACTGTTCTCCTGGACAGACCGTTGCCACTGTTCTTCCAAATACACCAGGAGCGCGTGGAAACACGTTTTAGCCTTATTTGCATCCGCGGCTGCCGAATCCCTGAGACAGAGCAACAGAAGACGTGCATTCATTACGGGACTGTGTCGGTCTGCGTGTGCTGAACGGGGGGCACACTTTGGGAGAAACAAGTCAACATCAAAACTGACTAGGATCACAAGGTTATTGCGTCTTGATAAGTTTTATAATCTGGTAAGTGAAGCCTGGGAAACAGGAGGGAATACAGTAAAAAACAGGCCAGTCTACCTAACCCCTTCCTCAAACTAACTGAAATTTTGTCGGGTTTCGGTTCTTGTTAGTGTTATTATAATTACATTGTGTGTGTTTTTCCACGAAGTCCTGAAAAGTGATATCTTCAAATCTTGTGCACACAAGTTCATATCTGGTGCGCACAAGATAAAAACATCTTTCAGGACAAGGGCCAGTAGGGGGCCTCAAAACCAAACAAACAACAACAACAAAAAACCTGTGGGCACCTACTGTAAGTAAGTAAGTTAGTTAAGCCTTTATTTGTCCCACAGTGGGGAAATTTCATTTAGCAACAGCAGGACCTCCTACTCTTTCCACTCTCTGTGCGTTGTGTGTGTATTAGTTAGTGATAAGCTGAGTAAGCAAAATATCATTTAGTAAAAAAAAAAAAAAAAAAAAAGAACGAACATAATTTAAGGACAATAAAATCTGACAAAATAAAATGCCTCACAAATAGACTTTAACTCAGGACCCATCTACAAGAGTGCTTCAAGATGGTAATAATGCTTGAAGGCCACGATCATGTATAATTTATAGTGTGCTTTAATGAGAATAAAAAATATATGCATATACGTGCAACTAATCAAAATGACTACAAACGAACTGCTCCACCACGGCCCTGGAGGCCGACTGGAATCCAACACGCACCCTTCCTCACACCCGCTGTCTTACCAGTCCTGGCTCTCGATCAGCACGCACAGACAGTGGCGGATCTCCCGGGGGAACCTTCGCTCATACAGCCGGCTCACCAGGCCCTGGAGGGCCCCGTCCAGCCTCAGCAGTTCCTGCCACTGGGCCATCTGCTTGCAGACACACCGCCCGAAAGCCGCCACCGACGCTAACGTTCCTGTCAAGGCGCGCGAGAGGCGAACATATTTAAAGATTGTCTTCAAGTCGGCTGTCCCCTGAGAAAAAGTAATAATAATAATAATAATAATAACAGCAGATAATTGGCTACTTATAAAGCACAGATAAATATCACGGACACTTAACGCCAGCCTTTGAGGTTGCCACCCAGAATAATGCAGCTTAACCCGGCATATGACGCAACAGATAGTCTTCTGCGTTCCTACGGACAACAAAACGACTTACTTTGCGGCTAAGGGGAGCGGGCCGAGCCGTCAGCACAAGTGCGGCGCGCTCCGAGTGGCACCCGGACGGAGGGAGCGGAAACTTATATTATCAAACCACGTGACTCTCGGGAAACGACTCGGCGCAGTCAAGTCAGACGGTGTGGCCACAGTGTTTCACTTCCGCCTTCAAAATACTACAGTGGTGTCTTTATTTAACACCAGCTCGCTGGCTACATCCGTTTTTTTACCGGCTTCTTTTCCGGGTGGTGTTGGGTATCACATGGAAACAGACGACTAAAGCTTTTTTTTTTTTTAAATTCATTTATTTATTTTAAGCAAAGCTTCAACCTAATCCAAGACCAAAACTCACCGCATACACGCTCAACCCTTTAAAATTAGGGGGCCACAATTAAAAAACACCTTTGGCTCAACCTTGTGGCCAGCTACATATAAAAAAAAGGCCGCCATACCTGAGGATGAGTTTGAACAAAATAAACAAATGTATTAAATAATGCCGTTAGTTAACCAAATCTGCTGGAGCCAGGAGACTCCACTGGCAGAGCCACCCACTGATCAGGATCTGGAACACCTGAGAAACAAGAGTGAGGAGGAAGAGAGGGAGAAAAACAAAAAAGGGGGGTAGCGAAACACAGGCATATGTTTCCCTCGCCTGCATGTTTAAACCGGCCTATATTACCAGAGAGCTGAGAACTTGACCTTTTTCCGAGGCAGACATTTAATTTTAGTCATGGCTGCGTTCCATTTAGGTGTGCAGGTCTCAGGGTCCTGGTGAACCAGCATACACAATGAATGCTCAGTGTCTTCTTCTTCTTTTGGGGTTTATCGGCAGTTGGCATCCACTAAGTTGCATTACGTCCACCTTCAGGTTCCTCTCAAATCCTGATGGTCAGTGTCATGGTTTATCGGGCCCCTAAATGGAAGAGCAGCCATCTTAATGTTATTAGTAACAGCTGTGCTTTTCCTGCTATGACCTGTCAATATGTCTGCTGTGACATAGTTGTATACCTCAGTCTCTCTGCAATAGAGCTTTGACGCAGCATTAACCAATGTTTGGGATCAAATATATAACATGAAAAGTTAGCTCATATAGTGACAAGCCCACAGAAAAGGATCACAGACTGAGTTTTCTAGCTCCTTTTAGCTCATTGTTTTGGTTTTGTGGCCCGCTGCAGGAAGCAAGGTTGATGAGAGCTGAGATGCAGCGGGCACGCAAAAGCAAAACAATGAGCTAAAAGGAGCTAAAAACTGTCAGTACGGCTGAGAAACTACACAGTCGGTGATCCTTTTCTGTGTAGCAGGCGGCTGTTTTCAGCGAAAAGGCTGTGATAAACCCATTCATCACTATATACCCAGAAACAAAGTGTGGGTAATATTTTCCTGTTAATAATCCCTAATATGTAGACAATAAAGTTCAATAATCATTCAGGAAGTGTTGCCAGGTGAGAGCACCGGCCTGCTCGTACTGCAGCTACATTCCTGTGGAAGGTTGCCCATTGTATGAAGAAGCCCTTCCCCTTCCCTGTGTGAATGTATTAGCTCACTCTTTGATCGCAGGTAATATGTTTCCTGATTAAAACATATAGTGTTGTAACAAAGGCTTTATTTTGATATATTTTAGAACATACTATAGATTATCACAAGTGTCTACAGCTGATGGACATACGTAAGAGCTGACAGAAGTGCACGCCTAATACCAACCGCTGCGGGCTTTGATGTGTTTTGCCAAAGGTCGGCGGGTGCTCGCTCATTGCAAGGTTATGATGTGTTCCAGTTTACTCAAAGACTTTTTTTACTCATGCCTGAATGTCCTTTTTCGACCTGGGCCTGACCTCATGAGGAATGGGCAGAACTTTACCAACGGAAGGCCCCTTACCCACTCCCATCCCCACCTTCTTTCAAAGATGGGTGTCAGGCCTTGTGAGGACAGGTGGGGCTAAAGGTGCAGAACCCACCCAGTCCATCGCATTTGGGTGGCTCTGATTGCAGGGCTGGTGTCTTGAAATGCGTCTTGTTGTCAGGTTCTGCAGTGTCTGCCAAATGTGTGAAAACGGGGGGGGGGGGCTTTACAAAATATTCTAGATGTGGTCAAATGAATAATTAATTATCCCACTAGGACTATTAATCAACTATACATGATTTACAACTTGTGTCTAACAAATGGCAAGAGTGTACATTTGGATTCTGTTATTTAAATTGTATGTATCTGGATGAGAGCGAGCCTACAATGTTTTGAAGAACTTGACTCAAATAAGCAAGATCATTTTGATCCTAGTTTACAAAAAAAAGGGTACAATCTATGTAGGCCTATCATGACTCTGTCTTGCTGAACTGAATCCATGGTTAGTAGTGACTCTGAATAAAAATATGCAAACCAAGACGTAACCTGGTTTATTTCCCCAAAGAAATAATAACACATCCACCCACTCTTGACTCTCCGGGAATCACGTGGTTATCGACAAACGCTGTTGGGGCATGTATCAAGCACACAGCAGTCAGGCGCAGGTGTTTCACTTCCGGCTGCCTCCAAGATAAAAGCTCTATAAGCTTCCGCTATGCCCCAGAGTTATCTGTAGACCTTGCCATGCCTCATCATGGGCTATAGGTGGCAGATGAGCTAACCTTGAATGATTGAATGGATGATGATGTGGGGTGAGTGTACCTGTACACAGGTTGAATCAAAACATTGTGGAACCACCATTCAACTTCTACTGTTGCCAGCAAACACGAGTTGTGAAATTTTGCCTACGTGACTCTGCAGAGTATGTGTGCCCTCCATCATACTTGTTTGATTTTGATCCCCGTGTGGACGTTTGATGTGATCATTAACTGATTATTATATATCAGATGACACAAAGCAAGTAGGCCTACGTGCTTGCAGCTATGAATGTTTCTTTGCAACAGGAGTCACAGTCAGTCCGCAAACCACCCTCTCCCCCCGTGAAAAAATGTTCGCACACTGGTTGCCAGTAACAATTAGGCAAAAGAGACAGTGGTTGCCACTGATGCAGAAATACAGTAGCAAGCTCATGTCAATATGGTGCATTGCAGTCAACATAAACATGTTTAAATTGTTTTATATACAATACAGGCCTTATAGAAAATCAGTCAATAGGTAAAATATAACTAAACTAAAAAGCCAAGTCGTCACAGACTAACAACAAAAACAGACCGACAAATTCTTTTTAGAACAATTCTGAATGTATAAAAAATAAAAACAATAAACAACAGCTCAAGTAAGGAATCCAATTTAACCACAAAAACCTCTTTAAACACAGCACACTCTGTTTCATGATAATCAGGATGTAGCCATCGATCAGAGACTGGTGTCAGGCCAGCATGAAAACTGAAATCTCGCTTTACTCTGAATATGGAGAACTCATCTGTAAAACAAAAAGGAGAACGACATTAGCAGCAGAACGTATGGGGGACTCTCCTAGAACACAAAACAAAGAACAACTTACATTTGCAGCAGACAATGCAGACAAATATTAACAACGCATAATAACGCCAATGTGCTAATGTGCTTATGGCAATGCATGTAAACGTACGGTGTTGATGTCGAAGCATAGGTGCTCGTTGAGCATGTCAAACTCCCCGGGAGTCATTGGTGGCTCAGGAGACTGACAAGAAGGTGGTGTGTTGCTTGAATTAGAGCTGAGGTAACAGAGAAAGGCAGATAATACAAGTGAAGGGACTGCTTCTAATCGATGGAAATTCATATGTAAGTCAGTCAAATGTTATGTATTATTTTCTAGATCATTTTCAGTTGTCTCATCATGCTGTAGGTTGTATTGACAGCAAAAGCAATGTGCCATAATCAGCATCTATTCCCAAACTTTGGTCCAATAACTTAAATGTCGGGGTAACATTTATGTTAAAAAGTAAAAAACAATTTAATAAAAAGTAAGCTGAGGAGGGGTCTCGCAGAGGCTTCAAATGAACTCACCGCAATTCCGAGATGGGGATCAGAGTAGATGGTATGTATGGATGGACTGGAAATTTAACAGACACACGAGAGCGATTAGTATCGTAGCCTACAATCAGGTCAGGCAGCAAAAATTCAAGGCAGGCACTAAAAAACATGAACTCTAAACGAAGAAATGGTTTTGCGCTCTCACCTTTGCTTGGCTGACTGTTGTAAAGCCGTCCGAAGGCCTCATCTTTGGGGATGTCGGGGTAGAGGAACTTGAGCGGGTTCTCTGGCACAACCCCGTCTGAGATCACCTTGTAGTCTCGTATGATGTCGGCAAACGGGAGAGCACTAAGCCGGTTTTTAGTGTATGGCTCCACGGAGTTGAACTTCACGTCTCCTGTTGCAAAAAAAAGTCACTGTTAGCAAAGCATAGCATTGGATCAAGTAAAGATGAGAGGCCGGAAAGCCGCCTGAAACATATATCTTGACTTATATAAACTGACCGTGGACAAAACTAAATGTATTTCATTGACACAAGTGGTGTGGTGGAAATGAGACCTCACCGTTGTCGTTGTGCTCCACCCAGGTGAAGGTGATTCCTCCGAGGTGGCTCTCACTGAAGCGTAAGAGGAATGTTCCCGGCTCTCTGTCCTTCAGCAGAGTGCGCTCCATCTCTTTACTCACAAAGCCCATGATATAGCTGCACGGACGGTGGCGGCAAAAGAGACACAAAAAAAACAAATGACCTTTTTAAGCTTTGCACTTTGCACGCTTTTCTATCACACTTTAACATTCTACTGATATGTTTTACGGTAACATCCGTCGGCTATGTTGCGGTTAAGATGTTTGGCTTTGTCTTTTGCGCTGGACTTTACGTGCAATTTAAGTTTATTAAACCTGGATAATAAAATGAAAAGGGCAAAAGAAAGTAACAACTTCTGCAATTTGTAAATTAAGGATTATCAGAGATGCATTTACTAAACAGGCACACATGTACTTGATTACTATGTAAAGCTGGATTCTTATAAAGTATAGCTACACAACATGTGGTGCTTTTGTTTTCTCCTGGAAGCCTCTCTATGAGCTTTAAGTGAAACTCACTCACTCACTGACACAATTTGACCATAATTCAAACAAAAATCCGCGAGTAAAAGAGTAACGTTACTTCCCGTCACTGGAATTTGATGGTTGAGATGATGACTGCAGGGACTGATTCGACATTTGCGAGGTGGACATACTCCCATTATTTTCAGTTCATCACCTTGCCCTCCACTGGATGTATAACGAGCTCCAATAAACTCAATTTTAGCATTTTCGAAGGCCAAGTCATACTTATTCTGGTGAAAGTAACTCAAAGGTAGTGTAAAGCTTTACAATACAGAGACCGTAATATTGTAATACAACTACTTACTCTCAAATGACAGTAACTTAGTGATCTATAATGTATCAAGTTTTGGAAGTAACTTGCCCAACACTGCTTAGAGAAACAAAGCACGAAAGACTGTTCCCACATCTGGTCAGATGTTGAGTGTGAATCCAGTGCCTCAATACAGCCAACTCCCGTCCAGTGAATCATAGTAATATCCTAAGAGGAGCAGTCCTACTGCATAGCAGACATTTATTGGGAGAGTTGAGGGGGGTGAACGGTGAGGTGGGGTGGGGTGAGACATGGCAAGTGAGCCAGTGGCTTACTTCTCATTCCAGACTGGCAGCAAGTGCCTCTTGATGAGCTCCAGGATGGAGTCCAGCCACATCCAGAAACTGAAGGGCTTTCCTGGAATATTCTCCTTGAGGAGAGTGAAACACACGGAAAAGGTACAATGAGTGCAGGACCAGCAACACAGCACGGCGCACAGAACATGGTTTCTCATTGGCCACTAGATGGCACAACCATATTGGAGGTGACGCCACACGGTTCCTTGTAGTGCATTACTGAACACTTACCTTGGAGAACTTAGACCAGGACACTTGATAGTCACTACAGGGGGCATGCTGACCTACAGCAACAAATGACATAAATGACTCAGCAGCTTGGCAGTTCAAGTCAGCAACTATGGGTGCTGTTAAAATGCCCAGCTCGTGCCTTCTCTTCGTAAACAACTTCCTAAAACTATCAGCTATCATGTCAACATTTACCTATGTGGCTGTAGGGCAAACATACCGAGAAGCTTTTCTCCCAGCATGGTGAGCTGCTCCTTGTTGAGGCCTTGACCGGCAAAGGTAGAAAACTGCCAGCTGAGGACCTCAGAGAGCTGGTTCCAGGTGGCCCGAGGAGGGTTCCCAAAGAACGCCAAGTTCTGTGGATTATAGGAAAGAGGAGGAGAAAGGTCAGAGGAGGGAAGTGGGGATGCGGAAGTGGTTTTTGAAAACACCTCTTACTATAATGCAATACAGTTCAACTGCACCACTAACTTTCCGTTTTTTAAAAATGCTTTTCTTCACAGCGTGTAGAGCTCACCCGTGGCTCATCCGTCAGAAGGTTATACCACATGACGGAGGCCCAGCCTCCAGGCAGCTGGCTCACATTGGAAATGACCACCAGTGGCAGAGAACACGTCTGGAAGAATTCACGTACACAATGAGCAAGTTGCAGCAACAGCAACAGACAGCCAAACATCACGTGAAATCTACGCTGTTTCTGACCTCTAGATCAATGGTGAGGCCCTGCACTGTGAAGCAAGCCTCAAAACTGAGAGAGTGAAGTTCCTCTGTCACAGAGAGCAGACCCTGCAAACCACACAAAACACGTGTCCATTTCATACTTCATCCTTCTTAGCGCTGCATTATGAACATTTCAATCTTGAGGCTCATTGGGCGCAACAATTTTAGAATGACAGGTCACACAATAATAGTGATGACATAGTTGAAACATTTACTTATTCAGAAATGAATGCATTTACACAATTAAGCATTACAGCAGCAAAGGTGTTAGGAGACCACTTTGCTGGCACATTAATTGTCGTCTCATCGGCTTTTCTTACCTCATTCCCCTTTGTGCCATTGATATATTTCTTCTCTTTCAGCTGCTGTAAGATACAAACTCGGTCAGTTGGCTTAGAATTATTACAAACGTAAACCAAAAACTAAGGGAGAAATTCAAACAAATGACCACTTTGAAAAACTGGTTCATGTTTTTATACCATATCCAAGTGTAAGGAAAACTGGATTTAATCTGCTGATACTGTATGATAGCTATTTCTACTAAAAAGGTATGAACTCAAAGAGCTAATGCAATGACTTTTTCATAAAGTTCCCAAGGGGTTGGTGTTTTCTGCTAATAAATGACACATATGCGTAAATAAAATCAGAAAGTGAATGGGTTGTCTTACCAGGTGTCTAAACTCCACTGAGAGGCAGCCATTTGAGTAGTCCTCAATGTCCATAACTTTAGTGTTGTTGGTCAGGATGAAAAACTGACGACTACTGAGGAGGAGGAAAAAGGTAAAACAAAGAAGCCTCATGTATTTGTCAAATGTAACCGGTGTCTATGCTGGCTGTTGTTAGATGGTGCAAATGAAACTGTAGCTGCTGAAATCTGAAATGTGAATAAATTCCTCTGAATACTTAAAATTGAAAAATTGCTTTCCAATTAAAAACTCCAATCTCAAAAAAGCCTTTCAGAACTTTAAAAAAAAAAAAATCAGTGTTAAATTAAACATCAGCAGCACATCTGGAAATTGTTTTTTACTCACACTCTGCCAGGGGGGAGGTCCCTAGAAACACACACACACACACAAACACACATATATATAAAGATTATATATGTATTATATATATAAAGACTTAGACACAGTCATCAGAAGAATACTTTTACAGTGCAGATAGATAGATAGATAGATAGATAGATAGATAGATAGATAGATAGAGTACTTTATAGTTATGTACACTGATGTTCAAGTACTTTATCTTGGCCTGGAAGTGCAGACCAGTTACAAAAATGTAAACACAAAAGTCTCACTTGTCAAATGTTGTTTTCACTTTCAGCTGGTAATCCACTTCTGGAAGTTTAACCAGGAGTCTGGGTGAAATCAGGAAGAGGAAAAAAAAACAATGGATTTAATTCTATTAATTCTCAACATTACTACTAGTTTAAAACAGATAAAAATGAAAATTTAAATAAAAATAAAAAAACAAAGGGCAGAAATTATATAACCAAAGACTGAGGTTTAAACAGGAATGACATCATGAAGACATATGTCACTTAGGGATACCTGACTTTGGTGGTGAATTGTACTCCGGTCTTGATGATGAGGGGTTTCTGTGGATGTGTGGGCATGCATGGCTGCTTCTCCACCACAAATGAGCTGAGAACAAACCGCACCTCATATGATTTACACAGTTTTAACCATGTTCGCGTCACTTGGCAGCTCATGCTAGGGCGTTCAAGACACCAGTTGGTTGTGTTTGTCCTGTATTTAGCACCTTACTATATTATTACTATGTTGTCAGTGCTGCAAGTACAGGAGGAAGTCGTTTACACATCAGTTTTTCCAGTCTTCCATGTACAATCTGCATAAAAAAGATTATGATACACAACTTAACTATACAGCACTATAAAACAAAACTTGAAAACTGTTTTTGAAATAAGACTCACTTATGAGTGCCTATAGTAACAACGTGAGGAAATAATAAGAGGTTTTAAAGATATTTTTGTAGCACTGTACCATACAAAATGCTAGGATTATAAATTGTCTTTAACGAGTTAATTGTCCTGGTCAGTGATAAACTTTAAGAAGTTGCTGACTTCCCCCAGGTGCTGTTATTTGCATCTCTGTTTATGTGCTCTGTTTTCTTGGAAATGGACACTTGCAAAACTAAAGACACCTCACAAAAATGTGGCGTTCAGTACCTCTTGATGAGGTGATAGACGAGGTATTTGACTCGCTCCTCCATCTGAGGTTTTTGCAGGGGGATTGGGTCACTTTCGTAGGTGACCTTCACAACCAGCTCCCCCAGTTTGTCCAGCTGACGCTTGATCTGGAAGAGACTCTGGGCTGTCAGAGTAAACCTGGGAGGGGACAGGCGAGAGGAAAGTGAAAGGGAAAGGAGGCGAGAAGAAGGGGGCAGGGACAGAGATTGTATGCTTAGTTCATATGCATGACCTTCAAATATTATGTTACGCTGATCTGGGCTTAGCCGTTGTTGATGAGACTTCACACTGAAAACTACTGGACGTTAACTAATCAGTGCAAAGTTTGACCCTGCCCTCAAGCCAAAAATGTATTAGGATCATATGAGGCTGATGTGCCAGGGTAACAGGTGCTTATTAGCACAAAACACAAAGTTCAGCCAAGGCTGTTTAGTTTTTTATGTATTTGGTCATAAATCAAAGTACTGGACAAGGTACATTTGTCCAGTTAGGTATCCCAGAAGATTGGATATCCACCATAGATAACTGTACAAAATTCCAAGGCAATTTCTCCCATAGTTGATATTTTAGTCTGGACCAAAGAGGGTGATAGTCCAACATTGCCAAACATAGAGCCATGCCGCTAGCTAAAAACATAGATGCAGTCAGTGCTTTAGTGATTTACTGCAGTGCTTTTTTACTGAAGCGACTACAATAGCAGATGTATAGCAGAAAGCCTACGTGACAAACTGGATGTGTGGAGTTTCACACGATGTGGGAATTTACCAGGCAGGGAGGTCTAATGAAAACATGCTCTTGGATGCATCGTGGGAAATGTAGGATCCATCGTTTTTGGAGCATAACCCACACTAGAGACTAAAAGTCAGAATGTCTCGGCCTCTCCTGCTTTGATTTTGCCCACGCTTTTTTAAATCTGTGTATTGTGGGTCCCCGTAACTTGATAGGAGTGCAACACTTAATCACTGGAGTGCCCCTTTAATGTTCCTATAATGCAAAACAATGCACATCTACAAGTTCTGGATATACTTTATGTGTAGTTAACATACACACATACACGTGTGTATGTTAACTACATATGCATATTTTATCATGTAACTTTACTGAAGTAAGCATGTGTATGAAAGCATAGATTTCAGAAAACATTTAGCGCATTACCAACTCTGCAGCTGGTCCAGGCCGGTGAGCAGCGGACCGCCGATGGCGGCGATCTGCTGCCTGCGCTTCCAGTCCTGCAGCTCAGGGTTGAGCTGTGAGGTCATCAGGTCATCAATCTCCTTGATCACAACATCCATCTTTGACAGGATTTCCTGACAAAAAGGTGTGGTAAACAGATGTGGTGGTTTATGAAACGTATATTATACGATGCGTTGGTGTCTTTGTCTTTTTCTATGTATGGAGACATTTTGGTAAGACGCCCGCGTCCCTCGCATATCAAGAGCTTTGTATGATGATATAAATGCATACCTTCCTTTTAAAGTCGAGCCTGTTAAGCATTTCCTGCAGCCTTGTTACTTCCTGTTTCATCGTCTCAGAGTTCCTATCTGTCGATTCTGAAAAACACACACACACACCCAGTATATAGTTTGGAGCATATTCTTGTGTGTTGAATGCTGTGCAGTTTTTTGCACACAAGTAAGAAATAACACTGTTTGTTTTTTCACAGCCTGTGTGCACATGTTATAACCCGGGCTCACCTCGAGACTGTAGGGTCTTGTAGCGGAAATCAAAGTCATCCTGCATGTCCTCGATGTATTTCACAGCCTGGTCCATCAACTGGACACGGACAGACATAGTTTTTTAAAAGTTAATTTTGTAGGACGAAATCTATTAATGTCTTTGTTTTGATAATGTCACACAAAAGAAGTGCCGTGCTCAACTCCACTGTCTTTAGAGGATGATGGGCGCCGAGCCATATAATAGCCAATGAAGTGGTCAGCACTCACAAATAAGTATGTAAAGCTTTTAATGTTGCACAGCAGCAGGAGGAAACGGACGCGTTTCAGCCCTAGGCTTGCGTGGCCCCTATTTAACAGTGCAACACTATTTTTTATTAATATTTGTCTATTGATTATGTTGTTTTCACTGATGTATGTATATGTATTTTCTCTGGAGGTTCTGCACATGAGGAGTCAACATACAGTATGTATGCACATTTGTTGCAAGAACAGAACATTTTCTTGCTACTATTTTTCTTACTAGTGTTTGGTTTATGTTCATGTTGTTTTGATGATCTGTATCAGCTGGTTGATATTCACCGTCAGGTTCCTGGCGACTGTTCAACAGGGATCACACCCACAAATGTGTCAAAAACGCTGAGGAAAGCCTAGGGCTAAAACGTGTCCGTTTCCTTCTGGTGTCGTGCAACATTAAAAGGGTTACTAAGGCAACTACTTTTGCGAGTGCTGACGACTTCATTGGCTATTTTGTCTTGATATTCCCTGAAATGTCGGTGTGTTTCAGTTACCTGCACGCTGCCCCTGATGATCCCAACTCTGCTGTCCATGTTCTTTTGCCTCTCGAAGGCCACCGAGTTCTGCAATGATTTCTCCAGTGGACCCTGTTGGAAAATGTTCTTTTTAGTCACCCATTTTTTTTCTATTAATTTACTTGCTTGGTTTTTGACAGATACAGATCATGCGTAGACTGTTAATGTGTTGTCCCCCAATAAAACCTTTTTGTTTTTTTTATTGCTAATATTATTCTTTATTATTGTTAATTGTTCATTGCAAATTAATTTTGTTTTACAGTATCCTTGAAGCAGCCTCTCTGGAACAGCATTTTCTCATGCCACATTGTTTCCTGGGAATAAAGTGAAGTGGTTGGGAAGGTGGGGGTGTACATTATGCAGTATCGCCTTCCCGGTAGCAGTTGTGATTTACCAGCAGCAGCTGTTATTTAGGAACCCGAGGGACTTTCCCTCTGAGGGAGACAATGACAAACCTGCTCCTGCATGCAGGCGCTGGAGAGGATACGGCGCTCTTCCCTGAGGCAGGTGGAGATAACCCTGGCCATGACGGTAGGGTTGGAAGTGTATTTTACCTGTGGGGCCACACACACACACACACACACACACACACACGTTACAAAAACAGCCACGCATGTTTGAAGAGAAATGCACAAAAGCCCTAAAAGAACCAACAGCAGAATTAAAATTTGCTATTGGGTCTGTTTTTCTTGCCATTCAGAAAAACCAAGCCCCTGATGAGGAGGAAATAGTTTTCACAGAGATTTGTCTTCTCAGAGACATGAGGTTTTTACTGGAAGTACTTTAACGTCAGCAAAGGAATGAGGTTAATAATGAATGTGTAAACAGGAGGCAAAGGTGTGCACAGATACTATAACCAGTTTCCAAGGGCGTCATCGCCTGGAACCACAACGTTTATTTGAATCTGGGAGAACACTGCATAAACAAAATAATGATTAAGTACTTTGCGGCTACTTGAATATAAGGAAGATTGTAAAAGTAATAGCACTCATTCCCGGAATGGATTACAGTAAGCTTTTGGCTTTGGCGCATCTCAAACACGGGAGAATATATATAGAATTGATGCCCTTCCATAAAGTAGGTGGACTCACATGAGACAGATTTTAAAAGGGAATAGTCAAAGTTTAAACAAAAGAGGACGAGATATTCTAATTGTTAATCAGCGGTATGATTTGAACGCCAAAAAACGCTGGATCCTACATTTCCCATAATGCGACCACAGGACCTTTTCATTAGACCCTCGCTGTCTGGCAAATACCAACATTCTTTTAAACCCTTTGCTCTCATTCTGTAACGCAGGCTTCCTGTTACTTGTTCTGTCTCATCCACCAACCTTATTCATTGCAGTATACATAAAAAGGTTGCACGTGGCTCACTGTATGTAAAAGCTTTGAATAATGCATAGTGCGGGATTCTTTTTTCCTGATTAAAAATAATGGACTGCAGCAAAGCTTCATGTTCAGTCAGTAAATCTAAAATATGAAGCAGACAAACCTTCCCTAAGCCACACTCCTGCCTCCACAGCTGCTTCTGAATCACCACACGATTCTTATGTTCTGCATGAGGTTTACATGAAAAGTGCGGTGTCGATTTTTGCCCACTTAGAAAAGTACGGAAAATTCTGCTGTGGCAAGAGGAAACTTTTTCTTTCGCCTCCAGTTTTCATGCATCAGCATCACTGCCAGGATGGTGACTGAGGATGAGCATCAACACACACCTACACACTCTCTTTTAACTCAACAACGATGCTATTTAGCATGGGCAAGCAGCAGAGTAGTTATAAGCTCGCTTCTCTTCAATTGACCGGCATTTTTCAGCAAAAATGTATTCTGGAAACATCTTCGGTGCTTATCTCTTACTGCAGTGCACATCGCAGTGATCACCTGTGAGTCGAAACCAGCAGTGTGCTGACTTTTTCTCGCATTTCTCGAGAAGATCAGAGGTGACAGATCAAACGAAAATGTCAAACTTCGTGTGTAGTGCAACCAAAGGGATTTTCTAAGAGAGATTCTGCTTGAATGCGGGCGATCAGGCAAACACACGGAAGGGAGAGTCAAACGCGGCTATGGTCTGAATCCTTCTTGTGTTATCAATGACACACACTTCGATGGCGCATCACAACAACAACAACAACAACCCACAAACACCCTTGACTACCGCACAGGAGTAACTGCTTCCTCGTAGAGGTGTTGACTCTGACACACACATTCAGTCACACAGGAAACAGTGGTATGACCCGCACGGGTTTGTTCTGCAAAGGTATACGTCTCTTCCAGAACAAAAAAGTGTGTGCTTAGGCTCATGACGTCAGTGAGCTTGAGAACTCAACCAAACATCCGGTGCAGGTCCTGAACCAAACTCTACACTCTTGTGAGCTCACAGAGAGATTACCACCAGAAAATAACAATAGGAAAGAAAGTGACAAATAATTATTACAAGTACTTTCAAGCAATAAATGCTAAATCTGTGAAAGAATAGACTGTCTGTAATTTTGTGCAAAACTCCAAAAGGTCATATCAGTACACTTAGATACAAAGTGACTCCCAAATTAAAAGTACAGCCATGATATCTTACTTCCCTTTCCCCTCTATTACACGTACACCATAGACCACAGAACTACTTCTCCTTATTACAGATGTTTTAAATTCGACGCAACTTTTCTTTTTACTGGGAGTGAAAGCATTCAAGGCACCTTTAAACACGGGTGTACGTTGAGAGCACGCATGGAGCGACTTATGTAAAAACAATGACAGATTTGCCCGTCCTGAAGTCTACTGATCGTTGACATGGATTAACTGTATGTAGACAGATTTCTATACAGGTATATAAGCAAATGCACTGTAAGTAGATAGCCAGAAATACAGAATCCCAAAGGAAGACTTTGAAAAGGCATACACTTACATTGTTCCAGGGCGTTTGCCTTTCCTTCACTGAACTATGGCAAATATCTGCAGATTTTTTTACCTTTAGCTGCCAATCCTTGTTCCGTCATTCGCTCATGCTCTAAATGATCGTATTTCCTGATTTTAACCGTGCTCTTTTTCCCTGCTGCTGGAGTTTAGCCACATTTTGCCTGCCTCCCATTTTGTAACCTCAATCTC
This sequence comes from Coreoperca whiteheadi, assembly GCA_011952105.1. Classification (NCBI taxonomy): domain Eukaryota; kingdom Metazoa; phylum Chordata; class Actinopteri; order Centrarchiformes; family Sinipercidae; genus Coreoperca; species Coreoperca whiteheadi. Next base: position 24,688,010 of record CM022488.1, read on the forward strand.
TGTGGAGCAATTCTTAAAGAGCGACATTCGGATCTTATTCCCCCCACACTGATTGTGTTGTTTTCGCAACAGAGCTCGGTGCTTTGTAATGATTCATGTCAACAGGACCACACATAAGTTACATGATCTACGGTACAGCCGTATCTTTCTCATAGAGTTTTGAATTTGAAAAAATGGGAGTGAGTTTCCGAGTATGACATAAGTAGGACATGAGGGGATGAAAGGAGGGTGACACACCTGTAGCTGCTGTTGTATGATTTTCATGTTGTGTCTTTGTAGGAAGTTCAGCTCCCGTGAGCGCACCCTCTCCAACTGGGACAGCAGGTTGGTGAATAGCACCGCTGCCATTGAGTCATCGTTAGCTGCTGTGTCCCTAAAAACAGACGGTGTGTGATGTTTAGGAGATTCTTCACGATGGCGTCTCTCTATAATGCTCGCAAAACAAACAAAAAAAGAGACCCCCTAATAAAGTAACTAAAGGCTGCTAAAAGGTAACTGTAAGAAAATATTCTATAGCCTGACTTCATTACCCAGGGATCATGAAAGGTGGTACCCAGTAGGTTGCTTTGTGATGATCTGAAGCCTGACATGCTTCTGCATCTGTGAGCCTGTGAACATGTGCAGGTGTTTGGCGCAGGTGCTTGCATAAAGGCGACTGCTGACATACGTGTGCAAAAGGTTAGGATGCAGGCTACACAAGTGGGCAATATTGCATTTACCAATTTGGAAAGCACAAGAAAAACTAGGAAATATTTAAAGCTACATTCATTGTTTGTTTGTTTTGCTTTTTACACACCCAGCAGACACGCAGCAACATTAGCGCTCATTTGTAGTCATGTTTCTGCCGCCCAATGAGCGTAACTCTTAATCACCCTCTTTTAGCCCAGCTTTGGTCTCCACCTTCTACTGAGGAAAATATCTGGCTCTTCAGCTGCTAAATGCTCCACTACGCTCGCCAGCTCATTGCTAACTATAACTATAACTAGAATGGGTTTATCACAGTTTTTTCCCCCACTGAGATGGACGACAGCAGAGTAGCGAGCCAAAACCACAACAGTGAGCTGACAGACGCTAAAACGCACTGTAGAGCTGAGGGGAACTTACTCTGTGGGTTTGTTTCTACCGGAGACCCCCTTTCACATTACTCTCATTTGATCCTTTTTTTAACATAAAGATATTGACTAGTGCAGTTTTAAATGAAAACCTGACATCAGCTCCATAAATTAGGTCTAAATACAACCAAAGTGTAGAAACAATTACGTTTTTGATTCACAGGAGGATGCCTCACACTCAAGACATGCTTCTGGGAGCCCCACATTCATTTAAAGGGTCAGTTCACACAAATTACAAAACCCCCCCCACATTTTTTCACTTACCCTCAGCGGTTTGTTGTTCATGTTTTGAGATATCTGCCTGTGAGATATCTTCTTCCACCTTAATGCACTAGAAGTAAGTGGAAAAATGCCCCCCTCTAATTTGGGTGAAGTGATCTTTTAAGCTTTTAAAGACAGCTGCCCTGTTTGTGTAAAAAGAAGAGGAAAAAGGGGGCAGGACTCACCAATCCTGAGACTCGATCCAGCTGGCCAGACCCTGTCTGATGTCCATGGGGAAGTTATCATCATACAGATAGTCCACGTGTTCCAGGAGTCTGATCTCCAGCTGCTGAATCTGCTTCCACTGGCTCATGCTGCCGTGCGTAGACGCCACAAAACACACACACACACACAGAAAACTGCCCGTGATCATCACGCGCCTCAATTGAAAAAAAGCTAGGTAAAGTCTCTTAAATGTATTCAATTATTTATGATGTATATATGTTTTGTCATTGTAATAATTAGTTTGGTAGTTCAGGGCTGTTTTTCCTCTTTTCTATTACCTGCTGCGCTCCCGTCTGTCGCGTTCACCATGTGCAGCTGTTTCCCTCGTTGACTTTCGTTTTTTAATGTCACTTCAGGAAGCGACCTCATTTACTCTCAGAGGCTGGACTCAGATCAGGAAACCCGCTCATCCAATCACTGCACACACACTAGTATTTTTCTGTTGAAATGCAAATTGAAGACGTGCGCAGCCTGTTGGAGTATTGAAACCAGAGGACTGAGAAGTTAAGGATATCGTAGCACAAACGGTACAACGTTTACTTACTTAATTAGTAATTGGTAATGACTTGTAACTGCTTTGGAAGTGAAGGAATTAACATAATTGGAAATGAAGACTAACTACCCACTGGAGTCAATAAAACTAGCAGGTGATGACTGAACTTATTTCAAAAATGTACTTATTTCATTTATAGAATACAATTATTTAAAAATTAAATTAAATTTTATATTTAAAATGAAATGATTGTGAACATGTCCAGCTGAGTCAACTTAGACCAGTATAAGAGTTGTAATTTACTTTAATATGTAACAGTGTCAGAAATATAGAAGAAAAAATTGGTGTAAACTTTCATAATTGGGGAATAAAAGTATGCTATCTGATTTTGAGTTGATTATTAGTGGACAGAACAATTAAAAACTTCAAACGGTGGGTTAAGTTTCTATGGAAGCGCATTGAATTCACCAAGGAAAAAAAGAGAGATGCTTTCTCGTAATTATGACTCCTGTCATTTCATAATTACTAAATGAGCAAGAAGGTTTGGTGATGAAGAGATAATTTTCTTGTAACTGTGACCTAAAGGCTCATATTTGTAATAGCTGAAGGTAGAGATGGGGCTGGCTAACCAGCACTGATGTGGAAGAGCAGAATCATCACAATCCAAAGGTCATTGACAGAAGGAACAACCGAGCGGAGCCCACAGAGCAGGACCCAAGCCCCCCACCACCACCACAGACACAGCAGCACCGCCCCAGCAGGTGGCCCGCAATCACAGATCCAGAGCCTGCATCTCCGGGGGCAGAAATACCTGCTGAAAGTGGCTGTAAGAGAGAAGAGAGGGACGAGGAAGCACAAACCTACGGGAGAGAGAAGAAGTCGAGTGAGTAACATGCATTAACGGGATAAGAATCGATACAGATGGAGAGGAGGAGAGAGGTGCATCATGGGAAGTCTCCCCGCAGTCTAGGCCTGTGGCAGCATAACTAAGGGATGGTTCAGGACTCTCCTGAGCCAGCCCTAACTATAAGCTTTATCAAAGAGGAAAGTCTTTAGCCTACTCTTAAATGAGGAGATGGTGTCTGCCTCCCGAACCCGAACTGGGATCTGATTCCACAGGAGAGGAGCTTGATAGCTAAAGGCTCTGGCTCCCGTTCTACTTTTGGAGACTCTAGGAACCACAAGAAACCCCGCATTCTGAGAGCGCAGTGTTCTAGTGGGGTGATAAGGTACTATGAGCTCTGTAAGCTACGACGGTGCCTGACCATTAAGAGCTTTATAGGTGAGGAGAAGGATTTTAAATTCTATTCTGGATTTCACAGGGAGCCAGTGCAGAGAAGATAATATTGGGGAGATATGATCTCTTTTGCTAGTTCTAGTCAGTACATGTGCCAGAGCGTTCTGGATCAACTGGAGAGTCTTAAGGGACTTATCCTGATAATAAGGAAATGCAATAATCCAGCCTAGAAGTAACGAATGCATGGACTAGTTTTCCTGCATCGTTTTGAGACAGGATGTGCCTGCTTTTTGCAACGTAGGTGAAAAAAGGCAGTCCTTGAAGTTTGTTTCATGTGGGAGTTCCTTACGGTGGTGCTGGAGGCCAGGGGATTGCCATCTAGAGTTTTGAAATCGTCGAGGTTAGATGAAGAAGGTCGACAGGAGAGAAGCAGTCAAAGCATACACCAGGTTTTAAAGCTCTTTCTAAGGTTCCTGTGTTTCAGGATAGATTGGTACCAGTTGAGGTCAGGAGGTGATGAAATTTGTCCCTAATAGTTAGAATTTTATAATTAAAGAAGCCGTTATGAAGTCGTTACTACTGAGGGCTACAGGAATACATGGCTCAATGGAGCTATAGCTCTCTGTAAGCCTGGCCACAGTGCTGAAAAGAAACCTGGGGCTGTTTTTATTTAGCTCTGGCGTTACGGAGGGCTTTTCTATATGTTTTAAGACTATCTTGCCAGGCTAAACGTACTTATCCCAGATTGTTGGAACGCCATTTTCTGTCTAGTTTTCATGATGTTTGCTTTAATTTGCAGGTTTGGGGCTTATAAATGGAGCTAGCCTTCTTTGTTTTATATTCTTCTTTTTTAGAGTGGCAACATATTCGAGTGTCGTTCGCTGTGAACCTGCACCACAAGATGATCAATTTGGGACTGAAATTAGCATAAGAGTCCTCTGATATGTTGAGACATAGCATTGAGTTAAATTCAGACAGAATCACTTCCTTAAATTTAGCTACAGCACAGTCAGATAGACATCTAGTGAAGTAGTATTTGACTAGTGGTGTGTACTCCTGTAATAGGAGTTCAAAAGTTATTAAACAATGGTCCGATGGTGAAGGAGTCTGTGGAAATTCAATTTCAATGCCGTATTCCAGAACAGGGGCGAGAGTGTGGTTAAAACAGTGATTGGGTTTATGTTCACTCTGACGGAAGCCAATCGAATCATTTTCAACGTCCACATGAATATTAAAAAAAATCACCTAAAATAATTACTTTGTCTGTTTTAAGGGCTAAACTTGATAAAAACTCTGAGAATTCAGATAAAAACTCAGAATAAGGACGAGGAGCGTATAACAAATAGAATTGGCTGTTGTGTTTTCCAGGTTGGGTGTGAAAGACTAAGAATGAGGCTTTTCAGATGAGTTAGAATTTAGTTTGGGTTTTAGGATTGATTATTAGGCCTGAGTCGAAGATGGCTGCAACTCCACCTCCTCGGCCGGTGCCTCAAGGAATGTGAGCATTAATATGACTGGGGAGGAGTGGATTCATTTAGGCTAACATATTCATATTCTTCATGACCCAGCCAGGTTTCAGTAAGGCAAAATAAGTCAATATGATAATCTGATATTAAATTGTTCACTAGTACTGCTTCAGATGACACTACAGTTCACTCCAGCTCAAGTCAAGTCAAAGTTCAATTCAATTTGCTGCTCTAAAGCAATTCTAACTGGATCAAATTCAAGCATAGAAAAAGCGTGGTACTGCAACGAGGAGGCCTACAAAGAGAGAACTCTACTCTGTTTTTGTCTTATGCACCCTACAGCAACAGTAATGTCAAATAGAAAGTATGAAAACAAAAGCTGCTGTAGCATTGTGCAGTGCAGTGAAGATTAATCTCTTGATCCTGCCTACCAAATTCATGCAAAAAAAATTAAAAACTATATAATTCCCCTCTGTTCACATACTTTCATCTACCTCACATCTCACAACTACCCCATGCAATACACAAGGCAATTTGGCATGGTGCAGCCATCCCCAACATGTCTCTACTGCAATGTTCCCGTCCTCTGCCATCTCCTTCCCGTCTTATTCGCCCTCGCTGATGGAGTCCTCCTGCTCCACTTTCAGGAAGTGTGGCAAGCCAACGTGAAACCCTATTCGTCCTCGTCGGTGAGCCAAAGTTAAAATAAAATAAGCAGGGTGTAGCAGAGATAATGAAAATGGTTTAATTAATTTCGACGTTGACTGCCACACTCCGGTCCAGCAGGTGACAGTAAAGCGCCAATAAACTGGGAACGCGAAGAAGAAGAAGCAGCAGCAGCAGAAGAAGAAGAAGCAGCGGTCAGAGGTGAAAGTTGACGTTAGTAGAAACATGGTTGAGCACGGGGACGTCCGCGTGGTTCACCGAGGTGGCAGTAAAATAAACTTCAGGGAGCCCGTCATAACCAATGACTCGAGGTGAGTGTGTGTGTGTGTGTGTTTTCAGTCCGGTGGTCATTAATAGTTGGTGGAAGAGATTCTCGCCATTTTTCAAGTTTGTATCAGCCAGAGAGTGAAAGCCGGTGCTAGCCGCTAGCAGTAGCAACGCGAGCTGCTAGCTAACTGTTGATATATATACAAAGAAGCGTCACCGGTTTGTTTCACCCTCGCGACGCTCTGGCACTCTGCTGTAACGGTAACTTAACGTCCCGCGAGCTGTGAGCCGTTGCGTGAGGAAGCTGTGGCCTGTGTCGCTGCAGGTTGCTGCTGTGCGCCTCGGGGGAGTGCGTGAAGGTGTTCAGCACCTCCACGGAGGAGTGCGTCCACGACCTGCGGGGACACACCGACCTGGTGACCGGTGTGCTGCTCAAGCCCTCCAACCACCTGCAGGTACAGTAACGGGGATTGGAGGGGGACTCAACCTTGAAGCGCTTGACTTCTTCTTAACTGTGTTGAAAGCTACTGAGGCAAAACCAAACCACAAAGGTGATCAGCTTAAAGACTGCTCACAGTAATGAAGGCATGCTGTATGTTTTAATTTATAACGGCCAGGACCTCTCCTTAATCCTATCTCTTAAATATTTTAGTCCAGTTTAGTGATGGTGTCCTTTTTTTTGTTGTTTTAAATAAAAATGTTCCACAGATTTAGCCATTTTAAAGCTTTCCATGAATTTGTTTGTGTTTAGGTCTCCAAAATGTAAGAAAATAGAGAAAGACGCTGATCACAATTTCCCAGAGCCCAAGGTGACGGTTTGCTTTGTCTGAGCTATAGCCTGAAACCCAAGGATTATAAAATGTACTATTAGATTAAGGGGGAAAAAAGCAGCAAATTGTCACGGAGAAGCTGGAACCAGCGAGGGTTCTTTTGCTTGATAAATAACATGAACTGCTAATTATTATGAGTCATTTGTCAAAATACTTGGTCTTTTAATTGATTGACTCATCTTTGAAGCACTAACATATTGTCTGGCTTCACCTATGGAGAGAAGAACTCAACAGCATGAACCGCCGTTGACTTGATGAGGTTTTGGAAATGTCTGCTATTAATGTCCTTCACCTCGCTAGCAGAGCTGTAGCTGTCGCTGAGGACACAAAGTTTATGTCCTTTGTGCAATTTTCTGTTTAAATACATATTTTCGGTTTAATTTTGTCATTTTCTTTTCCATTTTTTAACATAGTCAGTTGACTTTGGAATGAAATGTATTTTCTCAAAGTCAAGCCTCATGAGAGGCCCAGTATTTGTTGTCAGTGTAAGCAGTTTCATTTGAGAACAACTTTTTTTTAACAAAATATTTTCAGCCCTCTACCTCCGTGCCGAAAGAAAGCCCAGTTGTTTGCTTAAGCTATTTTGATAAGTAACATTAAGTCATTATATTAAGTTTTTGGGACCACTTTTAGAGCCATTTTATCAGCTGCAGAATATGCACGAGTACCAATGTCTCCAAACCCTGGTGAATCCTGCATGGACAGATTGTACTGTGAAATTAAGAGATCATTTTATTTTAGTCTTTTCTTTGAGTTTGGGGTAAACTATCGCTTTAATAAAGCATTAAAATACATTTTAAATGTTTCTTTTGACGTTATCCGTAGCGGAAACATTAAACTGTTCTACAACGTGTCCTTTTTAGCTGTTTTTGGTCTTCATATCATTAGCATATGTTCAGGTCCAATGACCGAGTTGTGCCTCTTAGTTGCTTCATACTTTACTTTTACAGAAATAGGATATAGGTAGTTGCTGCGTACATATGGATTTTATTGTCACATTTAACTACTTCTCCTGTGATGATGCATTCCTGTTTTGTTGCAGGTCTACTCTTGCTCAGCAGATGGCACCGTCAGACTTTGGGACTTCACAGACGGCATTCTTATCAAGGTTCGGCTCGATTCCCAATCTGCCACACTCACATGTCCACTTCGTCTCTGTTTGTATATACTGTTGCCCCCAGCCAATTAATGTGGAAGTGGACATTAAAACTGTCCAACAGTCAGTCTTGCATGGTCAGACAGTGACGAAAACATCATACATGTTCCCTCTTGATACTTCATCATGCACACTACCTGTTCATCCTGGTTTAAAATCAAGGATGTGCAGTAAAGTCAACTTTGATTAAAATCTTCTTACGCTTTTTGATCGATCGATTACAAACAAACCAACGCTCTATCTCATAGTACATGTTGATTGTTTTTTGGACATTATGCACTTACAGTAGCTTGCTACATAGTACAGGTTAATTCAACAGCAGAATGAAGTGTTCATGTGTTCGTGGTGGAGATTGGCGAGCACGCATCACAGTTTACCTGTATGCTTATACCTTCCCCCTTACTGTGGCGAGACCTCCACAGCTGGGAGTGTGACTTCATGTGCAGTTACACAGTAGTGAAGGACTAGTGGGTTGAGATCAGTTTTCTCTGATGTCTGACAGCAGTGTGATCTCTTCCAGACTTACGTCATTGGATACCCGATTTACTCAATCTACGCATCTGCAAACCACGACGGAGTCATCTTCATCGTCACTCCCGCGCTAAGTGACAAAAGATCTGGTAGGTTTGACATCTGTTCTAATTGTAATCATTGCTTGGGAGTGATTCCTATTAATCAAACACCCTGTGTGCTTTGGGGGAAGAGAATGTCCGTGGAAAATTTGAATGTTGGTGACTTCTGTCTGAAACCAAAAACCTTTGGCAAATAATGCTGCGCACTTAATCATTCAGCTGCATGAGACCAAAAGGGAGAATAATCAGTAATGCCGAAATGGTACCAAACAAACTAGAGACAGGCTAGTTGGCAATGCTAGCGGTCTTTTTATAAAGCGTCACGCCACTACTTAAAGCAGCGTATCATTCAAGTGGTTTTCACGGCAATACATAAAAAATAAATCTCACCTGACCTTTAAGATGTGTTCAAACCTCTGTGTAGACTCTGTATGTATAGCTATATATATATATATATATACACACCTCTAAAAGGATTCTCGAGTTACAGAAAATGTAAAATCATTCTCATGGGGACTTTAATGTGATTGAAGTCGAAACTGGGTAAGAATGTTTGATAAGGGCTCTCTCTGTGTGTGTGTGTGTGCACAGAGTTATTCCAGCTAGTTGCGGTACATCTGCCACAGAGCGGAGATCAGCTGGTGGAGGCCCGAGAGCTTTCTGCTGTGCTCAGCGACGTCAGCTCCAACTCAGCGGCCATCGCCTTCAGCAGAGGGGTGTGTACACCACCGCTACGGTCACTATCACACCATCTGGAACCGTTACATTCCCAAAAGTGCTAACCCCCACCTGACGTATCGGAGACTTTTCTTCTGTGCCAAAACAGAATCATGTAGGAGACACTATTTTTAGGCTGTGAAAGCTGCAGTTAACCCCAGTGGAAGCATAAAATGAGTCCCTATCAAATAAACTTCACATAATGCCCCCCCCCCCCCATTAATTCGATATATAGAGCATTACAATTATTGACGTTTTGAGTATAGTTTGGTGTATGATTATAAACTGACACCAGTATTGACTCAAGAACAGGTTTCAAATACAGATCTTGGTCAGCCGTCCTGCATGTACGTGTTCATAAACAAATGTTGTGATCCTCACAGGGGGAATATATTGCTTCAGCTAAAGGTTTGCAGCTTGAGGTCTACTTCTTCAAGAAGCAGAAGTCATACAGGTGAGCCACGGTGTCAGATGCTTTAGTTACGAGGTGTGGAGATAGTTTTTTTTTGTTATTGAAAATGAATAAAAGATGATGACTTCACACATTTAGTGTAACATTTTCATGTAAAACCACAAACCATTCACAGCATCAGATTACAAGTGCCACCAAAAAACTTTTTTCTCAATAGACACAGAATGATGTAGAAATCAAGAATGAAGTTGTCACGTGGCAAAGATCACGCGATATAAAACCAATGACGTTCATAAACCCACATTTGGCTACAAAGCCATGAGGGTGTTCAGTAACACGGTACGTCTGTCCTTGTGTGGGCTGTTAATAGATTTTTCCTAAAAGAAGACAACAAGAAGGGAGGCAAGAACACATTCACGTGCGTTGCCTGTCACCCAAAAGATGACTGCATTGCCACTGGGCACGAAGACGGCAAGATTCGCTTGTGGTGAGTGGTAACAACATGGCCTTGAAGCATATACACTCGCACCCAGTGTGTTGATAATTTTGAACTATTATTTAGTCTGGACGGCTGCTGCTCACCTGCGTTGCATGTGTTTTCCTGTTTGCTGCACCAGTGTATTCCACTCCCATAGCATAGTATGAAAGGAACTTGGTGTAATTTTGTCACCTCCTCGACTCCAAATATACCGGTCACAATTTGTCCTTCATTATTCCCAATATTAACATTTTTGTGAAGCCCTTTTTAGGTCTCTGCGGTGTGTGTGATTATAGAGTGTATGAATGTAGCTCATCAGGTGTAGTGGAGAAACAGTGTTTTTCTGACATGACTGTTTATCTTTTCAGGAGAAACTTCAACCACAAGAAGGAGTACACATACTCCACCCTGCACTGGCACCACAGTGCTGTCAGCTCACTCTGCTTCACCCCAGAAGGTAGATGCATTTCATTACCTGTCTTATAATTATTATAACCTGTCTTATCTATTTTAAGGTGTCAGATGGGCATTTGGAGCTTTTGTCCTGGTTGGAAAATTTGTGCTAGAATGACCAAATTAGCTCATGAATGTTTTTTGTGTGTGTCTGTTTTAAGAAAGGCATCCCAGCCCCTGTTCCTGCCTCTGTATCTATTTCTGCTTTCTTTCACCAGGCACCAACCTGTTGAGTGGAGGCTTGGAGTCTGTGCTCGTCCAGTGGCAATACAACCAAGAGAGCCAGCGGGACTTCCTGCCTCGCCTCGGCGCCGCCATCACACACATCGTCGTCTCCCCAGATGGAGCGCTTTTCTGTACCTCACACAGTGACAACAGTAAGGAGCTGTGACCTGTATTACTCAGATGTAAGACAATGAGCAACAAGCTGTTGGGAGACTATTGTAATAGTGGACATAGTTGTGTAAGTGTATATAACTTTATTTTTTTTAAAGCCAGCATCTAGTGGCCACTAGTGGTACTACAGCTTACGGTATTTCAAGTTTCAGCCTTAATGCACTATTGTTGCCACTTGGTTTAAACCTGCGAGCTTTACATTTGACAACACATTTTGCTCCTCAGAGCTCACATCTGTGTCCTTAATTGCAGCAATGACTGCAGCTCTGAAGTGTGTGTATATAGACTGGTTTCAGAGATTTCAGTATGAAAGGAAGGCTGTGGTAACTGATTTGTGTCTCCGCTTGTTTTAGAGATCACAATCATCAAGAGTTGTGTTAAAGTGTCAGCTGTCATCCAGGGCCTAGTCAAAGGTGAGTACAGACTGTATATGGCAACAGCACATACAGTAGATTGGTCATAAACATGCCCTATGGGCTCATAAATGATAAACATGTATAACATAAATTGCCTTCACAGTTCTTGGAGAACAATCTTGCTTTGAAGGAAAGTCTTTCCCAGGGCTGCACAATAAATCGCAATATGGCCGAATGCAATAATCAAATCGACGAAGCTGCAATTTTTTTTTTGCTGAAAGATAACACTTTTGACCAAACGGCATTATAATGAAGTGCTTCAGAGATGCCCTGGGCTACAGATGTTGTTCTCCAGATGTAAGAGAACAGGTTTGTTTAGTACAAACCCCAATAAATGTCAGATAATCATGATTTTAATAGTTTTTGCTGTGAAAATGAAAATTGTGATGATCATTCCCACTAATTGTGAATCCTATTGCTATCGTCTATTTTGTTGCGCGTGCCGCAACTAATCCTGGCAAGAAAACGCACTGATAATCTATTATAAACTATATTAATTGATATAATTGTATATAATAGAAGTGATCTGATTCTGATAAATAATGCTTGGCAACACTTCTGATTTCTCTGCCCCTCTCCCTCCTGTTCTGACAGATCCCTCCCCCCACATGATAAAATATCGAGATATGCCCATCCGTATTAGAAATACTATTACTGCGGTTTGTGATTTGTGTATTTTAAATTACGTACTCATTCCACATATTTGTCAGTTGTCTCTAAACAGAGAGACGAGCAGACACACAGGCCATACATCATCACACAAGGCGATCCTTTTAACTTCATTGTTGCAGACGAAGCGACGCCCTGCAGAAACACACAAGAAGCTTTAAGTTGTAAATTAATTAGCAAATTTTAAAGATCTTTATTGTGATTACAAAAGAGCAGGCGAGCAGAATCGCTTCTTGGCCGATGCGGAGAAATGTGCTTCTTGTCTGAACAGCCAGCCTGCTGCTCGCAGGAGAAATGACCTAGTGTGGCGCTTTGCGGCGCTCCGAGTTTCCACTGCGTTGGGATTGTTGTGGTGTCAAAATGAAGCAGATATTACTTTTTACCTCATTAGCAAGTCTCTTATGTTATGTCACCAGAAAGACCTTGTCTTGTCTTATATGTTGTGTTTTTACATCGATGTCCCAGCAGATTGATTTTGAAGTTGCAGCCTTCTGTAAGTTGGCAGAAATAAAAATTGTACCCTGTGGAACCACCTCGCATCAAACCTTTCTTTCTTCATGAGGAGATATCAAAAAGAGACAAAACAAGGCCTCAATCTGCCAGGTTACTATGTGCATGAAAAGGAAAGATATTGGTCTTTCAACTCATTTATTTAATCTTTCTTTTGTCCTGGTGCAGGAGAAAGTGTCAGGACAGACTTGATGGTGGACCCACACAGCAAATCCCTGGTGCTTAATGGGAAACCAGGCCACCTGCAGTTTTACTCCCTCCAACGAGACAAGCTGCTGTACAACGTAAGCACTCTGCTTTATAAGCTGAGCTAACGATATCACACATAAGCCAGGCCATGTAAGTTTGTGGATCATTTTTGGAGGCTCTTATTGACATAATATGCTATTTCAGGTTCCGAAATAGCACAATTATGGTTATTTGTACTTGGAAAACCTTTTTTTAATTACCAACAGAAGACAGAAGGTTGAAACACATTCATTCCGATCCACAGGCTTACTTAACTTCACCGTGGGGTGAATTCCGAGGTCTGTTATCTTCTGTGTTTCCCACAGCTGGACATAGTGCAGCAGGAGTACATTCATGAGTCGGGCCTGGAGCAGTTTGAGGTAGTCAAGGCGGCCTTCGATGCCTCTGGCAACTGGCTGGCAACAGTGGAAGAAAGAAAACAGAAAGTTGCTGAGCTGGAGCTGAACTTGAAACTGTGGTTCTTTGATGAACAAACACAGAGGTACAGACGTCTAAACTATATATTTCTGTCTGACACAGATACGATTCCGAAGGAGACCGGACTAAGTCTTTTCAGTCCATTTGTGTTTTCCTTAGTATAAGGAACAATAGTTTCTTTTTTTTTTTCCTGATCCCCAACCACAACCCTGTAACATGCATACTGTATCACCTGCAGTTTTGTGCTGAACACGACCATCTCGGCCCCCCACGAAGCCCGGATTACAGCCATGTGCTTTTGCCACGCCACCAACAGCCAGACCACCATGCTGGTCTCCACCAGCAAAGACGGACACTTCAAAGCCTGGCAGCTGGCTGCACCAGCCGACACAGAGGGTAAGCAGTCTAGCTCAGTTTCTGACAGTCCATTCAACCAAAGGCAGAGTTTGGCTGATCTGTTAAAGTGTGGTAATATTTACTTCTTTTTTATAATTTTTTTTTTTAACATGCTGTCTTGTTGTGTTGTTCTAGGCTTTGACATTTCTGTTCCGAGGTGTTCATCTCGAGTTCATTGTTCAAGAACTAATGTGTTCTTTACGAGTTAGTGCTCACTTCAGAGCATGCATAGCTCTGTGTGATTTGCCCTTGGGTTTAAGTAGTTAACCTCTAACTGGGGCTGCTTTGGAAATCTGTCCTTAAACACAGAGGTTCAGGCTCTTTTTCCAACATTAAAGCATAATGTTGGGAAAAGCATAGGTTTCAATAGAAAAATGCACCATTCAAAATAATCAAAACATCACCGCACACATAGACTATATCTGCATAGTTGAGAAAATAACATACATTTTCTGTCTATTGGTTATTTTTTTATCTCAGTGGAAGAGCCTTGTACAACCATGATTATGCACGTTTTTAGCCAGGGAGACATCCGTAGGAATCAAGTCACTTTGTTGGTGCCAGCCTCTGCCATTTTGGCTTCACAACACAAGTTGAATGTTAGAGTTGAGCCAAATTAGGCTGTAATTCTCACTAATCCAACACTCTGTGTCTGTCTCCCTCTCTCCTTCCTCTTGAACGTGCCAGCAGACGAAGGTCCTTCCTGGTCGTGTGATTTCGTCGGGGCCTATCACGGCCTGGTGCCTGAGTGCTGCTGTTTCTCAGCCGATGGTTCTCTGCTGGCCGTCAGCTTTCAGGAGGTGGTGACTGTGTGGAGCCCGGCCTCCTGGGAGCTCCTGACAACTCTGTCCCAGCCACCAGGAGCAATTAGGTCAGAGCATTAACATGCACTCAAATACCCACACATTCACTAGAGCTGGGTGTCGAAACTCAATACTTTTAGTGCTGAACTGATTATGTTTGTAGCACCATTAAATTTTGAATCTCCTTGTATTGTATTAGTTACCCATCTGTTTTTTATTAAGAAGAGTAATGCGATCTGTACTGGAACGCAGGTGTCATATTTTCACCGCTATCAAGTACCAAGCAACTATTGTTGTAAGATTAGAACGGAGTACAGACTGAACACAGGGACATCAAGGTCTTTTTATTCAGTTAAAAAAAATAAAACTATGGGGTTGGCCAGGATAACATCTGGCCCTACAAGACCATTCAGTAAACAGCATTTCATAAAGGATAAGACTGGTGTTTGTTTTGTTTTTCTTACTGTCCAACATTCCAATGAAAGGATCAGTGCTTGTTGAGAAACCAGTTCATTGGCATTATATTTGCATACTGGATCAGGGGGCGGTACTGGTATGACAGTGGCACCTGCCGGTAGGATACGGAATGTGCCGGTGAACGACCAGTGACATACCATCAGCCACTTTTCGCTCTCGGCGTCACTTGGTCCAGACCATAGACTGTATATAATGGTGGACGATGTGACGGCCAAAACATCTTGATCGTCCCCTGGAGGCTGACTGCAGTATAGCTCATAAACCCCGCCCCCTCCATGTTAGCGGATGGGACACGAGCCAACATAAAGTACACGTCAAATACATTTTTCCCAAAGATGGTTTTGGTCAGTTTAGGTAGTTCTTATCACACTGATGGATGTTCAAGTGTTTGTTTCTTTTTCAAATAAGTTTGCTTTTAATTAGTTATTTGATGCCATTTAAAAACAGGGTGTCACGTCATGATTGACTGCTGAGGCCGGCTCGTGATTGTGTGGGCGGGACCTCGATGTCGCGACTCCAATTTGCCAATCAATTACGTCAAAAGCGCATGATGGCTGCTCCCGTATCCGGGATATTTCTGCTTCACTTTTGTACAGTTGGAGGAAATGGAGACGTGTCGTCCATCTTTATATAACGTTACGGTCTATAGTCCAGACTGAACAGGTAACATTAGATCGTTAAAAGCTAACTTTATGATCATCGGATCGTTCTAATTACTCTACCAAACTCTCTTCCAGCTCCAAACTGTATTTGGGAGTCCTCTGTTTGAAATTGACTATTTGCGTTGACTTGAGCTTGATTTGATGCAGCTAAGTAGCTAACACTAGTTATTCACAGTCACAAGAAGACGCGTAGTAACGTTACAGACACCCGGACTCCTTATTCGAGATCTGTGGCAGCAAACAAAACACACAGCCATGCAGTAACAATTATCCTGCAAGCTGAGCTCACCTGTGCACTTTTATGGCCAACTAAAATAACGTAGGGGAAAGGCTCACTTTCACAACAACAGCGCTGGTTACCAACAAGGCCACTGTCCTTTTAAAGGGGGTAACACGCAGGGGCAGTTAGGCTGTGGGTG
Source organism: Coreoperca whiteheadi (assembly GCA_011952105.1). Taxonomy (NCBI): domain Eukaryota; kingdom Metazoa; phylum Chordata; class Actinopteri; order Centrarchiformes; family Sinipercidae; genus Coreoperca; species Coreoperca whiteheadi. The sequence goes on from CM022488.1 coordinate 24,703,769, forward strand.
TGCTAACCAGAGGTGGAAGAAGTATTCAGGTCCATTACTTAAGCGAAAGTACTAATACCAACTCCACTGTGAAAATACTCCGCTACTATTAAAAGTTCTGCAAGTACTCATTGTGCTACTCATTCTCTTTTTCTCGCAGCCCCCCGTTAGTCCTAGATCCTGTCTTTCAAATGTAGTGAAAGATGCTGTCCTTGCCAACGATCCCAGAAAGTGTACTGGAGAGGACAATTTAGATCCCTTTTTTTTTTTCTTAGGCTCTCGGCCCAAATCGTCTCAGAGCAAATAAGTCATATTTTCAATCTTCCTCTGGTATAGTTGCCAGAGTTTTGAAAGTGGCTCATGTTCTACTCCTGCACAATAATATGCAAACTGCCTTGCATGGCAACAGTTCTGCAATATTTAGTGAATTATCAATGAAAGGTATTTCTGTCCAGAGCTTCCATCTTGTGTCCATTTCAGTCTGGTTTTAGAGCGGGGCACAGTACTGTAACTGCTGTCAATTTATCTGCTGTTAAATTGGAGAAAGAAACTTTAAAACAAAACAAAAAAAAGACATGCCAAACACAGAAGTAACTGCTTTTGCAAAGAGGGCCGTTGGTCAGCGGTGGACGTCTTTGAACAGTTAAACGACCCTTTTATCACAATGGCAGAAGTCCAGAGGGTTGTTTCTCACCGCAGGGAAGGGAAGTAAGTGCTGGAGAGAAAGAAGTGCGGCCCGTCAGCCAGCTAAACACGGGGACAGGCTAGTTTCGCAACGTTGCTCGAGTCTCAGAAATGTTGGCACATGTCTCTGCTCAAGAAGGGGCCCTCAGGTCACTGAGAACACGAAACTAATGTTGCTAGTTTCTGTACCACTTTTGTGAAGTAAGCCCAGAACGCTGAGTCAGCTTTTAGCATATTTTCAAGACAAATAAAGAGAGCTGACTTGCAATTTATCTTAAAATGAAGGAACCAGCTGCGATAAACATTTTATGTTTTTAAAGGCATCACAGTTGGCTACGCTAGAAAAGATCTCTTGGAAATTAGTGGGTACTGGCCGACATTTATTTGTGTTCTCTCTTACATGCGTTTAAACTTGTGTGAACTAATAGTGCATAACCAATGAGCTGCCTTGCTCCGAAAACTCAGTCCTACTCAGAAAGCCTCTTCAAGGGAGCAGACTTATTCCTGTGTAATGCCGGAGCTGAAAGGGGCGTTTGTGCGAAATAAGACAGAAACTGGAAGAAGTTAATGGTCAGCTGTTTTGACAGCTGCCCAGTGCCGCTAACATAACCACCACCTATGGATGTGAAGTGCTGGGTCAGTTGCTTGACCGCCAACCTCACCAACTCCAGACTTTTTTTTTTTTTTTTTTTTTTTTTTTTTTATATATGTAAAATAAATTTAATATATTCTTTTTTAATTTTAAATTTATGTCAACATTTTTCTCCCACACAAGCTCATA
>CM022488.1:24705237-24724579 GCA_011952105.1 Coreoperca whiteheadi
TAACAAAACATCTTGACCCTAAGGTGCTACATGACAAGTAAAGATAAGGATTACACTTTTAATCGTAAACTAAATCACAATATGCAGTGAGTAATATAGTGAACTTGATATTTTTTTTTATTTTTTGTTTTTTTTTATTTGTTTGGCGGAAAACCAAACCAACTCCGGTTTTTTTTTTTTTTTTTTTTTTTTTTAATGCAGAAAGTGGCGAAGGAATGTCACAGACGCACTTTAAATAATAAGTAGAAGGCAGCATTTTGAAGTCTGAAAAGGTGACCATTATTAATTTATATTAATATATTTATTTCTGGGTGTTTGGTTCTTGGTGGGTGTTCAGACCCTGCTTGCATGTTCCCATTTGAAGCCCCCAAAGTAGAAAACTCCTACAAAACTAATCCTGTGAAATATATGTGATGTGAGGAGCTGATTGGTTGGGGATTCACTTGGGTTTCTTTATAGTGGACAGGAAAACTAAAGGGACTTTTTTTTTTCCTCTCCACCAGGGATCTTTGTTTTGGCCGACTAAGCTGTTCCAAGTTTCTGCTGGGAACCACGGCCAAAAACCTGCTCTGCTGCTGGAACCTGCTCACCTGCTCATGTAAGGCTGCATGTACATTGTACATGTCAAAAAATCAAAAGTTTCAGCTGAACGCATTCGTTGCAGTTGACTTTTAGTTTTGTTCATACACATTCGCACAATTTGACCTTTCTGTTGCTTGTTCCTCTGTCTCTCGTGTCCTCTCTGGCAGTGGAGTGGAGCACCTCACTGGACATCAGCCTGCTGCTGGCCGACCCCCTCTCGGAGAACATGGCTGCCTTCTGCTGTCAGGCCGGGTGCACCGACTGTAAGCTTGAAACTGGATGCCCAAATCGGACTTTTTGCACGTCCAAGTTTTAATCCCATCTCAAAGGGCATGGAAAACATTTTGTGCAAATCAAATTTTAAACCCACAGTAACCATTTCGGAACTGGTTAATGATACCTGAAAGAGTGACACAACATCCATTTTCAGGCATGGCTAAAAATACTACAATACTGTGTACCAAGCTGTGATTAAGTTTAAAAAATGCGTTTTGATCCAAAATGCTGCTGTATATGCAAATTATAAATGATCAGAGACAACTCTGTTATTAGAATCTTACTCCATTTGTTACCGTGTTAATACATTTTTCTTTCGTCTTTGTTTGCAGTGTTCGTGTTTAAGCCCAGCGAGCCTCTGCCACTGTTTTCCCATAAGGCCGTGTGCTCAGGGAAGGTGACTCGCGCAGTCTTTGCCCCGAGGGAGGAGATGCTGGAGAGCTGTGAGGAGAGCAGCCAGTGGCTCAACCGCTCCCAGCTGTACTTCCTCACTCAGTACATGGTAAACTCCACCACTAGAAAAACCCTCGGTTAAAAACGTCTGCTATACTCTTGTGTGCAGCAAGAGAAGATGCATACAGGAAGGACTGCTTGTTTTTCATTGGCTGGGAGAGGCAGTTTCAAGCAAACATATTTTTACTAGTATAATCTATGTATATATTTATTTAATATGTCAAACACAGCTGAAGTGTTGTCTTTTTAGAATTACAGTGATGGATCCAAAGGGGGCGCCACACTTACTCTACAGATTGCAGATTTTTATGAGGTGGCATATTTATTACTGGTTGGCCTGATCATGACCGTATAATATATGGAGATACGAGACATTTATGTTTTTTGCCCTCGGTGCACATAACCTCACACGCGCTGAAACTTAACTTTTACGATAACGTTTCTCAGTGCTATGGGAATCGCATTGCAATGGTTCAAATCGTACCTCTCGGGTAGGTCTTTCAGAGTATCCTGGAGAGACGAGGTCTCTGAGTCCCAACATCTCAATACAGGGGTGCCGCAGGGCTCAATGCTTGGACCGGTACTCTTTTCCATCTACATGACATCCGTCGGCTCGGTCATTCAGAAGCATGGCTTTTCCCATCCCGGTTATGCAGATGACACGCAGCTCCACATTTCATTTCAACCTGACCTGGTGTCAACTGTCTCTGCCCGCAACTCGGCATGCCTGAGTGACATCTCGCTTTGGACGAATGACCATCACCTGCAGCTGAACCTCGACAAAGCGGAACTGCTTGTGATCCCAGCCAACCCAAAGATTCACCACAACCTCTCCATTCAACTAGGCTCATCGACCGTTACACCGTCCAGCGCGGCCAGAAATCTGGGGGTGGTAATTGATGATCAGCTAAACTTCAAAAGCCATGTCGCCAGCACCACCTGGTCCTGCAGATTCATCCTCTACAACATCAGGAAAATCAGACCATTCCCATCTGGGCAGTCTACACAAGTCCTAGTCCAGGCTCTTGTCTTGTCCAAACTGGACTATTGCAACGTGCTGCTGGCTGGACTCCCTGCTTGCACAACCAAACCTCTGCAGATGATCCAGAACGCGGCGGCAAGAGTGGTCTTCAATGAACCGAAGAGAGCGCACGTAACCCCTCTCTTCATTAGGTTACACTGGCTCCCTGTTGTCGCCCGCATCAAGTACAAAGGGATTCTCTTGGCTTACAAGACCACCACTGGTTCTGCACCATCATATCTTCGCTCGCTGATACAGACCTATGCTCCTGCCAGGTCCCTGCGCTCTGCTAACGAACGACGCCTGGTGGTACCATGTCAAAAAGGAATAAAATCCTTCTCGCGCACCTTCTCTGGATCCGTTCCACACTGGTGGAATGATCTGCCCGCTCCTACAAGATCAGCAGATTCTGTAGCCACCTTTAAAAAGCACCTGAAAACGCATCTCTTCCGTCAACACCTAACTGACAATCACTGACTTCTTCCTTTCTTTCTCTTTTCACAAAAGGAAAACCTTCCTCTCCTTAGCTTTGTATATTGTGCTGGGCTTTAATCAGACTAGTTTTTGATGCACTTATGCTTTTTCTTACCTTGTGTTATAATTGCTTCCATTGTCTTCCTCATATGTAATTAGCTTTGGATTAAAGCGTCTGCTAAATGTAAATGTTTAATATTTTTATGCCAAAGAAACAATAAAACTCATAGCGAGCAAGAAATGGCTGAATTCAGTCAAACCAAATAAAGCTACAGTAGGGAAAGTATTCAGACCCCTTTAAATTTTTCACTCTTTGTTTCATTGCTGCCATTTGCTAGAATCAAAAAAAGTTCGTTTTATCTCTCATTAATGTACACTCAGCACCCCATCTTGACAGAAAAAAATTACAAATGTTAATTTTTGCAAATTTATAAAAATAAAACCAACTGAAGTATCCTATGGTCATAAGCATTCAGACTTAACAGTGGACTGATGTGGACTCTCCTCTGCAGGACCTCATGACGTTCACCACCAAGGCGGAGGAGGACAGACTGATGGCGTCCAGCAAACAGGTACGGCACACCTGAGCGCCAACCACTGCTCGGCGTAAAAGGGTTTCAAACGTTTTTGGCCTGCTCTTCCAAACCTCCGGATTGTACGTGCCGAGCATTTTTTGAGCAGCTTTTCTGAGCTCTGTGGAGACCAAAGCTGATATCGGACTGCTTGCCAGTCTGAACATACAAAAAACAGCCAACTAATAAAATGAAAACTGAGCTGGACTGGTGCCTGTTTCAGTTGTTTGCTTGATGTGCTTTCTTCTGGCATGGTGAAGCTCCAGTTAATTCTGCTTACCTGAGTTTAAACATCAATGCTGAAGATTGACCTCTGCAAACTGTTGACCTGTTTTCCTTTTTATTCATGTGCGACATTTTCCTGACATTGTGATTAATTCCCCCCCCCCCTTCAAGCTTGTGATCGACGACAGTGTCGCCATGACACCATTCTACCTGTTGCTGGGGAAACACAGGCAACAGGGAACTCAAGACCCACTGAGCAGCCAGTCTGCTGACAGAACACCTCTGCCACAGGGCTCTGTTGCTATCAGAGAGGTCGGTAGTTCAGCCCTGCTTGGATTATGTCCACTTTGTGTTGTGCGTGTGTATAAGTTGGTTCATCGACATGTAAATGTTTGCTTGACGAGATTGGCTGTTGAAATACAAAACACTGTTTTAGTGAATGAGTGACAAGTCTCAAATTTGTGATGTTGCCTTCTTTCTATATATATTTTTTTTAATATGTTGGTTTGTTGTGCATTAAACCTTGTCTCTCCCCCGCCTCCCCGACAGCTTCTGCAGACCCCGGCCCACGTCTTGCCCTCCACCTCTTTCCTCTGCTCCATGTTTATACAGTCTCTGCTCATCTCCGTAGCCGACACCAGGTCAGTAGTCCACTAAGGCTGCTCTGAAAACCTGCAAGCTTCAGAATTTCAACACATTTTCTGAATGGATATCCAAATAATTGTTCTTAAACAATTAGCCCGAAAAACAGAACTTGGTACAGTTATAGTGCTTATTTGTGCACTTTATAATATGTTAATATTGATTAAGGGGGGTAATGTGACAGTATATTTTTGATGCCTCTCTATCTTCATCACTGTGTCTGATGATGTCACCGTGAGTCGACAAAACACCGCAACAATTCAGGCTTCACGTGATTCAGCAACTTAAGATCCTGGCTACAATGATGCACAGGGTTTCCCCTGTGGACTTCTTTTGTTTATCCCTGAAAATATGCAGACTCATGTTGACTTGCCCCCCCCTCCCATGTGTGTTCTCATGGCCTCAGGCAGGAAAAACAACATGCAGAGGAGGAAATGGAGAGCGAGAAAGAGGAAGAAGATTCAGAAGGGGAAATGGAATGCAGCAGGGGGAGACCGGAGTCACTGGGAGGCCAGGCAGCGGAGTCTGCAGCCCCCGCTCTGACCAAAGCCCAGGTTAGGGAACTGAGGAGGGTGAAGAAACTTGACCACAGCTGGCTTGCAGGCCTCTTGGACGCTTGAACACGAGCATGTACAGAGACAGACACTCATCCAGATACAGTGCCTACAGAAGGTTTTCACCACATCAATGAATTTTTTTTTTTTTTATTGTTTTTTACGCCATTAAATCAGAGTGGATATCAACTGGAAAGAATAAAAGATGATGTCAAAGTGTAAACAAATACAAAAGCGAAAAAACAGATTGCATAAGGAACTGCCCCTTTGGCAGCAGTTACAGCCTTGAGTCAGTGTGGATAAGTTTGTCTCAGTTTGCACATTTAAACAATAAAACCATTCCCCCAATTTTTCTCTGTAACACTGCTGAGGCTCTGTTGGACGGGGATCATGTGTGAACAGCAGTTTCTGTCACAAACTCAGGACTGCACTGAGGTCTGGATTCTGACTCGACCACTGCAGAATATTATTAGTGTTCCTGAGCCATTCCTGTGTAACTTTGGCTGTATGTTTGTGGTTGGTGTCTTGTTGGAATATAAATCTTTTCCCAAGTCACTGTTCTCTTGCAGCCTGCAGCAGGTTTTCCTCCAGGATTCCTCTCTATTTCACTGCAGGGCCGGGGCCTCTTACCAAGTTGCAACATGCGAGCTGTGATCTGCGATATGAGATAATTTCCCCTTTCTCTTTCGCTCCACTTGCAATCCGCTCTGTGGCTTCAAATGTACCAATCAGGTCCACTGCAATTCAATGTTAAAACAAGTCCAAGGCCGGGGTGAAAACTTTCTATAGGCACTGTATGCATGCACATGTGTGCCCTTACATTTTTCTATACTTTGAAATTTAATAAACAGATGTAAGTCTTTCCTAAACTCTCTCAATGATTTTGCCCTTCGGACCCTTCCACAGTCCAAACTCTCGCAGCCTTTTTCCGTTGTCAGTATTGTGTGACGTAATTTCAGTGTAGTGGCGAGTGAAAGATTTATTGTGTAAATGACGTTTCTCGCGTTGTTGTATAAGCAGGGGAACTATGACACATCTAGTGGGACTGTTGCTTTTAAAAAGGATCAGGATTAAGGAATGAGGCAAAATTTAATCTCAGAACAAAATACATAATGATGACAATCGCTTGAATCAATGTCTATCATTTTGCCTGGAAATGCAAGCCATGACGTTTCACATAACCGCTTCTGGTTGGGTTCTTGGAACTCTTCGGCGTTACCTTTTCTCGTGCGACCTTGAAAAGTCACGTTCTTGGTGCTGTAAAGTCGGGCCAGACTCAGCAGACTCTCTACAGAGTCTTGAGTAACAAATCCCGGAGTCCTGAGTAGGCTGTCTCAGAAGGAGAAGGTCACGTGCACTTTCATCTCAGCAGTTTTCAGTTCCTTTCTCTTATCAGGTGCTCCGGCCCCCGTCCTCCCACCGCCGAGGACAGATCCATCATGTCCTTTCATGATCTCTGCGTTTGACAGGTATCGAGGGCGTACAGGAGCTCTGGTCATCAAACTAGGTCAATCTATATATCCTTTTGGAGTCCAAAGCTGTTTATCTGTCACTTTAAATGACTTAATGTGAGCTGGGATTGTAAAGCAGATCCAGTGAATATAAAAAAAAAACACGCAACAAGCCATGTCTGAATCTTCATGGTGAACTTTCTTTTTTCTGAAATGTGCCTTAGGATCAAAAAAGACTACTCTAATTCACCACCGACATCTGGTTCAAACCCTGGAACTCTGTAACAGTTTGAGTCGTCTTTGTCCACTGCCTTTGTATTCAGCCTTTAGCAAGAAACCACACTGAGCAACATACAATCTTTTTTCAGAAATGTACATAATATATAAAACAAATGCGGTAAACTCACTTCTTTCACCCCCAGATTTTCAAACGTGTAGTCTTAAGTCCCAACCGACGCTGACTCCAGTGACATCACTTGAGACAATTGATCAAATTTTGCACAGCTCCCTCTGGAGACACATGTTTTTGTACAACTTTTTTCACATATGTAGTAGTACTCCCCGTGACCAGTAAACAGACTTTGATGTGTAAAATTGGTGCAGCCGGCTAGCTTAGCTTAGCATAAAGACTGGAAACAGTGGAAAACAGCTAGCCTGGCTCTGTCAGTCATTTTCTTCCGCTTGTTCCCGTTAGGGCTCGCGGGTGACTGGAGCCTGTCCCAGTGACTTTGGGCCTTAGGCGGGGTACACCCTGGACAGTGGGCAACTCGTCACAGAGCCTGGCTCTTTTCGAATGTAGAAGAACAATACCAATATTACCAGCACCGCTAAAACTCACTAATTAACATATTACTTTTAAGTTAATTATTCCATTCTAAAACAGCAAATTGTGGTTTCATGGCGGGCAACGTGCTGGATTATATCTTCGCCGGGTGTGGCGACTTCCAGGAGTCTTGTCACCATGAGGTAGCCAGGGCAACCAGCGAAGACTCCAGCAAGTCCCTGCGCTCGGCCGAGAAATAGTCAGGCCCGTAGCTCCTGGCAAAACCACAACTTGTTCGGTCTTTGTCAGATTATATTTTTGGACTTTTACCTTTTATTTGACGGTCATTGTGGCGATAGACAGGAAACATGGAGAGAGAGAGAGAGAGCGATGGGTATGAAGTGCAACAAAGGTATGGCCAGCAGCCAAAGTGTGGACATCGGGGTTATGTGGCGTGCCCCAAATTTAAAAAAATGAAATATAATGTTTTTTTTAAAAACCTTTAGACAGAGCCACTGTAACTGTTTCTCCCTGTTTCCAGTCTTTGTGCTAAGCGAACCGCCTGCTGGTGGTTGCCTCCTGTATACAGTACTGACATGAGAGGGGTATCAATCTTCTCATCTAACTCTCGGCAAAGAAAACACGTGCATATTTCCCAAAATGTCAAACTATTCCTTTATTGTCCTCTCCCAAACTAAGCAAGGTTAACTTGCTTCTGGCAAACAAACTTCATTGTCTGTAATAAACGTGCCCCAATGTACATTTATTACGGACAGTCAAGTCTTTTAAGTATACCTTAAATGACCTTAAACAGACAGAAGTATTGTTTCTGATGTCACCTTTGAAATTACAGTAACAGGCTTTTCCTGGAGGTGAACACAGGGCCTTTTCAGGAGATCTGCCTCTCTGAGTGCTTATTATTTCAGAAGATACTTGCACATAAAGAGGAAGATATCTCCACTGTGTTAGCTTGAGTCCCAGTTCCTGTCTGTAGCCACTGGAGTTTCGCTAGAGTCAGTGGCCTTTTCCTTCGCAAGTATGCGGTTCTTCGAGTATTAGGAGGGGCCCTAAATAGCAGCTTTTTTAAACCCTCTGCCCTAAACTGTCATATGACGAATCCTGCTGTCATAAAAATGTATTATCCTAAGTCTACAGCACAAATAGTAAGTCATTTTAATACTTACTGCAGGTTCTGCAAAAAAACAAGTTAGCATGTGACAATTTATGGTCTACATCATTAAAAAACAAGACAAGACATGCAAATAAAACGGGAGATTAAAATACATATCTGTGTTACTAAAGTGTGTAAATAAAGTGCTGCTGGACAGATCATGGTTTCCTTTGTTTAAAGTACAAATTCGTTTTTTCTTTGTCGAATTTTTCTCATAAACTGTGGTACCACACAGCATCCATGTTCAGGCAATATTTTCAGTTTTGCGTGTGCCTGGGCCTTTTATTAATGTTGCTCAAAGTAAATCTTATTGGGTACAAAAAGAATGAAGAGGGCACTAAAAACGGGAGATAATTCTGAAAGTGATTTGGCAAGCAAAAACTTCATGCGGGGACTCAAAAAGGTACTATTGTATCATTAGCTGTCTTAGGGTCAGCAGTGCATTGGTATTTGGTGTTATGTAAACCTCTTAAAGTGGTACTAACTCCTTATGTGACCATCAGGAGATATGCTCCTGGTTTTATTAAGTGCATATCAGTAATACAATATGGAAATACATTGAGTGCTAAAATGACCACAAAATGTAGAGTTACAAGCCCACGAACAGCTCCCAGGCCGAGCCCTTCTGTGTTGAGCAAAATCCAGGTCACTCTTTGTCTTTTCAGCAGGCACGCAAGTCCAGATCATCCAGCTCAGCTTAAAGTCATTCAGTTCAACACGGGCTGCCTGAAAGAAAGGGATTCTGGGGAGGAAATTAGCAGCTAACTCTGCTGTGGTATGTGACCTCACACAGCAGCAGCCAAGCCCAAGACTGAGGCCAAGAAACTCTGCGGACATAATACACTATGTGCACACACACACACACACACACACTCAACACTATACAGACAGGCGATTGTAAAGCTTTTCTTTATTTAGGAGACCTCATGCAATCCAAGCAGTACCAACATCCTTATATTCAGTGGAGTGTGATTATTACGGAAAAATGAATGATTTCTTTGTCTATTAAACTACAATAACACTGATATATATATGTGTATATATAGAGAGAGAGATATGTTGTCAGATTAAAGCAGTATGATACAGATGTATTCAATTGAAATGCAGTAATTGCTCTATACACAAATTCAAAAATCTTTAAGAAACCTCAATTTCACACAAAATGTTAACACTAGGTATATAAAAACATGGAAAGAAAAAAATAAGTCAACATTTCCAGACAAACAGCACGTATACACAATATATTTTTTTGTATTTTCCAATTGTATAGTTAAGTAAGTTTATGTTGACTGACAGCTAATGTTATTTACATAAAAAATATAGAGTTATGGCCATGTGTGATATTCCTGAATCAGCAGAACAACCGTTGTGAGAGCTGGTTTTGTTCTCAAGACTGAGAGTGAGGTTACATTAAACCCGGGTGGAACATAAAAATTAAGCTCCATTTCCAGTGAGTCTGCACCTCACGGCACACCTGCAGACCCGACTCACCACCACGTCCTCCACAAGGTTTCATGGGAATGTGCGGCTAAAAAGTGGCCTTCTGTTCTCCACACATCTGGTGTGGCTACCTCTGTTTCCAACCTAAATATTACCCCCACCCCCATTACCAAAATCGTGGCTAGATTTTTCATGGGGTTGGGTGCGGCTCATAACCTGTCTCGATGTAGCCACATGTGTGCGTTAAACAGCTGTCAAGGCTAATTTACATTAAGGTGTCAGAAATCACTGAAGGTCAAAGGTGGAATGGAACTAGTTACATGACTTACTTTATGTGTACGTAGCTCTTTAAAGTGATATTATGTCATTTCTTAAAGACGAAATAACACATTTTTTTTTAGAAATGATAAATTCATGAGCAATAAAACACAGCGTTGCTCATTCCAACACACTAAGGGGTTTTGCTGCTACAGCCTTACTGGGTCTGGTATGACCAGTGGCTTATGGTGGCTAATCTTAGAAAACTATAAATAGAAATTGCTGTGTAACCAGTTTGGTGACCCCAGGACTCTTCTCTGTTACACTACGTTTTAGCAGAAAAGGTTACATAGCCTCACTATGTATGTGTGTGATTGTAACCTGGATTTGGAGACACTCTTACAAAACTTACAAAATCACCTCAGGGGGAAAGTAGCATGCAAAACAATCCACACACTTTCACACACAATTGAAATACATTTTCTAGACTAGAACTGTAAAGCTAAAGATGTCAATCTAAGTGTGAGAACTTTGACTTGAGAGAAACGTTTCCACCTCTGTTGAAGCTCATATCAGTCAGAACTAAAACCCTGACTCAGTCCAGGTCCAGAGTCTGTTGGCAGTCTGAAGCGGTAAACTGAGATCAGATAAGGCTTGCTGGCTAAGCCTAATGGCTGACCTTTTGAGGAAATGGGGGTATCTGGGGTATTCGGACTTTTTTTTTTACAGCAACTGGTCCAGTTTATCCTCACAATCATGAACGTGCTGAGTTACAATATGTGCCTTTCTTAACCACGGAGACTATAAGTGACTGAAATAAGACTGAGCAGTGGTTTTGGGGGGGAGTCAGGACTTCAGCCTTGTGCAAAAATATTGATCTAATGCCTGATCACGTGTTGGGTGTAATGACAGACGTCAACTGCTTAAAGTGCCTGTGTATTAACAATCATGACTGAAAAAATGACTGAAGAGAACATAAAAATCAAAAGGTGACAAAATAACACTATTCATGTAAATTACCAGAAAAACTCAATTTAAAGGCGCAGTGTGTAGGATTTAGTGGCATCTAGTGTTGCACTTTGCAGTTTGCAGCCATTTGAATACCGCTCGCCTCACCCTCCCATTCCAAGCGGGAAACTACGGTTGCCCGCGGAATACGCGAAAAACGCGAATGGCCCAATCTAGAGCCAGTGTTTGGTTTGTCCATTCTGGGCCACTGTAGAAACATGGCGGTGCAACATGGCGACCTCCGTGCAAGTGGACCCGCTCCCTAGTTAGATAAAAACGGCTCGTTCTGAGCTGACAAACACACATTCTTATTTTCAGTTGATTACACACTAATTAAAACATACTGGTGAATATTAAATTCCATTTCTGCAAGTAGCTCCTCCTAAATGTTACACACTGGACCTTTAAGTACAATCTCAGAGTGGGTTAGAATAATCAGATGTACTTGGGGTGTATGAAAGCATTAGTGAACCTACACAACTATTGACACCTGATGTAAAAATATATATTTGGAATGCTTCAGACAGATAACCAGTTTCCCTCACTTCCTTTTATGCCACTTATGGACTTTGGTAACTGAGAGAGCTATTGAGAAGGGTGCATAGCATTTCTCATTTCTTTCGTATGGCACAACACAATACTGATGATAGAAGTATTTTAAAAACCACCGTCTGTATTTCCTGAATAAATACAGTTAATTGCATAACCCTTTATAACCACGTATTAAAGAGACTTGATCCCAGTTTTGTGTTTGGTTAAATACAAAGTATCTCGCCCTCACCTCTGTAAGAAGGCATCCACAACCTGCTCATCATACATGTCTATGTAAGTTGACACAACCAAGAGTAGGCTATCAGAGAACAGCTAGCAGACACAGCTACAGCACCAATGAAGTCACTGAGAGGCAAGTGTCAGAAAATGGGGGACGTCCCGTCGTCCCCCTTAGTTCAAGCCTCGGCGCCTGCTTCCCTGCAAGATTTCTCCCTCATTTTGCCCTTTAGTTAGCTGAAGCACCTTTGAAAAATCTTTACAGCTAGATCCTGTTAGGAGGAGAATATTTTACCGTGCCTTATCCCCTGACTTCTTTAACAGGACCCACAGTGCGGTCACAAGCCTAGAAACGATGGATCCTCGTTTGACAGTACTCGTATGTATCAAGGAGCATGCACCCATAGCAGAGAGGCTGAGGCTCTCATCTGACTCCCAGGCTCAAAAGGTTAGAGAAATCCTGCCTTATCTAAAGTTTTACTATGGATTACATTTCTACGACTGTAGGCTTTCTACTCCCCTCCTGCTGCTAATGATTCAAGCTTTATTAATGGCTACAGTATGTATAGCATGCTAAGTTGCCTTTCTCTGGTTTATTCTGCCAGCTATAAGCAACGATGTTAGTTAGATAAATAAGATGCAGGGGTAGGGTAAGGCTTGAGCAATATGTACCCAAGACCAGTGTCGGGGAGGGTTACTTTCAAAATGTAATATATTACATATTACTAGTTACTTTCATTTTAAAGTCGTACGTTACTTTACAACATTACTGTCTGTGTAGAGTAATGCGTTACCTATTACGCTACATTTATGTATTCCCATTTCGAAAACGTAGAGTCTGACTCTGCAGCCATCTCAGCCATTGAATTTCGGCACCAGGATTCTTGGTGTTATTTTTTCTGGCGGCGCGCTGTGGCTTAATTCTTATTAAAACAACAATTAATTTTGGGTAGTAATGCATTACTTTACACAATACATGTAACAATATTACTGAAATCCTATTAGTAACGCGTTGTAATACTTCGTAACTGTAATATATTACTGTAAAGCGTTACCCCCAACACTGCCCCGGACAGAGGCTCTTTAATGGGGTTAGACAGTGGTAGGAAGCGAGGGGCTGTCTACATTCTCCACCTTCTGTTCCGGCGAGCAGCAGAGGAAGAGGCGGCTGCCCAGGCTCTTGAAGGCAAACCCAAAGTACATGATGTGACCCATGGCCACGAAGGAGACAGAGATGATGACCAGCAGGCCGAAGGCCTCCGGGTTCGGAGCCAGAATCACCATGATGAAGTGCAGCAGGTCTAAGAGGTAATTCATGGAGTTCTGGACGCCATTGATCACACCTCGCTCTGACTCGATCACATTCTCCTGGATGAGCTGGGTCACTGTCAGGTCAAAAGACCACAGGCCTGCAAGACAGAGATCAACAGTCAGTCCTAATGATATTTTTGCAGCCACAATAAAACAACTTCAGAACACAACAGTAGCTGATGCGAGAATTATCCGGCAATATCATTGGAATCAAAGGTTGCAAATATTGCTCTGACATCCGTGGCACATCCGTAGGGATCTTGTGTGGACCTGCTTGTGCCAGCCTGAGTCACTTTAGGAAGTCATAATTTGGGAAATAGCCTTTTATAATCTTATGAAAGGAAGTGAACATGCCAACAAAGCACTCTTAATTTCCTTTTGAATAACACTAACTAACTAACTTAGACTATGCACCATGTACTTCAATGTCAATCATTTGTCTGATCATTTGCAGAGCGTCCTCTCTGCTCCAAAACAAAATCATGTTAAATACAATATCATGGTATTTAGATGGCCGCTCTTACCACCAGATCTGGAAAAACATTTCAAAGGGAACTACTCACCAAATCTAGCAGCAATGACGCCAGCAAACAGCAGACTAACAGACAAGTAGGACTGCAGCGGCGGCAGCTCTTCGGCTGGTACAGCAGTAGTGGTGTTTCCACTGGTGAGGCTGTGGTCGGCCTCGGGCAGCGGCTGCTCTCCGATCAGGTGGGTGTAAAGGTCCTGGAAGGGCGAGACGCTGAGGTCGAAGGGGCTCCCGGGAGCAAAGACGGACACGACACACAGCACGAGGCAGGACAGCTGGGCCACGCCCGAAATGAAGCCTGTGCGGATCAGGCCGCACTTCTTGCGAACCCAAGTGAAGGCGACGGTGCCGCAGATGCCCGACACGGCCGAGGCCCCCATCAGCAGGCTGAGCACCGAGCCGTTGAGGCCCTGCGTGTAGGCGTAGCCCGTTGTGATGCAGTCAAAGCCCAGCACCGTCATGTAGAGGAAAGCCAGGGACATGCCGGCGAAGAAAATGTTCTGGTTGTAGTAGGCCACCCAGCCAGACTTGAGGGTGCGCAGGGGTTCGCTCACCTGGTAGCAACAGCCGTGCTGCTTGGGAGAGTCGGGCTTGGCCACGACTGAGGTTTCATTCATCAGCGGCTGAGACGACTCCTCAGGACTCTGGCCGTCTTCCAGGTCTGCAAAAGGGCAGAAGGATGGTTTAGTTATATTCAGTTTGGATCATCACACAAGCCAAAACTCTTACTGTGTGAGTAAGATACTTTTTGGCAAAAATAGAATACCAGGATTTTGGTTTTCCTCTGAGATGGTACAAATCAAACACAAGGATCTTGCCGCTACCTTTCGGGGGGCTGAGCTGTTTGAGCTCCTGCTGCTGTTCCTTCTGGCCGCCTTTCACAGCCAACGCCGGCGTCTTCTGGTAGACCTTCCACAGCAGCGCGTACTCCACACACATGGAGCACAGGTTCCAGCCTGAGATGAAGCCGCAGCCAATGAAATGGGAGCCAAAGGCCATTATCTGACCCACCAGCATGGGAGCCAGGATGTTGGTCAGCTGGTCAATAATCCGTACTGTGGCATTCATGTCTGTTTGATACAAGAGTGAAAGGGGGTGAAAGTCAATATTAAGTTCCAGAATTAGTAGGAAATGCGATCAAATAGTCAGACATTATGGTCCCCACATTTTGGTGGGTTTTACACATTCATATGACAGCAGATTTGACTAAAATGACAGCACAGCAAACCGGTATCGGTCACCGAGTTCACAAGTGCTTAGAGTGTTTTCCACCACATGAGCTAATCTTTTAAATAGTTTATAACAATCAGGTGAAAATTGCAGGGACATAAAAAGCGAAATCAAGAGTGAGTCAGCATCCAGGGATCAAAGTCTGCCCCACTGAACAGATTTGATAACGGGTCATGTGAGGCTTACATTAGATGATAAGCCAGCAGCGGGTAAGAAACACTGACCTGCCAACTTGCTGCTGTCCTGACCTGCCACAACCACCACCCAGTCCCTCTGGATGGTGATGGATGTAGCCGTGCTGGCTAGGTTGGCGATGTTGGCGATGGTGATCACCATTATGTAGCAGGTGGTCTGGAAAACAAAATGAGGGTATTTTTGCATTTGTATGTGCTTTGTTCAATTTGATCAATATCCATTTTGTCATTAAAAGGGCAACGCTGGTAATGTTCTTACTGCCAACAAACTCCCCGTGAAGCCTAAAACCAACAAAGAATTGATATCTACTTGTGAGCCTTCATCTCAGTGTCAGTGCATTTGAAGTATTTTTAGAGGGCTGAAGATGTGAAAGTATCCAGTATTTTACAAGCAAATGTGAGAAAAGTCAGGGAAAAAAAACGGAATTTTGCTCAACAGAAATATACAGTTTTTCCTCTCCTATCCCTTTAATCACATTGGGACCTTTCAGATTTACCTCCCCAGGTTGGGACCCACTAGCCTGACGTGGTCATACTCAGTTCTAGTCAGAATATGAGTCTGATACTGCTCCATTGGGCTGTGATTATGGGGGCGTATTTCAACCGATCCAGGAAAGACCTCAATTGGATAGACCTACAACCAATCAGAGCAACGGAGTGAGTGACGTATGTTGAGCGACGCATTGTTGTCAACAGAACTCAACTGCACACATGCCGGAAGAAGTAGAAGAAGAGAAAGATGAGCGTAAACAATCTTTGCCGGTGTTGCAAAAAGAATTTAAGTATACACAGAGTACTTGCCAACACGAACTCGACTGATTACGTTTCTGTTGATCATCTGTCAATCATCTGTATGAAGCCCGCCCTGACAATTTGACTGGTCCGAACAGTTTCTGTTCGGGCATAATTACTTCTCTACGGAGTCCAGACCGAACTGCCTGAGCTCAAATGTTGTGGGCGGGGCTAAATTCGGCTGGCATCCAGGCTAGGGAACCACTGCACTGGAGCAACTGTGTATTAATCCGCAGCAAAAAATAGTCCCCGACAAACGCACTAGTTACTCCTGTTTGACAAACGCTTGCTGAAAACTACATTGACCAGCTCTTTTAGGAAATCGCTAAGCCTTTATTAAAAAAAAAGAAAAGAAAAAGAAACTGCATATTTCTGACCCGTTTTTTTTTTTTTTTACTTTAAATCTTCGGGAGGAACCAATGGGCTGAGTGCCACATAGGAAACGTGTAAATACATACACGTACACATTACAAAACGCAGCGCGCTGCCTTTTTTGTTGAAGCCTACACTTTTTAAAAACAAGCCCTGCCGTGCATTTTCTTTTATTGTTGCTAGGCAACCGCCGAATCACCTTTCCTTAGCCTAACCAACTGATCGTGCTGTGTAGTAAACTCCCAGATCTCAAATCATGATGTATTTAGAGACGGACAAACAAATTGTTTTGGTATTTTCATGGGATGTGTTTACAATAAAATGCCTTTAAACACACATATATAAGACTTGCATCAATTATACATTGCATCGTCCCTATTTGGTGAAAACGCCTCCCATTTTGGTTATTTTTATGACAAGGGACGAGAATGGCAAGCAACTTTATGGGTCAAAACCCATAAATCCAACTGTAAAATGAGACTTAGTTCCTAAATGGCTGTCAGTTTGGAAGTACAGATTTCCCCTGGTACTGACGACAAAATACTTCACTTACCAAAAGGCAAAGCCTGCGCTAGTATCACATGTCCCTAAAAAAAAACAAAAATCGATAACTTCCTGAGGAAAACAAATCTATAACATTCTGTGAAAAATGACTGCTTAAAAGAAAGCGCATGGCAGCGAATGGAACACTCAACATGTGACTTCAACCGCGGCAGCAAGACGCACCGGGTGACAAAAAAAACCAAACCAACAAACCAGAAAACGTAGCGGATTCATCTAGAAATGGCTCATTTGTGAAACACACTGGCTCGCTACTTTGTTTGTTCATCTGCACGTACATTGAAACGCAGCTGCTCTGGTCACACAGGCCAGGCCGCATTTCTCCCCCTCGCTCTCTCTCTGTCACGTGGCGGGCCTTGAAGAAGCTGCTGACTGCACAGTCTTCAACGAGATCACCAAATCTCCTGCTTCGCCAACCTCTCTCCACCGCCACACGCACTCAAAGACGCCGGCCGGCCCTCTCGCCATTGTCGCGCGGCGGAAATCCTAACCACCAACCGAAAGGCTTCTGTGTTTCAGCCTGACACCCCAGCCACGCTCCTACGACGGACGGGAACCTGTCTCGCCTGCAGCTCTGCATCGCGGTCAGCTGCAAAATCAGGTCCGAGTCTTTGCGGGGAGGGAGCTCTCAAGAGGTTACATAGCTCAACAAGTGTAAACAAGCCCCCGCGCAAAACACTGACTTTTCTTTCCCTGCAGAAGACTGTTGAGGGCGTGTGTGCAATGACATCTCCTGTTTTGTTTCCTCGTGAGAAGAAAATATTACAATAATTAAGCTTAAAAAGGCTTAACTAACTGACTTACTTACTTAAAACCAAATTGATTATGGTCCATAATCAATTACTGTAATGCAACAAAAGAAAAGAATCTGTTCAGAATCACGAAATAAGAAGACAGGTTGGTTGATACGTCAATTTTTGAAAACAGCATTTTAAATAACGACTAACGTACTCTGCCAATGTAAGTTAGTGGAACAGTCAAAGGTCTCCTGGGGGTGAACTACACTCATTTCACTCATCTGTAAAAAGATGCTCAAGCGGTCATAAATCATATTGACGAAGGAGCCCATATCAGAAAAAGTAAGCAAGTTTCAAACCCGTAGTCGCAGTGTTGAACGTGAGGAAAACGGGGCATAAATGCTTTCAGTGAAACAGCGAGCGTGTAAGAGACTGCACCGAGGGGGATCTTACCAGAATCCATCCATTGTAGAGCTCCACAAGCTGTTCTTTGAACTGGAAAACCACCATCAGGAGGATCCCGCACACGATGACGCAACTGTTCTGGACGAGCAGCGAAGTCTGGGCCACTGTGGAAACACCACGAAGGGACATTAGGGACAGAAATCTGATCAAACACAGCAGATTTCTGTCTGACAAACCAGTTCATTAGAGCGCTTTAACAAGATGCCTGGATAGATTCCCCGCTCCCCCATCTAATCTAATAGTGTCTTTGCCAAATTCCTCTGGACAAACATTCCACAAGGGGTGCATTTAACTGTGCGAGTGAGGGAGGAAAGCAGCACATGTGCACGCTCCTATTTGACGCTATAATGCCGGTCCCTTTTGGACGTGCTCCACATCTATTTTCAGGATCAAACCCACAAAGGTTTTGGCGAATGTTTTCACGGCAAACTAGTGCTCTGACGATCCCTCAAGAACAGCAAGACTTGGCTTTGACTTGAGCCCATTTACCTTTGAGTCTGGGATTTCTGTCCACCCAGTCCCCAATGATGGCCCCCAGCAGCAGCACGGAGCCGGCCACCACCAGCCCGTACACGGCCGTGAGCAGCAGGCTGTTCCCGTACAGCTCCACCAGGAAAACAGCCACGGCAAAGTTCCACATACGGTCGCCCTGGGAATTAAAATTCTGGTTATTTTAAAGGCCAGGCTGCTACTTGACTCAAAACATCCACGTAGGGGCTGATAGGAAACGGGGTTTGGCTGCTGCATAAATGATAAGAGCCCTCCCTGCTCTCATGGGCTGAATAAGTGACACCCTCTTCAGCTGAATCTATCCTTTAGGCAACAACAGGGAGCAACACGGGGAAAACATGTCATTTTGTATTGTAATGGCAGTTATAACAACCCATAATGCAACAATAACACATCAACGTTGTATTACATGCAGTTTGACACTGACAGGCCACACACACATGTAGCCTGTCAACGTGACGCACAGATATGTGACGGCGTGACATGTAAATAGACAACAATGTGCTCATTTGTAATAGTGTCCCCGGCCGTTTCACTTACCCATGTTGACAGGGCATGCCCCATGTAAATGAGGAATTTGGCAGAAGTGAAGAAGTCTCGGAGAGATTCTGCAGAGGAAACACTGAACTGTCAGAATGAACTCACGACACGGAGCAGCTGGTGGTCCCCAGCCACCGGTTTCCATTCACGACGTGAAAAGCTCAGCTTGTAATTTCGCATGCAATGAAAAATCACCTACCACAGCATGTCTTCTTAGGTCCAGAGTTATCCATTTTAAAGCTGTCCAAATGTCAACAAGGACCAAGTGAATATTGCAATATTGCTTGCTTTTTTGGGTTGTTTTTTGTGTGTGTGCGCGCGCTCTCTTCTCTTTTGTCAAGTCACGTCAAAGGAGGTCGACCCCCGGCTACCGCTGCATCTGACCGTCGGCAAACAAGACAAAAGCCGCGGCGTTTTCTCCCCTTTTTTTTTTTTTTTTTTCC
>CM022488.1:24724604-24770003 GCA_011952105.1 Coreoperca whiteheadi
TTTTTTCTTTTCTTTTTTTTTTTTTTTTCTCCTCTCCAAACTTAGCTATCACTGTAGCTGAAGTTGGAAAGAAATGGCTTTATAGCCTTAAAAAGGTCGCGACGGAACACGGACGCACACGGACGCAGCGAGGAGCTGGACTCGGCACCGCTCCGCCGGACGGCTGGCTCTGCTCTGAAGCTTTGTGTTTACGTCCCGCCTCCCATATACCCCACGCTGTCACGTGACCTGCCGTTATTTACATTGTGTCAAAAACAAGTGCGGTCCTCCTACCACACACACGCACGCACACGCACACACACAAAGGCCGGACCAGATCTGCACACACACACAAAAAAAGGCGTCATTGTTACCAGCATCCTAAATAAACCCCTTAGGCCTCTTTACACAGGGGCGGGTTGAGCTTTTGTTTGAATTGGCTCCCTTATCTGCCTTTCTTATAGCAGGGACGATGATAAAGATTAGACTCCGATCCGACACCTGACCAGAGACGTGTCCTACAAAGATAACGCCACAGCAAATTGAATATGTCACATTTTCCGCTGTTGTCGGCCGTGTCCGTGTGTTTGCTTGCTCACTGCGGTGTTCACATCTTCAGCTCCGCAGTAACCCGCACACCCCCATCACGAAAAAAACGCTTCCACAGTCCTGCATTCAAAATCCACACTGAAGCAGGAGCACGGAAGTGTTGGTGGGGAAACAAATGTAGAAATGGTGTCAAAGGGAAAAGGGCTTTTCATGCAGAGAAGGGGCCAGAATGTTAATGTTATGGCATTTTGAATATTATTACTGATTGCATTCATGTGTGTAAGTAGCGTTTCACAGCTGTAGTATGTGAAGGTGGAGCTCACTTTATATGCTGTTAGGAAGTTTAATCTAGGTCATATATTATAAACATGGGAAATCTTTATCTGCAAAATAACCAGAGACTGAAGCTGTTAAATAAATGTGGTGGAGTAAAACGTACAAGGATTGCCTCTGAAATGTTGTGGAATAGAAGAGGAAGAAGAAGAAGAAGTGGCATAAAATGGACAAAGTACAAGTAGTATGAACTTACTTGAGTAAATGTGGGCTACTTAGTGACTTTCCATCACTGACTGTCAGAGAGTATAGGCTATAGTGTTGGCAGTTAAAACCATATGGTCCTTTTCAGTCAGTGGGATGCAGATTACATTAGGTCAGGCTTTTAACCAAAACGTCACTAACTGAACTATGTTGGTATGCTGTGTATAACAGCAGAGCTTCATTAGATTCATTCAGAGCAATAAAACAGTTCCACCTTAAATGGAGAAATGTTTTAGATGTTTCACAGCTCCACCTGTGCCAAATCCAATAATATCACCTGAGACTTTTTAATTACATGCTGCACTTTCTTTCTTTTCTTTTTTTTATACATAAACTGAATGCGAGAAACACTTACAGTAAGTTGTCAGAGTAAGCAAGCAGCTGTGGAGAGCAGAGAGCTGCAATCTCTTTATTAAAGTTAACAATTAACTGAACTTGCCTGGGCAATTCACGCCACGCACAGCGCAAATTCGAGCTGAACGTTTCAGATATTTTAGCCGCGGAGGCTGCGGGGTTATTGCCTTGACCTGGTGAAGCTGTTTACCGAGGCGCCTGTTTGCACTGGAGCCTGGCAGTGGACAGAGGACAAAATGGGACAACGCACACATGTGGATGACTTGCACTTGTCCACCTATGTCAACAGATCAGAATCACAGCAATAATTACAGTCTGCTGGGATGAGGGATCCTTGGCCCGCATCCATAAAAAGTAATAAACACTGGCTCAGTGAGAACATGGCAAATATGTTTCTTATAACTGTACAATGTACCTGGATGCACAGTGGACTATAAATGGCTGTTATGAGCTGAGTGGGACCCCCAGTGTCTTGTGTCACCCCCGAAGCCTCATCTCTACTCTCAAGTGATGTGTTTTGGGCTTTTCAAAGCGTGCTGCATCTTGTGGCAGCTGGTATTCATATTATATCACTTAGATAAAGTGTTTTACTTTACAAGGATCCAATGCACATTTGGTCCTGTTGTTTTTAAAAGACCAAACAGTAGTTTAGTGCGGGTCAAGCTCTGCTCTATTACTGCTGTGCTTCCACTACTACTACTGACCAATCCAGTTTTTTTCAACTCCTCCCGGCGGTGCTGTGAAAGCTGAAGTGACAGTAAGAATGTGCTCCATCAGGTGCCTAATCTCCCTCAGGCGCACAGAAAGCACAGAGACACTCACAAACAAACATCCCCAACTTTGGCCAAAAGCCACCAAAATCACGTCTGCTGAAGCAGAGCCTCTTGATTCTTGCGAGAAATTTTCATTGCAGTCATGTTGATCCAATAAATGTCTATTATTGCATCCAGCCCTCTTACAACATACTGCGAAAACATCTTAGAACTGCTTTAAGCACTAGTTCCAGCTCTAAAGGGGGGGGGGGGGGTGTGTGTGGCAAGCTTGTGCTGCTTTTTCATGCACTCATATTCAAATACACAAGACCTTTTAACCTCAAAATGTTGATGTGTGAGGCGATGGACTTAATCAAAGGCTATGTGAACCACATTTCCAAAATGCATTACATCAGATGGCTCATATCGACTTAAGCTTTTCTGAAATGTTGTTTCTAAGGTCTAAACCACTGTGAAAGCCTTTAAAAACGTCAAAAAAGTAAAAATATTTTTTCTTCTCCTTCCGGGTAGAAATGGTGTCAATATATACTATTAGAATATAGTATATTTTATATTTTAGCATTAATAATATCCCACTTACTCACAAGAAACAATGTGAGTGGGTCATTCTTAATGTAGGACTGTGTATAACATAATATTTTTGTGTACAATATTTACCCGCAAGGTAATACCCCTGTTTCCATTCTTTATGCAAAGCTGAGTTAAACCTTCTTCTGGGCAAGAAGCTTAGGATTCAGACATGAGGGTGGTATCAATCTTCTCATCTAACTCTTGGTAAGAAAGTGATGAAGCTCACTTGCCAAAATGTCAAACTATTGCTTTACTAAGCCATTTACTATATGAGTTTCATCAAGTTTCTAAAAAACGACTTAGTAATTCCTAACTAATATCATCCACAATGCACAGGGAGTGGGAGACGCGAAGTGTCAATAGTGGCCTGAAGCTCCCATCTGTGCCATCTCATCGCATGAGGGAGCAAAACTGAGGCTAACAAGGGACATAAGCACATATTTTGGGCCAAGTGATGACAATAGGCACTTCTATCCCTTTGTGATCTATTCACGGATCACAGAGAGCTCTCAGCCATTTGAAAGTCTGCACACATTGAGCTGCCACAAACAGATTACCATCCGCCCTATTAGTGGGCCGGTGTGTCAGCCAGGCTCAGTTACCTGTCATCAGCGGTCAGACGGCTGTGGTGTCATTTTGTGGCCACGTGACCTGCAGGCATACCTACAGGATCCCTTTACAGGCTGGCTGTGGAACAACAAGCTGTATTTATGTGGGCTAAATTTGTACTTCCAAGACAAAAATATGAAAATGACTTGCATCCTGTGGCCGCACGTTGTCTGACACTCACAGGCCACAGCTAAAGAAGGGACAGAGGTGGAGGGAGTATGTGAAATCTCACCTGGAACCAAGAACCATCCATTCTTCGCACAGGGCTTCTGCTCTTTTTTGTCCTGAGCTCTCAGATTTTGTTGCAGTAGAGCTAAAAGGTATTACAGTACAGCTCCCTTCAGCAATTTCATTGATATTTAGCTGCAATAACTGAGGCTGGGCTCTTGAGGTCTCCTAAAATCTCATGACACTGGACGCAGTAAGATTACCAACCATCTCGGTGACCAAAGAACACCAGAAACAATGATTATGATTATTATCTTTACCCATTTTTGGAACATAACAGTGTTGCGGTCTTATTGTTTCTGTGGATATCTACTACTGCCCGGGGCCTAAGACTTTGATGTGTGCCTGAATAGCTCCACCAGAGAACGATAAACATCAAAGGTCACCTTTCCCAAAATGACAACCCTTGTATCCAGCGAACGACACGGTAAACATCTGACAGCTGTTTCGGATCAATACAACATCGCAGCTCAGTGGGCACCAAACCAACTTGACAGCCCCAGGCAGGTGTGTTTGTCTGTCACACTGCGGGTTCGAAGGGCGCTTGACCTACAGCAAGTTCAACATTTTGTGTCATCCATGTCTCTACTTCTTTTGTTGACCGTTGCGGGGCCCGTAAATCTCCGGTCCTCGAAAATATCTCTTTGATATAAATTGCAGCACATGTGGCTGGTTTGAGTCCCTGCACGCTGAATGAATGAGTAATGCCCTCCCCTCTCTCGGTGACCTTTTAACCACGCTGTTGGTGTGGCTCTGGGCCATGTCGGTCGGTCGGTTGGTCCACCACTTTGGTCCAGGCTCAACAAATATTGGCTGGACTGCCATGACATTTTGGTGCAGACATTCATGGTCACCAGAGGATGAATCCCACTGACTTTGGTGACCCTCTGACTTTTCCTCTAGCGCCATCACCAGGCCAAGATGGATGTTCTCCAAGGTGGCTGGAGACTTCCTAAAATGTACCTCTGATTTTATACGATCATTTTTGAGTCGTCCCCCTTTTTTATAGGTCATATAATGAGAGACTAACAAAACAAGCCAGGGAAGAACCAAAACGTGTTGTAGCGTCACAATCAATCAGTGGTCTGCAGGTCATTCCAGACTTTTTTTCCTCCACACCCTTGTGATACTCCAGTCACCACAAGAGGGTTGATTTCCTCATTTCTCTCATCATCTGAGTCAATTTTCCGCATTCGTGGAAACAGCAACATGGGGACTAAATTCATGTGACTTGAACTGACTGGCACAAGCCAAGTTATATTTACTGGAGACTTTGCCTACCTCGTAACTTTGCTTTTTTTGTTGTTATTTTATTGATTTATTGTCACATTTTTATTTACTTTTTACACTGTCATTAAAGTCTGTCTTGCAAGGTGACCGTGGGTGTTTTGAAAGGCACCTTTAACTAAAATGTTATTATTTACCTATGGCGGCGTGGTATTTCAGCCTCATGCAGGTCTGGTGGAGTGCTTACGTGTGGATGGAAATGCGAGTGTGAATGTTTGTTTTGTTTGTTTGTGTTATACGTGTATGTTTAAAAGAAAAAAATATATATAATTATATAAATATATATAATTATCAGATAATCAGAACTCTCAAATATCAACATTGGTATCAGCTTCAAAAATCCAGTATCTATCGGATCTTATGCCATTCATACGTCCACATTGTGTTGTAAATTTGTAAAGAATTTATTTAATTAGGAACTTGTATTTTAACAACATACACCATCCCCTTAAAAATGTTGAGATACTCAGCACTGGCAGCAGTTCTAATTTAAATTTCATTGTACTGGCCTTAGACAGACAAATAAATGTACCTTGGGGCTTTTGCTCTTTTATCGACTGGATTTGAAAACCAGATGATGCTCCTGTGATGTGAAAAGTGGGATCTTTTTGCAAATCTTAGGTTGTCACTGAGTGTGCAGAGTTTGACATGTAGGTGTTCTCTAAAATGCTCTAAAGGATAGTTGGTGCTTCTGAAAGATCGCAAGGCAACTGGGACAGTTGAAGACATTAAACAGAAGAAGAAAAGAGGAGAATGGGGTGAACATTTATTCAAAAAGGTTTATACTAAATAAATGACGTTGACTGTAAGATGAATGGTGATGCTGAACTTATATTGGTCTTTTAGTTTTGGCTATTCTATCAGAAATAATAAACAAATAATGGATCATAAACAGTAAAATACCTAAATTACACTGATTTATATCAGTTTTCTTTATATATATCGGGAATAACTATGGAAGAAGAATAAATCAAATACACCTCGAACACGTTAATTTGTGCTTTCTGAAGAGACTTTATCTTCTGTTTTAATTAATTTACATATTATGGATTAAATGAGACATGTAAGGCTAAACCAGTGAATATAAACAACATTTACATTTCTAATTTTGTGGGAAATTGCGCATTATTATGTTGTAAAGCGGTGTCTTTAGCTCTTTCAGTATATATTTAAATCTGGAGGAATAGTTTTACATGGAGAAGAGTACAAATAATCAAAATAACGGATGTATCCGCCGCCCACCTCCAGGGGGCAGTAACGTCACAACCGGACAGAGCCTCCGCACCCGGAAGAGCTTTCAAAGCTGCTCAACGTGTGTTTACGCCGAGGTTAGCTTCGACTAACTCCCCGTTTCCCTCTGCGTTTCTTTTGAACAGAATGTCTTCGAGAAGCCGGGATAACGACGGCAGTTGCGAAGGGCAGGGCGCACTTAAGGAGGAGCTGAACAAAAAGGTAACGTTGTTGTTCGCCGCAACACGTTGAAGGAGGCTAACGTTAGCCACAGATATTAGCCGCTAAACGGTAAACACGCAGCGAATGGGAATGCTGGGGTAACTATTTTTGGGATATCAAAGCATGTACATTTATGTTGACATATACGGACTCTCTTTGTCTCTTGGGAGCTTCTAATTGTTGCCTGTAAAAAAAGTCCATTTTATGAAGTAATTCGTGTTAAATGTCCATTTTATGAAGTAATCCGTGTTGCTCACTTACAGATCAAGGAGCAGAAGGTTGTCGTGGACGAGCTCTCCAATCTGAAGAAAAACAGGGTGAGCAGAGTTGTGTTAAAAAAGGAAACAGTCAAAGTCTCACTTACCTGAAATTGACATATTTATTCATAATGTGGTTGTGCCCTGGCAAAACGTTGCATGTGAATTTGTTGGTTAAACGTAATGCTTGAGACTGGACATGTGTTCCTGTTTCTCAGGAAAGCGTATATTTGTTTTGATGTATTAATGTGGAATTTGTGTGTGTTGTCTCCCAGAAGGTCTACATCCAGCAGAGGAACAGCAACATATTCTTCCTAGCAGACAGAGGTCAGGCACTGGGTTCATGCAAAAGTAAGTTGAGAGCTGTAAATATGAATAAATACAGATAGAAGATAAATAGATAAACTAGCTGCTATCTCTCCGTCTCATTAATTAATAACTGAGGCTGTATGACTAACGTTTGATCACATATTGATATTTTCTCTCTCCAGAGGAACTGGATAACATGAAAAGGGAGCTGCAGGATATGTAAGACTGACCTTCACCACAACCATGTGCGGCATCTTTTGTATGTTGAGTGTGTCGCCCACTCCGTTTGCGTGGGACAAAACCGTTCGCGAACATTTGAAGAGAAGGGGGCCCAACTGGAGCCAGGATCTTACAGTCAGAGGCACAAGTCCCTGCTATCAGTGTTTGTTCTCAGCCCACGTCCTTCACATGAGAGGTCTTCTCACCCCGCAGCCAGTTCAGGACAACACTGGAAACGTCCTGGCGTGGAACGGGGAGGTTTTTGGAGGTCTCCCAGTGATGCCAGAGGAGAATGACACTGCTGTTGTCTCTCAGCGGCTGTCGTCCTGCAACAGCCCTTCAGAGATTCTGTCCGTCCTGTCCACTATTCGGGGACCGTGGGGGCTTGTTTACTACCAAAAGGCTGGAGACTACCTCTGGTTTGGCAGAGACTTCTTTGGTAGGCGGAGTTTGCTGTGGAAATTTGAGGCGGAGGTCAAGGCGTTGACCCTGACTTCTGTGGCTTCCCACAGTTCTGGACCTGATCAGTCTGCTTGGCAAGAAGTCCCGGCAGTCGGTGTTTACAGGATTGACCTGAAGGCAGTTGCAGAAGCTGGCTCTGTGACGTTTGAGGTTTATCCGTGGGCTCATGGGGGATGTGATGTTGCCTCGTGCTGCAGCGAAACTATATTGGAGTCTGTCCCCAGCGGCTGCACTGCTCTGATGAACCAGTCAGGCCTCGTACTCACGTCACCCGTGTGCCCTCTTAATACATCCATTCCGACGTGCTTAAATGAGAAAGAAATTCATCCAAACTCAAATTCATGTGTTAAGGATCTGGAGCAGCTGCTTGCAAGCAAAGGGAAAAACGACGAGGTGAACCGTCTTGTTGATGTCCTCAGTGAGGCAGTGAGACGGCGTGTTCAGTCTCTGCCTTTCAGGGTGCAAGACGATTCCCCTCCTACCAATGACCATGCCAGCGTTGCTATACTTTTTTCCGGAGGTATCGATTCAATGATCCTGGCTGCCTTAGCTGACCGCCACATACCCGCTCATCAACCAGTAGACCTTCTCAATGTAGCGTTTAAACTACAGGAGCCAAGGAAGCAGAAAGAGTCCACAAAGAAACCCAAAAAGCACAAAAACAAGCCCACAGATTCTAAGACCGATGGAGCTGATTCCCAGACATCCAGCCCCTTTGATGTTCCAGACAGAATCACTGGAAAAGCCGGCCTCAAGGAGTTACAACACCTGAATCCTGAAAGAAGATGGAATTTTGTTGAAATCAACGTAGCGCAGGAGGAGCTGCAGAAGATGCGCCAGCAGCGCATTTGTCATCTGGTGGAGCCGCTGGATACGGTGCTTGACGACAGCATTGGATGTGCTGTGTGGTTCGCAGCAAGAGGGACGGGGTTCATCGCAGAGGACAATGACCAGAGGCCCTTCACATCGTCCGCAAAGGTGAACTACAAAAAAAACTTCATGATTAACTAATTCACATAGAATATGACCTCTACTGAGGAAAAATAGTATTCCAATTAATCTATGCTAACTGTCTAAAATGCACTAATCAATGCTCGATGTAAAGGGGACAAGCTGCTACCCAGAAAAATATCTGAAACAGGCTTCGTCTATAATGGGGAATGTATGTACATAGGAAGTTGTTTTTTTTTTTAATACTGTATTATGTTTTGCGGTAGTTTCTTTTTTTATATTATGTGCATCGTTATTTATTAATCTGGATTATATCGTAGTTTCTTGCTATTTTTTTCCGGGTTTGGGCATTTAGTCTTATGTATTCATTACCATTCAGCTTTCGACACTAGACGTTGTTGTTCCTGATTTGTGGTCACTCCTCCTTCGTTAGAGGCCGCCTCTGGGCTGTTCATTCACGGATGGATCCTCTCATGCAATTATAAATTCTGTTTGCTGATTGGTGTTTGAACGTCACCTGTTTTATATAAATCACCGTTTCTGCTGTTTTGATTACACTGATGATAAAAAGGCGTTAGTTTTTGCCCACAATAAAAAAAAAACAAACAACAACTTTATCTGGGAGTGCCGGCATTCTGTTAGTATTGATCCTTGCTACCAATGGCCACCTGATACAGTGTTTAAGATTTGGAGCCGTGTGTGCTGCTACTTTCTACTATATTGTAAGTACAAACAACAGCCTTTGCTCTTTCCAGGAAGAAAAGGCTTCTGAACTATTTTTTTACTTTTTACCAATGATGCAACTGTTCCCTGGGCTGCTACACTGACATGAGTGCTGAGGGATAAACAGTATAGTGAGACATTTAGCTAAAAAAATAAATCAAATGTATTTCTTTTATTACCGTTTATTTAAACAATGAACTGCAGTTGAAATGTTTCACAATCCTAAACAACCACATTGACCTGGTTTTCTGTGTTGCTTCTTCATGACTGCAGGTAATTCTGACAGGAATTGGAGCAGATGAGCAGCTAGCGGGTTACTCAAGACACAGAGTCCGGTTTACGATGTCTGGTCACGAGGGACTGATCCAGGAACTGGCCATGGAGCTGAGCAGGATCCCTTCCAGGAATTTGGGCAGAGATGACAGAGTGATAGGGGACCATGGAAAAGAGGCTAGGTAGGTGTGTTGTCTGTGTCAGGTATCCATTACGTGTTACCAGAGCCTCACTTGTTCCTGATATTAGATACTTTGGCTGTAAAGCAGTTATAAAACTTTGAAAAATAGCAAAAAACATTTACATCACCATTAAAGGTGCTCTGTGGAGTTTATTTTAATGAAGCATGTTCCGTTTACATTTGTGTGTGTCCTTGAGGCCTAACACGTGTGCTGCATTTTCAAAGCAGCTTTTAAAAAAACCCCAACAAAATGAAAACTGTGCTTTGTTTACCTCAGTGTTGGCTAGCTTGCAGTTTTCTTCTGAACTGCCTTTGTTAGAGCATTGCTACGTGTCTTTCTGTGTTACTGCCAATGAGCAGAATGGCGTGAAACCAGTTGTAGGAGGTGAAAACCGCCACATGTGCCTTCATGCACAGTAAAACAGGAACCCGCTCTAAAAAGCTTTTTCCATAGCACTACTAGTGTCCACAAGGCACCTTTTGACTAATTGCTTCTCTAATAATATTTGGTATGTACCTTGAAGCCTGGAACATACAAGTTTGACAATTTAAATGGTTTATATTAGATGTTACAGTCAGAGGCACAAGTCGCTGCTATGTTTATTCTCTGCCCACTTTCTTCACATGAGAGGTCTTCTTACCCCTCAGCCAGTTCAAGGCAACACTGGAAACGTCCTGGTGTGGAACGGGGAGGTTTGTGGACAAAGGAAGTGGAAGCAGAGTCTGGGCCTAAGACAGGGAGGGTACTGCTCAAACGGAAACATCTGCTAGTTAGAACTCGGAGTGCTTTAGCAGCACGTTGGTCCGCAGTGTCGCATCATAAAAGTACCCTGACTATATCCCTCATTTGTGTGGAGTATCTACCTCCTTCCTGTGTTCTCATGGGGTTTCTCCAGCTACTCAAGCCACTGATTGTGTTGATGAAAAGCCAAATGCCAACTATTTCAGCGGTCTGCAGTACAAGCTTGTAATAGGCCTTTAATTAGGCCTAATTCAACCATCATTAATTGTAGTGTTTACACCTGTGCGTTTGTACTGTCACATGTCAAAATGTCCTCTACGTAAGAAGGCATATTATGTGAGAGGGAGAAGGACAATGGAGGAACACATATAACCTTTAATAGATATGTGACGGGTTTCGTCGCTGCCATGAATTGAGAGTTCAGTCTTAACGGGACAGAGATAATATTGTTTGCAGCAGCAAAGTTAAGTTTCAGGGATCAACTTCTCTCCTCTGAGAGTAAAAGGTATAAACTGTAAGTTACTGTGATTGCATCTTGTCCCATTCGTTTCTGTCGGAGTCAGATAAGCAGTATTTATGTGAAGGCCCTTCACAGCCACGGCTCACCTTGTCTCAGGTCTTTGTGCACATTTACAGACTGTGTTTGACTGGCATCTCTTTCTCCTGGGAGCTTTGTTGCAACAGCTAGGGTGGGACAACAAATTACACCTTTTATTACCATTATTCTCAACGGTACAAGAAGTCCAATGTCCTTACATAATTCCCAGCACAGCTCCGCCCACCGTCACCCTGAGCAGAGGTCTAATCAGCCAGTGAAAACACCTGTGCATGAACAGCTTCCTGTCAATAGTTTTAATTGGAACTATTATTTTTATGGTGTCCGTACAGATTGTTGACAGTGTTTTCTGTGGAATAATGAAGACGTTGTTTGTTTATGCTGTGAGCTCCACAGGTGAAATTCCATTCACCTCCATTGTTCAGGGCAGAGTATCTGACAAACACAACTCTGGCATCTGCAGATTCCCCTACTTGGACGAGGACGTGGTGAGCTACTTGAATTCTCTGCCCGTGTGGGACAAGGCAGACCTGTCACTTCCTCGAGGTGTCGGGGAGAAACTCCTCCTGAGACTGACAGCGAAGCGGCTGGGCCTCGGCCACTCAGCCGTCCTGCCCAAGAGAGCCATGCAGTTTGGCTCCCGCATCGCAAAGATGGAGGACAAACATGAAAAGGCCTCCGACAAGTGCACAAGACTTGTCACTGGGTAGACAAACCGTTGGTTGTAATGGAAAGAATATAAATTTTAATAGAAAACAATCATAAAATTACATACAATATTTTTATGCATATTTACAGTTAATGAGTTCTTGATTTACTGTTACACAGATTTTTGAAGTTGGCCAAGATTTATAATAAATATTGCGTTTCTTCTACACCATGTAGGACTCGACATCTTGAAGTTTTTCTCTGAAGTAAAGGTCGCATTCAATATAGGAGGTCAAGTTTCCAACATCGAAACGGCCAGAAATCTGATGAATATACACGGGCTTCCTGAAAGGAAAACACAAAACAAACAGTCCAATTTAAATACACTGCCATGATGATTTTAAAAAGTGTATTTGTTTCAGCTGAGTATCTACATACTTTTACATGTATGAATAATATTAAGAGACATCCAAATCATATCTTGTGATCACAGCAAAGAACCACACACATAAAAGAAGACCAGCTGCCTGTCTCACAGCAGGATTATTTGGATCACTTAGCTGAGTATAACCTGGACCCTGACTCTCAAGGGTCCAGCAGAAATGACCTTGGAATGAGCCAAGACACGAAGTTTCCTGGGGCGTCTTTCTCTTCAATAGGAGCCTCCTATGGAAATAAAGTTGTGCATAATAGCGAAATAAAAACAAACCAACATAATTTACTCTTAATTCACATCACTTGTGGGACGTTTGGTTATTGAGGTTACCTTCTTTTCCTCAATGAAGGTGTCCAACAGAGGAAGGCTTTTCTTTGAGAACACATAAAAACAGGGACACTGAAAAACAAAACGGAAATTATTAGCTGGGTGTCGCCTGAAAATGTGATCAAAAGATATGCAGTGTAAATACATACGCTGTACGTGTGCCATATAAAAATACCAGTAACCTTCACAGCTCCGTGGAAAACGTCATCACACGATTGGTAGTTTGTCATGATTTCCGAACTCATTCGGAGAGAAAATGTTTTTTGTATTGCTATATAAAATTGTGTATTCATATTAAAAACCATTAGTGATAACTGATGAAAAGCGATGTATGGGCCTGCTCCAACATTTGGATTACAGTGTTTTCTGTGGACTACAAAAGCATGATATTTTTTCACACTTGACTTTGATCTCAGGTTGGCTAATTCTAACAATATCAGGCTGAAGACATTTACCATGACAGTAGCAGACAGACATAGGTTCCTGGATGTGTGCTCACTTCCAAACAAACACAACACGTATCGCACGTTGGTTGAGGAGTTGCATTTTTACCCATAGTGCAGTCAGAGAGTTTTTTACAGCGTCATTGAAACGTGCTCACTAAAGGTGGACATCACAAATCACTTTGCTGATTCAAAGTCACTGACTATGTAGTTTTCCTAAGCTGCGAGTTGCACCAGTACGCGCTTCCGTACAGCAGTAAGTGAACACATCAGCGTTCAAAGGCGCTTCAGTACGTACAGCCGTAGGTCTTACGTTCAGTCTGCTGCTGGTTCAAGCTGTAAAGTTCAGTGAAAAAGTAGCATATTCAAGCACTGCACACATTGTTAAAAGCTCAGCAGCGCATTATTTATGACTGACTTATGAGATTATGATTGTTTCTGTGGATTTTGCTGTCTTTTAATAAGCTTTTAACAAGGAAGTAATGTACTGTGAATCACAGCTGCAGCTGTGAACGGCGCTCTCAAACACCAGTGAGGAGCTCCACTGCTAAAAGCTGCTGATTCAGTCAGTGACTGGTGATTCACTGTAGTCAGTTCACTTTGAAAATGTGTTGATAAAGAGAGAGGCTTCTATGGCCGATGAGCTGAATGGTCTTGACAGGTAAGTCACCTAACCACCAATCCAACTAAAACCCTGAAACCAGCAAGCCAAACCAAATAAAGATGGCCGCCCTGGCAGAGTATCATTGGGAAAGATACAAAGTGTCTGCTGATTGACTGCAAAGGATTTGTAACCAAAGATTAAATACGATGACTTTATTCATCTATTGTTTGATTAGGTGGCTTAAGAAAGCGTTACACTCAGCGTACATCTAATGTGGATGTAAACGCCCTCTAATTAAAGCTGAGCATCAGGACCTTGTTTCATTTGAACAACAATATAGTAAAGCAACGAGACAACACAACACAAAATGTTGCTACTGTCCTAATACTTTCTGACTGCACTGAAGGGACAGAGGATCACCAGTGCACCCATTCTTCTCAAGCCTCAGTAGAATTCCGGGTGTGCTCTGCTCTCCCCGTTTTCCGCAGAGACTTTAAAGATCTTTCGTATCCATGCGGGCAGGCGTTTTTGGACATTATTGGTCAGGCTTTGTTCAGTGTTTGTGGTGAACTTACCGCTCTCCTCGACTTTGTCTCGGAAGGAAGAGGTTTCTCCTTCATGCAGAGGACGCGGAGGTCACTGTCCACCTCCAGTATCCCGTACTTATGAGTGTCTGCACGGAAACACAACACAGAACTAACTGTGAGCATGAGGCCGAGCCGCGTTTTTAACTTTTTACCCCGTTCCCTTAAACGATTCCATAATGTTACACTTAAAGCCTGATTTCTTACTCACCCTCCTCTTTGCACTGGTACGAGAGCAGCAGACAGCTGTCCTCGCACTTTGCTTGGAGGTCAAAAAACCTCTCTTTGACTTTACCGAGGCTAAAATCTTCTCTGAAGAGGGTGTCACTGTTTACGATAGAGAAAGGGAGTTGTATCAGCTTGGCAGAAACAGGACTTGATCTCGCACCTGTAACAACAATTCTGCACGGTAGCATTGATAATGTCAACTCACCCCCCAATTACTAAGACGTGGTCTTCTATCTTGAAGTGCTTTACTGCAAGTTGCAGACAGGCCACAGCACCAAGACGTCCCTGGTGGAATAAGGAAATGCGCTTGATTTAGAGGTTTAATCACTGAAAAGAAAATGCTGATATAAAATGGGGCTCACTCTGACCTACAGAAACCCTTCCTTACTAAGCCACACACCCCTCCACAAACACTAGAGAAGAAATACTGAATATAGCACACAATGCTCCTGCGGCCATGGACTGAAGATTTAAGGTTGCTTTGTGGTTGTGCATTACTGACTTGCTCAAGGGCACTTCAGCAGAGCACTATGGGACTTGAACCAAGGTCACAGAGTCAGAGGATGGCATAAAACATTTATAAGAGTCTACTTTCAACACGTGTGACATGAGCAGTGATGACGGTGAAAACGTCGTAAAATTGTACTTACGTCATTGCCTCTTGTCTGATCGCTGAGAATCTTGACATTTGTGAAATGTGATGCCCACTCTTCAAATGCAGCATGGTAAAGCGCGTTAGTCTGCGGAGAGGAGAAGAGTTCTCAGTTGAGGCGTAGACTTGTATATTACAGGTGATTACCAGGCTGCTCCTTGAAGGTCCAGTGTGTAGGATTTAGTGGCAGCTTGCGGTGAAATTGCAGTTTGCAGCCATTTGAATACCGCTCGCCTCTCACCCTCCCCTCCCAAGCGTGTAGCACAAACTACGGTGGCCACGGAAGTCGCGAAAAGCCCTACCTAGGACCAGCGATTTGCGTGTCCCTTCTGGGCTACGGTAGAAATACGGCGGTGCTACATGGAAGGGGACCCGCTCCCTCTGTAGATAAAAACGGCTTATTCTAAGGTAACGAAAACCCAACAATATGAAAACATACTTGTAAATATTTATATCCCATTTCTGCCAATAGCTCCTCCTAAATGTTACACACTGGACTTTTAACACAAACATTAACACATTGGTCTGGTCCTAGTTTGTAACACAAGTCTTACATGCAGAATGACTCTTTTTAGAGTGTCATGTTTTCATCATACATAATTGGATTATTATTATTATTGGTGCATTAACATGTAAACAATATGATAATGGTAACTAATGTCATGGAGCTACTTTAAGCTGCTTTATATAACGTTATTGTTGCTTGTTATTTATTAACAATGCATCATATTTAAAAACCAGATCATATTTGTTCTATGTAAGACCCTAATATATAACTGCTGGAAAAAAATGTAGTGGAGGCAAAAGTACATTATTTCCCCCTTAAATGTTGTGGAATATAAGTATGAAGTAGCACAAAATGAAAATCCTCAGATAAAGTACAAGTACCTCCAAAATGTCCTTAATGAGAACCGTACTTGAGTAGACTGTACTCACAACAACATAAATGCGGTCCACGCAGGCAGAGCCGGCCAGAGCACGGACCCAGTGGGATATCAGAGCGCACCGTCCCACCGGCAGCAGCGGCTTTGCGGTCCCGGCCAGTTGACCGAACCTCCCGCTGCGGTCATCCGCGACATCCCTCTGGAGCCTGGTTCCGTACCCGGCGGCGAGGATTACAGCTTTCATTTGAAACCAGAACGAGGGAGAAACGTCGCTCACTTGTTCGCTGTGTTACTTACTATAACGGTTACTTGCCATAACGGTCACAAGCACGCGTTGAGTTAGGACACAGTCACAGACTTGGGTAGTTCTCATCTCGCGAGACTAGCTGTCCTGACTACGCGAGACGAGCCTCGTAATTTCATACGCTTCCGGATGCGACTTCCAAAATAAAAGTGGAGCTTCTTCCGGTGATTTCACAGGTTCACAGGTTAACATACTGGAGCTAGTGGTCAAAATTATTTATATCGAGAGATAGTAGCAGGAGTCTCGTGGAAGAACATAAATATTTGCCCAGTATAGTTAAAATGTGAGGCTATTTAGTGTTATTTGATATTAAATGTGACCCCTCGGTGCAACCCGCAAATGAGACATGTGCGAACTTACTGTGCCAACTGACCTATATAATATATTATAAAAATAATATATACACTTAATCAATTCTCAAGAGTAAAAAAA
This sequence comes from Coreoperca whiteheadi, assembly GCA_011952105.1. Lineage (NCBI taxonomy): Eukaryota > Metazoa > Chordata > Actinopteri > Centrarchiformes > Sinipercidae > Coreoperca > Coreoperca whiteheadi. The sequence goes on from CM022488.1 coordinate 24,741,158, forward strand.
CCTCAAAACTAAGGCTTGAAAAGTTACCACTGGATTTAACACACAAATTTGTAACAATCTAAAAAAAAAAAACTGTCCATTCTGTGCTTTACGATCTGGGATTTATGGCCTGGTTCCCATCAAGACACAAAACCTGGAGCTCTGAGTAACAGAAACCAGCAGCATGATTTGATGAGCCAACTTTCACTTCATTTGTTTAACACTACACATTCTTCTTCTTTTACATCCATATCTTGAGGGCATCCAGTAGTTATTCTTGCACCATTTTTTTGAAATATTGACTTTTTCTGTGATGCAACGATGCTGTGGTCACTGATCACACCCGAAAGCCTTTTCAAACCAAACAGTTATTCATGATGTTTGAGATGTGATTAACAGATTCATGCTGAATCATTGGGAAGTAGTGGAACAACAAGTTGAAGCAGACAGTAAACCAGCGTTTCGTTGATTTATTTGCCAACTCGTGACATGAACGCATACGGAATCCTTTCATACACAAAGGTACCTTGATTTTTTTTCTCGCAAAATCTGTTTTCTACAAATACAAAAGGAGCAAAGAGATATTTCTTGGCAAGAGAGCCTGAAAAATATGTGGGAAAGGTTCATTCATTTTGAGTGCATTTGTTTTTGAGCAATCATTCTACGTCTTCGCTGCTGCTTCCAGCCTCGGGTCCTGTGACATCAGCTTCGCCGTCTTGTCCTGGGTGCTGGAGGTCTGAAGGCTCCGGCTGAGGCGCCTCCATCGGTTCCTCAGGTGGCTCTGGTTGATGTGATGGTGTCTCCCCTGCTCTTGCCAACTCCACCTGAAGAGAACCAAAAACTGAGCTTACAGGGCATTTACATTTATTTGTCTTTAGTCCATTTATCCTCAGTTGTGGATTGTGAAAATTAAGAATACTACTTTCTCGATAACTTTTGTGAAAAAAAATAAATTCACTGATTGTTTGGGGCAGCACAGAGGAGTTTAATAGTGGTGCACATAAATCCCTCCCCCAAACCTCGCTACTTTTCAGGCTAAAAGGCATTCAACAGTATATTTTGCAGCCCTATATATTTTTGGACCGCCCACACGCTTATTCGCAATTAATGCATGTGAGAAAACGTTTTTTTTTGGCAAAAAAAAAAAAAATGTTTTGAATAACTTTAAAAATAGAACTTCAGACTTAAAAAAAATCACATAAGGCCTTTATTTTCCTGAATTAGTCTTCCATGACCGGTAGACACCCTGGCTTAAATGGTCCTGTTTGTGTCTCGTCCAATAGATAATGTGCTGTACTAACCAGTTTCGGTCTCCAGAGGTTTAATTGCCACTGAGCCATACACATTCACCATGAAAGCACAGATGGAAAGGTCTAATTGGTCAACTGTACAATTTCAAACATGTAATAAATCATTAATGGCTTGTCTATTGTAACTTAATCTTACCTGGGAAACAGCGTCAACAGTTTCCTTCTGTATCCCTGGATCAGACTCTTCGTGTTCCATTGGTTCTTCCTCATCTTTCATGACGGCTGGGTGTTGCTGGCCTGGCATCTCGGACTCTTTCAGTGCCACAGTGGGAGCCTCTTCTTCCACTGGGGCAGGAACTGCTGCCATCTGTATGGTAACAGAGAGGAGAATATGACAAGACCTTAGGAATAAATAAATGGATTTTTTTTTATTTTTGTCATATCAAAAAAAGTGGAGCATAATAAAATACTATATGAGAAATTAGGTAGGAATTGGCTGAACAAGCACCACTGAATGCCAGCTAAGATGGATGTTCATTTATATGATTCTAACACAGAAAATTCAATTCGATGTCACTAAAGGATGTTCAAAAAGTATGGAAAGGAAAAGTGTGCAACAGGTTTTGTGAATCGTGTTTATATCTTCATCAGTTACCTCGTTCTCCATGACAGGCTCTGCAGGCTTTGGCTCTGGTTTTTTATTTGCTTCCAGGACCGACATGATGGAGGCAGGTATGTGAGCTTGCTGTTACACAGAAAAACAGAGGCAGTTGGTACATTAGGACATCCCGAGAGAAATACAATTTTTTTTGTAAATGAGTTCAGTAAACTTGCCTGATTAGGCGTGAAGGAGTGGACATGCTGTAGAAGAGGATCTCTCATCTCCGGACAGCGTTCAAACACGCTCGTCAGTTGTGCGGGCGGCAGCTGAAGGAGCACGCTGTACGACTGAGGCTTCGTCCTCTGGCAGCACTTCACAAATCCCTCCCACACCTTGGGATACTTCCACACCTACAGCAACCAATGATAGGCAGCAAAAATAGTGATTATGGTGATTGATATTTATTAGTGCACGAGTACAACTAAATTGTTGAGTTTCTCTGATTTTCCAGTCTGGTATTGGTTGGAAAAACTCTTATCTACTGGACCAGATAGTAAACAGAAATGTAATTCCAAATTTGCCAAGTTAAAAGAGAGACTATGTTAAAAATTCCAGGACATCAATGACTGTACAAAACCATGAATATTTGGCTGGAGTTTGGTGCTGACCTGCTTGACGATGAGGCGGGACAGGATGTTCATGACGAAGCCTCCCAGTCGGGGATACATGGTGAGGGACTGGATGACGGTACGCATGAGCAGCATGGGGAGGGGACTCTGCTCCATTAGCTGCTGCATCACCACCGCCAAAACCTCCGACGTGTACACATTCCTCTCCCCAAAGCACAGGTTGGTAGCTGTAGTAGACACAGAAAGTCGAACATATGCAAACGAGACCGATCAGTTAGCTGCTGAAAAAGGTAATCTGTGCTCGGCCATAAATAATTTCATTTATTTAAAAACAGACCCGAACCCATTATACAGTTTATGGGATTTAAAAACCAGCTGATTATTTTTACCTACACTGCACAGTGTAGCTGATGTGATCAGTTCCCTCTGTCTATGACCGACATATCTCAACATCAAGGAACTGCGTTGGCATGAAATTCACTTTATTATTTATTTACATTTGTTTAAGCCAGAAACGTCATGTAGTATACTGCCTGCAGTCAGGCTGCCATTTGGGTGCAAGTGATGAGAGCATCACTCACTACAAAACACTGAAAAGCTTTTTCCAAGGTCCCTTTCATGGCTAACCTGCATAAAATATAGCTACTTGGTGGCTGTTGCTGGAATCAAACTCTCAAACTGTATGTAAAGAAAACAATTACAAAGAGATTAGAGTGACAGCACCAACTGCTGTTCAGAAACACGGATGAAGCTGTTTAAGAAACTACTAAAACTTTCCGTTTCAAGGTTTGGAACACTGACCTTTTATGATAGACTTCATATCACATTTGGTTGAGTCTATGTTGTGTAAGGCAATCAGCAGGTCTCCTGGGGTGAGAGGGGACACAGTTGAACTTCCCTCACCTGAAAGACGACAACGCAACAGGGAGAACACATCAACAGAAGAGGACAGAAATAAGAAACAAGGGGAAAAGACAATCCTTTGATAAAAATAAAATATATATTTAAAAAAAAAACCATTAAAAACTAAGTTTTTGTATTCATTATTAGCTGGAATAAAACAATAAATCAAGTATTAGCTCTTGACAGAAAGTGTAAAAAAGGTAGCATTACATTCACCAGTGGAAGACATAGATGACTCTTACTGTGCTGGGTGCCCAAGAGGCGGTTGAACACCTCCTTCACTACAATTGGGTTGAGTTTGATCAGCTTGGGGAGAGCCTGGATGACTTCATTCTATGAAAATAAAATAAAATGGTGAGTTAAATCCAAGAAAGATTTCATTATGATTATCGAGCGTATGTAAGATAGCCAGGAAGCACTGACGTCAGTTGCTGCTTGATTTTGTGATCTGTGTGACACTCACAATAGTGGAATGCGTTTATACTGTATGCAGTATGATAAACATATTACCAAAGTTACCAAACTTGTACCAAATCAGTCTCCTTACTCACCTTTTCTAGGCCATTTATGACTGGAATTAGGAAACGAACGTCTGGCACTCGCTTGTGGTAAAGGTCTCGCACTCTCTCCACCAGCTCTGGAGATGGAGGCACTGAATGGAGGAAGGGAAGTCTTATTTTACACATCAACCAGTGGTCGACCAATATGGGCTTTTTCAATGGCAGATATATAATGCCGATATCAAAACAAAGAACAGTCATCTCCTCTCATATACATGGTTATCTTAGCCAGTAACATGTTGTTTTAGATAAAAGAAATAGAACAATACATTGGGTTATGCTGTAGATTTCAGTACAGTATGTCAGAAGCAACGTCATTTGACTGCATTATTCCATACATTATAACATATATATATATATTTAACCCTAGCCATTAAGTTTCTGATTAGATTTGCTGTCATTTAGGATGGGAAAAACATGTTAACATTTAGAAAATATGAATGATAGTGATAGTTATTTTAATTATGACAGATAATCGGCTGATTACTTGGCCAAACACTTTCGATACTTTTTTCTGTTCGGCTATATTTTCTTTTGCTTGACCTAAATCGTCCTGTAAAGATGAAGTGAAGGGATCCATTGGCTTTTTACCTTTATCTGTCAAAATGTGCAGACAGCGAGTAACTAAAGTCTCTGCCCCTTTAGGACAGTTTTCAACCAAGAGCAGTAGCTCAGGAGAGTTCATCCCCATTCCACGGATCTGGAAAAAATAAAAAATAAATCAACAACTTGTCAATACTATTTAAAAACAACACAACTCAAAGAGGACTCTCAGTCAATTTTCATGCAATTTAGTTTCTTCCCTTGGAGGAAGACTTTGTTCAACTTTTTGTGAACACAAACATACATCACAAATCATGAAACAGCTGTTTTTAGATGACAGGTGTGTTATCTCTGCTTCGTTTTATTTTCTTTGGTCTGAAACACAGTGAGGAAGTTGCACCATGCGCTGTTTGCTCTAATTTACCTTCTCGTAAAAGCACATGAAGAAATAGATAAACATTATGGTCCCATAGTCCAGACTTTCCCCTCAGTAGATTTTGTCATGCTCGGCTTTCCAGGCATGCATAACTGCTGGCTATCAGACGACAACAGAACCTTGTGTCTTGGGGTTAATGACCGTTAAACCATTCATTTCAAAGTGAGCTCTTTAAGAAGAACAAAAAAACATTGAGCACAGTGAGGACATACTAACGGTGAAGAGAGACTTACAGGCTGCTCTATCGCTCGAAGCACACTGCGCTTGATGTCAGCGATGGCCTCGGTGTAGACAGAAGCCAGCTCGTGGACCAGCCGGTGGTTGAGAGGCAGCAGGGACAGGTAGAGGAACAGACACTGTCTCACTGTCTCTTCAGTCCAGGGGGCAGCCACCTCTGTCTCAACAAACACACGACACGGTCAGGTTGCAGGAGTGGACTAAGAATGGGGAAGTTGCATTCTTGTATTTCTTTGGCTGGCGGGAAAAATTTAGGCTGGAGAAGTTCATGAAAAGTGGTTTTCCTTCCCTCTACAACACTGTTTCTAGATGATTGTGCGAGCATCTTGACCGTCATTACTAGCTGACACCACTGGATATTAGTCATGGATACAAGTAACTCATATAGACATCTAAAAAGAAAGTGAGAAATGGCAGTGTCCTTAAAAAAAAAAGGTATTTTTTGCAGTTTGCCTTGAATTTGAAAAGTTGTGCAGTGAAACTCTGCCAACAGACTTACCCGGCGAATTTACATATACAGTATGCTTATTGATAAGCTGCTTTTGTCCAGCAAAACTGCAGTTGGACCACATGCTCTGAACTTAAACTCAGCGAATTATTTTGCTGTGTGAATACCTTCGAAGACCCCCCCAAACAAACAACCTAACCACATCCCCACTGAAGTTGCTTAGTGTGTTACAGGAAATGCATTAGGTAGTTGTAAAGTGCAGTGGTGTATAAATGAGCCATGATGCTTTTTTCGTGAGCTCGTGTATATATTTTGAGCAGCTGCTAGCAAGATACTACTCGGATCATATTGAAATCATCCACACGCAGTCCAAACCTGTGTCTTTGTCAGCCCCAAAGAGCAGAGACGGAGGGTTGGGGTGGACCAGAAGCTGCATGTAGTTCAGGGCAAACTTCTCAATGTAGTCCCTGAGCTGGTCTTTCTCATACATACGCTTGAGAAAAGACAAGGCAGTTGTCCGCACCTGAAAATAAAAACAAACAGACGGCCATTTAAAAATATGACCACAGAATTTTTTCCTTTTTTAATTAAATCAGTTCAGCAGACTGTCAGATGCACATTGATAGAATATGGACAAGAAATGATATCACCTTCTCTTTTTCATGCGAGCTGAGATCCAGAAGCACATGCAGATACTGAAACTGCCGTGAGGGCCGTTTGACGATGAGCTCCTTCAGAGTCGTCATGCCCAAATACACCCGAGACTGAAACACAGGTTACACCAAACAGTTGAGTGGACATGTAGGGAACCAACCCTAGGCGAGAAGCTGTGTCTCGTATCATGCCACTTACCTCATCCTCACAGTAGCGTCGTATTACTTCCAACGCGGATTCTGTTATGATGGGAGCCTCCAGTACCAGTTTGGTGAAAAGTCTGGAATTGACGTGAAAACAGAAATGCGACTCAGTTCTGGCTCGGCTCATTTTTTCGCTCCACAGCATCAGCAAATAAACAGGAACAAGTCGTTTTTTTCCATTTTCAGCCATTATAGAACACATAACCAGTACATCACGTGAATCCCTACGTTTAAAAAAAAGAGCTAGAGAGAAACGTAAAGCATGAGTCTTACCCATCCCTCTGCTCGGGTTTCTCCTGCAGGCCTGACAGCAGAGTGTAGAGACAGTGGTCGTAGCTGTCCAGCAGCCCAGATGGCAGCTGGCTGAGGTAAGTGTTGTACTCTTGGTAGAGGAGAGAAAAGGCCAGGTCACTTCTTGTCCTGATGTCATCCAGAATAAATTTCAGCACGTCTTCTTTCATCATCCCTTCAAATTGGGTCACGAGCCTGGAGAGGAGCTTCACTCTGACCTGTGGCACAGATTTCGTGTGGTTACACTCTAAAACAGGCACCGGTTTTGTGCTTAAACCTCAAGTGCTACTCAATCATTATGCAGAAAATGGTAAATTAAACACGGGGTGATTACTTACATGGGACATGCCACTTTGAGCAATCGCCTTCTCTGAATGCAGGATGCGTTTGACTGCTTTGGAGGTTAACTTTTCAATCTGGGTGTCTGACAAAGACTGGACGACATCTGACAATTTAAACACCTTTTTTCTCCCGCTCGCCCCCGTCATTCTGTAAGAGAACGGAATCATGCAGCGTAATGAGTCTGGCTGACACAAAAGGTGCAGCTTACAATACTTCTGCCATCTTTGCGTCAGTGCCAGAACTCACTTGGTTTGTGCCGTAGGAAGGATGGGTTCAGGAAGCCTCTTGACTGTGGTGGGAGCCTCTGCGGTTGGAACCTTTTCTGTGTAACCTCCCACCACAGAAATCGCTTGTCCCACCATCACAGCTGGAACTTTGCGCTTGATGAGCAGGTCTTTAGCACCAGAGTCCTCCTCGTTGTCTTCCTCTTTGCCTGCGTCGTCTTCTCTGGCTTTGCACTGCTCAAGTCCTAGGATAGGTTTTTAATTAACATGAACATTTTGGGTAAGACTGACAATAACTTTCAAACAATAAAATTGACTGGAAATCATTATAAATAACATGACACTCCTGTTAAACCTCAACTTGTCAAGTTTTTACCCTTTGTCATTTACATACTGAATGGACAGATACAAGTGGTATCAATGTTCTCAGCAAGAAAGCGAATAAGCATATTTCTCAAAATGTCAAACTATTCCTCCCAGTCAAAAACTACTCAAACCAAATTGCGAAAATTCTTTAGGCCTTTTCGTGCTGGATGTCTTTGTTACTAACCTGGACCAATCCCAGCAGCAGTCATCTGCGTGGCCATCAGCCTGGCCAGATGTTTAATTTGGGCTTCAGTGCCTGCTGACTCAACAGGTGTGTATGTGGCCTGGAAGGATGCTGGCATGACATCGGGCAGATACACCATGCTGATGAGCACCTAAACAACCAGGCAGAGACGTAAGCTGAACTGTTACACAGTCAGGCTTAAAGGAGGGAAACAAACAGGAAAAAAAGGCCACCGCTGCTCACCAGGTTGGCTACGTTCTCGGGGTTGAGCAGTGGGTGCAGGAACTCAGCTGTGAGGTCGATGGCAGACTGTGCTACTGGAACAGCAGCTGGTTTAGGTACAGAGAGAGGGGCTGGCTCCTCTTTGTCCTCATCATCTTCCATCAGGGTTGGCTCTGAACACAAAGGAACACTTACTGGGTGGTTGACGCTGCAGATGTTTGTGTCCAACACTTTCTCTTTCAAGATTAGATCATTTCCACCATACTCGGTTGAGTCGATTTTAAGATTTCGGTGTCAACTGTGATTTCAACAGAGTCACCCTGACAGATATTCCAGACTCATTCTACAGTTACAAGGGAACATGAAACGTATAGTTCTAGTCACACATACAGAGCTACAATATTTTTGGCAGCCGTTGTCAATTTTTTTTTAGCAAATTCAAAACATGAAAACCCACTAAATATTTTCCATTAATTTCTAAACTACCCACACCAGTGCAGCAAACAGTCTAATGACTATATATGTATATTAAATCAGAATATCTGTGACGGCTACTCACCCATCTTGACCTTTTTCCCCTCGGTGTACTGTTCATGGCGAGGTCTTTTGCGCTGCTCGCGCGGTGCAGGTGTAGAGCGGGTTATTTCACTCTGGGGCATTCCCAGGTCCAGGAGAAGAGTGCTAATTTGACCCTGGAACTCCAGGCTGCAGGGGTGCTTGAGGACCGCCACCAAGTGCAGCTTCAGATTCTTTCGCACGCTGCTGACCTGAGACTTGGCCAGAGTGGGTGGCAGGTTTGCTAAAAAGGTTCACGTATACAGAAAAAAATTATTACAGACAGCATAAAGACTGAAGATGTTTTGTCTCCATTTATCAGTTTGCTTTGTATCAATATCAGGCTGACACATTTGTTTTAAATGGGGTTTTGTGACTGGGAACGTGACACAAGAAGCTCAGAAACACTTACCATGCAATGTCTCATATGCCTGCACCACCTCTGACATGAACATTGGCCTCTGACGGGCGACAGTGGCCAGGGAGCCAAGTGCTGTGGTGAGGTTAATGCTGGAAATGGCAGGGTGGACCATGAACTTCAGCAGCTTGTCCAGCGCAGTCTTTCCCTCCTCACACAAAACATCTGTTGATTCAAACAGCACCAAGATATCAGTTTGAAAACATGAGCTTTAATGCACGGGACTAAAAATGAAATAAAAATTACAATACGGTGACGTTGACACGTTATGTTCTCACAACAGGAATCTAATATCTGTACCGTAACGAATGTACAAGTGATCTTTGGGAACTTTGTCCAGGCTGATGTCACCCTCCTGTCGCTTGGGGACGTCGGAGTCTGACGTCCGCGCTGACAGAGTGATGATTAATGATTCTGTGAACTTGATGGCGTGAGTGCGAACGCCATCATTTTCAGAGTCCAGCAAGGCCAGAACATCCCCTTTCATCTGTGTGACCAGATCCCAGCAGGCCTCCTGCCTCTCTGACACTGCTTTAGAGCGCACCAACCACTTGCAAGAAACAGGCAGAAGAGTAAAAAGAGTGTGAAAAGACTACAGATATTGCTGTGGTAGCTGTGGCTTGACTTTGTTGAATATTCCCGATAAGAATAACAGACTACATCAAATCTACAGCATACAATCTTTTGGCTAAATCACACAAGTGCAAAATCTGTAAATAAAATGATCATAAATGAGGCCTGTATTTACCTGCAGAGTAACTTTGTACAGCTGGGTGAGAGTGAGGATGGCTTTCTTCACCACATTCACACTTTCATCCCTCAGCAACATGTTCAGATTGGCGATTAGTCTCAGAAGGAGCTCATTGTCCCGTTTACTGGAAAAGAGAAAAAGATTGAGGAAGCTGCAAAACCATTTCTTCCACGAACATGACATTTACAATCATGAGACTGGAAGACCTGTTTATCCGATAACTCACCATGCTTCCTCTATGAAACCAATGACAAATTTTCTCACTTCGATAGACTTGTCAGTCTGAAAGGCGATTAGCTCCTACGGGATGAACAGGCCAACGGAAGGAGAGTTTCGGTTTATTACCATGTTGATATAGGTAATGTGCAATGTGCCATTTTATACTGAATACAGCTTATGCATTCAAATAGCTTGCGTATTTCACGCCAACAACAGTTAGTTTTAAAAATGCTGGATACAGCTTTACTTACATCCAAGAAATTGTCAAGAAGAGAGGGATCCTTGTTAATGATGAGCTCCTGGACCTGAAAATCACATATGTTAATTGGGTCAATATTGTCCTCCACCTACTTACTGCTTCATAGGGTTGCGGTATAGCTTAGCTGTAACATATCCCAGCACACACTGGGGGAGAAAGCAGGTGAACACCCAGGACAGGCCGCAGAATATTGCATTGCAAAGTAGCAATTAGGAAAATACAGTAATCCACACAGGTGTGCAACCAATTTTGCATTAAAATAAACCCCCCAAATTATTATGAAATTGCTTTTTAAATACATTTCTTTTTGAATGTCACAACAGCGAAAGCCAGATTTAAAGAGAACAGACTACAAACCTGTTTGAGCGTTGTTAGCTTTTCATCTGTGGATATCAGGGCCGCCTGATTCAGAAGATCCACCACCTGGAATGGAAAAGCAAACTGAATGAACGTTTCCTTATACAGGCATTTATTTGTATTGTCACTACATGACAATAGACGTCTGGCTGCACCATCACCACAATTGTACCGATTTTCTTATTGTGCACATGTGAAGTGTAAGAGGGGCTTTCAGTAATTACTGAGATTAATTGTAAAGGGGACGGAGTTTCCGCTTATTTTATCATCTCAAAAACGAACCTTTTTCACACTAGTTCCCAGTGGGCGCCGTTTTTGTGCACCACAACTCCACGGTACGAACGACAGTGCCAAATCAAGGTTTATGAAGTGAGCAAAGCGAGGTTTTGTTACTGAGGTGCTATTGGCAGTTCAACCCAGCAGACCGTAGAGACTAAATGAGGTTTATCAGCAGCTCCACACATCAACTTCATAGAGACGGCAGCTTTATTCATTAGCACGCCAACGTTGCTGACTCAATACTTCCATATCCATTTTTTTTGGGTATGACTACTACTCAATAAAAACTAGAGCTGGGTGAAAAAATAGAGACATGATTGGGAACTCCTTGTTTACTACTGTAACTGCAATTGTTGAATATGTTCAGAAAACCAAAATCACATAACTGCTTTACAACCAGGGGAAGAGAACATATGATACTCTTTGCAAACAGCATTTCTCCAAGAGCCGTTGCAATAGATCCAGCAACTATCTCACATTAAACATATAAACATATATGTGTTTACAGTGGGCTACTGGTATAGCTTTTCAAATACGTTTTAACGAAATGCATTTTTTTATCTATTGATTTGCTAATTTGACAGTTGTACGCCACCTACTGCCAGAAACATGAACCACACACACGCCGTGGCCTGATCAGCCTGCTACGTTTACGTTTACATTTAGTCATTTAGGAGACGCTTTTATCCAAAGCGACTTCCATATGAGAACATTCACAAACCGAAGGCGCCGCTTCGGGAGCAGTTCAGTATCTTGCTCAAGGATACTTCGACGCATGGCTGGGGGGGATCGAACCGCTGACCTTCCGATTGGCAGGCAACCGCTCTGCCACCAAGCCAATGCAGTGAGAACATTATTTGAGGACGGATGTCAACGTCGCTGACAATGAGTCTCATTGACCGATGCTTCCACTGTATCAATCATGTTACAAACCCCAGATGTGCTCACAGTTAAAGGCTTCGCGTTACCTTTTCGCTGGTGGTCATATCGATGACATGGGGAGTCGGAGTTTCCCCCTCCTCTGAAGAAAGCTCCATGACGCGGCTCTGCTCCCCTGACTACCTGGACAACATACTCTTTAGGATCCTAGTAAACGGTGCAGCCTGTGGAACATATAACCGCAGAAGATAAGGACGTTGTTGGACGCCTTATTTCTTTATTACAACCCGCCGAGATGACTCATAGTGACGGTCAGACTGTTAGCAGATCTCCGGTTAGCTTTGAGTTAGCGGTCTAACGTTACTGGTCGGATGCTTTGGCTTTATTGTTAGTTGAGATATCCCTTCCTCATTAAATATAAAAAGACGTTAGCTACGAACCATTAGTAACAAGGGTTTACCGCTGAATTAAAAAACACTTTGTTCTCAGCTCGCGCGCTAGATGGCCCCATGCTAGCCGTCTAGCTAACCCAGCGGGCTGTTTTAACCTTACAATGACACATAGGTCACGTGATACGTACCGCTGCACAGACTCTTTACTGCGTCGTGGCAACAGTATTTAAATGTGGCTGACTTAACAATGTATTAGCTTATACACCATCCACGAACTCAACGACTCTACTCGTCCGCAAGGCACGCCGCCATGTTTAGCGTTAGTTCGCCGTTCTTCTTCTGCTGTTCCTGAGCAGCGAGGCAGCGACCCCTGCTGGACACGTGAACTCCTGCCCGCGGTTTCCGAAACTATTTGGTCTTGTTTTATTTTTTGTAATTATTAGTAAAAAATGTATATTGTAACATCTTTCTTTACAAGCGATATATGCCGTGAGTGGAATAATGTGGCAGTCGCGCTGTGTGTTTGGGCGCCTCTGCCACAGACTTCAGATCAGCACCACAGACAGCGAAACAAAACTGACGAGATGCCCAGTTTAAACACAAAACTACATTTTCTAATTGTAAAAACTATTTCATTAGCGTGGGATACGTTTGTCTTTTGTTGAACGTCTGAATAGGTTTGAATACCTGTTTACGCCCAAAGAATACAGTGCTTGATGCCAGTCCAAGAGGGGCTCTGCAGGTTTTGAACGGACTGAAAAGAAAATATATCCACTGGTGATTTGGACGCCCTTAATAAAAACATTTAAAATGAGCAAGGTAGAAATTTCAATATTCTCACACTGATTTTATTCTTCTGGTCAACTACATTTGGTGACTTGAATTGGTAAAGGCATCAGACAAATGTTCTAGTATTAGTAGCCTATTATATTAACAATAACGTGAAAAAGGATTCATTTATTATTCTATTAGATATAAAGTGGAAAGGGTTTCATTTGTTATTAACAATAAAGTGAAAAAGGTTTAATTTATTATTCTTTCAACAATAAAGTGAAAAAAAATTCATTTATTATTAACAATAATGTAAAATAAGTTTCATTTAAGACTTTACATATGTAGATAAATATAATTTAAAGCACGTTTTAGAAAGATTTTAAACTAGATATACTGTGATTTATATGGTGTCAAGAAACAGTATTTTGCGTATTTTTCTTCAGTACAATTACCAATATTCTGTATACAGTACGTGCTTTAACATTGAGTCGCTGCTGCCAGAAGGTGGACCCCTTCTACACCAAATAATCATGAATAAGAAACTTCTCTTTCAGAGCATACAGTAGGCAAGTGAGCTCTCAGATATTTAAACATGTAGGCCTGCACAGCATGGACACGATTCACGGTAGACCCCTGGTCATTTGCCACGCTAGCAATGTTTAATTCTAACCAGCCACGTTATTTGTGCTTGCTTGTATTTGTAACACGTCCTCATCACTATTCTGCACTAACAGTAAACAGTAAAACTCCATTAAGTTGTAGTTTTTGTGTTATCATTGATACAGGTGGTGAAAGCTGTGCATCTATCAGTATCACATCTCTCCAAAAAAAAGATAGAATAATAAAGTGTGAAATGTGAGAAGTGTTTTTCAAAGGGCAAACTGTCAGACAGATAAACATCTTATCTCAGCTATGTAACGCAAACTGTGCGTAAATCAGTGTTTTAAATAGACACAATGAATTAACATTACATTTGACGGACTCTGAATCGTGTGAAGACTCGATATCCCAGAAGTCTCTGCGCCGCATAAGTGACGTCACCTAATAGCGTAAAGGGGGAGGGTGCGGTAATGTTTACAACCGCTGGGCTGTCAGTCATTTTATGTCGTAAAAAAAACCTGAGATTTTGTCGAAATTGCAGCAGGATACGAGAAGACAAGTAAACGAGGGCGCAGACTACATGACCTCGTCTCGCACTCAGGTAAAAAAGACAGGCTACTTTAATAAAGAATGTAGTTAATCAAGCACGCTCGCTAGCGCCTAGCTCGTCAACGGTAGTTATCTGATATTGATAAACAAGTAAACGTAACGTTAGCACGGCGATGCTATTTGCTCACGTTAACGAACGTTACACCGATTAGCTGGACCGGAACTGACTCCTGCCTAGCGTTAACGTTACTTTGAAACACAACCCACGGCATTAACTTCTTGCCCGCCAGCAGTATTTAAAAGTTCTGTAGCTAGTTAGGTAGCTAGCTTGCAAGCTGTTCCGCTAGCTCTCAGGGGTCGAAGAAGCGGCTCATGGGACCACGAGAAGGGTGATGGGATTTACATATGACTAAATGGGATTTACATGTGTGTAAAATAGCTCGTTAACGAAGCTCTGTTTCCCAGTAACTTGTTTACAATGCACCGCCCACAGTTGACATCTTAGCTCGCTGGCTCTTTGCTTACTTCGATAACGTTACTATTATACAAGACTCAGGCAAGTGACGTTAGAGATGCGAACATTTGGTTTCTTTGATACGTCTGTGGTTGCTTTCAGAGTCCCACACTGTCAGTTATTTGAGCGGTAGACTGTTTGCAGCGACGTTATAATCTTAGTTGTTGGTTTAACGAGTCGGGAGAGTAACATTACTGTCTTTTGCCTTCTTTTTGTGGCAGGTTTTTGTAAAGTGTTGGTCCCCTGGTGGCTCCAGACTCACAGTGGATTTGAGCCGGCATCTGGAGGGAACATTTCACAGTGTAAGTTACATTTAGCCAGTAAACAGGTGTGTGTTGCAATGTTAAAAAAAAAAAAAAAAGTTATTTGAAAGTTTCTCTCCGCTCTGCCAGGACATTATAGTCATGCTTTGCCTTTGCCCCTTATGTACTGTATCTTACCTTTCACTTACTTACTTGTGTGGCCTTCAGGATCTGCACCTAAAGACATTGTTGATTCTTGAACAACGCCAACAACCAGTCTGACAGACTGTCACAGTCCTGCATGGTTAGAGAGACCTTGCAGATGTGATTTCAAATAAAACTGCAAATAACGACTGTTTTCTTCATTGCATAATGTGTTGGTTATTGTTTTTTTTTTTGTCTGTTTGTTTATTAATTGGTTAATGTCTTCTTTAAACTAGAAAATGGAGAAAAAATAGCCCGTCACAATTTCTCAGAGCCCGAGGTGACACCTTCAAATTGCCTTTTGTGTCAGACTAACAGTCCGAAACACAAAGATCTTCCAATTGCAACGATACAAAACAGAGAAAAGCAGTCCATCCTCACATTTGAGAAGCTGGAGAAAATCTTTGTTTTGTGGGCTTGATAAAAGGCTTAAGCGATTATCATAATAGTTAGCAATTAATTTTGTGTCGATGACTAATTGATAAGTCGACTAGTTGTTTCAGCTCAAATTTCATTAGAATTTGTTTACGTGCTGCCATAATTAAATTTCTGCAACAGGGTATGCATAACATTTGTATGATTTCTGCATTTTGAGTAGGGACACACAGAGCTTACGAACCGTAATTTTGTTGTACTTTCTTGTAATCATCAATAATTCTGTTGGCAGTATGTCATTTTCATAGAAAACCCATTTACTAATTAGATTTGTAAGTGCTGGGTTCACTAGTGAGCCAGTTTCTGAACAATCCTGTAACTTCAACACGTTCTTGTTCCTCCATGCATCTCTCACCAGAGTACTGATGGAGTGGGTGTTCATCATGAACCGGATGAGCTCTCAGGGTAGCTCCGCAGCCCAGCGGAGGCGGATGGCCCTGGGCGTGGTGATACTCCTGCTGGTGGATGTCATCTGGGTAGCCTCCTCTGAGCTAACCTCAGTAAGGACTTTGTCACAGTCAGTCACAGTTTTTCACCCCTGCCGCTGCAAGGCCGGTTGCAGTACGAGATGACACAACTGTAATGAAATGAGAAGAGGGGGCGCAGATGTACTCAGTAACCAGAGTGCATCGAAATGTTCTGGCATCAGCGGACAATGGTGTGAACTTGATATATTTGCCTGCCTTTTGTTGTGTTGTGCCCCAGTGTATGACATCACTTTGCCCTTCTCTCTCCCAACAAGTGCTGATGAAGTTACTCAAATCCTTAACTAGTAAATATCAATACTGCAACTCCATCAAATGTGAAAGTCCAAAATCCAGATTTTTGCTTAAGTAAACTTAATAATATTAGTAGTAAAATGCTAAGCCTTTTAGAGTGTTAAATTATTGATGTGTAAGTGTTAAACATTGTTGGTCCTCTAATGTACTGCTGGATAGGTAAAACTATAGACCCATTCACAGCGTCAAACATAAACATCTTAAACGGATGCCAGTTGATTTCTCGTGACAGTGGCACCATTACAAGAGAAGGAGCATAGAAGCAGAGTGGACGTGATCAGAAGAAGCTAGATATGGACGACAACAGGGCAAGCAGCAAACAAACAGCATCTAATAGTCCTAAAAGTCTTTCAGAAAAACTTAAGGAATAACAAAGATACAACAGCAACTACAGCCATGAGACACGTGCTGAAGTAAAAAGTACACTGATTCCTTCTGAAATGAAGTGGAGTGAAAGTATCACTATGCTCTTAGGAAGAACTATGTTTAACTTGACAAACTTGAAATGCAAAAGAAAATAAACAGGAGTGCCTGAGAGGGAAAACTCAGGTTCAACATGTTTGAATTGAGAGCACAGACCTGTGAAACCACAACTGGTGCTTAAAGGCATACAAGTGTGGACTCTCCAGCCTGCCACACATGCTAGTTAACCAATAAAAAGCATTTATCCTAATAGCTTCTTCCTGTTTCTTCATCCCGCAGTACATTTTCAAGCGACAGGAGTACAACAAACCCTTCTTCAGCACATTCACCAAGACCTCCATGTTTGTGCTCTATTTGCTGGGTTTCCTGCTGTGGCGGCCCTGGAGGCAGCAGTGCACTGGCTCTCTGAAACGCCGGCGCTCTACTTTTGTAAGTAGTTAACTCTCACCACAGGGGGGCAGTATGTTTTTAAATGTTTTATTAATCGTACCTCCTATCAGGTTTATTGACTTTATTTTTCTTTGCTACATCTGCAGCATCAGCAGAAAGTTGTGGAAAACCTCATAGAAATCATGGATTGTGACCGTTTTTAATCGCTAGAACAGCCTGTCTGTCTAGACTGAGCTTCCTTTTATCAAAAAGATTTATCGCTCTGTTTGAAGCTGCAGCAGAATGGTTAGTTTTTTTTAAATAAAGCCATTTTTGTGGTATGTACATTTGTAAATGATGGCAAAGTTTTTTTTAGGGTCTGGGTTGAAAAACAGTGAACCTTGCCTTTAAGACAATAGAAAATTGTAAATGAAATTCAGTCCCCGCAGCAGATAGTCAGAATCAGAATGTTTGGTTTTGGTCTGCAAGTTGATGGTTTGAATTGCGTCTCTCTGCAGTTTGCTGATGCTGAGGCCTACTTTGCACCCTGCACCACTGACACCACTGTGAACAACTGTTTGGTACGTACTTTAATTGCAGAGAAAATCATGACTCATCTCAACAGCAAACTAGCTGAAGGTGCGACAAGTGGAACTAACTCATGTTCAAGCTGTTTCTTTTTAAGCTTTTACCATTTTCCGGTGTTGGCAGTGGTGTATCCCAACCGTATAAACACTGACGAAGCTTTGACCATGACAATCTTCCAGAAGCACAGTACAAAATTAAACTTTAGGGTTAGCTTAGCAACAGTGTACAACTCTTTAGTTTAACAACTGTACATGTCTGACTTTCTCTTTCACCATGGTGCAGAGCGAACCGCTGTATGTTCCTGTGAAGTTCCAGGATGTACCAGCTGAGCATTCAACTTGTTTAATTGGAGACTGTGAATCTTGTGAGTATGCAGAAGCATATTTACAATTTTGTTTAAACATACCCCCTCTGAATTAACTAAAACCAAAGGAGTAGGCTTGACTGATATGTAACCTCATCAATTTGGTCTCATTTATTAAAAATGAAATTTAAACAACAGAGGGCAGTGGTGAGCTATGAAAATAGATACAATCATTGTGTAGAGCCAATACGAAAGAAATACAATATTTAACATAAGAAACCTCTGTTTGACCTCTTAGGTGATCCTCAGACTCAGTTCTTCCTTTTCTTTT
This sequence comes from Coreoperca whiteheadi, assembly GCA_011952105.1. Taxonomy (NCBI): domain Eukaryota; kingdom Metazoa; phylum Chordata; class Actinopteri; order Centrarchiformes; family Sinipercidae; genus Coreoperca; species Coreoperca whiteheadi. Next base: position 24,759,451 of record CM022488.1, read on the forward strand.
TTTCTGTCTTCTTTCACATACCATCACAATAAGAGCAAAATTATGAACAAAAGCAGTGCAGTGGATAAATCTGATTATTCTTTAGGCTTTTCCATACTTTTTAGTGATGCAGTTCAGGAAGAGCTGTAACTGACCTCAATTTCTAGAGCCGGCTGAAAGGCAATGTGCCTCCAGAGTCCAATGGCACACAGTAACGGTTCTGAGACATTTTATAAGGGTTTCTGTTGTGCTGCATTCATATGTTTGGCACCTGTGTTTACAATGACACGGCTTGTGTTCAGTCCAGTCATGCATTAGCACCTGATAAGGGTGATGTTTTGCATAATAAAATGAAATGATTGTCTTACTGCACATAGAAATGGAGTCTCAAAATTGCATGACATTTTATGTGTTTGGGCATTTCTATAAAACCTCTTTTTACCCTGCTTCCGTCAGTTCACTCCTTTCTCCATTTGTACCTCCCAGCAGCTTCCAAAAAGCAGCGGGTGCGTTTTAGTAATATCATGGAGGTGCGTCAGCTACCCTCTACTCAAGCCCTGGAGGCCAAACTGTCCCGCATGTCCTACCCAGCTGCCAAGGACCATGAGGCCATGTTGCACACGGTGGGCAAGCTAACCATCACTGATGTGGCCAAAATCAGCTTCTTCTTCTGCTTTGTGGTGGGTAAAAGTCAGCGTTTGATTTTCCATCGCTGTATCCAATTATATACATGATGGTGTGTTGAATATTTTGTTGCTGCATAATACTGCATAATGAAATATGAAAAGTATCCAGTTTAGTTTAAGAGGGGAGTAGCAGGTTCAGACTTTATAGCATATATAAAGTCTGATTTATATACAGTATATATGTAAATTTTGACGTCAATAATAAACATCATTCAGCACTGTGAAAACGTAATGTAGGGAAAACCCAGCTGTTTATTCTGGCAACATGTTGGCGACATTCTTATCCAAATAAACACAGCATGTAAACACGACGGGCAGCACCGCATGATACATGGACATAACCTCGATAATATTTGCTGACCTCGATAAGTCGGTAAAGTAATTAATTATTGTGACAGGCCTGGCTGAAAGAGAGTGAATATTGGACTTGTGGCCAGAAACACGACTTTAAATGAATGCTAATGTTGCCGTATTTCTGCTGGATGTGTCAATAAGCAACGCTTTAGCCAGCTTGTATGTTAGCGAACTGTCGCTACGGTCGCTGCTGCGAAGCGAACAGCCAGAGAGGACGAGACGTTTTCCCAGAGCAGCACAGCAGCTCCAGACAGCGACACTCACAACTCTCCTGCTACTGTGGCAAACATCACAACAGCAGCACATCTCGGCCAACTAGAAAGTAAGCTGAATGTCCGCGGGCGAGTCATTTAACTTTACCTGACACACAAATCGTGGCTGGAATAGTGCTGTGTGGCCCGGTCAGAGCCACTTTGTTTACTTCCCATTTCCAGACCCAGAGCTGAGTACAAACACCGGAGGTATTTTTCAGCGACCCTAGTTTGTTGTGTGATAAAGCAAGCATCCCATAAATCTTTGCAAATGCATTGTCGTCCCCACTGCACCATGCTCAGGGCGTACATGTTCTGGTGGAACAACATTCTGAACATATGGGATCCTGGTCAGCAACACTTGCCCTGTGCCTTGTTCTCACGTCTTGCTGTAGTCACTTCTTATAAAGCATATTTAATAACACACACACACTCTTGCTCATCCTTTTTGTGTTATTTGCTAGCCAGGTGGCAACAAATGTGCTTTGCTCGTACTTTTGACACGCACGAATTATGTAAATGATGGTTTATGAGCGTGCCAAAACTGCAAGTCATTAATCATGTACCCTTTCAAGTGATGAACTCCTTTTAATTTGTGACTCATCCTCTCTTAGCACATTAAAGAACGTATTGAAGCAGAGTATTTGACGTAGGCCTAAATTTGATCACTTCCTGATCTTAAAGAGTTCAGGAATTGTACTCCAAGGTTTGAAAATGATAGGGAAATGGTTATTACATTGTTATTACACAAAATGCAGCGCTGGTCTCTCATTTGTGTTTACCAGGAGCTTGGCTAAGCCGACTAGCATGCTACAGCTGGCTGATAGACAGCAACTGGTGCTCTGCCAAAACTCGCACTCTAGAGTTCCTGTTCGGCGGAAGCGAGTAGTCGACATAAATAGGCTAATTAGACAGTAACAGTTTGGGTCACAGGGCATACCGACCCGAGGAAGTGGCATACGTCCTGTACCGCACGGTTCGGAACGAATACACGTACCGCTTACACCCCTAATCGTCACAATACACAAGTGATTACAAAGTGATTGCTTTTTTCCTGCTATGATTTTTGATATTACTGACCTCTTGTAATTTTGATGGATTAACTAAAGGATATCTAAACAGGAATAACTTTTTTATAATACAACTACTTGGCCCTCTTTTTGTTTTTATTATTATTATTATTATTATTGTTATTTGGGGCCCACGCCTGGTAGAACATATCACATCACTGCCTCTGTTTATCTCCTAGTGGTTCCTGGCTAACCTGTCCTATCAGGAAGCGCTGTCCGACACGCAGGTTGCCATCGTCAACATTCTGTCATCCACCTCAGGTGACTCTCTCTCTCTCTCTCTCTCTCCCTCTCTCTCTCTCGCTAGTCTTAGCCGTCGTACAGTATATTCAACCTAAAGAGAAGTATACCCACCGCTGCTACTGGTCCTTCAGCTGTCCGATGCCACTGTTGTCTGAGTCACCTCCAGTCTTTCTCTTCTTCCTCTTCAGGCTTGTTTACACTCATCTTAGCAGCCATATTTCCCAGCAATAGCAGCGACCGATTCACCTTGTCCAAACTGTTAGCTGTGGCTCTGAGGTAAGGGCTGAATGCCAGCGTTAGCAGTTGAGTTGAGCTCAGCGCATATGTGCATGAGTATTGTTTGTTTTGTTCATTGTTAATTGTGTCTGCCTAATGTGTCTCCGTGCTTTACATCTCTATTTCTGTTTCTAAAAAGCCATCCATCCACTTTGGAGAAGTTATTAGTGGTTGACTTATCCTTTGATTATGATGAACGCAGGCAGTGTTGTTCAGTCCTCCCACATCTACCAAATCCAACCCTTTTCTTGTTAAGTATTGTTAGCTGTGTATATAAACTCATCATACTGATCTGAGTCTGACCCAGACATTGCAATTCTCTCAAAGTAATTTCCTCCTAAAGTGGCCAATGATAAGTTTCCACACAGTGTAAACACAAAACGGCTACTCTGATTATGCACTATGGTCTTCGACAGAATCCACTTCAATCAAAATCTTGTTATTTCTGTCTTTCCTGGAGGGGCTGTATAGGTTTTGTTTTTTCCTTACCCCATTTGTGGCTGGTTCAGACCAATATATCGCAACAATTACTGGACATCTTTTCAGAAGGCTTTTTGTCGTTCCCTGACCTTTCCTTCGAACAAAATCTAAACTTTGAACCCAATATATCTCATTGATTAACCCCCTGACCATTGTGACATCCCTGATACATATATTGTTTTGCCTACAGCACTTATCAGAATCAGAAATACTTTATTGATCCCAGAGGGGAAACTCTTTGTATCAGCAGCTCACTATCACGTCAGTGCACACAAGAGTAGAAGTACTAAGCAAAAAATATATGACACTATAAGTATAAAGTAATAGTGCATGAACGTGTTGAACAAGTTACGTGTTATTTCAGTCTTTGTGCTAAAATGTTAATAAAATAAATGTTAATGTTAAACAAAATTGTTGTGCTTGTCTGTGATGGGACGTATCAAAGTCAGATGCCCCACACACCCATCTGCCAGCCTGACCCCCACACCCTTACATCACTATATAAAGCACACACAACCTCCTGCTTTGACACTTCAACGTTGGCACTGTACAGAAATCATGGTGTGCACAATTGTCCAATTTGGACGTTATTCCAATGGATACTGGGCTGGAAAATAAGAACCTTGTGGGGGCCATTTTGTCGTAATGATTCAGATCTCATTTTAAAATGTAAGTCTTGAAATAGTCCTTGTAAAGTGAAATCATTCAGTTCATGTAGTACCTCTCTTGTTTAGCATGGGAGGTGTTGCCCTTGTGAGTTTCTCCAGCATGGACAACCCTGATGAGAACGGCATCATAGGTAACCATGGAGACAGCGAGCTTCACTCTCTCACGTCACTATTGTGTAGTGAGATTGTACATTACTCTCTTGCCTAATAGGGTTGAATTAATGTATTTGACTTTTAAATGTTCATGAAGGTTCTTTGTGGTCGCTGGTTGGGGCGATGCTGTACGCTGTCTACATTGTAATGATCAAGAGACGAGTGGATCGCGAGGATAAGCTTGACATTCCCATGTTCTTTGGTAAGCAAATGCTCAGAATATCTTTTTATTTTTTTAGTGACAAGGTCATTTTAAAATTTGTACCAGTTATTTCAGTCATTAAAAATATTCTTAGCGATGTCTGCTCCCTTATCTATGTACTGAAACACACACTGACCAGAAAAATAGAGACCCCTGCACAGTATAACAATTTTTATTCCACCACTGTGGCTGACAGAAGGTGTCTTTATAGCTGTCTGAGCTGAAGTGTCTGCGTCTCTCTCAGGGTTTGTGGGTCTGTTCAACCTGCTGCTGCTGTGGCCCGGCTTCCTCCTGCTCCACTACACGGGCTTCGAGGCCTTTGAGCTTCCCAGCCAGCTGGTGTGGACGTACATCCTCATTAACGGCCTCATTGGGACCGTTCTCTCAGAGTTCCTCTGGCTCTGGTGAGCACCTGACCCATAACTTATTCAGGTCACAATTCTGGCACCAAATTATCCCAATATACATTTATATAGTGACACTTTCAATACTCTTGTTGAGTTGTTTTCTATACTGACACTCCCTGATTAGCAAAATCGAACTAATCTAAAAGAACTTCAGTTTGAAGAATATGCAGTATTTCAAAAACGTTTAAATGCTGTGATTGATGATGCTGCTTTCTCTCCACAGGGGCTGTTTCCTCACATCGTCTTTAATCGGTACTCTGGCATTGAGTCTCACCATCCCGCTCTCTATTATGGCGGATATTTGCATGCAGAAGGCAAGTTTCCCACTGCAGGTCCTTAACAACCAGAATCATAGTTTGAAATAAGATTCAAGATGTTTGTTTGGCATCAGCAAGACACCAGTTTGAGGAGAGTAGGTCGGAGCAGATTGCAAAATGAAAAGTCTGGTTAATGTGAGCAGCAATTTTAATTGCTGGAATGTCCGGAAATGTTAATAAATGAAATGCATATTAAATTGGGGGTTAAATGAATTGTCAAATTCGAACATAGGCTTATAAATTAATGAAACAATCTGAAGTCCAGTAATCACAGTAATTGTAACTGTGTGTGTGTGTGTGCGCGTGTGTGTGTGCGTGTGTAGGTACGTTTCTCGTGGCTGTTTTTTGCCGGGGCGATCCCCGTCTTCCTCTCCTTCTTCATCGCCACGCTCTTATGCCACTACAACAACTGGGACCCTGTCCTGGTGGGGCTGAGGAGAGTATACGTCTTCATTTGCAGGAAACACCGAATTCAGAGGTACACACTGTCTGATTCTACAGAGGGATTACAGGTGACACAACACCCTGTGACAGCCATATCAGTGATCCTCAGCTGAGAAACTTGCAAAGCAGCTGCTTGCACTGAACCATATTTAATTTGTGTTTAAGCTAATATACATACGACCCATAGTTACTAGTCACATATACTTTACCGCTGGTCATTTCCAAGCACACAGGTAGCTTATGGATAGATCTCTTGCCTTTCAAGCAGCCATTGGTTTCAGTGTATGAAAAACCACATGCATTTTTATTTTTTCCTGACTTTTTCTTAACACAAAAACAGAGCAAAGCTATTTGTTTTTGTTTGTACAGTAAAGTTACTGAGTTGGCAACAGAAAGAAGAAGGAAAAAAGAAAGAGAGGGAGAGATATAGAGACGGGTAATTGTGCTCTCACAATGAGGCCACCGTAACGCCCAAGTATTTCCTTTTTTTAAATCATCTCAAAAACGTTCTTAATGATTCATCCACTAAACCTATACAAATACAAATGACAATGTAAAACATTAACTGTATTATCAATATTACAGTATTAAATCAAAAGCTCAATATTTAAAAATATGGTTATAACCATGCATTACCTAGATATTTCCATGAAGAATGGATGGGCTAACAGAATGACAAAAAAACCCCCCATAAAATATGCTGCTGTAAAAGTAAGCTATTAAAACGACCAATTCTAAGTAAGGATTTTGACAGTACTCATTCTATATCATTCTATTATCTACAATTCCTATCATTACCAGTGTAAAACAATTATTTTATTCCCTTATACCTTCAGTCACACAACAGTAACACTCACAATATAATTTCTCTTATTCATCTTCTTTGTTTACAGGCGATGTATCACAACCTGTGAGCTGCCTGGTTGTCTTGGCAACAGTCAACGACAGCACCGCTAACAGCTGCTAGTCAGCTGTTTGCACTATTAACTGTTAGGAGAAAACAAACAAAAAGCCAGAAAATATAAACTACAAAACACTCTCAACATTAAATCCTACACTTACACGTGTTACATCTGACTCCCTTCGACAGCTGTAATTTCACAGCAACCACTTGTAAACGGCAAGCTAGCCATCTCATAGCCGTTTAGGATGCTAAGCTAGTGCACATACCACTAACACGGACTATAAACTAAACATCTACAACGCACAACGGTACATTAAATAGAAAGCCCACGTTACTGACAAACTGCATGAATGCTTATGTGACATTTACCCACCTGAAAGAGAGAATACATGAATGATTTGGCTGGTCTTCAGTGGCTTTCCTCTCGGGGTGTAACTGCCAATTGAGCCTGCTTTTCCATACACACAGATGTCCTCCTTGTATTTCATATTGTACTGTAGAGCGGTCACTAATTTCAACACCCAGATCTGTAAATTTGTGCCCTCTGGAGTGTCATCTTAATAGTAATTTTCACTGTCACATGGACTTCTAGTGGCTCGATTATCTGGGATTCTTGCTTTTCAAATCCTCCAGGTGACACACTTCGTATGAAGAGCCAGTCTATATGAACGCATTGTTTTCATGACCAGTAATGGGGTAGAATCAAATCCTATCGCCAACTGCTTATCACATTACTATATCGTCACCTCAACAGTCATTTCCAGGTGTTTGTTTCTTCAGGGGGATTGTTAGTCACGTTGAGTAATTTTCCGATGGATTACTGACGCAACTGCAAAAAGAGTGTAAACAGACACGCATGCTTAATGGGTTAAAATGCTGCTTCCTTGACTTCCATTTGCTATTTCTGTAAACACACACACACACACTGGTTAATTTACACACGACTGTGCACGAAGTGAGTTTGTGAAAAAATGTCGACATTCTACGAAATGGTTTCCAGTCCGGTCTTTGAAAAATTTAACGTTTTAACTTGAAAGTGAGTTCTTGTTTCATTGTATTGTGGTGTGTGTGACCTATTAAACATGAATAGACCTTAACTCTGACACGCACTTAAAGTCTTTTCTTCTCTGACATTCTCACAAGGACAATAGACTCCATTTGTAGCTCACAGCATCGCTAAGCTAAGTCTGTAATCAGATGTACATGCTTGACTGACTTTCCTCTCCGCGGCAGTTATTCTGTCCGTTCTTGTGTGAATGCTTGTTCCCATTAGGTGAGGGATTATTATAATAATGATGGTTGTCAAGATGATGACTGTGATGATGATTGACACTCTTCCCACAGATTGCCAGAAGACAGTGAGCAGTGTGAAAGCCTTATTCCGCTACACACCATGTCCCCCAACGAAGGAAGCTTCTGTTCGTGATCCAGCAGTCAAACACAGTAAATGATCACTCAGCCCCTCCTGGCCTTGACCCGTGTGTTGTTGACTGGTGTGTTTGTGTATGTGTGTGTGTGTGTGTGTGTGTGTGTGTGTAAATGTGAAGATTTGTGAATGAGCTGGGTTGTTACCCTTGGCAAAAATATGAAAAAACCCAAACTCAAAAAAGCAATTTAAAATGAATTTCTATGTATTGTATGGTATTTCCAGATGGCTTCGGTGTGACGGTGCTGCCCGGGAAGTAATTCACAAACCGCCAACTTCTCGTTTGATCTGAAGCTATTTTTCATCTTCGCTATGCGTCCGAAGCAAAGATGAATGTATGTGCGAAATGAAAAAAATTATTTCAGAGCAACAGTTTTGTTTCAAAAATTGGATCGAAGTTATTTGTAAAATGTGACAGCTTCTGACTCAAAATATATTACATAACTAAATGCTTTTATGGAAACAGAGTAGATACAGTAAATCAAGCCTGTGGTTGACAAATTTGGTAACATTTTAACTGGATCCTCTGTATTTTTGAAGTTGCACTAATACAAAGCTTTACAGGGCTTTTTAGCTTCTTTTAGCTAATTGTTTTGGTTTTCATCCAGCAGCTCTTGCTCAACCTTGTTTCCAGATGCAGTAGGCAGCTGTTTTCAGTGAAAAAGCTCTAAAAAACCCACTGTACACTTGCCTAGCAACAAATGACAAACAGACAAAGTTGGCGACTAGCTGGTGAACGTAGTATTTAGCATTTAGCAGCCAGCAGAGTAAATATTAGACTTGCATTCGTCAGGCAGCCAGAAACATGACTCCAAATCAATGCTGATGTTGCTTCATGTCTGCTACATTTGTCAACAAGCAATAGTTTGCTAACAACTTTAGAAGTTGTTAATATGTTAATGTTTTGCTGCCCCCAAGTGGCCAAAAATCAATTAATGCATCTTTAATAATTATAAATAATAAAAACATTTTGGTAGAGTTGCGTCCCAAACACTAGGATTTTGCAATAGTTGGCTCAGAATGTCTGCTCCCGGCTTGAATTCAGTTGTTTCTCTGTGAACATCTGTCAAGTATTTGTCTGACGCCCTCAGTGTTTGGACGTGGCGGTGAGTAAGAGGGACCGAAGACGAGCAGGACAGGATGATCATCACGTAAATATTTTAGATCAGAGATTGGCCACCCACTCCACAAAGTCTGCATCTAAGTGAAGTCGCGCATCTCTTCACTATTCATAGGTTTAGTCAAGCTTTTCTTATCTGCCTCCCAAACCCACAGAGTAATTGCCAGCAGGGCAGAGAGAGATTTTGAACTCAGCGTGTGGTTTCTAATAGAGGCGTTAGTGGGGAATGAAAACAGTGCAATTTAGGACAGACTTAAGCCTGTCTGCTGGGTATGTAGTGCCTAATGCAAAAGCCAATGCAGGAGCAATTGTATGTGGTTGCACGTCTGGATAGAAGTAAGGCTGCAACTGATGATTATGTCATTATCGATTCACCTTTTGATATTGATTTTCAGTTAAATGATGAACTGTTAATTAATCTGTTCAGTGTCAAAAAATGCCAACAAAGCACCCAGATATTGAACTTTATAATGCTAGAAAAAGAGTAAAGCTGGAACTGGTGGATGCTTGGCATTTTTACCCGATAAATGACGAAGGTTGCCTAAACTTAGCCAAATTTTGACCATTACACAACGTTAACCAACGTGTTTATTATTGTTACCATGACGACAGAGGTCACCTGACAATGGGTCACCGGACTTTGTCCTTCCCTGCACGTCCAAAACTCTTGTAATGTGGCGTCTGTAAAGGCGTTAAATGACACGCGAAAAGCTTAAACTGCGTCGTCATAACACGCGAAAATGTCCTTTTTAAAAGTGGCGTGCTATTTCTACACCATCCCACGAGATCACGTTGGTTTATAGAGTTCAGTTCACAGGTGGCGGGGAGCACCACTACCTATGTGGGGAAAAAACGTTGCTCAAAGCCTTTTGTGTCTTCAGAGGAAGCTGTGCAAAATGATGTCACTTGAGTCCGTGTCAGTTGGGTCTGAAGACTAAAAGTTTGAAAATGTAAACCGTCTGGGGCTGGGGGTCAGAAAGAAGTGAGCTTACCAGGCCTCTGTAGCCCGCTCCTCTCCTCTGCTGCAGGCTGCCATCTCAAGGCTACATAAGCTGCTACTAGCATAATGCAGCCGCATCTCCAACTGAACTCTCGGCGGTCGAGTTGCATTGTGGGTACTGTAGGCAGCAGGTTTCGACAAGGAAAGAGAATGCATGGAATATAAAAATCTCTGGTTCTTCTGGGTCGAGTTTGACGTTGTTATAGGACGGCAATGCTCAATCGGAGGAGTACTAGTGGAAGCAATACATAGAAGTGTCTATCCATACATGTCTGTAAATATTTCTGTTCCTTTGAGATGTCCACAATATAGCATGCATCATTTTTGCCTCATAATTTTTATTTTTTTTTAATTTGTGTCCCAAGGTGGCGAATGTGGATCTCGCTGAGCTGACAATCCAGAAGCTTTCAGAGACATTGAGCTACCCCAGTGCCTACTATTGAATCTATTTATTTTCTTCAGTATTGAGACCACCAGTCCATTTCTACAAAGTCACTTTTATTCCACATTTCAGTCAACACAAACTGAGATTCTTTTTTTTTTTTTTTTTTTTTTTTTTTTTTTTTTTTTTTT